>JAQPZY010001475.1:0-1200000 GCA_029931535.1 Margaritifera margaritifera | reverse complement strand
AGTCCACGATCAGAATCCGTTCCAGTTTCAGCACTTTAACGTCTCCAAGATAGAAGTCAGTCGAGATGGCAAGACCTTGTGTACCAGACCTTTTGAACCCAACTTTAGCGACGGCCATAAAAATTACTTACGATCTTACTTGACCCTGTATGAAGCCACAGGACAGTTAGGTACCAACACCAGCCACGGCATTTTGTACGAGGATTATGCAGGAGGGTATGCCTTGTGGGGATTTGATTTCACTCTGGACCAAGGCAGCGATGAAGGACATTTCCACCCTATAAAATCAGGCCCACTTCGAGTGGAACTTCAGTTTACAGCTCCTCTACCAGAGACAGTGAACGTCGTCTTGTTTGCAGAATTTGATAATACTCTAGAGATCAACAGTTTGAGAGAAGTAATTCTAGACTATTAGAAGAAAAAAAAGATGCAGCAAGAAGAAGAACTTATGGAGATAGATGAGGGATTTTGTGAGAAGTCACAAACTACCACAAAGGATGATGATGATGATGACGAAGTCATTCGTTCAGAACCTAAAAAAGAAGAAAACAATTCAGTTCCTGTGTTTACTGGATTTATGGCTTCTCGATGGCCAGAACAAGAAAAACAGTTAGTGTCCTGTTGTGCTCAGGAATTGAGTGTAAAAATTAACAGTCAGATTAAAGAAAATTGTTATGGATGTCAAAACGATCATCCCAGTCAGATACAACACGACCAATGTATGATGTTGACAGGTGAAGAAAAATTGGACAACTATTTGGAAACGGCCTGGACACAAATCTCAGATGAACACGTGTTGAAACAGTGGTATAAAGTCTTACAGACTTCTTCTTTTCCTCCACTTACTCCTCTGGAGATCAGACGAATCGAAGGACTCATTCAACAGAGTGCAGAAACTATCCGACGTGAATATTCCTGGAATTACAAGACAGATCAATTCAAACATAAAGTCAGGTGTGAATTGCTGGTTCTTTATTTCAAGTGGTAAAAGAAGAAAAAAATGGATACCAGAGAACTTTATTACCTATTGACTCGTAGTTCCTACACTTCTTCTTGGAATCCTGTGGTGTGTGCTAAAGATGAACTACCTCATCGTAAACCGAAAGACGTTCATGCCTATGTCATCAATACCGACGAGTCATCTACCAGGAACCCATTGGGTTGCCGTGTACTTTCCCAACGATCACAATGGTGGTGGAGGTGTGGAATATTTTGATTCTTATGGATTACCTCCTTTGGAAAACGACATCATCGACTTTATGAGAAGAAATGCCGTCTCGACTCGATTCAATAATGTTCGATTACAAGGATTGGATTCCATGGTGTGTGGACAATATTGTGTACATTATCTTCATCAACGCAGTCTTGGATATTCCTTAGAACATTTAGTGACTTGGTTTGATAGAAACTATGCTCGAAACGATGCTAAAGTACAACAATGGTTTTGTGAACATTATGGTTATCTCTTATCTTTAGCTCAGAAACGTAATGTCAATCAGAATGATGTCGATGTAGAAAAGTGGAAGTTTAGTTTACCTTCCCAACGTTGTCAACCCTGTAAATATGTTAATGTTTAAAATTTCTTGTTGAATTGTTAGTATTTTATGTTAGAATGGTTATTGTTGATTAAAAAAATTGTTATTGTTGAAAAAAATATGGTGTTATGTGTGGTTTTTTATTGAATTTGAAAAAAATAATAATTATGTTCTCTCTCTCTTTCTATCGATCTAAAAAAAGTTACCCCTCTCCTCTATCTGTTATCTCACTGTCGATCTGAAACCCTACCAATCTTCCTGAAGTGTCAGAACAAGAAGACGATGAAATGGTAAATATGGAAGTGTATTGAACTGTATTGGACTTATATGAAATTGTTTATTACCACGAGTAAAATAATGTATATACTTTGAATAAAATATAATTATTATTATTGATGTATATCTCTGAATGGTGTTGTGTGGTTTGTTTTTTACCCACCAAACCAAAAAAAACCCTTTCCCTTGTATATTTGTGGTGTGTGTGTAAGTTTGTTTTATAAAAAAATATAAAAAAATGATTTGTGTGGTGTGTGTAAGTTTGAATTTGATATATATAAAAAAATTTTAAAAAAGTAAAAAATGGATTGTATGGTGTGTGTTTCATTTTTATCAAAAGTAGTTTCTTTTAGGTCCGCGCTTTTAGAGTAAGGGGTGATGGAGTGCAAAAATCCGCGAAGCCTAGAATGACGTCAGAAGAATGACGTCAGATGCGCGAGGTAGTGGGGTGATGTTTTTTTTGGTTTTTTTAGGTGTAAGGGATGTATTCCTTCACATCCGCGCTTCTAGTATATTAAAACAACACCTTCCCCGATAGAGCTATCCCGTTTATTCAAGAGAATGAACAACACCGAAATAATCAGGCAAGTTAGAGTACATTTAGAGGGGGCGTGGCACCTCCTCCAAGACTTGGAGAAGAAGGAAAAGGAGGAGAGGGAAAACAAAATCCCTATCAAACCCCACCGGATAATGGAGGACGCCAATAAAGAGAATTGGAATCCGGAAGCGGACCATCCTCACTTTGTTTTGAATAACAACAAGCGCTGCAGCACGAGTTTCAAAACATGGAGGGGGAGCTGTCCCACGTGCAGGGCTAAGCCTGGGAGGTGCCAACACCTCCTCTAAGCGTACTCTTTAAAAAAAATCCAACGGTCCTTATCAGGACCACCCATTTTACAAGAAAGATTAATTATTTTCCATGATTGCCATGTCCCCCACAACCCGTATGTAGTGACGAATACAACGTCATCTACTATCAAAACACCCCACCCCAGTTTTGATGGTAGATGACGTTGTATTCGTCACTACATACGGTGTACTAAAATTCCTTTTGTACCCCAAGTGCCACCCTAATGCTAAATTCCCGTACGACCCCATAGTGTCCCAAACGACCCTATAAATTTTGGCACTTTTGACCCTATAGTGTCCCCAACGACCCTATAGAGTCCCACCTACGTTAAACTCCCGTAGGACCCTATAACTTCCCAAACGACCCTCAACACTCCCACCATACTACTTACATACATATATATATATATATATATATATATATATATATATATATATATATATATATATATATAAAGTAAAGATTGTTTATTACGTTCTTGGATAAACCGTTTTCTCAGAACATTTGAGTGTCATTTCCCCTGCCAATTCCTAATTACTATGTATTCCAAAAGTTTGTTACAACGTTCCTATGTTACAGCGTTTAATTGGTTTTAGAGTTTAATTTGTGTGGTCCGACTGAGAAAATGTGCTCAATTATAACCTTTTTATCACCCGACGCCCCAAAACCAGATCAACAATGGTGGTTGTTTAAATAAGAAAGGTGTAACAACAAAGGCACCGGGAAACAAAATCGTGATAATCACACGTCATTCATAATCAGTAAATAACAAAGGCCTAACAGAGGCGCAATGTAACAAAGACATGATAATCACACCTCATTTATAATCAGTACTTAAGAATCACATGTTGCTGGTTCAATGCACTTAAAGCAGGAAAACAAATGTTTCTGGTTTGTACTTTTTGACTAAAGAATCACATGTTGCTGGTTCAATGCACTTAAAGCAGAAAAACAAATGTTTCTGGTTTGTACTTTTTGACTAAATAATTTTGAAATATCCTTTAGTTATCGTTCTAAACCTTTATGTTGACTAATTTAGTATAGCTTGCATTAAATCTCTCGTGTTCATTTTGAATTCTGACTGTTGTGAAAATGGCTGAAAATTCGTTAGTCCGAAAAAGAAAAAAAGTCTATTTTGACACAAAACTACAAATAATATGAGGAATAGAAGCAGGGCGTTCACAAAAATTGAGTGTGAAATAAATGTATAAGCCGCAATCAATACAATTTCTCATGCATGGAGTGATGTTTTCGACAGATTATGTCACAAAATGTTTTGTTATGGCAGGGTCTAGTGACACTGTCACATCTGTGATACCAACAACTGAGGAAATTGTTTGTGAATTAGTAATTGCCAGGAAGCAACCAATGCTTCTGCTACTGGAAGTGATGAGAATGACAATTGATTCAGTACCAGCCGTTGTACCTGACACACTTAATATTCTTTATGAGCATTTGCATGTCATCGAAAAACATATTAATAAAAAATCTCATATTAATAAAAAACATGACTATTGACACTCACTTTCCATCCAAATAAATAAAGGACTAATTAACTAGTTGTTAAGTTATTGAACCAAGATATTATCACATAAAAATGATTTTTATTATTCACCAACTGCTTCATGTACATGTATGTTGACACTTTTATCGGATGGTCAAACTTACTGGCTTATCATTTATTTTCATGATAACATGTACCAGTATTTATACAAATGTATGTTGTTTGAAACATTTATTACCATTACATATGAGTTCTGACAGTAATCATACCAGTATAAATTGTTTACTGCATATATGTCCAATGTCATCAACATCAAAATGTACATAAACATTTTGAAAGAAAAAAAACAAACAAAAAATGATCAATTTGGATAGAATGTTTCTCAGTTATAATGTTCTAAAATCCCTATCCCCTGTGAAATGTTAAACTTTGGTGAAGGTACATGGTCAAAAACTGAAATTTGTGTGCATAAACCATTCTTTTCATGTCTGTGAGTGACCTTATCATTTCACCTTTTGACCCTAAAATCAACAGGCTTGTACTTACTCCAAGTGCAAGCCATCCACAAAGTTTAGCCCAGGTCTGTTATGTACAACTAAAACTTATTGTGCTGAAACCATTTTTCTTCTTTCAGCCACAATGATCTTGACTTTTGACCTTTTTGATCCCAAAATTGATATGCTTCTTGCTTACTCCAAATGCAAGCCATCCACAAAATTTGGTAGTGGTAGATGGTGGAGAACTCAAGTTATTGTACAGAAAGGAACAGGGGAACAAAAAGAGAGACAGATGGACCAACAACCTCATAACATAATATGCTCTACCTTAAGGTGGGCATACAAAAATTATAAACATTTACACAACTGCAAGTACACAAAATGCAAGTATACTGGTCCTTCAAAATCTAACAAAATCAGGACTTTGTAAGTACTAAATGTTATCTGATGTACTAATCTTATTTAAAGAAGAATATGCATATCTGGAGCTTAAGTTAAGAGAGAGAGAGAGAGTACAAGGTAAAATATATACAACTTGAGCTGCAAGTTGTACACTTGTAAGTTAACTAGTTGACATCTTCAGTTACGCCTGAAGTAGGCAATATTGTTCTAGATTTTTTTTTTTGTTATTGACAATTTTAACCAGATTTAGCTGCCAAAATAAATAGCTGATACTTTGGTCACATCATAAGACTTTACTCTGTTCAATGTTTTCCCCAACAGCTGAATCTAATCCTGAATGTCTCTTGTGACATACATGCTGGAGGACATGTACATAGCCTATTCCAAAAAAAGTAACAGCACTGCCTCAGCTGAACACAATGCTTCAAACTGGGGTTCATCTCAAGAAGTAATAACAGGGCTCAGGGAAAAAATTTCCGAGAGTTGCAACGGTTACTTGTCCTGGCATCATTTTACTGAACACAGCACATTTCACTACTACACTACTGATGCTCTTACTAACAAACCACAGGTACCAAAAGCAAGCTTGATACTAAAAATGGATGCAAATCATGAAAACATTATGTTCGGAGTAAAGACAGCAGGTTTAAAACCCATCTAATAAATGGTCCCTTAGATAAGAATATAATAAGAGACAAGGTTTGCAACAAGATAAATTGCAGTTTCACACCAAACTTCCCAATTTCCTAATGGCAATTGCATTTATAGTGATGCTTTTCAGTATTCTTGACGTCATTAAAATGTGGATAAATTTTCTGTTTCAATGAGCTATCAAACATCTTTAAGGCATACCTGTAAGATGTTCTGTAAGATGTTAAGAGCCAAAGAATGTAAAAATTGTGCAATTATTTGTCAGGTATGTGTTACAGTTGCTGCAGGTCCCTGGTATTTTCTTTTCAAGACCGTGCAATAAATAATTTTTACCCAGTCAGGATAAGAAGACTAGTGATTTTCCTGAACCCTGAATGATTGCAAATGACCCACATACAAAAATTGAATAGGTATTGCAAAGTTATATAATAAAAAATCAAGCTTCGTTTTCACTCGATTTTAATAGATAAAATATGCATAGAAATGGTGACTTTGGATGCTTGGAAATCATGCCTTTCCATGGAATCTTACACAAAGTTTTTAAACTTTCCTCATGTACTCTTCCTTGTAACCTAACCAGTGTTTTTCTGACAGCCAGTTTATGCAGTATACTTTCTTCACATATTTGGACATTACTGACTTTACATTTATTTTGTATGCTACTGATTAATGAGTGCTAATGGAGAATTGTTTGGACATGTATCTTAGATGGCATTTCTGCTGGTTCCAAACTATTTGCGATTTAGGTGACTCAACAAGGTGCCAACCAAGACTTTGCATAGGCACATGTGATCTATGCAGCTATTGTACATCAACTGACTATTTCTGCAACTTCCTAAAATTATGGTAATTTAAGTCAACAAATCAAAATCGTGATCAGCTAAATTATGATTCGTAACACATTTTTTCTGCAACTGATCTATCTAAAGTGGCAACTGAAATTTCCCATTTTTCCAACTTTGCAGAATTACAGAGTTTTTCCTGGTCAGGAACAAACCTGTTTGTATTCACTACTTTTTCCTGTTTTCCATGTGGTGTGGGAAACCTGTATTCAATACATTATTTGCTGCCTCTTTCATTATTCCATGGTCACTCTGTCTTGTTTAATCAAATTCAGTTTATCCAGTTAAACAGGCTGTTGAAAGGCAAGAGAACGTCTGCAGCTGTGAAGGGCAAAGGTCATATAAATGACTGAAAGTTTTTTCTCATCATATGACAGAGGCATCCTACATGTTTGCAATCCTTACTCTGCCCTGTCTCAGTCTGTTTGTCTTGACACAATAATCTCAGGGTGGTTATCTAAGTCTCTGTATGGTTTGATGACCTCATAATAATATGTTGTAGTGATTTAACATGACTTCCAGTTTTGTAGTCAAAGGAAGTCAATAATGTAATAGGATCGAGTTGAAAGAATTATTTTGTCCTTTTTCTTTGACAAATAAATCAGTGAGAAAAACAAGATGACTAGGGCTGGCATGTCAAACTGACATTCACAAGAAAAACACTGCCAAATATATGAAAAAGGTCTTGATGCCATTAGAGAAGAAAAAGTAACTGCTATGTCTGGCTTTGCCACTAACATGGGCTTGACTAAAAAAACAAAAAACAAGACAAGATACCGGTTCCAGGGTCAAACCCAACACATACTTTAATAGTATCTGATTGAGATTTTGCACTGATACTACTCTCTGATCTTATCCAAATGGCTGTGAAGCTGTATTGATATGTGTGCATCTCATGGTATCAGTACCATCCAGAAGCCTCGTCTCATTTGGAAGGTGTAGGGAGAAAAATGCAATCTCTGTGAGGGTAACCTCATTCCTGCTTTGTTTTGGTTAGGCCATTTCTTTCTCTGAACCACTTAAAGGCCTTATACAGTGATGAGAACACTGGGAAACTAACTGGCAGAAATAGTGGAATGTAGATGGCAAATCTGAAAATGGACAAGTACAATTGTTTATATGTGTCTGGATATAAAATCCCATGCTGTACATATCCAAAAAGAAGCTCCCTCCCTAATAACAGCACCACACTAAACTCAAGCAAGGTCTACATGTGCTTGGCACAAGCAAGGTCTTGCTGAGACTGAAATTTACACAATTATTTATTCTTTACAGTTGAGCTGACTGGTTATGTCCAAAGAGGGTTCATCGAGAACAAATGTATAGTCTGTTTCATGTTTTATCAAATGTACAATCTGTTTCAGATTTTTATTAAATATATAGTCTGTTTCATATTCTAAGCATCTGATGGTCTGTTTCAACAATCCAAGTACTAAAGATCAGTACAGACAAACATCACTCTATATGCTCAATTAAAAATGACCCCAGTATGTAATTACTTGTGCCTGAAACTTTTATAAGCATATATAAAGTATTGGTGTATAGATAGTCACAGCACCTATTTCTTATAAATAATTTTTGTGCACCCAGTGCAATTTTCACGTGTTCTTTCATAGCTGTATTCCCCCTCCCCCTTGTTCCATACTTCTATGTGTATGCTACATTTTTAGAGCAATAAAAGACTCTAAGTGTGCCATCTTATGATATCTGGTTTAAGGTTTCAAATTCAACCTTAAGTCATTACCTCAAATTGAATTACAGGGTCAGATTTTGGTGAATATATTATAATAATAGCTTCATGATTCATCAATTGGCACACATGCACAAATCCACAAATGTAGTATCAACAGATTTAGCTCTCAAAGTACAAGCACTGGATCACAACATATACGATTTGTGAGCAGCTAATGTGGGACAGATACAAAGTAGACATAAAAATGTGCAATAATTCATACAATTTTTAAATAATTGTTACTTAAGTTCACTACTAGCATTTTTTACTTACTTCTGATCTTCAGGAAAATATAGTAGTTCCAACAAAGATGGATCAAAAAATGCCTTTTCTGAAAGATGGGTTAAAACAACTTATGAGACTCATAAAAAACATGCCTCAAGAAAAACAATTTCTCTAAATTCAATTCCATGAAAATGTCCAAGATTGTCGATAGCCAGTAACAAAAGACTTCCTTTGATCTTTAATAGATTTTCTCATAATTTAATATCAAAATATGAAACAACTAGCTCCAGGAAAAAGGCATGCTATTATGTTCATTTGGTTTGCAAAACAACATGGTAAATGTAAAGCATTCTAGAAAATTTGAGATTTATTCTGATATCTTTTTGACATGGACAGCAATCTTGTCACAAATTCAATCAAATACATCTTACATACTGTAAATCATAACAGTTTGCTATCATTAAATGTTTATGAATCAAGTGAGTAAAACATATCTGCAACATAAAATATTCATCTATATGTATAATATCGTAAAACAAAGTGTTTGCTGTGAAAAGTATTTTTTTACAACTGAATTTCCTTGTTAAATCTATGAAAATTGTGTTTCCTGTGACAAGTATTTTGGTACAACTGAATTACATTGTTAAATCTATGAAAATTGTGTTTAATGTGAAAGGTATTTTTGTACAACTGAATTACCTTGTTAAATCTACGAAAATTATGTTTAGTGTAAAAAGTATTTTTGTACAACTTAATTACCTTGTTAAATCTATGAAAATTGTTTTATGTGCAAGGTATTATTGTACAACTGAATTAACTTGTTAAATCTATGAAATTTGTTTTATGTGCAAGGTATTATTGTACAACTGAATTACCTTGTTAAATCTATGAAATTTGTTTTATGTGCAAGGTATTATTGTACAACTGAATTACCTTGTTAAATCTATGAAATTTGTTTTATGTGCAAGGTATTATTGTACAAATGAATTACCTTGTTAAATCTATGAAAATTGTCTTTTATGTGAAAGGTATTCTGGTACAATTGAATTACATTGTTAATTATATGAAAATTGTGTTTTATGTGAAAGGTATTTTGTACAATTTAATTACCTTGTTAAATCTATGAAAATTATGTTTAATGTGAAAAGTATTTTTGTACAATTGAATTACCTTGTTAAATTTACGAAAATTGTATGCACCATAAAATCTTGTGATTTACAGAAATTATACAATAAAACTAAGCATACTTAATTATACTTCATATAACATCTGATCTTAACTACCCATTTTAATTACCTGAAGAGATGATTGCTCCTTTGGATGCAAGAAATGCTTTTTCCAGGAATCCTTCCTTTAAAAGTCGGTAACTTTCTTTTATGGACTGCACTGCACTTTGTACCTGGAAATGAGGGGGAAAAGCCCACCATAATAGCAGCTATGACTGGGTGCAATGGAAAATTTGAAGAAAAAAAACATGAATTAACTATGATACGAGCAGAGAGGATGGTGGAAAATATCCAACTTAATGTTGCCTTTTTAGTGTTAAATCAATAAAACATTTTTCTAATAGTGTGAAAATCTAACTACATCATTTACATTTGGATAGATACATTCCTATCAAATTGCACTGGTCTACATTAAGTGGTTTTTGAGTAACTATTCTAAAAACCTCCCTGAAGATACAGACAGATGTTAGGATGGACAGATAGATTGATGCATAGATGGACAGACCAAATAAAGACAACCCTGCTCAAAGCAATGGAGCATAAAAGGAATGATAAAAGAATTGAATATCTGTGCACTTATCATGGGAAAAAATATCTGGTGCATGTTAAAAGCTGGAAACAAATTATATACCAACTTTTTTTTTAAAATTACATGCTGGTATTAACAAAATATGTTATCAATTGTGTGGCCAGACAGGAGATGACAAGGCAAAATAATATCCACTTAACAAATATAGAAGCTACAGTATATACTCGCGTATAAGCCAATACCAACTGCAAACTGCATAGACGCAGATCTGCCATTGCACAATGCGCCAGCAAATCTGGGTCTATGCAGTTTGTAAGGACTAATCAGTAGAACAAACAACATAGACCCTGATCTGCCGGCTCATTATGCGATGGCAGATCAGGGTCTATGTTGTTTGTATTTGGACTCGGCTTTTACGCGAGTATATATGGTACTCATTATGTTGAAAATCTGCCAAGTTCATAAACTGATATCAATTTGTATGGTTGTTGTTAATATCATGTTATTTGCTACACATACAGTCAGTTTGTTTTTGCTTTCGTTGGTTTTAACTGCACTTTTAACACATTCTTGGCTATATCATGCCAAAGAAATGAAGCTAACTGCTTTTCACAAGGACACACCGAGGCAGAAGACCCAAGCTGGCCTGGACAGGTATCGAACCTGTGATTCATTTTTTAAAATTGACACCTGTTGGATTCCATTATTCACTATGTCATAGTAGCTGGTCTTTACCCATGTATAGAGTTTTAAATGAATCAATATAGTAAGTCTTCATTTTGAGCAAGAAGTTTTTAAAACCAGTTTTGTTGCAAATTTGTTCAGGTAAAGTTTGCATAATACAACTGAATTGTTATTATAACAACTATACTCCTTTGGACAATTCTCTTTTAGTTTTAAAGAAAGATAAACAGACAAATTATTGTACAATCTTTATCAAATAACATACAATAGTAACAAATATAATATTTAAGCATCAATAAATTTTGATGAATCTAGTACGTTCAACATATGCTCTTACTTGTCATAACACACTTCGTTGTAAAGTGTTTCTATATATAACATGGTACCACTATGGACCCCATGACCAAAATTATACCAATGTATAACAGTATGTGTTGAAAGAAGACAAGGTGAAACTTAGTGTTATATCTTTCACTTCCTCTTTAAAACATGATTATTTAACCAATTTTGATAGTTATCACTATCCTGTAGTTTGATATATTATGCCATTCTCAATATATCATGGTTCTGTACACACCACAGTTCTCACTATAATGTATAATGTGGTCAGTAGTTACAGACCCCAGTTACCATGCTATAATATGGGAGAGCTGCATGTGCATCCTTAAACTTTCCTGAATTAATAACTGACATAATCTTTTTACCCAGTAGCATCCTTGTTCTATCTTAATAACTGACATAATCTTTTTACCCAGTAGCATCCTTGTTCTATCTTAATAACTGACATAATCTTTTTACCCAGTAGCATCCTTGTTCTATCTTAATAACTGACATAATCTTTTTACCCAGTAGCATCCTTGTTCTATCTTAATAACTGACAATCTTTTTACCCAGTAGCATCCTTGTTCTATCTTAATAACTGACATAATCTTTTTACCCAGTAGCATCCTTGTTCTATCTTAATAACTGACATAATCTTTTTACCCAGTAGCATCCTTGTTCTATCTTAATAACTGACATAATCTTTTTACCCAGTAGCATCCTTGTTCTATCTTAATAACTGACATAATCTTTTTAACCAGTAGCATCCTTGTTCTATCTTAATAACTGACATAATCTTTTTACCCAGTAGCATCCTTGTTCTATCTTAATAACTGACATAATCTTTTTACCCAGTAGCATCCTTGTTCTATCTTATTTTTGCATATCAAGTTCCATCACTGAATTTATGAACATTTTCAGCCAAAGAAAATTTGTTTATTCACAGTACCTCTCGTCCTATATCATCAGTGATGACAATATTGCTGATCTGCCCCAGAAGTTGTGCAAGGGACTGCAATGTGGCTGTAGCAGTGGCTAGATTCTCCACACAGCGACTTCGTAACCAGCCATCCAACTCCTATTTTTGATATAAACTCCAAAATTTGTAACAATGAATACATCTCAAATACATTACAAATTTATGATGTTAAAACAAAAAAAGATGAATATATAAATCTTTTTCTTTTTGTCACAATTTGCATTACATATAACAAAAACCTAGTTTGATCTGAAGTTGAGTTTATGCTAGGCCAGTACAAATGTCAGGAATACAAGTCTCCGCACGAGTTGCCTTTGATGAATGCAAATAGAAACCAGTTGTACAAACCTCTCTCTGGGTAGGGCTAAATACTTGTACAAACCTCTCTCTGGGTAGGGCTAAATACTGGTGGGATGAAAAGGTAAAAATTATATGTCAGAGTTACTTGAAAACAAGTGACTTTTACTACCACAATCTAACTCGGAACACCATCCTAATTTAAGATTGTTGGAAAGCTGGTTTGGGATGATCATGATAACCTGTTCCCATGGTAAAACTTAAAGAGTAAAATAATCTATGTGCGTGTACCTCAAACTTGAACAAAGATAAAGTGATTAAAATCAAGTTCAGTTTAGCCCCATCATTTAGCTTGTATGGTCAATATTTCCATTCTTCAACTGTACTAGTTTTGTATGGCAGGAAATTAATTAATCAATAGCTTACATGTTTACAATATGATACAATATTGATTTTCTCTGTACAAGACAATCTGCAATCTGATTTCATATCAAAAGAATAACAGATCCAAATTACCTACCCATTCTGCAACCACTTTGTTACCAACAGGCATTAAGTTCACACTTGCTGAACCCTAAAATGAGAAAATAAACCCATGGAAAATTGCAATCAGATATTGGTGATACAAGAGAGAACTCCTGTCTTATTGTCCTGTATATGACAGTAACGGATGAAGTTATCATTCCAGTGACAAAATTCAATGCTAGAAATTGTGTATAAATGCATTATCTGATATTATTAACTGGTATTTCATCATTTCTAATTTTGAGATCTGAGACTGAATGGTTACCAGTTTATGAGCCAAGTTCCCTGCCTGTGCTGTCCTGAGTATTTGCTGTATTTCTCCGATGATAAGCTCATGGTTCAGTATTAGGCAACTCCCCACTATAAAAATTATGTTACAATCTTTTTTTTTTATAAAGCTTGCCCAATGTTAAGGGTACCCATCCACCCCACTTTTAAAAGTTTACAAGGCCTATCATAGGAACATACTGTAAGTCAACAAACCCTGGTTTACAATCAAAGTCAATAAAATGAAGTTTCAAATGCATAACATTGATTTTTTTATTTTGGTTTGGTTTTTGTGGGGTTTAATGCCATTATTAGGCACATGATAGGCTATACATGGTGGCCAGTATATTTGCTGGAGGAAGAACCTAGGAAGACCTTAGGAAGAACCACTGACCCATTGCAAGCTTTCTCACATGCCTGTGTTGGTTGAGCCAAGACTCAAACTCATGCAGACAGAGGTGAGATGTTTGAGTAATCTGTAAAGGTAAGTGACTTAGACCACTCAATCACACAGGGCCTCAAATAGCCTTGGTAAACAAAGATATGATTAACTAGATGTATGTAATGCAAAGCTGCATTATCAGCAAGCTTTTTTCACTTATTGCTACCATCCCCATAATACATATATGCAAAAGCATCATTCGCCAGTCCCTCACCTAGGGGATATACACAATTGTAAAACCATTGTGCATAGCTAGAGTCCAGTGGTATGGCATGAAAAGTGTACACATCTTACCATATATACTTGCGTATAATCCTGGTCGAAATGCAAACAAGCCAAATATTTCCAGAGTGGTACCATGTCACAATTTCCATTTTATGTGCTGTCAAAATCACATTATCTCATATTGTAAAAAAATGTAACGAAATGAATCAAATCACAGCTGACAAGTTGTACATATGGCAATTTAGTGTGCTTGATATACCCAAATGTATGTATCACAATGTGTTCAAAGATCACATAACAATGCATGGTTTTTGCACATGCACAAGGTCATTTTCCATGTATAGTGATGTCATCTAAACAAGTATTAGGAATAAAGCATCAAACTTTGGAGTCGTTTCTTGTACAATGATTTTTTCAGTTTAATATACTGTTATGAGGAAAAAGTAAAAATATGAATGTTAAATATCTGCGCATGTGCAGAATAAGTGTTGCACCTTTAGTATGGGATCACCAGTTTCCTGCAATTTGTTCTCCCCAACTCCTGTGTGCCTACTTAGGCATGCTTTTCGTGAGGGAAATTTAAAAAATCCACTAATTTTTCTTTGGTGGTGAAATCAATCAACAAAGGCAATACAAACTATCAGATGGTAATTAATTTCTATTTTAAAACAACATATTTGGCAATTGAAACATTCAAGGTCTGTAGTAGTCTGCCAAGTTGCAGTGCAAAGTCACTGATGGCCATTAGTGTAGTGTATTTCTGAGATTGAATTAATGACAAAAGGGACTCAATTTCTTGGGGTAACAAAACTTTCAGAATATACAGTTTGACATTTAATCAATGAATTATTAGTATGAAAACACCAACAACAAAAAAAGGGGGAATTATTGTAATAAACACTGGTAGATAATGAGTGATCAGTGAAGTTAAATGAGAGCAAGATCTGGACCAGAAAATTCCCTAGTGTAGCTCTTTTCGGGTGAACCAGGTAGTCCAACATGTAATGTTTCTTATGGATTACTTAAGTACTTGATAAAACTTTACTACGATAAGATAAATGTCCAAGGAAAAGATGACAGTGAGTGTAGATGTCACTGTTAAGGTGGCAAAAGTGTCAAAGCAAATAAGATGTCTCGTTTATTTTACCATTACAAGTGCATTGCCATATATACTCTCTTAAAAGTCCAACTGCAAACTGCATAGACTAAAATCTGCTGTTGCATAATGCACCAGCATATCTGGGTTTCTGCAGTTTGTTATGAGTATGTAGAAGAAAAAAATCCAAAACACAATACAGACCCTGATCTGCTGGTGCATCATGTGGTGGCAGATCAAAGTCTATGTTGTTTGCAGCTGGATTCATCTTATAAGTGAGTATAGATGGTTAGTACTATCTAGTATTTTTCTTTGTCCCTTTAAAACGGTGTTTCCACCAAATCTGCAGGACATGGGGACACAGTATCCCCTGCCCTTGGAATCCTATGTGCAACACTGCAGAATGATTGTCTTTTTATTAACAATTTTACAAGCATAATCTGTATCTGTATCGTAATTTCACACTTAGGTCATAAATAATAACCTTCAAGTGATTTCTCTGTCACATAGGTCATAAATAATAACCTTCAAGTGATTTCTCTGTCACATAGGTCATAAATAATAACCTTCAAGTGATTTCTCTGTCACATAGGTCATAAATAATAACCTTCAAGTGATTTCTCTGTCACATAGGTCATAAATAATAACCTTCAAGTGATTTCTCTGTCACATAGGTCATAAATAATAACCTTCAAGTGATTTCTCTGTCACATAGGTCATAAATAATAACCTTCAAGTGATTTCTCTGTCACATAGGTCATAAATAATAACCTTCAAGTGATTTCTCTGTCACATAGGTCATAAATAATAACCTTCAAGTGATTTCTCTGTCACATAGGTCATAAATAATAACCTTCAAGTGATTTCTCTGTCACATAGGTCATAAATAATAACCTTCAAGTGATTTCTCTGTCACATAGGTCATAAATAATAACCTTCAAGTGATTTCTCTGTCACATAGGTCATAAATAATAACCTTCAAGTGATTTCTCTGTCACATAGGTCATAAATAATAACCTTCAAGTGATTTCTCTGTCACATAGGTCATAAATAATAACCTTCAAGTGATTTCTCTGTCACATAGGTCATAAATAATAACCTTCAAGTGATTTCTCTGTCACATAGGTCATAAATAATAACCTTCAAGTGATTTCTCTGTCACATAGGTCATAAATAATAACCTTCAAGTGATTTCTCTGTCACATAGGTCATAAATAATAACCTTCAAGTGATTTCTCTGTCACATAGGTCATAAATAATAACCTTCAAGTGATTTCTCTGTCACATAGGTCATAAATAATAACCTTCAAGTGATTTCTCTGTCACATAGGTCATAAATAATAACCTTCAAGTGATTTCTCTGTTACTTAGGTCATAAATAATAACCTTCAAGTGATTTCTCTGTCACATAGGTCATAAATAATAACCTTCAAGTGATTTCTCTGTCACATAGGTCATAAATAATAACCTTCAAGTGATTTCTCTGTCACATAGGTCATAAATCATAACCTATAAGCGATTTCTCTATCACATAGGTCATAAATCATAACCTTCAAGTGATTTCTCTATAACATAGGTCATAAATCATAACCTTCAAGTGATTTCTCTGTCACATAGGTCATAAATCATAACCTTCAAGTGATTTCTCTGTCACATAGGTCATAAATAATAACCTTCAAGTGATTTCTCTGTCACATAGGTCATAAATAATAACCTTCAAGTGATTTCTCTGTCACATAGGTCATAAATAATAACCTTCAAGTGATTTCTCTGTCACATAGGTCATAAATAATAACCTTCAAGTGATTTCTCTGTCACATAGGTCATAAATCATAACCTACAAGTGATTTCTCTATCACATAGGTCATAAATCATAACCTACAAGTGATTTCTCTATAACATAGGTCATAAATCATAACCTTCAAGCAATTTCTCTATCACATAGGTTATAAATCATAACCTTCAAGTGATTTCTCTATCACACAGGTCATAAATCATAACCTTTAAGTGATTTCTCTATCATACAGGTCATAAATCATAACCTTTAAGCAATTTCTCTATCACATAGATCATAAATCATAACCTTTAAGCAACTTCTCTATCACACAGGTCATAAATCATAACCTTTAAGCGATTTCTCTATCACATAGGTCATAAATCATAACCTTTAAGCAATTTCTCTATCACATAGGTCATAAATCATAACCTTTAAGCGATTTCTCTATCACATGTTCTATTGCTTGCACACAGAGCAATGCAATGAAGATTGGATTTGATGCACATGCAAAGCTGCCTACATCCTATACTGCATTAACATTTAACTTATTCAGAGCAGGGATACTGGTGCTTTGGGAAATGTTGTCTCTACTGGTATAAAGGCACCATCTTTTGTCCAACTCCAATCCCAATCACTTGGGGAAGGCAAGTGTGACTGAAGGACAAAGTGATGTCCCCAGATATTTCAACACTGAAATGCTGCTTGCTTGGTACAAGCATGCTCACACTGGTTTAATTCTGCTGGACTCCTGTCCATTTTTAAAAAAAGTTATATTTTTGTATTTGTCAACATTTGTAGAGTCACTGTTGTATCATATATATATATATATATATATATACACATGTTATGTATAATTTGGTATCCATGTATACTCTGGCAACAAAGGGAGTATGATAAACATACTTGTTATTTTATTGTAAGAATTTGACATATTTCCTTGTAAAAATATGACACATCTGATGCTGTCTTTTTTCAAGACCCTTGATGACTGAAAGGGTGTTACAGTCAGTATGTACATGGAAATGGTGTCCCCTCTATTGCCTTTTTGGGTTATATTAACCTAGTAATTTCATGGACTGGTATGTATGTAAAAGATATCAATCCGAAATGCAATCAAGAGCTCATCAACTTACACATCTGCATTTTAAGCAACTGCAAGAACAATCACATCAGCTTTTTCATTGAGGCTAGGAAAATATGAATTTAGTGTCCTTTCTCTGGCAGAAAATGAGTGTGCTTCTATTATAAGATACAATTCTTGAAATACACACTGCGCTAAATACTTATAATGTTCTGTAATAGACCCTTTTCACAAGCTTTAATCAGAGTATCCTTGGCCTTGTCACCAGCGCTAGATGCATATTAAGAAAGAAGCTAAGGGTGTCAAGCCACTGACTGACAGTAGTAGAGTGTCGCAAGAACACGATGAAACATTACATATTGATCTTATATATTAGAGTGTATTAAACCAAAAATGATAATCCATTTAGTTCATTTGCTTACATTTTATTTTTCCTTTTTTTTGGATTCTTTTTTTTTTTTTTTATTAATGTGCTTGTTGACTGACTTGTTCTATTTGTCCTGACAAGGCAATGTATTGGCATCATATAGGATATTTATTTATTTATTTTTCAGCATGATATTTCACTTAAATTAATGATACATGTATATGCACCATATATTTAACTTCGTTTATTAATATGCATGATTACTTTGCATCGCAATCAATCAAGAGGCAGAGTACGGTACATCACAGATTTTTCTTTAATTCCCATTTCCTCAGTAGTAATAAGTTAACACAGCTGATGAAAGTCACATTTGGCACATTTACGGTGATTATCCAATGAATTTATCAACCTTGAAAGGTCATTAAAAGTAATTTAATTTTGTAAATCCAACTGTCTTGAAAAAAAATTCTATGATGTGTGTCACACCCACTCGAGTTGTTGGAGTTGAGGAGGGGATCAAGAGTATATATCTAGCTATTATAATGTATTTATTCTCAGACACTTTTCTATAATTTTAATTTTCATTGATTTTAAAGGTTTTCTCTTGAACAAGGACCATTAATAACCAATAACAGAGCCAAGTAGACTATTCGCTATAATATTCCACCATTGTCTTTAGTACACATACATAAGGCATACACCCTAAGCCCCACTCTTGATCAGCAAGATAATATGATAACCCGTGTTACCTCTGATTATTGGCAATAGTGAAACTCATCTATTGAGATTTCAAGAAGGTTCTTGCACATGACAAAGAAGGTGGATACTGCTGATTCCTAAGCCTGAAAAAGTCATCAATGTCTCCATGGCATGATTGACAGACAAAACAAAATCTCTAACTGAGCATACAACTACTATTCATAGAAGAAATCTACAATTGTGTATCTGACTGCACTTTGCTTTTGGTTCAACTTAAAAGGAAAACTGGTGGTTGGTGATTGGCAGATGATGAAATATAGATTTGCAAGAATAAATAAAAGCAACAGTTTCTTCCTTAATTTCTTGATCATCATAAAACTTTTCATGACGGATTATTCTGCAACACTGTATACCAGCAGCTTTCACTATATGAAAAGCGGCATCATCACAGTGAAAACCGACAGCTGCTCACAAAGCATTGCCGATATCATCTTCAAAGATGAGTAATATGTCTTTACCTGTAACTGTACTTTGGCTCTGGAAACTTGGCCAACAAAATGTTCAGCAATCTGGTAGTGTGCACCCTACCTTCTAATTTCACCCTATGCCTTTCCAGCCCAGTTGTATACAATATTGCTATTACTAATTTGAATACAGATGCCACTTCTGCATCAACCTGCATAGGTCAAAATCCACCCTTCTGTTGTAAAAACTCCAGAAACAATTCCTATGGTATTTTCCTTTCTGGGACACCAGATCCCAAGGACTTGATTTTGTCTCAAGTTGTTTTCATCTGTAGAACATCTGCATAATTTCTGATCATTTGAACCAGTTCTGGGGATTTTATCTCATGAAGCCCATGTGAACCTGCAACTTCTGCACAAAAGAGACAAATGGGCCTTGCTCTATACTGGCCTGTGACTTGCTAGGTAATGTACTTTTTTTGCTCTAACATGACTATTCTGAGTTATTTTTTAATGTTGCAACCCTTGACATACTTGTTGAATTATACTTGTCTTGATACGATTTATGCCAAAAATCATCATTTTTAAGATGGCCTCTGTATCGTGTCCATCATCAAGGCATTCAACATTGTGCTGTTGGCCAAGACCTGAGCTACCCTTCCATTGCTCTTTAAGGTTTGTGAAATCTTCTACAAGAGTTATATAACCTATGCCATAAACATTCCTATTTATTCTGTCAGTACATTGTAATGGCTCTTTTTTATCTTCCTGACATATCATAATTTTCACAAATCAATTGGATGAGTTAATCCTTAAGAAGTACTATACATAGATAGGACGGCAAACTGGAACTGTTTAACATTCCTGCAAACTATTATCACTGTAAAGATTATATTAAACCTGCAAACATGTACACTTAAAACATGTCATGCCCTTTATCTATTTCTACAGAAGAATAAATTGGATCAGGCCAAAAAAAAAATATGTGTGTTTCCTATTGCACTGGTTTTAAAATTAGGGTAGGCAGGTATTTTTTTTAAAAAACATTATATATAAATCAAATAATATTTCAAGCACTTCAAAGTACAGTGCAAAACTGACTCAATTAGTTGCACAAATCAATTTTGGCAATGTCATTTTTTTTTTATTTAAAAAAAAAAATGTCTCTTTGGGAGAGTGGGTGTGGGTGGGGAAAAAGTGCTAGGGTCGGCAGTGAGAAACAGGGACGGTCAGCGACCGGAAACACACATTTTTTTGTGTGTGGCCTCATTGGAATTATCTTGAAAAAAATATAAATCATTCAAATAGTATCTTGATACCCCCCTACCTTTATTTAGATATATCAACTCATTGAGATCATTAACTTAATATTGATGATTCTAAAATCCAAATCTTAAAATTATGTTTTTTTGTGATAAAACAAAAAAAAGTACAAAACTAATGTAAAGTTTGAACAAACATTTTGAATCTATAATAATTAATGCAATGCTCAAAACCCAGCTAAATATCTTAAAAAACTGAAATGAACCATGTATGTTTTTCCAATATCTAGTGAGCAACCCACATTATTTGCTCTGTTATAGGGATGCTGTTTACATTCTTATTAACATCATTTCCAAATTTATATCCAACATATATCTTCCTCGTGTGCAATAATATCATAATGGTCAAGATAATTTTCCAATTACTGCTTTATGCCATTCTTCTTTGAAATGTAGTCAAAATATTGTAGTCATAGAGATGTTATTTGTGTTCATTTTATCAAAATATGCAATCGCAAACCCTCGAGACGCTTCTTAATGATGAGCATATTACTTCCAGAGTGTAGTCAAATTAAATACAGGTTAAATGTACTTTTAACCACTGTTCTACACTTATTATTTCAATTCAAGTTTTATATACCAGTGTATACCATAATAAGTTTGAACTCTAGGCATGCATGTTGGTCAGATTTTGAATGGCATACCTGAAAAAGTTGCTTATGTCCCAAACTACCTAATTTTCATGCTTTAGTCAATTTTTTCACAATTCCTTTAAAGTAACCCATTATGCTGCTGGACTATGTAAGACCACCCATACTGTGTCCCAAAGTTTGAAGTCTTTGCTGGACTTCTACAGACCACCACCAATCGTGTCCCAAAGTTTTTTTAAGTCTCTGCTGGACTACTACAGACACCCCCCAATAATGTCTCTGCTGGACTATTATAGACCAAACATAAATCTTGTTCCAAACTTTGAAGTCTCTGCTGAGTCCAACCCAGTCCAACCCCCAACCATGTATTAAAGTTTGAGGTCTCTGCAGGACTGCTACAGACAACCCCCAATCAGACCCCAAAGTTTGAAGTCTCTGCTGGATTATTACAAGCCACTCTGAATTATATCCCAAATTTAGAAGTCTCTGCTGGACTACTACAGACCACCACAAATCTTGCTGCAAAGTTTTTCAAGTCTCTGCTGGACTACTACAGACCACCCCCAATTCTGGTCCCAAACTTAAAAGTCTCAGCCGAGCTACTATATATAACCTCCAATCATGTCCAAAAGTTTGAAAGCAGGAGTTGGTGTCTAACATTACATACGCACACAAACACCTGCATACACATCTGGACGAGCAAAATCAATTATTGGGGATTTACTATTTTTCATGAGGCACCAATTTTCATGGATTTCAAGGTTGATACAAACCATGAATTTAATGATCCAATGAACAATGATCCTTCTGTGGAAACAAAAGGACCCATTCTCCAATGCGCCAATTTAAGTACCGACAAAAATGTAATACCCCCCCCCCAAAAAAACAACATGAAAATAGACATCCACAAAGATAAATGAATTCATAGTAATCCACACCTTTTGTATGAAACACATGTGGATAATGAACACTAAAGCAAGTGAATTTACAGTAATCAACATCTTTTGTATGAAACACATGGGGAGAATGAATGCCAAAGCATGAAGTGAATTCACAGTAATCTACATTTTGTGTATGAAATGCATGGGGATAATGACCACTAAAGCATGAAGTGAATTCACAGCAATCCACAACTTTTGTGAAATGCATGGAGTTAATGAACACTAAAGCATGAAGTGATTTCATAGTAATTTAGACCTTTTGTATGATATGGGGACAATGAACACTATAACAAGTGAATTCACAGTAATCCACAACTTTTGTATGAAAGGCATGTGGATAATGAACACTAAAGCATGAAGTGAATTCATAGTAATCTACAACTTTTGTATATGACATGGGGATAATGAACACTATTACAAGTGAATTCACAGTAATCCACACCTTTTGTATGAAAGGCATGGGGATAATGAACACTAAAGAATGAAGTGAATTCACAGTGATCCACACCTTTTATATGCAATGCATGGGTATAATGAACACTAAAGTATGAAGTGAATTAACAGTGATCCACACCTTTTATACGAAATGCATAGAGATAATGAACAATAAAGCATGAAGTGAATTCACAGTAATCCACACCTATTATATGAAATGCATTGAGATAATGAACAATAAAGCATGAAGTAAATTCACAGTAATCCACACCTTTTATATGCAATGCATGGAGATAATGAAAACTAAAGTATGAAGTGAATTCACAGTGATCCACACCTTTTATACAAAATGCATAGAGATAATGAACAATAAAGCATGAAGTGAATTCACAGTGATCCACACCTTTTATACAAAATGCATAGAGATAATGAACAATAAAGCATGAAGTGAATTCACAGTGATCCATACCTTTTATACGAAATGCATAGAGATAATGAACAATAAAGCATGAAGTGAATTCACAGCAATCACACCATTTATATGCAATGCATGGGGATAATGAACACTAAAGTATGAAGTGAATTCAGTGATCCACACCTGTTATATGCAATGCATGGGGATAATGAACACTAAAGCATGAAGTGAATTCACAGTGATCCACACCTTTTAAACGAAATGCATAGAGATAATGAACAATAAAGCATGAAGTGAATTCACAGTGATCCACACCTTTTATACAAAATGCATAGAGATAATGAACAATAAAGCATGAAGTGAATTCACAGTGATCCACACCTTTTATATGCAATAATCCACACCTTTTATATGCAATTCATGGGGATAATGAACACTAAAACATGAAGTGAATTCTCATAAGTTCGAAACCATATTTTATGGTACTCATGATACAATCTGATTGGCCAGTTTTATTCATTTGTTTTTAACTGAGAAACACATTTATTCTCCATAAACTCAATTTCTAAATTCCACCAATCATCTATTTTATCGATAAGAAAGTGTCAAACAACTGTGAATACTAAGGAACTTTTAACCTCAAGATCCCATCAGTAATCTGGCACCTATATCACAGGATACATCAAGAAAACAGTAGCACACACATATTCAATATCCCTCTTTTATATACATTCATTTGGATCAACAGATATGAGTCATATGGTCACCGGCAACTAATTATTTTATGAGCTATGAGTGGTGGAATATTAAACACTTTATTTAAAAAAATGAAGTTCACTGATTGGCAGAAAATAATGACTGGAAGAAATTAGTAAATTTTTCTTCAGAAAAAGCCTATGTATGGGTAAAGTGTACGCAACAGTAGACTTTAACATAAAACCATTTTCATTTTATCACTGTCATTGAACAGATACTCCCAGATGTATACAAAGAGATCTCACAAGGCCAGATTTTGGTAGTAGGCATCCACAAGGGAATTTTTCTCAAAAACGAGCTGCACAGCACATCATTTTCATTATTTTAAAAGTTTATTCTTGGATAGATCAGGCATAGAATGTATGTGAACCCGGATACAATATGCGCAACTGCTTTCTCACTCACTTTACCAGCCAATTAGGGTGAATTTGTTTTGTTATTGTTTAAGAATAAGTTGTCTGTTCTGTAAGCTTAAGGAACTTTTACTTGCAGCACCAATTTTAGTCAAGATGGATTTTAAAAGCACATATTCAATTATAGCTGAATGAAATGCTGTATAATGCATTTTGTCAGCTTGTCACCAAAAATCTACCGTATGTACTTTCTTATAAGTCAAGTCAAACTGCACAGACCCAGATCTGTCATTGCATAATGCGCCACAAGATCTGGGTCTATGCAGTTTGTTAGGAGTAATTAGTGGAACAAGAAGCATAAATCCTGACTGATCTGCTGGCACATCATGCAATGGCAGATCAGGGTTGATGTTGTTTGCAGTTGGATTCTACTTATAAGCAAGTATATACTGTATGTCATAACTTTGAGCACATAAATGCATGAGTAACAATTCTCACCTTTCAAAAGTGGAACTATTTGATTACAATTATTAAAGGTTAGGGAGAAAAAAGTAGTTTTTCAATAAAGGTCTGCATTACTAAAAAAAAAGTAGTTAGCTAATTGTCCTGCAAAACCAAGTTACTTGGAATTTTTACTTCTCCTACATCAATTTCACTCATCCTACACTGTACATTATACTGAATATGCCTAAAATGCCACTCACCCTACACTACATAATACTGAATATGCTTAAAATGCCACTCACCCTACACTATACATAATACTGAATATGCTTAAAATGCCACTCATCCTACACTGTACATAATACTGAATATGCTTAAAATGCCACTCATCCTACACTGTACATAATATTGAATCTGCTTAATATGCCACTCATCTTACAGTGTACATAATACTGAATATGCTTAAAATGCCACTCATCCTACACTGTACATAATATTGAATCTGCTTAATATGTCACTCATCTTACAGTGTACATAATACTGAATATGCTTAAAATGCCACTCATCCTACACTGTACATAATATTGAATCTGCTTAATATGCCACTCATCCTACAGTGTACATAATACATGTACTGAATTTGCTTAATATGCCACTTGCCCCAATCGGATTAACGGCTTGAAAAAGTGACCTTCCCTTTGTTATTCACCACTCATAAAAATGACTAGACAAATGGAATTTTTGAGCCATGGTCTGTCTAAAAATATTGCATTTTTCCCTATGTTGTCAAACCAGATACTTGCAGCTGGAAAAAACTGTAACACTAAAAGAAGTTATATGAACACAACATGTTAATTATGGTATCTCAATAACTTAGCAATTAATTCATGATATAAAAAAAACTCCAATTTTAACCCAACTTTTTATCAATTTTCTTAAATGTTTGCATGAATTTAGTATATGTGGGATCTCTCCAAGTCTCTGGTACAATAACACAAATTGGTCAAGGAAACAGCTTCCTTTGATAATTTACAAAATTTTAAAATTAAGGTTTCATTAAAGCCGAAAGGGATTGCTTGGTTTCTCAAAGGTAGGGAAATTAGTTAAGAAGTGGGTTCCAAGATTTGCTTCCCTTTTCTAAAGCAAGCATTGTACAGGCACATCTCTGCCAGATAAAACCCTGTAAAGGAAGAAACACAAATGCTACCGATTTTTATAATTCAAAACACATTTAATAACACCTAGTAATTTTTGGGAATTTCAAAATTTTCCAAAAAGTTTTTATCCACTGGAAGATTATGTAATGCTCCCAGATTCTTCTCTAGTCCTGTTGCACTGTGTATTATAGTTCAGTTAGCTTAGGATATACACTTCATATCCACATAGGAACCCAAAGATTTCTTTTTGTATATATCAAGCAGGTTTAGAGGGAAATTTTATTCTTTTGTGGAAAGTTTTAAAAAAATTTAATTGTAGCAGGCTCTCAAAATGAAAATAATTCCTCAATATCTTCAAAATGGTAATTACAATACAGCTATGCTTTTGCAGCATGTCTCAACGGAGAATGATGTTGGGTACGAATAATTATTACAATAGCAACATTTTATTTTAGATCATTCATTGGTTTTCTGCCTTAAGGTAGGTTCAAGGCATCCATCTTCTCCACTCTTCCCTTAGCATCGCTCTACTTTTCATGTTTGCATACGAGTAATTCTCCAGTAACATGATTCGAGGCTTTCCTCTTGGTCGCTTTCCTTCCATTCATGTTCGCATACAAGTTATTCATCCAGTAGCATGATTCTAAGCTTTCCTTTTGGTTGCTTTCCTTCCATTCTGCCTTCTATGACTTCTCTTAACAGTCTTTCACCTCTTAAAATGTGTCCGATCCTTCTTCCTCTTGAGTGTAACATTCAAAAAAGTTATCTTTTCATCAACCAATCTTAGGACCTATTCATTATTCTTTCAGTCACTCCAACTAACTTTCTTCATGCGCCTCCATATCCACATCTCAAATGCTTCTAGTCTTTTTTTTTCTTCCTTTCTCAGCGTACACATTTCTCAGCCATAGACAGCTAAACTCCATGCAATTGTTTTGACAATCTTTTTCTTTAGGTCTTTGCTCATTTGTTGTGTTAACAATTCTTTCCTCTTGTTGAATGTATCCTTGACGATTCCAATTCTTGTTTTTACTTCATCTTGGCACCTTCCATCATCTGAAATCAAAGATCCTAAATATCTCAACTTTCTCACTTGTTCTACTCTTTCTTCATCGATTATAATATTCAGATCTTTACCTCCTTCTCTGCAAACTCTCATGACCTTGGTCTTCTTCACATTGATCTTCATGTCGTATATCTTTCCATATTTGTTCAAGGAGTTCATCAACTTTTGCAAACCACGTTCTGATCCTGAAATCATTCCTTGATCATCGGCAGTATTTGTCCTCCCGCTCTAATTCCTTCTTCCATTGCTTCAATCATCATCATCTCTGCGTAAATGGAAAAAAGCAAAGGTGAAATCAAAAAACCTTGCCTGACACCTCGTCCAATTTGTCCTGGTTTGGAATTACCATCTGTCACTCTTACTACTGCTTCCTGTTGTATATATAGTTTGGTAATGAGTCTCCTGTTTCTCCAATCCACGCCAATCTTCTTCAGAATCTCCATCAGCATTTTCCAGTAAAATGCTTTGTCAAAATGAACAAAACATATGAAAAACTCCTCCTCATGTTCTAGCCTTCATTCACACAGGATTCTCATCACTGCTATTGCTTCTCTCGATCCACATCTTTCCTAAATCCAAACTGAGTCTTGCAGATGAAATAATTTGCTTTATATTCTAACCAGTTTATCAATACTTTTAACATGATTCTGGATGCATGCAAAATCAGACTGATTGTTCTGTGGTCTTCACATTCTACAGCGCTTGGCTTCTTTTGTAGCATCACTATTATCGATTTTGTAAAATACTCAGGCCACTCACCTTTTGTATACATATCTTTGCACAGAACACTCAACTCTTTTTCAGCTTTCTCTCTGAAACTTTTGATAAACTCTGCTGGTATACCATCAACTCCCTCTGTTTTTCCAACTTTTGAGCTCCTTGATTGCATTCCTCACTTCCGCTTCTATCAGTTCAGGTCCTTTCTTGTCAGCTCCAACACTATCTTCATTTTTTTTATATATGTCCTCCATTCTGGGTTTGCTTTCTTTATCATACAATTCTTCAATGTACTCCTTCCACCTGTTGCGGATCTTTTCAACTTCTTGAAGCAAGACACCATCTTTGTCCTTAATCTGGTTATTAAGCTGTGTATTTCCTTGTATCTGCTAACGTATTCAATCTCTTTGCTTGCCTTCTTTCTTCAATCTTTTGTATCATTTTCTCAGTTATCCATGGTTTCTTTATTTTATTACTCTTTTTGTATCCAATGGTTGGCAATGCGCTATTTAGAATCGTGTTAATGTCTTTTTCTTCCATTTCCACCTCGTGTTAACGTCTTTTTCTTCCATTTCCATGCTTGTTATTCTTTTCTCAACCAATTCTTTAAATTAACATCATTCTTCTTCAAACATTCGAGGTACCATTTTTTTCTTATCTTCCCTTTTCTAATTTTCTTCAGTTTCAGACCAGCTCTCATCATCACCAAGTTATGGCCAGAGTTAACATCTGCACCAAGGTAGCTGCACGAATTCTTACTGTTTCTGTATCTTTGCTGAACTAATATATAAGAAAGTTGATACCTTTCTCTATCACCCAGAGCTCTTCCATGTGTTTCTTCTCCTTTTTTCTTCTTGAAAACATGTTTGTCACCACCAGGTTTTTCTTTCAACAAAATTAGACAAATTTCTCTACTCTCTCGTTTCTTCTACCAAGACCGAAACTACCTATTTCTTTACCATCGTTTCCTTCTCCAACTACAGCATTCCTATCTCCCATTACAAATAGATATTCATTTCCTTTCTCTGAGTCAATCAGTTTCTCCATTTGTTCGTACATGTCTGACCAATAGTCTTCTGTCGTTACCATATGAGGAGTGCTAAACGGTACAGCCAGTGCACCGATCCTTGTTAGCTGGCAAGGGTGATGTAAGTGATGTGCAGAAGAGCTGCTAGTCAGCCAACAGATGTTTCTCATACACAGGTGGCAGAAGAACCCAACAGTAGGGTCAATGGCACACTGTAAGTCGAGGCAAGTAATGGATACACTCAGTGAAAGGCTTGCACAGCTGTCGGGGAAGGCAATGGGAAACCACCGTGCAATTTCCCAAGATAGAGGCAATGAAATGACAAAGAAAAGAAGCACTGCAAATGACATTAATAGAATCTATGAGGAGGTCATAGATGTCACGTCTGACATTGGAGGATGCAAGGCCTCCAAGGTCGTCATTCAACAAAATCCGTGCAAGACTATTAAAATTGGAGCCTGAAATGTAAGATCAATGCTCAGAAAATAAAAGTTAGCAAATGTTAAACGTGAAATGGAGAGATATGGGTTAAACATACTTGGATTGAGTGAAGTGAGATGGAAAGAAAATGGAGATTACTATGATGACGGATATTGAGTGATTCATGCAGGTGGAGTAAAGAGTGAAAGAGGTGTAGCAATCATTTTGGATGCAGAAACAGGTAAAACAGTGACAAAAGTAGTACAGCATAGCGACCGATTGTTGATGGTAAAAGTTGAAGCAGAACTGAGAGATTTGGTGATTGTGCAGGTATATATGTCAACATCAGCAAGTGAAGACAATGTGATAGACAACATGTAGGAACAAATGGAGGAACTAATCGACTCAGATTTTATATCGCAGACAACTAATTCTTTTATGAGCTATGGAATCAGTCTGTGTGTGGTGGAATATTAAATACTGTATTTGAAAAAATTAACATAATTTTTTTCAGAATAATGGATAATTGTATGCAACAGTAGGCTTGAAGCTAAAACTATTTTCATGTTTCTTACTGATTTTACATCGCGAAATTCAAACACTTTTCAAGGACAAAAAAATTAATTTTCAAGCACCATAATTAACTGAATAAATTTAATAATGTTGATTATAGTATGAACAATCCACAAAATTTCAGAATTAAGCACTTCATTCTTAAACAACAACTCTGAAATATTTGCTGTTAAACAAGGCCTAGGTGAATACACTATAGCTCAACGGGCTTTAGGCCATGGAAATAGTGGTGCTGTCATATCATCTACTGGTACGTTAGTTTGGGAGTTAGAAGTCTTATTGGCCTGCGTTTCTAACTCCTTGAATTTTTAATGCTTAAGTTAAAGATGTTATGATTTCAGCTCTCCTGTTGATATTTCATTCTTTTATGCTTTTCACTCTAGCCATGTGACTTCAAAGCCCTTTTACTCATTGATCAAGCTGAGGTCACTTTAGCTCTGTAAGTCCCTAGTTATACTGATGGTGGACACTTTAGAGCTAAGGTCAAATGCATAGACATTTCCAGCAAAGTTGCCAGAACCTTGCGATTTTGCACTTGGTGCTGGTTCTATGGTGTTTTTTCATAAATTAAAAAAAACAAACTATTTTACAAGCATTTTTCAACTTGTTTTGAGTTACTGTAGATGCAACTGGGCCAGGAACATGTCGTTTTGAGAACTTTAATTTTGATCACCATGATCAGTAAGTATGTTGATGGTAATGTTCCCTCCATCAGTATGACTTAAGGTGGCCTCAGCTGTTGTTGAGCCAATGTCTTTCGACATGCACGACACACAGCTTTTTGTTTATCTCTTGGCCTTCCCATATATACAGTGTGTATAGCGCTTATGGAAATCTTGTTTAAAAATAAGCTTCATGTCACAGAGCACTTGATCTACTTAATTTTATCAGCCATAATTGCCTAGTCAACATTCATTTACAGCATTTACAAACAAAACAGAGTAATAATGAGCAAGTTAGCGACCCAACTGGAAGTCTTATTGAATCTGTAAGCGACCCAACATGGAGTTAAAATCCCAGGTAGATTTGGTTTCTAACTTTTTAATGGATCTTTTATTTTCTTTCTTATATTAATGTCGGTAAATTATTGTTTTTCAATGAAATGCATTTGTCTCAAAATTCAAGCACTTTTCAAGTAATACCAAGTATTTTCAAGCACTTTTCCGGTGCTTTTTGGGGTGGAGCTCAAATTCAAGCACTTTTCAGGGCAACCACCAAAATTCAAGCATTTTTAAAGATTGTGCAAACCCTGCATTTTCATTTTATTTCTGTTGTTGAACAGGTGCTCCTGGATAAATGGGGAAATCTCACTTGGCTACATTCTGAAAGTGGGCATCTACATCATAATTTTTCTCAAAATGAGTTGTGCAGCATATCATTTTCATTGTTTTTGAAGTTTACTCTTGGATAGATCATGTATAGGATGTAAGCGTGTCTTGCTGTTCTTTCCATGAAAGTATAACAATTTTGCAAAACATTAACATTACGGTCTATAGGAACTGAATTAGTTGTCTGTGCCTAATAAACTTTAGTTTTAATATGCAAGATACTAAACAAAGGAACTAAATCCTGTATTAAAAAACCATTTGATGAGCCAAAAGAGTTGTTTCCCCTTTACTAAACATGCACAAGTCATCCAATTTCCATAGATATTATCTGAAACATTTTCTCATGATAGTCAATAAAATGCTTACCTCATATGGCATCAACATTCATAATGCAAAACATTAAAACAAAAAAAATCACAAGACATTCAATTTATTATTATTCTACTAAAAAGGCTATGGCCATGGCTTACAAACAGAGTAACATTTGAAAGGGATGATAATGGCAACATTAATATATTCACTAAATGATGTAAATTTAACAATGCTGGAAACAAATAGAAAAAAAATATAAAACTTGTTGAAATCTTTATTTGTTATTTTTTGCTACATCCTCAGTACAATTTAGTAAGGCTCAGAAGTATATTTCCTACACATCATTGGTTGCATGACAGTTGAGCTATTGAATCAGAGACAAGTCTTGAAATCACGTGCAATTTCATGCACTTGACGTTGGAAGGTCATTTCCCTGTTGATTAATTCAGTGATCTTCTGGTAATGTCTGATTTTTCTCAGAGCAATCGGGTGAGTTTACATTTGCCAAAACTAACAGCAACATGCTTTTCATTAGGATCATACAAACACTTTAGATGATCGCAAATAAACAGTGTCGAAGCTAACCATAGCTAGCCTGATTAAAAATCTAAAATGATATGCAATTGGTTGTTATTAATCAAATATCCCCGACTCATCATATTAATTCCTTAGTAACAGCTTTTCAGGTGCTTTAAATACACTGCATGAAACAAGTGAACATCATTTCAACTTCTTGTGAAAAATAATTCAAGATGACATGTACAAAGAGAAAAATTCAGTGATCCACAGGATCAACAACTTTTCAGTTATACTGGCCCAACATGAATTTAACTGGCTTCAGGCCAATATCAATTTTGAATGCTGAGGGCATGAGTCAAGTCCCAAGCAAGTGTAATTTGTCAAAAATGAAAGCTTGATGCCAAGACATTATTCTCAGCAGTCCTATTCCAGAGTGACATGAACTCTCTTTACCATGTTGCTGTTAGCATGGAGTCTAGAACTATCTGTTAGTATTTTTGAAATATGATGTGAATGTGACTTTCCACACAATGACAAAGTCATTTTTGTAGACAAATAATTACTCTATCTAGGCTTAGTAATATTATAAAAAAATAAATGTTGATAAGACAGGTGATCATTATTTAAGTGTGTTTAGGATTTGATTTTTTTCTTAACAGGAGGTAGTGAAAGAGATTGGCAATTGGATGGTTTCATTAGAAGCCATTGAATAGGAGATGGAAACTCAATTCTAAAAACCTCTGTATTTTATTCAAGTTACAACCTGCAGGGATTTACAAATCAACTCGCCAGATTTTGGGGACAAGCTCAAATTCGGCTTGGACAAGCTTAAGTTTCCAAGGAAATTGCCTGCGGGCAAGTTAAAAAAAACTGAGAGAGGGAGGGGGGGGGGGGAGGGGGGAGACAAAGGGATCGTGTTTTGTTCATAATGCTTTACATTCTGCAAGTTTTATACCTGCGATCTTGCCATATTACATATATCAGCACCTATATTTAGTGTTTATATGTACAGCATTCTTCTATTACATAACTATCCACAGTTTCTTTCATCTATCATATGTCATATCTATCTACATGCATAATTTACACATATATTTTTGGATAACTTTATTTATCAGCATATGGTTTTAAGGTGCCAACATAGATAACAAGAAAACAAAAGTTAAAATAAATATAATGCAATTTCCCTAAAATATCCCATATTTTATCTTATTTTTTTACTCATGTTGGGATATTATATTTGGGACAAGCTCAAATTTCCCAAAAGCAAGTTCAATTTGCCAGTTAGCGTGCACTGGGCAAGCTGACTTTAATAAAATTGGTAAATCCCTGACTTGGCTATTTTTCAAGTCTATCAATATATTAAATCCATTTTTTATTCTTTGCAATTTCTTGTTTTATGGACAATTAACAAATGGGGAGGGGGGAGAGGGGAGCTGCTTAGTCATGTAATGTATCTTGTGTTCCAAATTTTTTAGAAAGTCAAATTTTGAGGAGTGAAGTAAAATCAGTTGTATTTTGGGTTTTTTAATTGATCAATTTTTATAGCTAATGAAATACTGTCTCCTAATACTGACAAAAATAAAGATATTTTAACACGACTTTAATATTTTTGGTGGATTAGTACTCATGCCCTTCCAATAATTTAACTAGGAAACTGAAGATTGAACAAAATTATTTATAAGATAAACAAGAGCCCATTGAAGTGACTGACACTTTACTGGGCAAAACAAATTTTCATCCTTTTAACTGTCAAGTGTTGAAACCATCTATGATATTCTTGAGCAATAACAAGAGCTTCAAATTAGCTACTGTGGTACACACACTGGATGCCAGCTTGGCACCATTTTCATTAGAAGTCTTTTGGTGAAAACCCCATGTCATAATGACCATCCTTTATGGGTAGTAGTGACAACAAGATTTTTTAGACAGTTGGTGTGTCAGCCATATTGGATGTATGACTGGCACCATTTTCATTACGACTTAGTGAAAACCCCTTGTTATAATGATCACCCACTCAAGGTGAGTAGTGACAACAAGATTTTTAAGACAGTCATTGTGGCAGCCATATTGGATATACAACTGGTACTATTTTCATTTAGGACCAACTAGGTATCATAAGAAGTCTATTGGTGAAAACCCCATGTTGATATAGCCCTCCATTTGGAAAGGAGTAGAAATAATGTATTTTCAAGATATGACTTTCCATTCAGGAGTAGTGATAACAAGATTTTCAAGATGTCAGATCAGTACCATTTTCATTTAGCACCAACTTGACATCACAAGAAGTCTTTTAGTGAAAATCCCATGTTAATATGCCCATCCATTCAGGAGAAGTAGCGATAAGAATATTTTCAAGATGCCTGCCATGGTGGTCATATCGGATGTCTGAGCAGCACCATTTTCATTTAGAAAAAAAAGACTATGGGATGAATGTGTGTGTAAAGTTTCAAGGCAATCCTCCAAGCAGTTTAGGAGGAATAGCGATAACAAACTTGTGTTAACGGACAGACAGGCGATGGACAATAGATGACAGATGACAGATGACAGACCATTCCATAAGCTCTTCTGGTATATGAACAGTAGAGCTAACAATGTCAATACTGCAGAACATTTTCAATGGATCCAGTCTATCTGAGTTCATTATATTCACCAAAGAGGATATTAACAATGTGGAAGTAGTTTCATACAGAAAGGTAATCCCAGATTTTATCCACATCAAAGAAAATCAAGACAGTATCACTATCCATGTCAGCAACAACTCATCACTGAAGCAGCTAAATGAACCTAGGACTAATTTAAAACTCTACAAATACTCAGAGCAACATGGGTATGTGTACAAAATCAAAGTTATACGTACTGTATTCCCATCAACAAATGCCATTTTAATTCAGGGCAGTGGATGCTTGGCTTGGACTTATAAACAATTTCTTGAACTGTGTGAAAACATAAATAGATCAAACACCAGCACTGTGTCACCACAGCCATCCTCAGCTTGGCCCATAGCCTCAACTCCCAGCAATGCCTGCCAAGCAAGGCCATAATTAATTACAAACTCACTTGCTCAAGTAGACACAAACTACACAGTACCTAAATACTTGACACCTCCCTCTGCATACCTGCCAACCCCTACAGAGGGATGTGTAACCTAAGTGGCAAAAAAGTGTAATCTTAGCATAAAATGTGTAATCTACATATCACATGCCATAATTACAATAAACTGTATGAAAAATGTACATTTAGTTTTGCTACTAACCCGGATCTGCAGCTGATTAAAGTTCTTGTCACAAATGGGCAAAATCCACATGGATTAGTACCAGAATAAAAACCACAAAACATATGAGTACACAACACTCACTTGAACTAGTCTACATGTAACTTTCACTGAGTGATCATAAAGTCAACTCCACAAATTCTGCAATGGTCATTACCATGTGCTCAACTTGAGTGCTGTATTACCCCTCCCATGTTCTTCTTTATAAATTTGTAAAGCACTATCTATTTGTCTTGTTTCTGATCCGACATGTTTTAAAGTTTAAAAAGATCCTTCTTCTCTAACATTTTTCAGTCATATAACATCCAACAGTCACATCGATAAAGCCTGTTTCACCTAACATCTGCCGCCATTTTTTAAAGTATAGACTGGTCCGCTACCAAATTCTGGGTATTAATATAAGGAATCTCTGAGACAAGTTTTAAAATTGAAGAAACCCATCTGTTTTCTTGGAAATGTGTCATATACAGCTGCTATAAATAGAAAATAAGGAAAGTACATGGAGGTCTATGACAAATGTACTCTTATGCTATTCTTATGCAGCAGTCTTCTTTTTTATAATTTTCTCAGATTTATATGATGTTAAAGATTAAAGATATGATAATAAAAATGACAAACACAACTTTTTATTGCTTTATTTTTATTTTTTTTATGTACCAAAAAAGCGTGATCCATATACAGGTGAGCGTAAGACGTAATTAGGTGAAAAAAAGGGGAATGATTACACCAAAAGCATAATGGTTGGCAGCTATGCCTCTGCCCTAACCCTGGTAGACAAAAATACACTTCATCAAATTGTAGAAGAAAATGCCACTAATCAAGATAATGAAAATCCAAGTAGTGCCAGCCAAGCAAGACCCCACTCTTTACATCTTCACCTGCACTGGCAGGCACAAGCCATATAGTGCCTAGATTATAACCAATAGATTATAACTCTAAGACCGCCCTCTCTCCAAGTCCAGGTAGACCCAGATACACTTCATTAAAGTGCAGAAGACAATGCCACTAATCAAGATAATGAAAATCCAAGTAGTGCCAGCCAAGCAAGACCCCACTCTTTACATCTTCACCTGCACTGGCAGGCACAAGCCACATAGTGCCTAGATTATAACCAATAGATTATAACTCTAAGACCGCCCTCTCTCCAAGTCCAGGTAGACCCAGATACACTTCATTAAAGTGTAGAAGACAATGACACTAATCATGATGAGACTTCTTTCAAACACAATACAAGTCACAGTTCACAGTGATATGGAAAACTATGTTCTAAGTGACTTGATAGCCGATAGTTACGATCAGGGATCTTATATCTATATGTGCATGTGTGTGTATGTATATGCATGTATATGTGTCTCTATATAAATGTCTGGTTGTGTGGGTCTTTGTATATATGTGTATGTATGTATGTGTGTGCATGTGTATGGTTATATGTATATATCTATACATAATGTGTGTTAATATGACCATCCATTCATGAGGAGTAGAGATAACAAGATTTTGTGGTGACCATATTGGATGTCAGATCGGGACCAATTTTTTTCAAGACCAACTGGACATTATAAGAAGTCTTCTGGTGAAAATGCTGCTTCAATATGACTTTCTGTTCAAGTAAAGCAGTGATAAGATTTTTAAGATGGCTGCCATATTGGATGTCAGATTGGCACCATTTTCATTTAGGACCAGCTAGACATCATAAGAAGTCTTTTAGTGAAAACCCCATATTGATACAACCATATGTTCATGAGTAGAGTAGCGATAACAAGATTTTAAAGATGGCTGCCATGGTGGTCATACTGGATGTCAGATCAGCACCATTTTTATTTAGCACCAACTAGACATTATAAAAAGTCTTTTAGTGAAAACCCCATGCTGATATGACTATCCATTCAGGAGTAGCAATAACAAGATTTTCAAGATGGCTGCCATGGCAGCCATATTAGACTTCAAATCGGCACCATTTTTTTTAAAGAAACAACTAGATAACATATGAAGTCTTTTAGTGTAGACCCCATGTTGATATGACCATCCATATAGGAGGAGTAGTCATTTCAGATTTTCAAGATGGTGACTGTAGCAGCCATATTGGATGTCAAATCAGCATCATTTTTATTTAGCACCAACTTAGACATCATAAGAAGTCTTTCAGTGAAAATCCCATGCTGATATGACCATCCATTCAGGAGAAGTAGCAATAACAAGATATTCAAGATGGCTGCAATGGTGGCCATATTGGATTACAGATCAGCACCATTTTCATTCAGGACCAGCTAGACATGATAAAAAGTCATTTAGTGAAAACCCCATGTTGATATGACCAACAATGTAAAAGGAGTAGTGATAACAAGATTTTCATATTGGATGTCCGAGCAGCACCATTTTCATTTAGGACCAACTAGATCATAGGATGAGTGTGTGTGTAAAGTTTCAAGTAGTTTAGAAGGAATAGCGATAACAAACATGTGCCAATGGACGTCAGATGATGGACAGACAACAGACCCTCCCATAAGCTCTTTTGGTCAATGTCCAGTAGAGATAAAAACTGGACAAGTAAAATATTGCTTAGGATAAGTAATCTTTTCAAAAACTAACCTGTCCTGTAGCTTTAAAAATATTTGTTCAGACCTGATGTCAAACATTCAACTAATTGTTCTGATGTCAAAACAATCAACTATTAGCCCTTATGTCAATCACTCAAATAATAGCCTGATGTCAAATATACAATTAATAACCCTGATGTCACACATTCAATAGCCCTGATGTCAAATATTCAACCAATAGCCCTGATGACAAACATTCAACCAACAGCCCTGATGCCAAACATTTATTAGGCCTGATGAGAAACATTGAACTAATAGCCCAGATATCAAATTTTCAACTAATAACCCTGATGTCAAACATTCAGCTAACAGCTGTGATGTCAATCATTCAAACAATAGTCCTGATGTCAAGCATTCAACTAATAGCCCTGATGTCAAACATTTAACTAATAGCCCTGATGCCAAACATTCAACTCAAAGACCTGATGTAAAACAGTCAACTAATAGCCCTGATGCCAAACATTCAACTCAAAGACCTAATGTCAAACATTCAACTAATAGTCATAATGTCAAACATTCAACTCAAAGATCTGATGTCAAACATTCAACTCAAAGACCTGATGTCAAACATTCAACTCAAAGATCTGATGTCAAACATTCAACTAATAGTCCTGATGTCAAACATTCAACTAATAGCCCTGCTGTCAAACATTTAACTATTAGCCCTGATGTCAAACATTCAACTATTAGTCATAATGTCAAACATTCAACTCAAAGACCTAATGTCAAACAGTCAACAAACAGCCCTGATGTCAAACATTCAACTAATAGTCATAATGTCAAACATTCAACTCAAAGACCTAATGTCAAACAGTCGACAAACAGCCCTGATGTCAAACATTCAACTAATAGTCATAATGTCAAACATTCAACTCAAAGACCTAATGTCAAACAGTCAACAAACAGCCCTGATGTCAAACATTCAACTCAAAGACCTAATGTCAAACAGTCAACAAACAGCCCTGATGTCAAACATTCAACTAATAGTCATAATGTCAAACATTCAACTCAAAGATCTGATGTCAAACATTCAACTCAAAGATCTGATGTCAAACATTCAACTCAAAGATCTGATGTCAAACATTCAACTCAAAGATAAGATATCAAACATTCAACTCAAAGATCTGATGTCAAACATTCAACTCAAAGATCTGATGTCAAACATTCAACTCAAAGATCTGATGTCAAACATTCAACTAACAGTCCTGCTGTCAAACATTCAACTAATAGCCCTGATGTCAAACATTCAACTAATAGTCATAATGTCAAACATTCAACTCAAAGACCTAATGTCAAACAGTCAACTAACAGTCCTGATGTCAAACATTCAACTAACAGTCCTGATGTCAATTATTCAACCAATAGCCAGAATGTCAAACATTCAACTTATTTGTTCTCCTTAATATTTGTGACTGCATGTGTCAACAAATGACTTCTTGAATATATTCACTGATTAAAATTTCAGATTTAAAACCAATTTAATAATTTAGCACAAAAGATCCAACCCACAAGATTTCAACATTGTTATTTATATTTTGTCACTGTACGCTGCTTCTTCTTCCTTTTTTTAGTCTGGTTCCTCCAAAAAGAGTAAGAAACCAATAGATTATAACTCATAATCAGACACCTTACTGATATAACAATGGTGATATCTCTTATATTTAATTTTGTCTGTTAAAACGATCAAATTGGAAATAAATCAGACATTTTCCTCTACAAATGTACTAAAAAAAGTCAACTGTTTAAAGTAGGTAATGACTATTTTTCACTCTGTTGTTAAATGTTTTAGAAACCTCTAGAAAGGCTGAATCATGGTGGGGTGACCAAAATGTAAAAGTATGCTGTTTATTTTTATCAACATTTTGTCATATGAATCCTATTTATGATGAGGTGATTCAAGTATTATACCCATAATTACATTGAATAAATTTGCTCGTAGATTTGGATAACAATCACTGTTGCAAAGTGCATAAAAGGTTGTTATGTTTCTAAACTGTTTCCATCTACCTCATGACCACTTAATATCACCATTTGTATCTTTAAAGTTCTTCCATTAAATAACATTTATCCATGTACAATATGCTATTAACCTAATGGCTTGACAAGTGTACCAAAATGGAACATTATATACCTGCATCATGTTTAATAGTCCTCTATGTAAATAACTGAAATTTTAGTGCACAGACAACTTTTCTTCTTTCAGTCACAGTGACCTTGACCTACTGACCTTGAAATTGATAGGGTTCTTCCTTAACCCAAGTGCAAGCCATCCACAAAGTTTGGTAACTGTAGATAGTGGAGAACTTGAGGTATTGTGCAGAAACCAGTTTTCTTCTATCAGACACAATGACCTTGACCTTTGATCTTTTGATCCTGAAATTGGTAAGATTCTTCCTTATCCCAAGTGCATGCCATTCACAAAATTTGGTAACAGTAGAATTGCAGACGACTCAAGTTATTGTGCGGAGACGAAATTGGTAATGGACAGATGTGTGGACAACATCATAGCACAATATAGAGATTGGCACCAAATCCCGTTTACACCTCAGTTACTGCTGGAGCAAAATGCCGGAATGCATGCTCTCCTAATAAGAAATAACTGTGGGGTGGCTGGGAAGGTGTATCCGTATTATGATTGGGTTAAGTATTATCAAAGAAACATATTTTACCAGAAAAAATGTTTTCTTCTTCAAATACATTACCTGATCACAATACCTTAGGAGAATACGTAAGAGGTGGAGGGAGTTACATCCCCTTAACCCAGAGAGACCATCTCCATTCCCCTAAGGTATGGGAGGCAGCTTCTTGATAGAGAACCGGGTTGGAGCACTGACTCTGTATGCAGAGATACAGCTTTAGGAAAAGGGACAATTTTCCCTCATGCAAATCCAGTGGAAGTCATCTTGCTGCATCCTTAAAAAGATGCCGAATGACATGGGAAGGTAACCTGTTGCACCACAGTGATAGGTCCCACCAGGTCTAATTGAGCCTTTTGGAATGAAGGATCCCTGAGGTAGAAACTAGAGAAAATTTACTTCAACCTCCATCCCACAGCTTATATAACATCAGCTAGGGAACAGTTTTGCTCTAATGCAATACTTGTTGTGACTGCCCTAACTTCATGAACCGCAATGTGTAACAAGTTCATTTTGATTTTGGATTAATTCTCTGTATGCAGAATAGATAACCCATCTTATCCAGGACGATAGAGCCTGCAATGAGATATAGTACTTTCCTTTTTTCTGAGTTAAGGATAGAACAGGATCTCCCTTCTCGCACCATCCCAGTTCTTTTCAGGTACCACTTCAAAGCTCTCACCAGGTCCTGCAGACAACCTTAAATTGAAGGGTCCAGGCTAGAAAGAGGTTTCATCACAAAAGACCGACTGCCCATGAGCAGGAGCCTGTTCTTGGCAATGAAAGCAGGGGCCTTCATGAGTGACAATGTCTAAGTAGTTCAGGTCAACCAACAAAGCATGTATTCTGCTGATTCTGCCTGCTGTAGCTAATACAATTAGGAAGCAGGTCTTATATAAGCAGTGAACCAATGAAGCTCTCAAGAGCAGTTCAGACGGTGCCTTATTCAGCCAAGTTAGCACCCATGGTAGATTCCACTTTGGGCACATAGCAAGCACCTCCCTTTTGTGATGGCGCTGCGTGTCAGAGATCACGGAATGGTAGCCTTTAATCATGATTAGAGCTGTTTCTCTTCAAAGAGCCAAAGTAGGAAGTTAGCAATTTGGGGTATTGATGCCTTAAGCAGAGAAATATGTTTACACTCACACCATTTTGAGAAAATTCTACACTTCCTCTTATACACTTTCAATGTGGAGGGCCTTCTCGCTCAAGCAATTCTCACCACCACTTGTTGTGAGAACTGTTTGCTATTGAGGGCTTGTTTAATATGATCCAGACATGCAAGTTCAACAGCTCTGGATTTGTGTGAAATGCCTGCCGTTGTCATTGCTTGAGCAGATGAGAAAATGTCTCTACATCCTTGGAAATTCTGCTGCCATATTCATCAAATCATTTATCCATGATTTTTCCCACTTGAGGGGAGCAATCAAGATAAGGCGACACTCTGATTCTCTTGCTTTCTGTAGCACCTTTGGAATCAGAGGCTTTGGAGGTTAAGTGTATGCATCCAAACCATTCCAATCTATGGAAAGAGCATTGACTGCCCAGGCATTTGGATTTGGGACTGGTGAGACAAAGGTTGGGAGTTTTGTTTTCCACCTTGTCGCAAATAGATCCACTAGTGGTTGATCCCAGCAGGTACAAATGTGACTGAAAACCAAGGGATGAAGAGACCATTTTGTTGTATTATTTGATTCTTTTGGGACGGTGAGTCTGCTAATACATTTAGTCTGCCCAGAATCTGACAAACTTGTATGTGGCTTTGTCTTAGAAAATCCCAAACAAGGATGCAGAGGTCTGTGGATTTAGTTCCCCCTTGCCTTCTGAGATAATTCACCACAGTGAAGTTGTCAGATAGAATGAAAATACCCTTTCCATGTAGCTTCTCATGCCACCAATGAAATGCTTTCAGTATGACTTTCATCTCTAGGATATTGATATGCAATAGATGGTTATCAGTGGGCCACACTCCAGTGGCCTCCTGAAATGATGGAAAGAGATGTGCACCCATCCCACTATGCTTGAATCTATATAAACCGTTATCTTTGGAGGTTGTGCCTGCAAAGGAACACCTGACATAAGCCAAATTAATTTTTTCCATTTCTGAGATGGGACCTCATATGAATGGAGACTGGTATCATTTGTTCCAAGGGGCAAAGTTTCGGCCTAAATTGGAAAAACAGTATTATTTGTAATGGTGTCATAAATAGGCGACCTAGGACAATCATGTCTGCTACCGCATTGAGCAAACCCAGTAGGCGAAGGAATTCTCGGGCTGAGACTGTTCTTTATAAGAATTGAAGCCAAAAGTTGTTCAATGCACGTTCTTAAGGGAGGCATACTCTGTTCAGATGTGTTTTGAACTCCGTACCCAAGTGGGTGAAATGTTGAGTTGGTATGATATCAGAAGGAATCCAAGGCTGAGTAGTGTAAAAAGGGATTTCATGTCGTAATTTCAAATATAACTCACCTGGTGTTTTTTAAGTATGTCACGCAGGTAATTCAATGTCACAGATGTGGAGATGGTCCTAAAAGTGAGAAATTACTCAACCCATGATAAGTGTGAAGACCCAGGGACTGATGTTGAGCCCAAAAGGGAGTGGCTTCAACTGGTAAACTGTCTCCCTTAAGGCAAAATGCAAGAACTTCATGGAAGATTTGTGAAATGGGACATGCAGATAAGCATCTTGCATATCTACAGTGATTGCAAAGTCTCCCTCCTGAATGGCATTTAAAACCTGTCTTGATGTTTCCATTTGAACCATGGTGTGTATATGGAATGATTGAGAGCACTTAGGTCTATGACTGGTCGAAGAGTGCTGTTGGCCTTTGGGACCAGGAACAGTCTCGAGTCCAAGCCTGGTGAGTTTGCATTGTGAACAATCTCTACCGCTCTTTTCTGAAGAAGATTGTTGATTTCTCACTGAAGTACATCTGGCTTGAATGGGTCTTTGGAGACATCTGTAGCTGAAGGGACCATGGACAATGGAGGAGGGGTGTTGAATGTGATATTGAGGCCCTCTGAAACGACTTGTCGGTTCCATCGATCATCGCAGCAAATACTTTTTCATTTGACACCGAAGAATAGGAGTCTTGCCCCCACCAGATATCTGATAATGGCAGTGAGAGAATGCCATCATTCTTTCTGGAAGGAGGCTTTCATGGAGAGAAACTGAAAATATCTCCTCAGTCTCTGAGGCTGTGACTGGGAAATTTGCTTTCTTATGTATGTCCTCCACCTTGCCATTAAAAAGAAGGTTAGAAGAGAATGGCTGCAATCTCAGCTTGGCTTTCTGATGGTCTTTTTAAAAAGGCGGAAGTGGAGAGTACTGCATCTCTTTCTGCCAGTTGTAAATTTTCCCACTTGAGCGGGGCAATCAGGATACGTCGAGTCACCACAGTTGAGTTGTCGGACAGAATGAGAACTCCCTCTCCATATTGAGCCTCTTGCCACAGATGAAAGACTTTCAAGATGGCTTTCATCTAGAGAATATTGATATGTAATTAGCGATCTTGCAGGGCCACACTCCATTGGCTTCCTGGAATGACAGAAGAAGGTGTGCACCCCAGCCCTCTGTGCTCGCATCTGTATAGACATTGATTTAGGTTGTACCTGCAGGGGTATGCCTGACATGAGCCAGCTGAGGTCGCTGCATCGTCTGAGATGGGACTTCATCTCTGGAGATATAGTGAGAGGTTGGTCTGATAGGCAATGTCTTGGCCTCCATTTGGACAACAGGATCATTTACAATGGGTGTATAAAGAGGTGACCTAGGACAAAAGGTCCGCTGCCACATTGAGCAAGTCCAGCAGGTGGAGGAATTCTCGGGCGAAGAGTTTGTCTTGTATCAGCAAGGAAGCCACCATGGTACTGATTTTCAATGCTTGTTCATGAGGAAGGCATACTCTGTTTACCTGAGTGTAGAACTCCATCCCTAGATGGACAAAGTGTTGAGATGGCATTAGGTCGGATTTGTCCTCATTGACGAGGAAGCCAAGGCTGAAAAGGAGAGTAACCAGGGATCTCATGTCTTTTGCTCCAATATATGACTTACCTGATGTTTTTGGAGGATGTCGTCCAGGTAGTTTGATGTAGTCACCGTGGAGGTGATCCAGACATGGGCCAATCCATCACTCGTGTGAAAACCCAGGGACTGATATTGAGTCCAAACGGGAGTGCTTGGAACTGGTAAACGCTGTCTTTGTAGGCAAATCTCAGGAACTTCCTGGAAGCCATGTGAATAGGGTCATGAAGATATGCATCTTTTAAATCCACGCCGACTGCGCAGTCTCCCTCCTGGACAGCATTGAGAACCCAACATGGTGTTTCAATTGTGAACCAAGAGGTGCAAATGAACTGATTGAGTGTGGATAGGTCGATGTTGGGACAAAGCATGCCATTGACCTTTGGGACCAGGAACAGCCTAAAAAAAAATCTCGGAGAACGTGCATTGTGAACAATTTCTACCGCCCTATTTTGGAGAAGATCATTGATTTTAATGGGTTTTGGGGGGCATTTGTAGCTGAAGGAACCCTGGACAGAGAGGGAGGTGTGCTTAAGATGATCTTGAGTCCCTCCGAAACCACTTTTCGGGTCCATAGTTTGTTGTGGCAAATATTTTCCACTTCAGTACTAAAGAATTGAAGCCTTCCACCTACCGGGATGTGTGGAAAGGGCAGCATGAGTACGTAAAAAATTTTTGTAGGGAGGAAGTCATGGAGAGAAATGCAGGTGAAAACGATCGCCTTCTCTCTGCCTCTTGTCCCCTTTTGTTCAGGAGGACTGAAACTTTGCCTTATGGTGGTCTTTGAGAAAGGTGGAGGTAGAGAGCACGGCATCTCGTTCCACCAGTTGTAGGTTCATAGCTGCTGTGACAGCATTGGTTAAAGTATGATGTGCAGCTCTATTTAAGACGCAGGCCATTCTGGACAGTTTCCCACACATTTTCTGTAGGAATCAGGGCCAGTGATGATAAGCTGTGTTCCACTTGTTGGAAGATCGCCATGGATACCAGGTCCAACATAGAGCTCCCAGCCACGATGTTGTGTACCAACTGTTGGGTGTTGTTGAAATGCTTCCAGTCCATGCGTATGGAGTATGGCTTAGTCATCCCACTGCAGCAATGTCACGGTCAACTGCTGGGGTATCTATATGGAAAGCTGGCATGTGTGTCTTGTAGAATCGCTGGCTAAAATGTGAGGGAAGGCGTTGTTGCATGAAAAAGAGGCAATGGACACTTGGGTCTTGTAATTGGCGATGTAAGCAGCCCAACAGGTCAAAAACTCTACCAGACTGTGGCAGTGGGTGGAAAGTCGGCTCAGCCTTTTAGGTCAAGAGGTCCATAGATGCAGGGACTTTAGACCAGGTAGTTGATGAGGAGGGAGGAAGAGGACAGAACTCTGGTGGCAGAGGGTGGAAAACTTCCTCGATTGAAGCCCTAAAGGCCAGAGTCCTCGTGCATCATAGTGAGGTCTAATAGAGATGAGTGGGATATGGAACTGGTTTTGTCGTTAGTGGATAAAGGTGGAGACATCAACATCTCTTGTACCACCTGCAATGGGGCAGGAGATGAATGTCGAGGGCAAGAGCTGACCATGCTTGCAGAACACCCTGAATGAGATACAGTGACTTCCAGGCCATCACTAAGTGAAGGTTCCCTTTGAGTGCCAAAGGCTTGAGAAGGCAGTGAAGCGACGTGCTTTATTTATTAACTCACTTGGCTGGGTATCATGTGCAGTGAGTGCCTAGAGGCACTATGCATGATAGCCTGATCCTTATGCATGCCCATATGGTGGTTTGGTAGACTGGACAGAGGTCGTTCTGGTAGCCTGACGTTGTCCGGTTCACAACTCTGAGACAGGCTACAGGATATCTGATCCTTGTTACCGGTCATTGAATCTTAAGTGCAAGATATTCTGTTCTTCTCTCGATCTTGTTGCACATCAGGTGATATGGCACTGAGCCATGATACCATGCCTATTGGATCAGCAAAGAGGGGCTAATTGTGCTGCAAAGGTGAAGGAGAAGCCAGAGCAGTAGCAGTGCATGCTGGCTTGTGACGCTTTATATCTGATGAATGGAGTGGAGTCTCTGCAAGTAAATCTTGTAGTGTGGCAATATCTGCGTTGTCATCTTTTAAGGGGCACTTCAGCGCCTTCCCTTTAGGTGCCCCTAATGTTGCAGCCCCTTGAGATTCTGTCCACGCTGTACATATGTTACAAGTGTTTGTAGGTTGACAGCCAGAGCAAACAAAACAAGTAGGGTGGTTGTCCATTGTTTGTTTCCAACATTTACACAATTTACATTGAGTCTTGCCCATGGTCTAATTTGTAAGACAAAATAAAGCAGACGATAACAGGTATAGCCCCACACACATCCTGCTTAATGACCCTTAGCATGCATGTGCAAAGCATCACACTACACCCTTACCTGTAAACGAGTGTAAATACAGGTATAATATTAAAACATCAATATTAATACTTATGAAGTGGATGTTTGGCAATATTACTGGAATAAAAGTTACCTGCAGGAAAGGTCGATAGACTGCCTATACAGGAAAATCATAGAAGCATCACCTCTAGTACTTACGAAGTGGACACTATGATAACTATGTAGAAAACTTACCTGTACGTATCCGCACCTGGTGGAAACTATACCGCAAGTAGGTTGTATAGCACACACAATCTCAGCACTGATTGTGCACTTAGCATCGCTGTTGATACTTATGAAGTGGACACAATAATATCAATATACTATAATGTTACTTGTAGGCAAGGCCGAATGATGGGTTATAGAGGTAGTATCACATTATGTTACCTAACCATGAGGTGGACACTAAGATTAGGTGAACCTAGAAAACTTACCGGTATGTATTCGCCATGTGGAAATCATACAGCAATATTAATAAGTTTTCTAGATTACACATCATACCTGCAAAGGAAGGCTATAGCCATGTAAAGGATGCACTTGCAACCTGAGCAGGTACAGTACACAAGCGCTTATGTGTGTGCAGACGACAAAGTGATAAAAAGACAGAACTTGTCATCAAAGCAAGAAAGAAAAGTTGGAAATATATAGACTGAGTATACTTACCTTAGTTGAGAAAAACTCTTCAACTCGCTCTCTTGTGGAAAACTTCCAAAGTCTTGTACTGGTATTGCGAGGCCTCTGTGTTGAGTCAACAGCGTGCTACACTGCACAAGCAGAAGTAGTAACTTAAGTATGCATGGGATTTAGCACCAATCCCTGTACTAAAGGGAGATCACTCTAGCTAACTGCCACCTAGGTGGGCAGATAACTTTTTGCTTTTAGCTAAAAAGATTTTAGCTTGGGAGGGCTGGATTTGCGAGGTAGTAGTAGTTCTCCTAAGGGTATTATGATCAGGTATGTATTTGAAGAAGATACTTTGTCTTCGACAGAAAGGAGAAGAAAAAGTTGGATATATAGATGGTGTATACTTCCCTGAGACCAGAAACTCATCCAACTTATGGTAAGGTTGAATACCAAACTTCTTGAAGTCGGTTTGTGAGGTCTCTCATGGAGACAGAGCATGCTACTTGGCACGAGCAGAAGTAGTATCTGAGGTACACAGGATTTTGTGTCACTCCCTATATCAAGGGGAGATCATTCTGTCTGACTACCACATACGTGGCCAGACAAGATTTAGCTTCCATACCTAAAAATTTTAGCTGGGAGGACTGTATTTGCAAGGCAGTGGTAGTAATCCTAAGGTATTATGATTGGATAATGTATTTGAAGGAGAAATTAATGAAGATAGTAGACCCTGGTCTGCCATGGCATTATGGAACAGATGATACGAGTGTACAATGTTTATAGTTGGGGGTACATTGTACAAGTATACCCTGATCTGCCTTGGCATTATGGAACAGATGATCTGGACATACACTGTTTGCAGTTGGGGTACGTTGTATAAGTAGACCCTTATCTGCCTTGGCATTATGGAACAGATGATCTGGGTATGCTGTTTGCAGTTGGGGTATGTTGTATAAGTAGACCCTGGTCTGCCAGGGCATTATGGAACAGATGATAGAGTATACACTGTTCATAGTTGGGGGTACGTTGTACAAGTATACCCTGATCTGCCTTCACATTATGGAACAGATGATTAGGATATACACTGTTTGCAGTTGGAGTACGTTGTATAAGTAGACCCTGATCTGCCTTGGCATTATGGAACAGATGATCTGGGCATACACTGTTTGCAATTGGGGGTACGTTGCATAAGCTGACTCTGATCTGCCAGGGTATTAAAGAATAGATGATCTGGGTATACACTGTTTGTAGTTGGGAATACGTTGTACAAAATTAAATACAGTAGACAGAATTTATGACGTGATAAAAAAACGGGATTTAATGAAAAGCATACCTGATAGAGCAGATTAAACAGCAGTCTCAGCTGGAACAGAAAAATTTCCATAACTTTCTTCATGTCAATGGAGGGTCTCACTGGAAGACTGGCATTTTGATGGGGAGAAGGAATGTTACAGATGTAGATGCCACCCCAGCGAGGACTGAGAAATGCATTGCTGGCTAGGTTCATTCCTGCAATACAGGAAATCCATATGCAAACCTGTACATGTACTTGGCCACAGTTTTAACTCACCTAATTTTCTCCAAGTCTTCCCAGACCAAAGTAGGACAAGTGCTTTTAAAAAATATTTAGTGTTTTCATTCATCTTAAATGCTGTATGGAGTAGTGACATTAATAAAGAAACTGCAATGATTTGCAACTACAAAGCTTCCAAACACCACCACCCAGGTACTCACCACTATCCCCCCGCCTCCAGACAGTGACCTTGAGGTCATGATGCAAACTCCATCACATACATTGTGTATCTTCCTGCTATGACTGCATATATGAAGTTTGCTAAGAAAATAGTTTTTTTTGTACATTTGACCTTGAACCCCTTTCCTCCAACCAAGGGACCCCAGTGGCAGAAGACGCCGACTTTGCAGATGGTTACTACAGGGGCAACATAACTGCAAAAGTTTTGTGAATTTACACTCATCAGTTTCAGAGGTCATGTGGTAATGGATAGATGAATGAACAGACGGAGGGTATCACAATATTATCAACACTTTTTGCAACAGTGATGGGATAATAGAGTCTATACTGAAATTTCTACTATAATAAAGAAACAAGAGGACCAAGTGGGCATGATAATTGCTCACCTTGGTAGTTGACATATGTCAGCTTGTGAATGCAAATTCATACATGTATTGAAACTGTAGAGGGGAAAGAAATGCTTGGAGCACAGAGTTGCTACATTATCTATTAATACTGGTGTCATTTATATTCTATCCTAGATCATATCTAGAAGATCAGTTTCCAGGCATAAAAAGGACAAGTTATTTATACAGCCTGCATTGTCAACTGGATCTCTCCCTGTCCCTGGGGACTAGGCCTCGGTTCACAACTTAAAAACTGTTCATAGTCCCATCGATCAAGTATATACACCTACTTGGCATTACAAGGCAACTTAATTGGTGCAGTCAACATGGATTCTTGGGTCTGTTCTTACCTCTCTGGGGCCCCACTCCTGGGTTCATAATTTGGAAACCATTGAGATCCCCACCCATGGGAGCTGTGGTGGTTCAGTGGTTAAGGGTTTGGACTCATGACCAGAAGGTTGCAGGTTCGATTCTCACCATCTGATCAGCCTAAATCCTCATTAATATGTGTGGATCTTGCTCTAAATTGAACTCATCTGAGATCTTGATGATACAAGCTAACAAAGCAAGTCTGATGAAAATCTGTTCAAAAATATGGTCTCTAGAGTGTTCACAAGCTCAGCCTAACAGATGCAATACCACCTCAGCAATATGAGTGGATCTTGCTCATAATCAAACTCATCTGAGATAGTGATAATACAAGCATGCTTACATACCAAATCTGATCAAAATCTCTTAAAAAATATGGCCTTTAGAGTCTCCAAACAGATGCAAGATGACCTTATTAATATACACGGATGTCGCTCATAATCTAACTCATCTGAGATCTTGATGATATAAGCTTACGTACCTTATCTGATCAGAAATATGACATCTAAAGTGTTTACAAGGTCAACCAATCAGATGCTAGATCACCTCATTAATATGCAGGGATGTTGTTCATCCAAGATCTTGACAATATAAACTTACATACCAAGTCTGATCAGGATTTGATCAGAAATGAAGCCTCTACAGTGTTTGCAACCATGTGGATGGATGTATGACAGATGACACATTATGGATGCAGGGCCATACCTTAAGCTCACTTGATCTTTGGCCAGGTGAACTAAAAATTGTAACAGTAACCAGTAAATGTTGACAAAACATATGTCTGTAGTTTTGGGTGACAAAACAGCATAATTTTCACAATATTACACTATCTGTTAGTGTGCAAAGTGCATCTCATTTTTATCAGTGACATTATGAACTTTATTGTACCCTCCTGTTTTAGGATGAATGTTACATGATGAAATAATAATAATAATAATAATAATAATAATAATAATAATAATAATAATAATAATAATGTCTTCATTTAAAGAGAGCAACTCAATTAGTAGGGTGAATTTGCAAAATTGTAATGACATCAAAATAATCTGATCTACTATAATTCATCTAGCAACAAGAGTACTGTGAATGGGACATTATATGCCTGCCCTGTGTTTAACAGTCCTCTATGTAGGCACTTGTAGGTTATGAGTCTCAATCACCTGGACCTTCGGTCAAGGTATGCGGTCTTGAATTAAACATACTGTGCAGTAAGCATTTTTATCTTATTAGACTTACCATGACCATGACCATTTAGACCCCAGAATCAAATGGTTTCTTTATTACCCTTAGAGAAATCCAGCAACAAAATTTGGTAAAGGAACTTACTCTAGACCCAAAGTTATTCTGTAAAACCCATTATTCTTCAAGCCACAATGACCTTGACTATTGACCACAATATCAATAGACCTCTACCATACCTTAAGTGTAAGCCCTCCATAAACTTTGGTCAAGGTACATGGTCTAGAACAAAAGTTAATATGCAAAAACATTTTTCTTTATGTCATTGTGACCTCGATCTTTTGACCCCCAAATCAATAGGCTTCTTTCTTACTGAACATGTAAGTCATACTGGACCACAACTCTGGTCAAAGTAATTGGTCGAGAACTTTAACTTTTTGTGCAGAAACCCTTGTTATTCTTTCAGTCAGTCACCTTGAACTTTGATCCCAAAATTGATGGGCTTCTTCCTTAACCCATTTGCAAACCATCCACAAAGTTTGGTCTAGGTCTGTGACGTAGAACTAATCTTATTGTATGGAAACCATTTTCTTCTTTCACTCACAGTAACCTTAACATTTGTTCTTAACATTTTATCAAGAAGAACTTACCTGTAAAGTGTGGTGAAAGTATGTGCTGTAGAACTGAAGTTATCATGCAGAAAAGATTAAATTAATAGATCGACAGACAGATCCGGTCATAGCATAATATGCTCTGCCAAAGGCATATAAAAAGGAATTCTCCAGAGAAAAATTATTCAACATCAAACCTGAGTCATCTCTGATGTGGAGAGGGTGCTCATCTCTTGTAGGAACATAAACCAAGAAGTTTAGTTCTGGGTTGTTTGATGCTGGGGAACCTGTAACGAGAAACAAAATTAGGAGTAATTGGTTAGAGCTCAAAAATGGGAAGATTTCACTCAAAGATTAAGTTTATTAAAATTAAGGGTTTATTTGCAAAACTTCATGATCAATTGCAATAAAAACAAGATCTGTCATTTAGACATGTGCTACTGAATACCACAGCATGATATGAAGTGTAAATACAATTTTTTAAAAATGGGAAGATAACTCTAAAAGTACTAAACTGACAGCTGAATCTTATATGCGTCACAACCTTTTGTCATGATACAAATGCATACAAAGTTTCATGAAAATATCTCAAATGGTTCTGGAGATATTAACCAGATAAGAGTGTGATAGACAGATGGATGGATGGACACAATTTGTAATAAAAATGGGGATAACTTTTAAAATGCTGATCAAACTTTGTGTTTTACAGTACACAATGTCTAATCACAGTACAAACCATACCAAGATTTTTGAAAATATTTCAAAGGGTTCAGGAGATATTAAGCCAAACAAAAGTGTGATGGATGGATGGATGGATGGATGGACAAGCTGAAACCAGTATACCCCTTCAAACTTCATTTGCCAGGGGTGTAAATATAATAAATAAGGAGACCACAATTTCCAGAGGTTAGAAACAATCCATCAAAATGAAAGTCTACTAATTAGTTTTTGCTTAAGCATTAAATTTAAGAGGAACTATCAATTTGCATGGTTTTAAATAAAAACCTTGTATTAGAATCACAATTCACAAATACAATATGGCTACATTTATTTCCAAAACTCATCAGTTTCCCAAATCCAAAACATTTAATATCTAGGTTTTCTAACAAAAAGTATCATACAGATATACCTACCGAGCTTTGCTTCAATTGGATTGATAATGAGTGGAAGCTCTTTCATTGTGTAATAATATTCTTCCTTCTCTCTATCCTTTTTAGGCTTTGTCATCAATCCAGTGAAATACAAAACCTGTTGATACAACAAAAAAAATGCATTCAAAAACTGAGACTTAACACAGAAGAAAAAAAGATAAAAAATGCATTATTATGTGTATCACATGACCCACTTTGGCTTTCATTGCTATGTAATAAAAAATCAAGTCAGAGCCAAGGAAATAAAAAACAAGAGTCCCTTGAAGGGACTGATGCTCCAGGACTGCAAGATAAGACCATTTCTTCCTTTTAATAGTTGAGTGTTGAAATCATCTCTGATATTCTTCAGTGATAACAAGATTTTCAAATTAGCTGCTGTGGTGGACATACTGGATGTCAGATTGGCACCAGTTTCATTTAGAACAAAGCAGACATTATCAGAAGTCTTTTGGTCAAAACCCCATGTCATAATAATCATCCATTCAGGTTGAGTAGTGACAAGATTTTCACAACAGCCGTCATGGCAACCAAATTGGAAAAATGACTGGTACCGTTTTCATTTAGGACCAACTAGGTATCATAAAAAGTCTATTGGTAAAAACCCCATGTTGATATAACCATCCATTCAGAGGGAGTAGCAATAACAAGATTTTCAAGATGGCTGCTGTGGCAGCCATATTAGACCCAGATCAGCATCATTTTCATTTAGCAATAACTAGACATGATAAGAAGTCTTTCAGTGAAAACCCCATGTTGATATGACCATCCATTCAGGAGGAGTAGCAATAACAAGATTTTCAAGATGGCTGCAATGGTGGCCATATTGGATGTCAAATCGGCACCATTTTAATTTAGAACCAAGAAGATGTCATCAGAAGTCTTTCAGTGAAAACCCCATGTTGATATGACCATCCATTCAAGAGAAGTAGTGATAAGATTTTCAAGATGGCTGCCATGGTGGCCATATTGGATTTCAGATCTGCATCATTTTCATTTATGACCAACTAGACATCGTAAGAAGTCTTTTAGTGAAAACCCCATGTTGATATCACCATCCATTCAGGAGGAATAGCGATAACAAGATTTTCAAGATGGCTGCCATGGTGGCTATATTGGATGTCAGATCTGCACAATTTTCATTTAGGACCAACTAGACATCATAAGAAGTCTTTAAGTGAAAATCCTATGTTGATATGAGTAACGATAACAAGATATTGGATGTGCAAGCAACACCATTTTCAACTAGGACCAACTTGACCATGGGATGAAAGTGTATATAAAGTTCCATGGCAATCCTTCAGGTAGTTTAGGAGGAGTAGTGATAACAAACTTGTACTAATGGATGGACAGACCACAGACGATGGATGGACAACAGACCATCCCATAAGCTCTTCTGGTCTATAACCAGTGGCTAAAAAATGAAATGAAATGAAGAAATGCATCCCACAATGGCACCTTGTGCACTAATTTATGTAAATTGAATTAATAATAAACAAAACATGCCAATTCACACCTTTAAGGTAAACAAAAATAAAACTTATGATAGTCTGAAATAACGTTGCAAGATCAATCTAGTTGTATATTAGTCAAATGTAAGTTTTTGACATCATGTATATGACATCATGATCTTGATGATGTCAACATTTTCTTAGAGATGAGCTTAAAAAATATTTACTTAATGTAGAAAATCTATGTATTTGGGGTACATGGCATGTCAGCACCAATCATGGCTATATGGTACCAATAACAAACCACAAGAAGGCATAGTGTTTTTTTTGTTTTTTCCCCAGACTGATAACTGCAAATTCTTTTTGTTAATACAGTTTTTGCTGGTGAGATTAGTGCATCAGTTTTTCAGCACAATGTATTCCAATTAAAAAACAAGAGTCCCTTAAAGAGACTGATGCTCTACTGGCTGTGAAGAATTTCTAGGAATTCAAGATAAGACCCTTTCTTCTTTTGAACTGCTGAATGTTGAAACCATCTCCGATATTCTTGAGCAATATGACTTTTAAATTAGCTGCTGTGGCAGCCATATTGGCTGTAAGATCGGCACCATTTTCATCCAGGACAAACTAGACACCATTATAAGACTTTTGGTTAAAACCCTACACCAATATGACCATCCATTCCAGAGAATTAGCAACAAGATTTTTAATATGTTCATTGTGACAGCCATACTGGATGTCTGTGGGGCACTATTTTCATTTGGGACCAACTAGGTATCATAAGAAGTCTTTTGGTGAAAACTCTATGTCAATATGACTATCAATTCTGGAGGAGTACTGATAACAAGATTTTCAAGATGTCCATCATTGTGGCCATATTGAAAGTCAGATTGGCAGCATTTTGATTCAGAACCAACTAGACACCATAAGAAGTCTCCTGGTGAAAACCCCACATTGATATGACTTTCCATTTAGAAGGAGCAGCTGCAAGAAAGATTTTCAAGATGGCTCCCATGGTGGCCACATTTGAGGTCAGTTTGGTGTCATTTTCATTCAGAACCAACCAGACACCTTAAGAAGTCTTCATGTCAACATGATTTTCCATTTAGAAGGAGGAGCAATAACAAGATTTTCAAGATGGCTGCCTTAGTGGCTATACTGGATATCAGACTGGCACCATTTTCATTTGGTACAAACTAGATATCATAAGAAGTCTTCTGGTGAAAACCCAACATTGATATAACTTTCCATCTAGAAGGAGGAGCAATAAGATTTTCAAGATGGCCACAGTGGCAGCAATATTGGATATCAGATCAGCACAATTTTTATTTCAGACGAACTAGACACTATAAGAAGTCTTCCAGTGACAACTCCATGCTGATATGACTTCCCATTCAGGTGGAGTACCAATAAAAAGATTTTCAAGATGGTTGCTGTGGTGGCCATATTGGAAATCAGATTGGCACCATTTTCATTTAGGACCAACTAGACATCATAAGAAGTCTTCTGGTGAAAACCTCATGTCAATATGAAGTTCCATTCAGGAGGAGTAGTGATAACAAAATTTTCAAGATGGCTGTCGTGGTGGCCATATTGGATGTCAGATCAACACTATTTTCATTTAGAACTAACTAAACATAATAAGAAGTCTTTAAGTGAAAACCCCTTGTTGATATGACCATCCATTCACGGGGAGTAGCGATAAGATTTTCATACTGGATGTCTGAACATAACCATTTTCATTTAAGACCAACCAGACATCACAAGAAATATTCCGCTGAAAATTCCATGTTGATATGAATTTCCATTCAGGAGGAATAGTGATAACAAGAAATTGGTTGTCTGGGCAGCATCATTTTTATTTAAAACCAACTAGACTTTGATATGAATGTGTGTATAAATTTCATGGCAATCCTGCAAGTAGCTTAGGAGAAATTGTGATAACAAACTTGTGCTAACTGATGGACGGATGTCGGACGATGGAGGACAGATGATGGACAACAGAAAACAGGCCATCCCATAAGCTCTTCAGGTCTATGACCAATAGAGTTAACAAGGATTGATAATTTTAGTGAATTTGCAGTGTAATTCCATGATAATGATTTGAGATTTACAGCCAGTACTGAAGAGGTAGTGTTGGGGTACTAAGACAAAAATATTCAGGTCTTACATAATAAATCATAATAAAAAGTGAGCACTGTATGGTAATGAAGCTGGTGATGATAATTATAGTACTTGATAAGATCATGTCCATTTCAATGATTTGATTGTAGAAAATAGTTCTCTACTTAAATTGTCAGTTTACCCAACACTTGTCACTTATGAAAAGTACTTCTCAAAATAAATGAATCTATCAAGTTTCATGAATGTATATGCAAAATTTTCAAAGAAATGGAACTAAATGCAAAAAACTTAATGTTGACATCTACAGAAATTCCAGCTCCTACCAATATGAAATAGGAATGCCAGCATTAAAAAAATTGGAATCTGAACATGAAAATTGGAATACTTCTAATTTGTAACCAACAATTCATTTTAAGCATTAAATCATACTGATTTAATGTGGATTTTGGTTGAATATGATTCCTAGTCATCTTTCCCACCATGTGACATTGAAAAAAGACCACAAAAACATGATATTTATCCAATGTTGATGTCTTATGTATCCCAATTAAAAAGTTTATAGCACACATTGATGCCTTGTGTATTCCATTTAGAATGTCTATAGCACACAATAATGCCTTGTGTATTTTATTTAGAACATCTATAGCACATGCTGATGCCTTGTGTATTTTATTTAGAACATCTATAGCACATGCTGATGCCTTGTGTATTCCATTTAGAATGTCTATAGCACACATTGATGCCTTGTGTATTTTATTTAGAATGTCTATAGCACACATTGATGCCTTGTGTATTTTATTTAGAATGTCTACAGCACATGCTGATGCCTTGTGTATTTTATTTAGAACGTCTATAGCACATGCTGATGCCTTGTGTATTCCATTTAGAATGTCTATAGCACACATTGATGCCTTGTGTATTCCATTTAGAATGTCTACAGCACACACTGATGCCTTGTGTATTCCATTTAGAATGTCTATAGCACATACTGGATGCCTTGTGTATTTTATTTAGAATGTCTATAGCACATGCTGATGCCTTGTGTATTCCACTTAGAATGTCTATAGCACACGCTGATGCCTTGTGCATTCTATTTAGAATGTCTATAGCACAGTTTTTTCATTGAGGTATTATTCTCATCAGCCACTTTTGATTCAACTTCATTCATAAACTTTCTCAGATGAATCAGAGCACTAAGCCAACCTGATTTCTGATTGGTCAATTTTCAATTGCTTTTGTGAAACAAGCACTTAGGTAAATGAATAACAATCAGACATTACAAGTATTTCAGTGATCGAGATATATCATTGATCCAGTTGTGGTTCGCCTACATACAGGGTTAGGAGAACTGAAATTCAATGACTTTTCAAAGACTTTTTAATGATCAGTTTTCAGTTTTCAAGGACAACTCCCAGTATCATGTGTTCTACTTCCAGTTACTAATTTAAATACAAGAAACAAAAATAAACACAAGATATAAATAAATTTAATGAAATATGAAACACAAATGATAATATAGTTATTGTAACTGCGCCCAAATATTAAACACTGCTCTTTAACTGCTGTACTTTCTCCTTCAGCTGCAACTCCAGTACTTTCACTTGCTCTTCTTTTTCTTTTCCTTTTCTTCTGAGTCCATTGGATTGAGACATTAGTGTGATTGTCCCTGTCTCTTCTGCTTCATCTGCCAGTTTGTCTGCTGCCTGTAAAAGGCTGCTGACATCCTTAATATTTCAGCCTTCAGTACATCAATGCTTAACTATGATGTAGCCTTGACCATCCTATACCTTGCAGTCAAGCAAATAAAACTACTGTCAAAGACAAAAAGATGACAGGAGTAAAAATCTACTACCTAAGTCGAGTTATGTTTTTCAGGAAGTTTGGCTTATCATAAAGTCATTAAGCCTATATAAGGGTAAAATATATTGGTATGTTTACACTAACTGTACTTTGACCACCATGTCAGATAACACGAGATTCTCATGGTAGTTCGCTTTCCAAATAAGGCTTGCTACACTATATTTGGATATTCTACGATACGTTATTGAATGCACACCATATTTACTATGATCTGTTTACATTTCCAAAGAAGGATGCAATGTCCTTATATGGCACACCAAAAAACGAAGCTGAAAACAGAAGTAATATATTGAACTAATATGGCAGATGATCCAACAGAAAATTTCATAGGAAGAATATAAACGCTATTTTATGCGTGTTTCTACAGTGAAATTTGGCAATACTGGTATTAAATAAGACTCCTTGATTTGTTTAAGGATTTGTATGCAATCTCTGCAAACTTTCTGACAATATGCTGAAAGAGCGCAGGATGTGAATCACACCTGGCTTCTCCATTGATACATATAGAAATGTTTTAGTACCTCGTCAGGAGTACCAATATTAGTATTAATCACTGTTTTGCATGAAACCTGTCACCAAAACTGCACCCCCATTGTCAGTCATTGAATTTGTAGAACCCACTGACAGATTTGAAACTGGCTTTTATGATGCATACGGCAGCAATGACAAAGAATTAAATGACGTTTGTGCTGACCTTATGAATGCTGACATCAAAACAGCAGGCTCGTGTGTTTTCATTAGTTCCAACTTTGGGCAGCTATCCCCATTCCTGCAATATCGATGTTTTTCTTGCACACTATGTATTTCAAGGTCACATCTTTTCTCAGCCACTTAATGAAGTCTTTGTCTTGCAGTCAACTATTGCTGAATGTGCACTTTCCATACATTTTGTGATGATCACTCTTTAAAAAGACTCTGTTGCTAATGAACAATCCTTGCTTAGCGAAAACACGTGAAGTGAAAGAGTGCACATACGTTAATTACATCATGTAAAAGGGATGCTATGCACAATGTCTGATTACTTAATGTGGATTCTGATAATGGCAGAATGGCTAGCAGATGAAGGAAAAATGAAACTTCCAATCCTTGCACAACATTAGGAAATGACTCGAAAGCAAAATTTTCCATCATATTTTATTTTAAAGCAAAATCTCTCAAATTCAAGGACTTTCAATGGCCTAGGTGAAAAATGAATGACTTTCAAGGCCTTGAAATGAGGTGTTCACTTATCAATTGCTTTCAATGACCTTTAATCACTGTGCAAACCCTGTACATTTATTTATATTATTTGAAAATTGGAATCTGACAGAATTGATTGCAATGGCATAATTGTGGTTAAAAATGGAAATAATTCCACCAAAATGGGAATGGTTGGCATATCTGCATCTTACAGCAAGAATGACAGAAACAATGCTATCAGAAAAGTGATACCTATATCTTGTCTATGCTTTGCAGATGAGAGACAAACTTTTGCATGTGAGACAAAATCTACCATTATCTCGTTTATGCTTTGCACATGAGATGAAAACTCACCTGTGACTGGATGTTAACAGTGGCATACTTCTTAAGCTGCTTAGTCAATGGTTCAAGGTAGGCTACATAAAGAAGAAAGTTAAACCAATGAGAATTAAAATTTCATATTCAGAAACAACTTATTAAAGAATAATACAGGTCTGCATGGTGAATACATTTAAAATTTAAAAAATGCTTATGATTAAGGATATAATGAGTAAGCCAATATGTTTTATGCTGTTCACAACATACATCAGCAGAAATAAATCTTCTACAATTATTTTGATGCCTTCATAGACTTAAGGCAGGGAGGTGACCATTACATACAGGAGATTTATATAGGAAATTTGCTGGGGGAAATTAAACTAGCCATTGTGAACAGGTGACCACTAAGCAAAGGTGACCGTTAGGACAGGTTTTACTGTATATCCCAAACAATATCATGCAAATGATTTGGCTTACACCACTGTGTACATTGGAGTGACTCTGAGTGTCATTTTTGGGGTACGTTCCTATATCTTTCTCTTCTGGTAAAGATAAATTGACCAAGGATTAAATTGTGTTCAAAGTTACCCTGCACAGCATGATGTATGTCCCACTGAGCATCTATGATGTCCGGCTGGGGACTGACCAGGGTAAATGTGATGTCATAGCCAGAATGTGAGCGCACTGTCCTCATCCTCTCTTTGTCAGGCTGAAGACAAATAAATAGTAAAATTACAGACAGTACAGCAAAAACTGCAATGTATGATTTGTCTACATCAAAGGTTTTGAAACCAAAATAACATGGGTAGGGGGTGGGCGGGGTGGAGAGGGTATGTCCATCTATGTCTTCAAAGAGCACAAAAGTGAAGATTGATGGTAGCCCCATTCATTTTACTTAATTACCATATTGTCGTTAATTTTGCACACCCCTCACATTGTTTTCTACACAATTAAAGTCTGTCTCAAAAAGCTCCAGTAGGCACATCTTTCAAGTTTGCTGAAAATTTACGTCACCAAATTAACAAGAAGACCATGGCCTGCATGTCAAGCCAACGATCAAAGCCTTGCTGTAAAATGTACATTTTTTACCGCAAGGTTAAAGTGCTGAGCATGCATATTACAGAATTTGTCTTACCATCATAGTGATTCATCCAAAGTATGAACAAAATCCATTAAGGGATTTAGGAAATATAAACAAATGAAAAAACTTTAACCAAAAGCTTAAGACAAATTTTCTGTGACTGTGACCTTGATCCTAAGGTCAAAGGGGCAAGTCTGCAAGTTGCAGAATGAATTGTCTTAGAGTCCTAATGATTCATCAAAAGTATGAACAAAATCCATCATTGGGCTTCGGATATGAAAGAAAACTATTTTTATTGAAAACCAAACCCTTAATGCAAATTTTCTATCACCTTGACCTTGATCTTAGGTCAAAGAAGTCTTAGCATCATAATGATCCATCCCAAGGATGAAAAAAATCCACCAAGAAGTGTAGGAAATATAAGCAAAGGAATTGAAACTTTAATAAAAACATTACCACAAATTTCCTATGAATGTGACCTTAACCCCAATGTCAACGGGGCAAGCAAGTATGTTGCAAAAGGATTTGTCTTAGCTTCATAATCATTCATGTCAAATATGGTGAGAATATATCAAAGGGTTTAGGAAATATATGCTAATAAAAACTTAAACTGTTGATGCCATCATAAAAATGACTATGTGCTTGCTTCCCTCTAAGGCAGGCTAAACAAAAATGTTAATTTCAAGCCTTGACAACATGAGAATCCAATTATTTTGAGCAAGTAAATGAATTTTAGTTTTGATTAGAAGTATGATTTGTAGCAGATGATGTCAAATTAGCACCTTCTTTACAAGTCATTGTTGGTACTTTTTTGCAATGCATTATGGATATGACTGGCATTTTGTCATTGTTTGAATACAATATTTTTATTAACATAAGGGGTGAGAGAGTTAAAAATAAAACATGGTACCAGTTTTACCCGCAGTGTCTTGCAGAAGCTTACCCACAATAATTTCAAATAAAGGCCCATTTGTCCCAGAATTTTAGCATTAGCTGTCTGCTACAAATCATACTTCTAACCAAAATTGCAATTCATTTATTTGCTCAAAATAAATGGCTTCTTGTGTTTGTTATCAAGGCCTATTGTTATCATTGTTAATCTGATAAATTATTTTCTTAGCAAACTTTAAGGATGTACCTACTCTACCCTTTCGAGACATTAATCTGTAAATATCATAATAATTTTTATCCTTTAATTTTTGATACACAGAACTTTGTATTCTCATTAAGATTTTGCAAATGTTTGTACTTAAGTTCAGCTGAAAATTATGATTAATATTTTTACCTATTATTTTTATTCATACATTAAAAAATATTTTATGAATCGTACACAAAATTACAGACAATATGGGGTACAACCAGCCATGAAGAAGACATTTTTAGTTCTAACATGTTAAAATTTTCCAGAACTTTGTATCAACATATGAACAATATTGTTGGGTCAAAGGTTCCTGTGATTGAAATGTTTTGTTAAAGCAGAGATTGCTTATTTCACACTTCAGATACACTAACAACAGTCTATAAATGACATTAAAAGAACCACACAAATTTGTCCTTTATGGGCAGGTATCCTTTACACCAAGATTATAAATGCTCATAAATATAAAAGAAGGGATCCATAAATTTTATCCTTTATTGTATACTTAAGCTTGAAATACAGACAATTATTTATGAAATATTTTATCTATTTTTTTCATTCTTATATTTTCAAATGTGAAAAATATATTCTTATACTTTCACATGTGAAAAATACAAGATTTCCCATCATGCCATGCAAGGCTTGATTGTGTGTGCCGAAAGAAGTTAAACTTGCAGCAAGAAAAACAATCATTTTGTGATCTTGAGCAATAAACAGAAATTGCATTACCTTTCGTGCATGGAAATAATTTGTTGCCAAAGATACCTGACTTCCCATCATTTGCTCCTCTATTAAGTTATATCCCCCACTGTCAACAATGTTACAAACTCAGTGTGCTGAATAGCTCAGTTGAATTTGCATTGGGGTTTGAGTGGGTAAGGTAGTTTACAAAATGTCATCAAGAGTTTCATGAATGGCACATTATATGCCCACACCATGTTTAAAAGTCCTCTATACAGATCACTGAAATTTGTGCGTAGAAACCATTATTCTTCTTTCAGTGACAGTGACCTTGACCTTTGATTTTTTTAAATCACAAAATAAATAGGCTTCTTCCTTACGCTAAGTGCAAGACATCCACAAAGTTTGGTCCAGGTCTGTAATGTAGAACTAATGTTATTCTGCAGGAACTATTTTTCTTCTTTATGTCACAGTGACCTTGACCTTTAACCTTTTGACTCCAAACTCAATAGGTTTTTTCCTTATCCCTTGAGCAAGTCAGTTACAAAGTTTTGTTGAGTTTTGTGATGTAGAATTAATGTTATTGTGCAGAAACCATTTGTATTCTTTCATCAGTGACCTTGACCTTTTGACTCCAAAATCAATACAGTTCTTCCACACTCCAAGTGCAAGCCATCGACAAAGTTTGGAAACTGCAGATGGTGGAGAACTCAAGTTATTGTGCAGAAACCTTTTTTTTTCATTCAGTCAGTGACCTTGACCTTTTACCTTTTCATCCCAAAATCAAAAAGGTTCTTCCTTACCCCAAGTGCAAGCTATCCACAAAGTCTGGTAACTGTAGATAGCAGAGAACTCAAGTTATTGTGCAGAAACCATTTTTCTTCTTTCTGTCACAGTGACCATGAACTTTGAGCTGTTTAGTCCGAAACTGATAGGGTTATTCCTTACTCCAGGTGCAAGCCATCCACAAAGTCTGGTCACTGTAGATGGTGGACAACTCAAGTTACTGCATGGACAGACATCATAACATAATACACTTCACCTTATGGTGGTCGTATAAAAATGTAATTAATTGCAACAGACCAGGTCATCATCAACCTACCAGTCTCTTAAATTGCTGATATTTTCCGAGTATTACTGAAAGAGAGGGTAACTTATGAATTGGAGGGAGGGGTAATGAAGAGTGAGCTTAAACACAAGTATATACGATATTTTCTAGTTTATATAGGGGATGCAGGTGACTACATTTCTAAAGTAAGGAACACGGAAAATTGCATAATTTATCATCAAATCAAACTTTTGTAAGTTTTTGAAAAGAATATGTATGTATGTAACAGAGATCCTGAATTCACTGTATTTGCTGGATATGTTTGGCAGATCAAAAGGTTTGACCGGCACATACTTTGACTAACCGGACAATGGTCAGGATATCTTACACATCATTATTTCAAATTGTCTTTGATTTGTTTATCCATTAAAGTGTCAAATAAAAACTTAAAGTAAAATTTAAAGGTCACTAATTCTAGTTTACTGATTGTTTCTTTGTCAGACAATCAATAAAGATGTTGCCGACTAAGCTTAATTCAAAGGTGACTAAATCTAATTTACGCATTGTTTCTTTGTGATACAATCAGTTAAGGTGTCACTGACGCAGCTTATTTGGTCATTATGTTTTCCCAATTGTTTAAACACTATAGCCACAAAGCACACGACAAACAGGTATGAAACTTATCTCCTGGACTTAACAAAAACCCCATTACTGAACGATTGCTCCTGGGTCTGTAATACAGATGTTATATCAGTCCCTCACACCACATGATTTTCAACTACATTGTGTCACGGTGTATCAGCACATCATACCTTCAGAAATATGTGAAGCCAAGGTCCAAATTAAGAAACAAAAATACAAACAACAACCAATGTTTATTATCATCCTCCAAAATGTATATGTGGACCTGATCAAATAAAACTTTCACCATGTGACATTAAGAGAAAATGCCTGGCAATTAGGCGTTACATATTTTTGAGGTAGTAAGTCTGCTTGTTTTCAATTAATAATTAATTTGTAAAAAATGTGGAGTGGAATAAAATACTGCTGTTGCATGAAATTTTATAGTACAGTGTTTGAAAAGAATAAATGCTTTAAAAAAAAAAAAAATCTTGAGAGGGAAACAGAGACTCATGGAAGGATGATGCTAATGCTAAAGCAAGCAGCAAATCTGGAACCAAAAATGACACATTTTCTGGTATATTAATAATTACATATATCATTCTTTCCTTTTCTGTCACAAGTTGTTATATCTCCTTTGAATCTTTTTATTTAAAATTTCATAAATATATGGCCACCATATACATTTTTGGGAAAAAAAAATGTCCTTCAAAAGCCATTCAAATTTCAGGATCCCTGGTATGTAAAGATGGTAAAATTCTGTCAAATGTATCCAAAAAAATAAAATGTCTGTCTCCATAGGAATTAAAAATTTCAGAAAAAGAAAATAATTATGAACAAAAGTACTAGATAATAATAGGCAATGATTAAAGTTGAATAGAAGCCAGATCCAGAATAGAAAATTACAGTATTTTTCACAGTCAAATTTGGCCACTAACTGGGGAAGTTCTAGTGTAAACCTAGTATTTGTCCCAATTTGACTGAAATAATTCTGTACCTTTTGATCCCGTGCTCCCTTGGCAGCGTCATAAGCTTTCAGCACTGACCCCTCTCGCACCACAACTTCCTTCAGGGTCTCAGCTATTTGCTCAGCAAACTGTTTTATGTCTGAAATATAATAAGAAATATGTGCAGCTGGGAAAAAAAGAATTCTTTATGTAAAATGTGTTTCTTTTTTATCTGATCATAACACATTAGGATACTAGCTCCAATACCTCTCCAAACCCTGCTTTCCGAAGCCTAAAACAGAGTGTAATCAATGATTACATAGCTTACCTCTACTTTCACTGGTCTCCAGTAGCCACTGTAAACATTATGTAGAAATAAATACAGACTAAAGTGATCTTGGCCACTTTTCTAACTAAATATTATTCTGGCAATCATTTATCTTTACTGTTGAATTTTTAATCAATTTCAAATCTGAAATTTGAACTATTAATTGGCACTATATAGCCAACTACCAACCTACCCACCAACCTACCCAACTACCAACTGTGGCAGGGCATACAAGACATAAAAGAATAAAAAAGAACATTCTTTTCTATCATCTCTACAAAGAGGTAACAAGTTGATAAAAACAATAGAATAATTTTTTTGTATTACCGTTTTTTAAATCACTGTTCTTACAAGCTCCTTGAAAGCTATTATTATTGTCCAACCCTAGAAGCCAGATTTAGTGGGTAAAAGTCACAGGCTTGGAGTAACCTTGGAGTGACAGCCAACAGTACATAGTTCACGAATCAATAATTACCTTGATTATCCACTAAAGGTGAGGTCTAGCATGTAAAGCATGCAACACGAGTTCACTCGCCTAATTTCTATACTCATTCACATGTACAAGACACAGTTAACCTGTTGAGGGTAATATATCACAATATACAATGTATAGTCATTTAAATGTAAAGTTGACCATTGAATAAACATATTTATTCCTACTTCCAACTGCCTTGGTCAGAAAGGACCTTCTGAGTAGGTTAGGATGTCTATTGGTATAGCATGGATGAAATCAATGTAAAATGTAGGTCACAGTGACCATCTTTGGTTTAAAGGGTTTAGTAGTAACAGAGATAACTGGAACATAACCCCCATGAAATGAACTTTTAACAAAATTTCAACAAAGTCATTGAGCATTAAATATAGGTCACTGAGAGACCTCTTCTGGCATAAAGGATGTAGAACTCATCAAGGTGCATCCACTCACCAAGTTTCATGATTCTAGGTAGCACATTATGTATATAACATCCCTAAAACACTTGTGGTCATGAGCTAAATACAAAAAGTTAAGCTAAGCCAGTAGAGGATGTAACATAGGTCACAATGAGCTTCTTTTGTTGTAAAAGTATGGAAGTAACAGAGATGCATATCGTCATCAATTTAAAAATTCTGGCATTAACAGTGCCTGAGAAATGAACATCAAACTAAAAATTTAATCCAAGCCAGTGAAGCATAAAATATGGTCGATGCTGACCTACCACTGAAATGAGGGAGTATTGCTCATAAAGATGCATCCCCAAATTTCATGATTTAATATAGGATAGTATGCACAGAGCATACAAAAGCCTAAGTGGTCATAAGCTAAAGGCAACAACTTAACCAAAGCCAGTAAAATGTGAAATATAGGTCACATGGACCTTTTTTGGTATGGGTCTGGTAGTACAAGAGATGAATACAATCACCTAGTTTAATGATTACAGCATGAACATTAAAAACATGAAACTGAACCCAAGTCAGTGGAATGTAAAATATGGATCACAGTGACCTACTTTTAAGCTGAGGGTGTAGTACTCATCAAGATGCATCCTCTTGCTATGTCTTATGATTCCAGTTATAGCCGTATTATACAGTAGATAAAACACCATTATGATCAGAGCTACACGAAAAAACTTAACCTAAGCCAGTAAAATGTCAAATGAAGGACATAATGACCTTCTTTTATTGTAAGGGTGTAGTACTAACAGGGATGCATACAATCACCTAGTTTGATGATTCTGCCATAAACAGTGCTTGAGACTGAAACCAAGTCAGTGAAGCATGAAATATAGATCACAGTGACCTACTTCTGTAATGAGGGTGTAGTATTCGTCAAGATACATCCCTTCACCAACTTTCATGAATCTAGGAATAACAGTATATACAAGGGTGCTAAAACCTAGCTGGTCATGACCTAAACACAAAAACTTGTAGGTCACAAAGACATTCTTCTGTGGTAAGGATGTGGTACTAATAGAGATGCAGTCAATCATCTAGTTTCATGATTCCAGCATGAAAATAGTTTGAGAAATAAACTTAAAACTCACAATTTAACCAAAGTCAGTGAAGCATGAAATATAGGACACAGTGACCTATATTTGTAATGATAGTGTAGCACTCATAAAAATGCATCCCCTCACCAACTTTCATAAATCATGGTATAATAGTATATACATAGGGTACAAAAGAACCTGAGCTAAATGCAAGAACTTAACCAAGAATGTACAACCAACGTACATGTACAAATTTAGCCCACTCCCCATGGGGATAGGTGCTATGAAATCCACTCCAAACTGTTGTTGGCAATCTAGAAAGAATGGTTGACATTCAGTGAGGGTGTACATATGTATTTGCTTTTATCTGTGCAGATGTTGAAAACACAGGGGTGTTACTATTAGTACAATAGCTTACCTCTACTTGGTAGAGGTGAGCCAAAAAGATTTTATAATCATCTTTTTGGAGATACTGCACTCCCAAAAGAGTCATACCTATACTCTATCCACAGGATTCAATAAAAACTGCATTTTTGCATCAATGGCACTAAATTATCAATGATGCCCACTCAAATATGCAAAATGGATCAACAAAGCATGGTGTCTAAATAATTGGTGCAAATTGTGCACATCTCCATGTCTATCATATCGCTAGTTGTGAATTCTGCCCTTTACCTGTAATGTGCATTATGTAGGTGACTGTTTGACTTACAGAGAATGTTGGTTTAGGAAGACTGGTTACACTGCCATATGCCAGTAACCTCATATTTAACACAGGGATAGACAATAACCATTCACACCATACACAAACAAACGTTTTCATGAGAGGTGATTTGCAAACAAGTTTTTGACTTTTTCGAGGCAAATTGCCCAAATCAATAAATCAAAGTGATACTATCCAATGGAAATTGTCTTAAGATGATTCCCTCTCCTCATCCAGTCCACCATCAGAACCAAATAAAATCAACTTTTTGGAAAGAAATTAGAGTGGTAACAGGGCTGAGCACATTTTTTTTTTAATTAAATAGTGGAAAATTCACTAGTCCCACCTTACTATTCACTAGTCCCACCTTACTTTTCACTGGTCCCAAAATGTTAATCACTTGCTGAGATTTGATGAGATGTATGTACTTAATCCATAGAAAAAACAAACGAAATAATATACAACATAATTATTTCTTGAAAGAATATAATTTTTCAAAAACATTGGTTGTTATACATTTGGCTTCTTCAGGTTCATGTATATATGTTTTAGCTGATGGATTTGAAAAAATGTCCATGTATATGTCTGCCACCTGCACCAGCACTAAGCCAGCAGTTGATAGCTGTGTCTGGGTTGAAGTCCTCAAGCTCTGGCTCATTAATTAGCGTAATTGTTTCGCTTCAAACGCAATATCACACGTGGAAGTTAATCATCTGTATAATCAATTAAAAATTAAAGAATCATTACTGTCATTTAATCAGTTCGTAAAAGAAACAAGCACTGATGTCGGTAAAGTACCTTTCATTAATTTAATTACACTGACTCGCTGGATTAAAATCATAGTGAGCCGCTCGTGATAATCTGGCTTGAGTAAACTCAATGCAACAGAGCCGCTCAAAACACTACTAATTGATCATACTGGCTTTCTTTTGTTTGATTTGCCGATAATTTGGTCGCTGAGCCCAATACGCAGTCAAGCGGTAACAGGATGTAAATGTATACATGAAGAGGGGTAGAATCAATTATTCAGTACGCCCAGAGGGCATGATTGGCCAAATAAAGGTAGATATAGTGATTAAAGCACGAAAATAAGGACTAGCCCGACTTTTTTAAAAAGCACATGTCCTGGACTAGCGACTTGGAAAATTTTACTTGCCCGACTTCAAAAATGACTAGTCTGGGACGTCGGGCTATGGGATTTGCTCAGCCCTGGGTAATAAAGTCATCAGCATAAACATCATAGCTTTCTATGACCATGGTAAAAATGTCTAAATCAAAATCTGTATCTGTGTCACACATGGAATAAAGACAGTGCAATGAAGTACTGTTAATTTTAAAATTATCATACTATACTATAGACATATACACATGAAGTGATTCTAATTAGCATGTTATTAGATGTTTGTAAAATGATTCATTTTGCTAATCAAAACACTTTGTACAAGTAAAAAGAGCACATCAGCCATAAGTGATGACTACAGTATAATGGCTGGCACTAGAGTAAACACCACGAGTGAAGTTAATTCAGTGTAAAACTTGGAACAACTTTTGACTTCTACACACTAGGCCTGACTATCTTTCACAGGCAGACCATCATAAACATATAATTTGCTGTTAATTAAATAGTGGATAGTTCCTTTAATTTAATGTATGAAGAGTATAGGACTTCACTCAAATGAAAAAATATTGTGCAATGTTCACTTATTAACATTTAATATTATAAATTGCATAGTGAAATTGCACAAAAATGAAAAGCATACTTATTTAGTTTAAAAAATTGAAACCACATAAAATATTGACCCACCAAAATCTGATCTGGCCCCATTAGAAGATATAAAGGGGTCCATATCCCTGGATCTTAGACTGAACCCTGTATCCAGGAGAAGAACTATAAGAATTAATGTAATTTCCCCTTGACTAATAGTACTTTCTTCAGTTTTCAACAAGAATAACAGTGCTCATAACTGTCTTCCACTATGCAAAGAGGTCAAAATTACAGTGAATCATGATAAAGACCATGCAAATCAAAAGGTGACACTAACCTTCTATTAAATATGAGTAACTGAATATTAGTAGTCATATCACACCTGAATTTCACAGATCATTCCCTGAAATCTCCTCGCTGCTTCTAAACTTTGATTGTACAATGTTTGTATGGAACTATATATGATCACAGCATCAAACAGATGTGGAATTAGCTATATTACTGACTGGAAATAAACCTGTAAGTGGTTTCCATGGATAACTAGAAATGTGTTCACTTGACACAGATGCCCCTGCCAATGTGATGCAATGAAGAAAACTAATTCCAGCATACAAGGGCAAAGTTTTCTAAGTCAAACAGGGCTATAACTTTTGGTAGCAAATGTTGAAACTTGAAATAGTTCTAGTTCTTCATTACATAAACCTCATATTAAAGCCGATTTCAATCCATGAGGCCCTTCAAAAGTTATCGAGTGAAAGCAAAATTAAAGACAGAAAGACAGACAAGGGTGAGACTTTGGTCCCCTCCACAGAAAATGGCAGAGGGCATAAAAATAGCAAATATGCATAAATATTTACCATTTTCTGTTTTACGAAAGAATATGTTCCTGTTGAGTCCAATTTCTGGAACATTTACTTTCAACTGGCTTGTCTGTGGCAGGAGAATAGCATAGTAGTGGTTGTGATCTTGCTTGAAATGTTCCTTCAGTTTTGCATCCAGATCTGAATTATTTAAAGAAAGAAATATTATAAAAATGACAATTCATATTCTTCATCATCTGAAATCTGAAGAAAAAAAGGCTGGTAGTTGTATTTGAAAATTGAGCTACATTAAGCAGATATAAACAATGTGAAGAGTATGGCTGATGAAAAAAAGAATACCATATATATATATATACTCACTTATGAGTCGAATCCAACTGAAAACTGCATATACCCAGATCTGCCGTTGCATAATGTGCCAGCAAACCTGGGTATATATTGTTGCAGTTAGACTCGACTTATAAGTGAGTATATACAAGACACAAAATAGATGTACACCGATCCCTCGATAACTTGCCCCCGGATAACTTGTGAACCCACTTATAACGCGGGTCAGATGTGGATCACATTTTTTAAAACTAAAAAAGATCAACAAAAAAAAAAAAAATTTTTTTATGGACCCTATTTGTTGAAGGTGAAAAAAATCACGATCAAAATTAGTAAATGAAACCTTGATATATCGCTCGTTTATATATCGTCAAAACCAGTGGTTAGTACCCGGAAAATTTGAATCAACATCATGAAATTTTCAACTTTTATTAAGAAGTCATATATTTTGTTCAATTTTCTTTCCAAACAACATTCTCTGAACACTATAAATAACAATATTTGATGAAATTTCGATCAATGAAAACGTCACTAAAACCTACTGGTGGCAACACTTTAAAAATAAATACCAATTAAATAAGTTTTGACAAGTGAAATATGTGTTTTAGTTCTATCTTTTAATTCGGTTTCAGTGTAATCATCGTAAATGCAATATGCCCTCTTGTATTCAAACGTGAAAAATATAATTCAACCGACTGAGCTGTCGCCGCGAGCATTTCCATGAGAATCTAATTAAGTGCCGACCGTTTTTTTTATATCTCCAACTTGCGGAAGTATTTGTTGTGTTGTTACACTCAATTAATACCAGACCTACTTTGTATTATCATGTTAATTACGTCTTTGGTATCAAATCAAAGAGAGGGGGTGGAATAACAGAAAAGTTAAAAGGCGTGCAAATCCTGCCTGCATAAGAGCTAGTGGTCACGGCCATGTGTCAAGTCAACTCATTTCAAATGATCAATCGAACACTGTTATAAATATTATTATGTAAGTAATATAATTAAACTACCTTAAATTAGCCTACTCATTCACAAATGTGATCAAAGATAGTAAGGCAAGCAAGCCAAATGATTACTTGGTGAATAAAAAGCTTTGTTTTACAGATACGGTTCATTATGGAGAAGCGAGTTCGAGTTTGTATTGAACTTAAAATTTCTAACTTGCTACTCAGGGATTTCCTCAAGGATGAGACGAAGTTTCACTGTTACTTGATATGAAATCACGGCATCCATAGTTTATTAATAGAACAATAAATAAATCGAGTTTTGATGTTGACAGTTGTTTCACGAAATAAATGTCCCTAGTTTTTGAAAAAAGGAATCTTGTTTTGTTGTGAATCAACAACAACAAAAAGCAGTGACGTATTACACAATGTATTCGCATAAACGTGTTGTTGAAACCGCTTGGACTAATGTTGTTCACAATCTTTCAGAGGTTTGTTATCTTGAAAATAAAGGTAATTTATACAGAAAAACAAACAACTACATTAGAAAAAGCTCTTTATTGACAATTATTCCCAATGTAATTATAAAACGAGTATTCAGCCATTAAACAGCTCCATTACCCGCCCCCCCCCCCACTGCGGTTTTCTCGATGTCCAGCGGGGATGGCATCCCCTTTTTAATTTTTTTTAGGTCCCTTGGTAACTCGCACCATCTCTTATAGTGTGGTCTATGATTTTGGATCCCGTTGTGCGCAAGTTATCGAGGGAGAGGTGTACCACCAAATATGAAAAACATTTTAACTTGAAAAAGAGTTCCAGCATGCAGATATAAACAATTAACAAATATATGTATACTCAACAACTTTAAAAACTGACCAGTGCTACATGAGCAAATCCTAGCCTTCAGTTAAAAGGAAGAGTGCCCTCATGCACCAAATAAACACACCATTCGTAAGCAATTTGCTCATGTAAATATACCCCCATCTCCCCTGCATCTCACCTCTACCACAAGGAAGATATGAGCCTATAGTTAAAAAAGTACATAACTCTTATGAAAATAATGTGAGTAAAATGATGGGTCAACATGCATAAATTCTGATAATGAGCATAATATGTACTAAGTTTCACAGCAATCCACTAAAAACTCCTAAAAAATCCAAAAATTCTGTCATACACTGCATTTAGCTGTAAATAAGAAAGGTCAGTAACTCTTACAAAAATCACAGGAGCAAAAAGATTTGTCAATATGTACAACTTTGGATGATTATGAAAATATATACCAAGTTTCACAGCAACCCATAAAAACTGCAAAACAAGTTGTGTTCACAAGATTCTTACAAATACTGCATTCAGCTGCAAGGGCAATAACTCAAACAAAAAGTGCAGAAGCAAACTGATTTGTCGATATGCAAATCTTCAGGTGATAACCATAATATTTACCAAATTTCATGGCAATCCATCAAAAACTGTGGTACTAGTTGTGCTAATGAGATTGTGTCATAGATGGCATTAAGCAACAAAATAAGGGCAATAAATCTAAGAACAAGAGTCGCTTGAAGGGACTGATGCTCTACTGGCTGAAAAGAATTTTCAGGAATCCATGACAAGACTGTTTCTTCATTTTATCTGCTGAGTGCTGAAACCATCTCTGATATTCTTGAGCAATAACAAGATTTTCAAATTGGCCATTGTGGAAATCATATTGAATGCAGTCAGCAATATTTTCATTTAAGACCAACTATAGATCCTTAGAAGTCTTTTGGTGAAAACTCCATGTCAATATGACCATTCATTCAGGATGAGTAGAGACAAGATTTTCCAGATGGCCATTATGGCAGCCATACTGAATACTTGATGTTAAAACCGACATCATTTTCATTTAGGACCACCTAGATAGCATAAGAAAACCTCATGTCATTTTGGCCAGCAATAAAGGAGGAGTAGTGATAACAAGATTTTCAAGGTGGCCATTTTGGTGTTAGATCAGCATCATTTTCATGTAGGGTGAACTAGACACCATAATAAGTCTTCTGGTGAAAACCATATGGCCATATTGGCACAATTTTCATTTAAGACCAGTCAGGCAGCTTAAGAAGTTTTCTGGTGAAAACCTTATGTCAATATGACTTTCCATTTTGAAGGAGTAGCAGTAACAATATTTTCAAGATGGCTACAGTGGTGGTCATATTTGAGGTCAGATCAACACCATTTTCATTCAGGTCTGACTAGACATCATTAGAAGTCTTTAGGTGAAAACTCCATGTCAATATGATCATCCATCCAGGAGTAGCAATAACAAGATTTAAAAGAGGTCATATCAGCACCATTTTTATTTTGGACATCTAGCCATCATAAGAAGTCTTTTGGTGAAAACCCCATGTCGATATGACCATCTATCCAGAAGAAGTAGCAAAAAGATTTTCAAGATAGCCACCATGGCAGCCATAATGGAAGTCAGATAGGCACTACTTCCATTTAAGACCAAATAGACATCATAAGAAGTCTTCTGGTGAAAACCCCATGTCAATATAACTTTCCATTCAGGAAGAGAAGCGATAACAAGATTTTCAAGATTGCCTGCCATGGCAGCCATATTGTATGTCAGATCAACACCATTTCATTTAGGACCAACTAGACATCATAAGTCTTTTAGTGAAAACCCCATGTTGATATGACCATCCATTCAGGAGTACTGATAAATGTGTGTGTAAAGTTTCATGGCAATCCTCCAAGTAATTTAGGAGAAGTAGTGATAACAAACTTGTGCTGATGAATGGACAATGAACAAAAGTCCATCACATAAGTTCTTCTGGCCTATGACCGGAAGTGCTGACAAGAGTACCTAAAAGGGACTGATGTTCTACTCTCCAAAAAGAATTTCCAGGAATTCTAGATAATACCCTTTCTTCTTTTTAACTGCTGCTGAAACCATCTCAGATAAGATTTTCAAATTAGCCACTGTGGCAGCCATATTGGATGCAAGATTAGCACCATTTTCATTTATGACAAACTTGACACCATTAGAAGACTTTTGGTGAAAATCCCATGTTGATATGACCATCCATTCAGGAGAATTAGTGACAAGATTTTCAATATGTTCATTGTGGCAGCCATATTTTAGGTCAGATTGGCACCATTTTCATTCAGGTCTAACTAGATCATTATTAGTCTTTTGGTAAAAAAAACCCCATGTCCATATGACTTTCCATTTAGGAAGAGTAGCAATAATAAGATTTTCAAGATGGCGGTCATGTTGGCCATACTCGATGTCAGGTCAGCTCCATTTTCATTTAGTACCAACTATGACATCATAAGAAGTCTTCTAGTGAAAACTCAATGTTGATATGACTTTCCATTTGGGAGGAGTAGCAATAAGGTTTTCAAGATAGCCACTGTGGTAGCCATACTGGATAACAGATTGGCACAATTTTTATTTACGACCAACCAGACACCATAAGAAGACTTTTGGTGAAAACCCCTTGTTGATATGACTTCGCATACAGGAGGAGTAGAAATAACAAGATTTTTCAGATGGCTGTTGTGTGACCATATTGGATGCCTGAACTGTACTATTTTCATTTAGGACTATTTAGGACAAACTACACCTTGGGTTGAATGTATGTGTTAAGTTTCATGGCAATCAACCAAGTAGTTTAGGAGAAGTAGCAATAACAAGCATGTGCTAACAGAAGGATGAACGTTAGTCAAGTGATATCAGGCCATCCCATAAGCGCTTCTGGTCCATGACCAGTTGGGCTAAAAATTGAGGAAGCATAGTGATTCATAAAATATGCGCATCATCCAGTGATGACCATAATATTTACCTAGGGTCAAGGCAATCTGTAAACAAGAGCAATGTGAACAGCACATTATACGCCTGACCCATGTATCATCATCCTCTAAGGTATGGTTGACTCTGAAAATTATTGACCAAAGTGCCTTGACCTTTTTTTAAGGAACTTATACTAGAACAAGAGTTATTCAGCAAAGCCTATTTTTCTTTGAGTCACAATGAACTTGACCTTCGATTTTTTGTCCCAATAATCAACAGATCTCATCCATACCTTAAGTGCAAGTCCTCTGCATACTTTGGTCAAGGGACTAAAGAGCTAAAGATACTATGCAAAAACTATTTTTCTTCTCTGTCACAGTGACCTTGACCACTGACCTTTTGACACCAAAATCAATAGGCTTCTTTCAGACCCAACATGCAAGTCAGCCACAAACTTTGGTGACTGTACATGGTCAATACCTGCAATACATGTGCAAAAACTACTTTTCTTCTTCCAATTACAGTAACCTTGACCTTTGACCCCAATATTTATAGGTTTCGTCCTTACCCTAAGTGCAAGCCATCCACAAAGTTTGGTCCATGTCTGTGATGTAGAACTAATGTTACTGAACAGAAGATTTCTTCTTCTTTCAGTCACAATGACCTTGACCCCAAAATCAAAAGGATTCTTCCTTAATCCACGTGCAAGCCATCCACAAAGTTTGGTAACTGTAGATAGTGGACAACTATATTTATTGTGCAGAAACAAAATGATTAACAGACATATGGTTAGATGGTTGGACGAATGCCATAACTTAATATGCTCTGCCATATGGCAGGCATATAAAAATAAAAACTGTGGGACTAGTTGTCTTTCTAATGAGATTGCGTGCTGGATGGCAGGAGAAGTATATATATATATATATATATATATATATATATATATATATATATATATATATATATATATATATACACATACACAGCACACTTTATAACACTTTCTGTAAGTGTGAACTAAGAACTAATGAAATACACTTTTGACCATGCTGATAAAACTCGTCTTTATTTTCCTGAGAAAAATATATTTGTTGTTGATGGTAAATTACTATAAATTATCAAAACTAACACTGAAATTTCTCCTGTTTTAACTGTAACTACTGTATAAATTACTGTCTCACAGGGGAAAATTCTCTCTCTTAATACCTGGGAATTTTGGAAATCAGAAGCTTACACAAGCATACAGACAGGGATGACAGAAACCCCTAATAGAATTATGAAAGATGTAAGAGTCAAAGGATACTTCTGTCAATCAAATTACTGATTTGAGGTGTGATAAGTGGATGAGATCAATTAAAAGTTTGGTATGTGTAAAGGTTCCATACAGTGTGTTGTTGGACTCACACAAACATTTAACTATGAAATCGCTTTAGTACAATTAACAACAGATGCCCCTTGTACCCTCATTTACAGATGGTGTTTGGGAGTGCCGTTACCAGATAGAGAAGTACAGGAAGAAAGCAGGCTGGACTCTTGGGATGTCTTCTCCCTGACACTGGTCCTGTACCTTGAGGAAATGTCATCAGGTATAGGACTTCTGTCTGAAACAATAAATACAACAAGAGTCCCTTGATGGGACTGATGCTCTACTGGCCAAAAAGAATCTCTAGGAATCCCAAAATTAAATCCATTTCTTCTTTTTAATTGCTGAGTATTGAAACCATCTCAGATATTGCTGGAAAACTCCAACATACAAAATTTTGTAACAAAACTATTTTATTCTGTTTGAGTTAACATGTGTCTGATTGGCACCATTTTCATTCAGGACAACCAGATATCATAGGAAGTCTTGTAATGAAAACACCATGTCACTATGACTATCCATTCAGGAAAAGCGGCTATATCAAGATTTTCAAGATGGCCACCATAATGGCCATAGTGGATTTCAGACCTGCACCTGTTTCACTTTGGATCAACTAGACATCATAAGAAGTTTTTTGTGTGAAAAACCTCATTTCACTATGGCCATCCATTGATATCAAGATTTTCAAGATGGCCACCATAGCAGCCATATTGGATGTCTGAGGGCATATCCAATTAGCACATTTAGGAAAAGTAACCATAACAAGATTTTCAAGATGGCCACCATACCGGCCAATTCTACTTCAGATTGGCATCATTTTCATTTAGGACCAACCTGACAGGATAAGAAGTCTTTTGGTGAAAAGCCCATGTAACTATACCATCCATTCAGGAGAAATTTTCAAGCTGGTTGCCATGGTGGCCATATTGGATGTCAGATCAAAACCATTTTCATTTAGGACCAACAAGACTTCATATGACATCCTTCAGTGAAAACAGATTGTCGATATGACCATCCATTTCAAATGAGTAGTGAGAACAATATATTTAATTCATTCAGCCCCAGCACTGTTATCAGTAGCACTGCTGCTATGCCCCAGTAGCACTAAGCTGTGTCTAGCTGCTTGTGCCCCAGAGAGTTTTTACCCATTTAGAAAATTTTGTAAACATCATGCACATGTATTTATTCTTACCTTAATTTCCCTTCTTATACCCAATAAATATCCATGAAATTTTCACCAATTGTTCCAAATAAATTTGTCTACACAGTCATGTATTTTTTAAGCTATTTGTCCACTAAAATCATCGATTTGGACAGACCGAAGATGATCGTTCCAGTTTACAGATCCACAAGAACTGTATCATCGTCGCCATCAGCATCCTCTTCTTCTGATGATTCAATCTCAGAAACTTCTATGTCCAAGTCTAAATCTCATAAAATATCCAACTGCCGAACATATCTTTCCTCTGCTTGCTCAATATTTTTTAGATCAAACCCGAATAATTCCTCGTTTTCGCTCTCATCAAATATCACTCTTAAGTCCGCCATTGTTTACAGTTGTTCACGAATGAAACACGTGTAGTAAAACTGCTCTCAATTAGTAACCTTGGCTTATAAATAATTCAAATTTACACAAACAAAGTAAAATCAGTTCTGATTGGTTTAATATCGTCTGATTCTTGGAAAAACCCCAATTGTAACCAATCAGAGATGTTGTTACTAACACACATTCACCACGACTGTAGACGGGATCGGCCACTGAATGCAGTAAACAAACCACGACTACAGGCGGGATTGGCCATTGAATGCAGAAAATGGATCATGCCTATAGGCGGGATCGGGGCCGAATGAGTTAAGATGACCACCATAGCAGCTGTGGGCATGTCCAATGGACACCATTTTCATTTAGGCCCAACTAGACATCATACGAAGTCTATTAGTGAAAAGCCCATGATGATACAACCATCCATTCAGGAGGAGTAGGGATAATAAGATTTTCAAGACGGATGTCATGATGGCCATATTTCGTCAGATCGACACCATTTTCATTTAGGTCCAATTGGACATTATAAGTCTTTTAGTGAACACGCCATACTCATATGACCATTCAGAAGAAGTAGTGATAACAAGATTTTCATATTGGATGTCCGATTGGCACCTTGTTCATTTGGGACAAACTAGAATCATAAGAAATCTTTTAGTGAAAACTCCATATGAATATGACCAGCCATTCATGAGTAGCTATAACAATATTTCCAAGATGGACAACATCACCATTATTTTCATCTAGGACCAACTAGACATCATAAATAGCCTTTTAGTGAAAACACCATGCTGTTATGACTATCCATTCAGGAGTAGTAGCAATAATAATATTTTCAAGATGATTGCCATATTGGATGTCTAACAAGAGAGTAGACAAATTCTAACTATCGCGGTCAGGAATCGAACCTGGTTTGTCTGTCTCACAATTAAGTTCACATACCATTAGACCAAATGGTCTGAACCAGCTAGGCTGGTTAATAAGTGGATGTACCTAGACCGTTACACTCCTCCCCCCTCACCTTGACATTCATCCTTGAATGTCACCCAGATTCACCTCTCAGAGTGGTCGAACCCCATTCTCAACCTGGCCACCAGCTACTGAGAGTTGGACAGGCCCTCAAATGTAACAGGATGGGAGACAAATTCCAACTATCATGGTTGGGAATCAAACCCGGTTTGTCTGTCTCACAATTGGGTGCACATATCACTAGACTAAAAGGTCCGGACAATCTAGACTGGTTAGTAAGTGACCTCATGTACGTAGACTGCTACAGATGTCTATGGGTCACTATCTTCATTTCAGACCAACTAGTTATTGGGACGAATGAATGTTTGTAAAGTTTCATGGCAATCCTTGAAGTAATTTAGGAAGAGTTGCGATACCAAATTTGTCCTAATGGAAGCCAGGCAAAAGGCCATCACATAAGCTCTTCTGGTTTATGTAAATTTTTACACTTTGTCTATTGTAAAACCTGGATAATAAGCACATATATAAAAAGGTGTATACAAGAAATTAGTGCACATAGGCCTTCAGGTATTTTTACAGCATAAATTGGTGCATGTATACGTTTACAGTTAAAACAATGTACAGTATAAGACAAACTTATTCATCACATGAAGAATATATTCATAATTAAGTGATAAACATGTCTATCTATTCACTGTGTTTTAATTTTGTCATTTTCTTCTTGCTATCTTTCATTTATTTTAGTCAATCCTTAGAAGTATGCTGTTCAATGTAGCTGATATGTGTGACAATTGAACTGTAAAAAATAGTTCATCATGATATATATATATATATCTCACTATCAATAAGCACATATAAAAAATTAAGTGCATATGACATCTAATTTGAAAAATACATGTTCTTCAGTATCACTAAATTTCATGGGTTACCAATTTTTATGGATTTCGTTGTTGCCCCAAACCACAAATTACAAAACCCAATAAAAAGTTAGCCACATATGATAAAGAACCCCCACCCACTCCCCACCCCTGCCACCAAATTTTCTTACTGTGTTTCATTCCTAGAGATCAACAAAGCTATTTGATAAATCAACATCATTTCTGTAATCTGGTAATAAAATATTAGCTTATATATGTGTTTACTTTATTTTAACCCTTTAAAAAAAGAATTAGAATGCATTTTATATTGTTTCAGTGCACACGTATGTATATGGTATCTGGTAGTGTAGTTTCTGCCCATTGCCTTAAATTGATATGTTGTGACAGAAGTATAGATAGAGAGAAATGAGAAAAAGCATAAGGTATTCAAACGCTAGAATTATTGAAAATGAAAGAAAGAATAATAAATTATACTAGTATATGAAAATTAGATTTAATACTTATTTAAACTGATTCTTCATTCAAGTGAAACGAAACTGTTGTTGAAAAAGTTAAATCCTCATGAAAGCATGTCTCACTTTATTCGTGCATGCTTAATCCAAATGAACTACATGACTGTAAAATACTAGAACTATTTGCTTGAAGCACAATTACTAATTAAATACTAAGTATATACACTAATTACTGCAAAGTACTGAAGCTCACATTTCAGTGATTTTCTGGCAAATGCACTGAATCAACATCGTGTCAATCAAGCCTGCTGGTAGACACAAATGTTTCTCTGGTAAATAATTCTGAACTTGTTGAATTAAACATGTCCAACATTCTCAAAACCACAAATAATTAGGTCCGATCTTTCACACATTTTCAAGTGATCCATTCAGCATGAATCGGCTTGAATGATAAAGTTTTAAGTAAAGTCTAGTGGTTGAAGTTGGTTCGTACGTGAGGCAGGCTCAAACAAAGGAGTGATTCCTTTGCTTTTAAATTTAGTTAGCATCTTTGCACTTTGATGGACTCTGAACACATCAAATGTTAACATTGCTTGCTGACTGCATTGACCAAGGGGCAGCTGGTGGAATGATGACATTATCTGAACCGACGGGTATCAAAGTTTAATTTTACCACTCTTAAGCCATGGTAATCAAAAAGTAATATGTGCTGCAACTTTATGGACAGTGTTTTAAGGAAGAGATCATACACATGTACATTAATAATCAATTAACTTAGTGTTGTTGGCTGTGTTGGCTCCCTTTGATGTTGAGTGTAACTGCTTGATCTTGACAGGTGTTTGATTTGCACTCATACAGGTGTTAGTATTGTTTTAACCACCAAAGCGACTGCTGTTTGTTGTCAGCATAGTTTTATTCTTTTGTATTCTTTATATGGGGTATTTTTAGAGGTTAATCCACAAAATTAAATACTTAAAAATATGCAAACTTTGACAGGCAAAATGTAGTTTGGTTTTTTTTATATACAAAAACCACAAAAATTTAGACCCACAAAAATAAATGATACTACAGTATATGCTTATCATCCCAATTTTATTGTACCATTTTCACAAGGTGGAGGTTTTATTTCCTCATGACAGTCCAGTAGTGTCTCTGTTCTCTTTTAATTTGTAGCTAAATGTATCAGGGTCTATTCTAAGATGTACAATTACATGATTGACACTAATTTCTCAAAGATCATGCATTAAAGATCAACAGAATGTGCACAAATCACACAGTACTAATTCATATTTGCAAGCCCTATCTTTGTTTACTGCATTAAATCTCTCATATATTTAGAAATTCCCCTTTTTTCTCCAATGGAAAGTGGAATTTCACCAAGTTCTAGAATAGACCCTGATGTATGACAGTTCCAATCGAAATACACCTGAAGCAGTTCGAGACAACCATTGAAGTTTTTTTTTCTATTTTATTATCCGTAGGCTTCAATGTTGAGGATTAACAGAATCTTCCCCATGTACCGTATATACTCGCTTATAAGTTAGGTCAAACTGCAAACAACACAGACCAAGATCTGCTGGCTCATTATGCAATGGCAGATCTTTGTCTATGTTGTTTGCAGTTTGATTTGAGGGCATGTTCAATAGGCACATTTTAGGTGTTACGACTCTAGGTCTTAAAATAATGTAACGGAAAGAAAGTGAAACCAACAATGTATGTAAAATCAACAAACAATTTATTTCTCTGTAATTAAAATGAAAATTCAAAAGACATTTACAATTTGTGAATTAAATTCCAAATAATTTAAATGTCCTAAACATAAGTCAGAAATTACAGAATGTTCCAAATGAATGAATGTTCTGAATGAATGGGTAGTCTTGAATGTCATGATGTACCACAATGATACAATGCAAAATATCTTTGAGAATGTTCCGCAAATATCCAAAAGTCATATATTTAAATCCAAAGGTTAATGAGCACTTTATGGTAATTCAAATGAATGTTCAAATAAATAATTCCTTTTGAATTATGTCTACATCATTACAGCACAACTAAAACTCTAATCATAAAATGATTCCAAACAGTCTGATGATTCCAACAACCTAATCATAAAAAAAAACAGGAATGTTTTAACACAGGATTTTAAATTGAAATGAATAAATGCGTATCAAGTCTGTGTTTATATACATATTCTAATAACCCACAATGCAAGAGAACATGCATCGAATTAGTGGAAAAAACCCAACCTTGGTTGTATACAGTTGTGAATAATTGTCAACAACTCAGAGCTTGAACTCAAAGGTCAGTAAATATCTTGTTGACATCTTAAATAAACTTAAAGTGCGGCTTACTATTTGACCATATTTTAAAGTACAGTCACAGACCAAAAGTTTAGGCACCCATTATAGATTCTATATAAATAACATAGGAAAAGTAGCTATAACAAGATTTTCAAGATGGCCACCATAGCAGCCATAATGGATGTCTGAGGGCATGTCCAATTAGCACAATTTAGGAAAAGTAGCCATAACAAGATTTTCAAGATGACCACCATACTGACCATATTGTACTTCCGATTGGCATCATTTTCATTTAGGACCAACCAGACACAATAAGAAGTCTTTTGGTGAAAAGCCCATGTAACTATACCATCCATTCAGGAGAAATTTTCAAGCTGGTTGCCATGGTGGCCATATTGGATGTCAGATCAAAACCATTTTCATTTAGGACCAACAAGACTTCATATGACATCTTTCAGTGAAAACAGATTGTCGATATGACCATCCATTTTTTCAGATGAGTAGTGAGAACAAGATATTTAAGACGACCACCATGGCAGCTGTGGGCATTTCCATTTTAATTTAGGCCCAAATAGACATCATATAAGTTCATTAATGAAAACTCTATGATGATACAACTACTTACGCATTGACAAGAGACACAGCTTTCAACTTCTCTTCGATAGGCACAAATTTATCCCACTGTTAGGAAGTAAACACAATCCAAAGGGATATACACAATTTAAAATTCAAGTAACAACGATTGCTAGAATAAAGTAAGCAACCAGAATTTGTACAATATTCACAATGAATTGTCAACCATGTGTTTAATCCTCTAAAAGCAATGGCATAATGTCAACAATAGAACATGTTCACATGATCATGTATATTTAATACACAACTTTGACCCAGCTTTCATTCTGACACAGCAGGGCTTACTGTGTTCTGTAGTGTAACCAGTGTCAACATTCTTTTCAAGTATGGTACAATCAGCATAAAAAGAGCAGGTCGATTTCACATCCAGGCTTGGGAGAGGTGTAATTAAGCCATCTGGATTGGCAGCCCCAATCATAACCCAGTAATCAATGACAGGGCTGGGGTATAAATGGAGGATTTTACTTTGCAATTTTCTCCCCAACTGTGGACGTTAACATACCCATACCTGTCAACTTGTACGGGAATCCCGTAATTTGTACGTTTTTTTGGGGGATTTTGCAGTGTACAGCCGTACAGGCATTTTGTACGGTTTTTTAATATTAAAAAAAAAAAAAAAAAATGTCTGCGATTTTTGCCAAGATCAGAATTCGACGGGGATTTTTTTCTTCTTCATGAGATACAACGAGAATAGAACGTGAATCGCTTGAACCACCTATTCGATTACCCGAAATATTGATGTGTCTTCCACTTGCCGATTTGAGAGTTTTATTTCTTTATTCAAGCACGGAATTCTGACCCCCTTACTGGTCGACTGAAAATCAGGTTATCAGTAGGCATAGTACCGTATTTACGGCATGTTTTTGGAACATCAGAAAACGCAGCCAAACATGTATTAGAGCCACGATCGTATGTGTATTTTCCAAAAGAACCGCCATATTAGTAATCTATCAATCCACGGTTTAACCCTCTGCTAATCAGTGATCACTAAAATCTACCCTACAAACGCACGCAAGCTTTATTTCAGTGTAAAAAGAAGAACAAGAACAAGAAACATTTCACACCAGCAATTATAGCTTCCTTGCTTGCATTTTCAGGCTTCAATCTAACATTTTATGATAATGATGATCTGGACAATGAAATTAGACCTTAACATCTGCAAATCTCTCTCTTTCTCTGTAGTGTTAAGTAAATCTCCAATTGATAGAAATGACATGTAGTTATCTAAGCTACTGTACTGTCAACATCAAATTTTTTTAAAACATATTTCTGTCCAAAACATTGCTTACATCAAGAAATCCACAGACTCCACAAAAACTTTTGCCTAATATCCGGGACTGTTTCATGTAGTTTTCATTCACAATTTTAGTAAAAATATGCATATTCATGTACTTGTCTGCCTTTGACAATCATGAACACAGCTCTTTTGTCACCTCTCTCTCCCACTCACTCAACTGACCACTTGCATTTCGTGTTGTCAATTAAACTTGCGGTTTATTAATGAAAATACCAAGTATAAATATGTTGCTATAACTAAAAACATCTTCATGTAACACTGGGACTTTAATTTCTTAATATTTCTGCTTCAAACAGACATGTTTAAAAGAGAACTATATTTTACAAAGAGGTTATATCACACACACAAATGTTTTTAACAGCAGCTGTACATCAAACTTCCTCATTTAATATCCAGTATTTTTGTTGGTTGTTTTTGCCAACAACAAAAAAGGACTATTACAAGTATATATAAGTAAATACCTGCTTGTCTCATTGTACACTGCATATCTCTCTCTCTCTCTCTCTCTCAAATGACTTCAGTATCTTGTATTTTCATTTGACATTAAGCTGTCACAAAATCAAGATGTTTCATTTTTCTGATATTGATACATGTACTGTGTGCACACACTCCTTTAGCCCCCAATTATTATACTTATCTTTCATTATTCCTTTTTACTTTCCCACAATTTAATTTTATATTGTTTTTAATTGTGGTTAGTTTAAAATAGTGAGATTTCACTTTTTTTTTATATGGTGCCCATTAAAAGTAAAGTTAATGTAAAAATGAAGAAATGCAACAAAACTGTTAAGAACATAAAACCCTTCCGAAAAAATGTAAACATAAACAACTAAAATATAAAAGATAAAGATGTTAAAAGTCTGTCAAATGTATACAAAATAAAATATAAAGGTAAAAGTATAAAATCCTTGAAAAAACCAACATCATGGGGATTGACAATGGCAAGCAATATATGTTACTCTAGTTTTAACTTTATGTTTGTCATTTGTCTCAGTTGAAATACAAATAGCTTAATGGAAACATCCAATCAATATTTAGCCATGACAAATTAAACCCTTCAAATAAGGGTCACTAAATTTTCAATACATTGATCTCTCACTATGTTTTTTCAGGAAAACCATAATGCCTTTCATTATAACATGGTTCCTTTTATAAGGTTGGTATTATCATGGGTCCCATTTCAGGGCCTGCAAATTTCGCTTTTGACTCACTGGTCCAGGACCAGTTGGACCCTACACTCCCCAGGTCTACATAAGTCAAGGACCAATCCAAAAGCTAAGTCTGACATGCAAATATTTAATACAGTGCCCTCTAATTTCAGATTGGGCCCCTCCTATATTTTAAGTGAAAAGCCCGTCGGGCTTGTCGAACAAAAAAAAATCTAAATTTGCACGAGAAAACTTCAATCTCACTAACTAAATGCAGAGTTTTATTTTAATGTTGTTTAAAATCCAGTACATTATAAATATTTATCCCCATGTGGGCCCCTTAGTCATTTGAAGTTCGTCTACTGATCGTAATTCTATAGAAAGCTGTCAACTTTGTGTACAACGCGAGGCATGTGACCTATGAATCGGAACAGATTCCCTGGGGTTACATGTACCTATAATTAGTGCTCAGTTGGCTCCAAGGAATAAATTGAGCTGCCCCTTGCTCACCCTTCTCGTTTCATTCGGAATCGTACTCCACCTTTGGTCTTTGAAAGTATTTACCTGGGCCTGTTACTATCTAGCTGAGGATTATTTAATCCCTTTATACCTTACAAAATTTCAAATCAAGCCTTGTTCCGTCTGCGCAAACTTTTTTAATTTGGAAAAGTAAAGTTGTTAACAGCGAGAGCAATGTTAAAGAAATGCTATTTATAGTACAAGCACAGCCTAATACACATCTTAAGGTGCATGTTTGCGACGCCGATCCTTACTCAGGTAAAACTAAAAGTCGGTACATTTATACTGTATAAAACATGCAAAATACCATACACTATAATCAGTAAATTAAAATAAAGGCTACGAAACTACAGTGACAAAATTTCTGAATCATAAAAACGTAATGTAAGTATAATATAGACTATATCATTTCTTTGTTAATTATATGCCACATATTTCCAAAATAATGCAGTCTGAATAAAAATGGCATTATAATATTTTTGTAAAAATCATAATTAAGTACATTTAAAATAGTAAATAATTTAGACATTAATATTATTACAGAAGGCAAAAAAAACCAAACAAAAACATATGCATGCAGAATAAGTAATAATTAAAATAATAATTAATTATAATGTCTACATTACATGTTCTTTTTAAATGTTACTCAAATCGCTGGCATGCTAAATGCCTTGTAAATATGAATTAAATATGACGGTACAGTGAAGACCGATTTGGTCGATATAGTTGATTTAAAGGCTGCAGATGCTAGGGGTATTTAAAGAACAGCAATTGCAATGTGCAATGTCGTGTGAAAAATAATAGTAAAAAATAGGGCCCTTTTGGGCACATGGTTTTGGAGTCAAGGCTTGTGGATTTGGAGTCAGGGCTTGTGAATTTTTTTCAAGGTACCAGCCCTGGACCTGTGTCTGAAATTCTTTTTCTTTGAACACTGAGTGCATTAACATTAACAAAAGACCAAAAATAATAACAAAATTAATGCAAACTGAAAATTCAGACAACTACTTTGTATTGGTGCCTTCAGGGAACAAACTTTGGAGTTGAGGAAAGATGTACAGCAATGATTGTTGATGTAAATTTGGCCCAAATTTAGACCATTCTTTTGCTAACTCAAAATCAGAGAAAGGTTTTCCAGCTTTAATCACCCCATATGCGGTGTTTAAAAGACATTCAAGCCTTTTCTTCTGATCTGCACTCAGCTTTGTAAAGGTTTGAAAAATCAAGGTTTTTATAATGGAGGGGGTATGTTTGATTTACAAGCAATAACCTTTCTGGTGCAAGTAATATGCCCGTTGCTTGTTTCGTGTGCTATTACTGGGTCAGTTTTAAAATTGGACATGCCTTTGAATAAGGCACTTGAATGATTTGCTTACTCAGGGTATGCTGTACATGATGAACAAAGATTATACTCAACTCATGGCTAAGTCTTTTTCCATCGATCCTGGAAAGTCCAAATATGTTTATTTTATCACAGTTTGCATCCTTTTTGGATTTGGGACATTTAAGGTCCTGCAGTGCAATGAATCTTGTAGCAGATGTATTCCTTGTGGTTGATTCTTGCCCCCTGCCGGTAAATCAATACTTACACAAACTCAAAGTCATCCATCTAGAACATACGATAAGCTGATATTGCTGATGCTTAGTTTTAGCTATGGTAGAGAACAGACAAACGTTTGACTGATGAAGATCGAACATAGACTGGTGATTCATGTATTGCATGCTAAATTTGCCGATTTCCAGCAACATTTTACACCACCAGTCTCTCACTATTGTTGGTTTCACTTTCTTTCTGTTACATAATGTTAAGACCTAGAGTCATAACAGGGATCCATGAGTATACCTGTCTTAGATACTGTTATACTGAGGTGCTTTATATTGAGGGAACAATGTATGTGATCCTAAATATTTCAACAAAATGTATCTCTCCATAAGATTACAGGAAAAGAAATTCACTGCACATTTAAATATTGTCTTGATAAGTCATTTGGGGGATAATTATTTTCTATGTAAGGACTTGAGGAAGTTATTTTTTATTGTACTTTGGCAAAGTGAGTTCTACTGTTAAAGAAAAATGTTGTGACAATTAAACAAATATTGATGTCCCAAAATCTTCCAAATGAGATTGTTATCAGCATTCTAACAAAGCTGATGTTGAAAAAATGACATTTGTGTGGCTGTACATCACAAGAAGCCTTTGCAGCAAATTTTGAGGTCAGACAAATAAGATGACTTGTTACTATGGAAATGTTTTAAAATAATTAATTTGTAGATATTTGTTTGGCAAAAAGTCAAAGTTCAATAAGGATTTAGATCAAAATCGGAGTTATCCACATCATGTTAGAAAGATGTCAGATACAGAAGCCTTGTAATTGTTGTAAGGCCTAAAATAACTTACCTAGACTGTCCATCAGATGTTTTGAGAGAGCTGCCAAATCTGCACTAGCCATTTGCTCATCAAAACTGATGACTGTGACATCCACTCCATACTGTATCTGAAAGACAAATATTTCTGAATTACATCTGTCATATAAATGTAATAATCATTTTTGTAACAGTAAGTACTGGGAGTGAACTGACACATCTGTGTGCACCTACATGTCACAAGTTTGAAACAATGGAAGGCCAGACTGGGGCTAGAACACAATACCTCCCAAATTATAGATGGGTACTCTACCATCATATCAGAAACCCATGTAATCAATTCAGTTGTGACTCTGAATGAGGTGCTAACAATTGATGACGTGGGTTTCTTACATACTGCATACATGACAACCCGTACAGAAGTATAAGCGTAACCTAAGTGGCAAAAAAGTGTAATCTGAGCATAAAAAGTGTAATCTATATATTACATTCCATAATTACAATAAACTGTATGAAAAATGTACATTTAGTTTTGCTACTAACCTAGATCTGCCGCTGGTTAAAGTTCTTGTCACAAATGCGCAAAATCCATGTGGATTAGTACCAGAATAAAAACCACAAAACATATTGACAAATTATATATACACAACACTCACTTAAACTAGTCTACAAGTCTAATTTTTTCCAAGTGATCGTAAAGTCAGCTCCACAAATTCTGCAAAGATCATTACCACGTGCTCAACCCGAGTGCTGTATTACCCCTCTCGTGTTCTTCTTTCTAAATTTGTAAAGCACTATTGATTTGTCTTTTTTCAGATCCGACATGTTTTAAAGTTTAAAAAGATCCCTCTTCTCTAACATTTTTCAGTCATATAACATCCGAAAGTCACATCGATAAAGCCTGTTTCACTTAACATCTGCCGCTATTTTTTTAAGTAAAGACTGGTCCACTAACAAATTTTGTGTATTAATATAATGAATCTGTGAGACAAGTTGAAGAAACCAGTTTTCTTGGAAATGTGTCATGTACAGCTGCTATAATTAGAAAATAAGGCAAGTACATGGGCGTCTATGACAAATGTACTCTTCCGCTATTCTTATGCAGCAGTCTTCTTTCTTAGAATATTTTCAGATTTATATGATGTGTGGGATTAAAGAGATGATAATAAAAATTACAAACACAACTTTTTATAGCTTTATTTTTATTTTTTTTAATGTACGAAAAAAGCGTAATCCATATACAGGTGAGCATAAGACGTAATTAGGTGAAAAAAAGCGGAATGATTACGCCAAAAGCATAATGGTTGGCATGCATACTGTACCATCCAAGCTATCTGAGCAGATACCCTATATTGTTTCCTGTTTACTTTCTTCTCTTACTTTCAGTCCCCCCGTCCATTAATCCAATTTCACTCTTTGATATCTGTATTTTGAAACATGGTCCAACAGTGGACACCAATGTAACAGAAAAGAAAATGTGTGACCAGACCAGACCAGAGCTCAAACCCAAGAACTCGATGGGTTCTATACAATCTGAGCAATCTATGCCCTTTGTGGGTTCCTGTGATGTATAAAAAAAGTTGATGCAAGTAATTTTGCACTCTACATTCAATAGTCTATCTTTTCACTAAATGGAACAAAAAATACCTTTCAAAATTTGTTGTCACATATACAAACCTCAAACATACTTAAAAATTAAGAGGTCACTGTACCACATGTAATGTAGCTTACTTACACACCTGTTCAACATGTAGTAAGCAATATGCTGGTGAAACTAAAAGGGAGTTTCAAGTGAGAATTAAAGAACACCTTAGGGATACCCAGACAAAGAATGATAGCCCTGTATCGAAACACTTCAGGAACTACAACGCAGATTACGTTCAGTATAAAATAAATGAAAGCAAATTTTTCCAGTAAATTACGTTTTTCCAAGAATACTTACCTGATTGCATTAACATAATGAATATAAGCCTGCTACCTCCCAAATCAAGCCCTACCAAAATTCATCTCTTCTGTCTATATCATAGAAAAAGGACAATAACTCTTGCCTATTACCTCCCGTTGCTGCCACCAGATGTTGCTGAGCGACATACCAATGAGGATGCTTGCATAGCAGGATGGCTGGGTAGGATTTTAAGTAATGTGATTGGGTAAGTATTCTTGGAATAACATAATTTACTGGAAAATTTGCTTTCTCCTTCGAATATGTTCCTCGATTACATTAAGGTTAGGAGAATAGGTAATAGGAGGAGGGAATGCTGAGCATCCTACCTATACCTTGGGTATCCTTCTAGGGAATAAAAAGGCTGGATTCCCTATGCAAACAATAACCCACTCTCTTAACTTAAAAGCAACACAGCCTACACTCATGTCATCTGTGACCCCTATATCCAGTTAAGAAGATGGTTACTGAATTCTTCTTACAAGCAAAATTTCACTGGCGAATCCAGCGAAGCTAAGAGGCTGTGTTGGCTTTAACGCTTTTCATACTGAAGCCCAATCAGACAGGCAGTTGTGTAGAACTGGAAATTTGTTCAGCATGAGAAAATGTAGTGACGTTGGTCAATCTGGCTTTACAGGACAAGTTTTTCAAATAATTTTTCAAAGTTATATACCATTTTAAAAAGCATAATAATTTCTTTAAAGTCATATATATTTTTCACTGAAAATTTTCAGATGTTAAAAATTCAGTTGAAAGTAAAGTTAGGTAAACCAAAAAGCATGCTTTACATTTTTTTTTTATAACTTACTTTCAATGCAGTTTTTCTATCGGCAATACTCATTTTACCTCCTATATGTAAGTGTATGAAATGTGGGGAATTTTATGTCATTTAAGCCATTTAAAAGGGTGAAAAAATAATACAAATCCATAAAGAATGTCAAAGGTTATTAAAATTATATGAAATTTACTCGAATGAGAATTGGAGAGCCAACAGAACGATCCTTACTGGTAAGTCAACAAAGCTTTTCCTTTTGGTTTAGTATTTTTATTCCACAATAAATTCTAATGTAATAATATCTGACTTTTGTTGGGTTTATTTTGGTCCACTTCCAGGAATGCAGTAAAATTTCATAATATTATGCACACATCCAACATTGGTATATGGGCGAACTTTATGAGAAGTGAAGTTTTCAAAATGTCCAGTTAGCTTGAAAAGCATCAAAGTCTTCATTGTCAATATCCGAGTCAAAAATACCAATGAACTAGTTATTATCCACTCAGTTCATTTGATGTAAACAAGATCACGATTCCCACTGCCTAAAATATACATTTCCGCCACAAAAGTATCTATATTTTCACCAAAATCAGTATACACATCACCACCACTTCAGTACTGTCTGCCATTTTGATCCCTGCGCATTAAAATTCAGTTTTTAAGTCAAATTTTTTACTAACCAACCAGTTATCATCATCTCTGTTCATTCGTCAAAGTCAAGATCATGATCTGCACCGCTTAAAACGTCAATTTTCTCCACAAGTCTATATTTTCATAAAAATTGGCATCCATATCACTGCCATAACTTGCTGCTTCAGCACTGTCCACCATGTTGATCTCTGCATATTAAAACTGTTTGAAATCAAATTTTCAAATAACCAGTTATCATCAGCTCCGTTCATTTTGAAGAAGTAAAGATAACAATTTCCACTACCTAAAATGTAAATTTTCCACACTAATTTGTCTTTATTTCCAACTAATTCAGAAAGCACATAACTGCCATCATTTGCCTCTCCAGTACTGAATGCCATTTTCATTTCTATGTTAAAACTCAATTTTTAAATCATATTTTTACCAGTTTTGGGGGTCTTTAAAACACATTCTGTCACTGCATTTGTGTACCTTCTACCTTAATTTCCTTCTTTTCAAAAGAGTACACATAAAAAGATGACATATTACACAGTTGAATGCAGACTTCCACAAATTGGTAGACAAAATGTAGTGAACATATGACCAGAATCGTATCCCATCAGTAAAGGGTTAACTGGGTCTTTTCATATTGAAACATTGTTTGAAAGCGAGGCTCACAGAGATCACTCTAATTTCATGAGATGAAATCCTCATGAGGCAAGTCTGATCTTTTGAGATTTCAGAGTAAGCAGAGCATAAAAACCACTTCAGCCACGAAGATAGGGCTTGAGGGGTCATATTCTGTTTCCTGGCCTTCATTGGGAGAAAGAGTCATTTGTGTGCCATGACTTGCCTCTGTGCTCTTTAAGTAATCCTTAAGGGCGCGGACAGGGTCTTGCATGGCTGCTGCTCTTGACGTGTATATCGAAGAGAGGGAGTGTATGATGACTCTCTGATTGCCCACTCACAGCAACCTATTTTTGGCCACAAAGCCTGGTTGCGTCATGATGACCAAGGAACCATCCAATTAGAACTGAAGATAGTTCAGGTCAACTGAAAGGACATGTAACTCGCTCACCTGGCATGCCGAAGCTAAGGGTATCAGGAAGCATGTTTTGTATGATAGTAGCTTCAGTGATTTTCAGGCTGAAGGCTCCAATTTATCTGAATTGAGCTATGTTCAAACCCATTACAGATTCAATTTTGGAAACACGGTGAAGGATTTTGGTTGATCTGACTCAAAACTGGCTAGTAGGTCTGACAGATCTTTATCATGACCAATATCTCTTCTGCCATGATGCCTGAATGTCAGATATCATGGAGCGGTAGCCTTTGATGGTAATTGGGACCAACTTTTTCTCCTCGTTGAACCAGAGAAAAAAGTCAGCCAGTTTAGGGATCGAGGCACTCACAGGGACAATGTTATTGACTCTACACCAGTTCCTGAAAACACACCACTTTCCCTCATAAGCCTTCAGAGTGGAGGGACTTCTGGCTCGCGAGATTCTCTCCACAATCGAAGGTCTAAATTCTTTCTTTCGCAAGGTTGTCCTGACAAGAGCCAGGGGTTTAGGAGAAGATGGTCTGGGCATGGGTGGAACACATGTGACCTCTGTTGTTTGAGAAGATTTGGCTTGGCCGGAATCTTCATGGACAGATATATCACAAGATCAAGTAGATCACTGACCCAAGACTTGTCCAATGAGACGGGCTATCAGAATCATCTTTCATGTCTGACCCCTCAATTTCTGTATTATTTTTGGTACCAAGACCATGGGTGGATAGACAAAGGCCCACAACCACTCCAAACTGATTGACAGTGTGTCCATGGCCCAAGCTTCTGGGTCTGGAACTGGAGAGACGAAGGTGGGTAACTTGTGATTTCACCTTGTCACAAAAAGATCGATCATCAGACACAAATCCAATGAAAGACTGATTGAAAGAGGGACCATTCAGTATGAATGACTTTACCCTTTCTGGATATAGTGTCGGCCAGGACATTGAGTCGGCCAGGAATGTGCCTGATTTGTACGCTGACATGGAGTTGATAGCACCAATGTAGAAACTGCCAAACTAGAATGCACAGGTCAGGTGATTTGGTGCCCCCATTTGAGGAGATAGGTCACAACTACAGAGTTGTCCAACATAATCAAGACTGTTTTCATTAAGAGTCGGTCCTTCCTGAACTGAAAGGCATTGATGACAGCCTTCATTTCGAGAAGGTTGATGTGGAGAGGCAGTTTCCATGGCTCCCCAACCATATGTACTGGCATCTGTACATACTGTCACTTCCAATTGGGGCTTCTCCTGGTCAATTCCTGACATGAGCCAACTGTGGTTGCACCACTGACAAAGGAAAGATTGTACCTCATTCATGACCCTGACCGTTTGATCGAGTGGACTGGAAATGGGTGTCATTGAGTCGGCAAGGTCATCTGTAAAGGGTGCATCAAAAGATGATTCAGTGGGATCAAGTCCACTGCTGCACTGAATAATCCAAAGGAATCGGACTAGAGGAGTCTGACAATCTGTATAATGCGAAACAGACTGAGATTAGTGATCAACTTGATACCCAGATGGACAAAACACTGGGATGGCTTAAGGCTGGACTTTTCCCAGTTCATGAGAAAACCGAGATGATTCAAAATGGATAGGAGATTGTTTCTGCCCTTGAGAAGAATAGAACTTTCCATATGTTTCTGGAAGATGTTGTCCAAGTACACCGCCATTGCTGTAGATGACGTTGACCTTGAACTAGGTGACGATGCAATCCATGATTTTGGTAAAGACCCTGGGATTGATGTACCGACCAAACGGAAGAACTTGAAACTGGTAAACCTTGTCGCAGTAAGAAAAACGAAGAAATTTTCACAACGTTGGGTGGATAGGAATGTGAAAATATGCATCAGTCAGATCAAAACTGATGGCATACTCATCCCTTCTGATGAAGAGTCGAACCAATCTTGCCATCTCCGTCTTGAACTTTAGTGGAAGAATGTATTGATTAAGGCCAAGTCTAACAATGAAGATGTGGTAACAACATTTCACACCAGCTTTGATGTGGAATCTAACACATTCTCGTCCACTTGATAAAAAAGCAGAGCAGACATGTTAACCACTACTAAATTCTTATCCAGAGCCAGAAGTTATGGAAGTCGTCCTAGTGATGAAAACATTGCTGGTACTTGGCTTTCAAAAAAGAAAGCTGTAGCATTCCCAAGGATCACAAACTCTTCCAGACAGATGCTCATTAATCTCTCTGATCTTCGCTGACTGGGGAAGCAGCCAGAAGGACAGAGTTTCTTCCTAATCATTGATATCTACTGAAGCCCTGACCTTATAGGGGGTGGAGGGAATTCAGAAGTGGACAACACTTGGTATATTTCTTCGATGGCAACCTTAAAGCTGAATTCTGTCCACGCCATGGCTGAATCTGAGTAAGGCTGCTGTTCAGGAGTATCTTCACACTCGCTGTGTGTAGTATCTTGTTTAAGATCTGCCTCCATATCCGGATAAACCATCCCCGGTGGCATAGATGACGCAATGCCGTCATCTCTACACAGGTCATGGTAACTTCCCTGCAGGTAAGCCTTGAACATATGGTAAGTCTGCTCTGCCAGATATAATTATTGTGCCTGTACAGACGGCTGGTTCAACGGAAGCATGGTTGGCACGGCTACCGGCCATGCAGAAGGCGGTCCATTCAGCGCTGGATGGACGGATCACTAAAATCTCCACCATAAGTATGTATATGTAGCCGTAGACCTGGTGAGATGGATGGATCTACCACTAAAGATCCCTGTAGTTGTAGAGAGATAAAGCAGTAGGCATGGCTAGATGGATGGATCTATCAGTAAGAATAACGAACTGAGATGGCTGGATGGCAATACCGTAGTATAGGATGAATCCATTAGACAATTACAGGCCTGAAGGCCATGCAAGGACATGCAAGCAGACTTGTGCCCACTGGGCTGCCTAAAATTGGGGGGACACTCCACTAATGTGTCAGAAATACCTGTGGAAGAAAGAGAGGGGTACAAGGGCAAAATCTGTCAAGAATTTATTAATTGGATTGTCATCTCCTGAACCAGTCAATGCATCTGTAATTCGAAATAATACAAGAAATGCATAAATTAACAACGCAGGATGTTAATAAGTCGCTAAAACAATACCTGTTACTGAGTGAGTGAACAACAGGCAGTGTGGGCTAAAATGTGAATCACAACATGCATCAACAATAGCATGTTGTACCAAGCAGTCTAAATAGACAAAGTCAGAATGTGACAAATTCATGAAAATAATGTATACCACCTGTATAGGAATGATTAATACACAATATAAAATAAATCCAAATTTCTGGCTGGATGGTTTAAATACACATCAAAATTGGCATGGATTTACAGAAGGTTTTTCTTACGATGTTGACAATACGATGGTGAAGCTTAAAAACTAGCGACACCTGATGGCAGCAAGGGGAGGTAATGGACAAGAGTTATTGCCCTTTGCATATATAATATAGACAGAAAAGATGATTTTTTTTCTTTTTTAGTAGGGCTGGATTCGGGTAGCAGGCTTATATCCCTAATGTTAATGTGATCGGGGAAAATAACAGAAGAAGAATTATTGTGTCTAACCCAGATTTATCTAGCAGTAACATGAAACATAAAAACAAAGAATACATTTTGACAACAATTACATACTCTCCATCTGGTAGGGATCAACATCCATGTTTAATTGGGAGTTTCCAGGCATTCTGTCTTGTTTCTTTATTTTTTCCTCCCAAGATAGCTTGGATGTTTTGACCCTATTGTATTTGGCTGTAATTTCTAACTCAATGGAGGAGTCACACTCCTCCAATACCCTTCCATACCTTGCTTTGCAAGGCTGATGTCAAGTACCACAATGTCACTTTCTCTCCTAATGGCAGCATTGCACGAAATATGTCAATGCCAACAAAAAATTGGTGTATCAGTTATATTTGTAGAATACAGTATAAACACCACCAATCATTTGATCAACACCATAACTTCATCCACAAAGGACGAAAAGAATCCCACCAATATTGTGATAAGAGATATAATAGAAAAGAAGATCTACTTAAACATCTATACAAAGTCCATCAAAACTTAACTGATAGATCTACCCATTATGAGCAGGAAATCAAATATGAACTACATATTGAAGACCAGGAAAATCTGGACATCCTTTTGCATAAATCTGCATGTATGATGGATAATACACATAGTTCATTCTATTCTGACATTTTGGATTGTTCCCTGGACAATGTAGATACTTCTAATAATGAAGTAAGCAATTTTTCCGATTAAGGAATTTCATTTTAAGACATCATTAGTCCAACAACAGAATGGACTATAGGACCAAATCAAATATGAATTCATCAATTCAGACCTGTACTACCCCTGCAATCAGTGTCACCAATGACAACTGGAATTTGGAATCTGTTATAAATTAGCCACATAATGCAAGAGGTGACAGAAACAGAGACTCCATATGTCAAACTGGTAGATGGTCTACCAATCCCACAAGGAACCAGGATCCATCATCAACATTAACCACCAGTTAATTACGGAATAGCCAGGAGCTTGTACAACACAATGACCATTTTATGTTTTTGTATTCAACTTTTAACAATGCATGTTGTCACTAAAAGAAATTAATTTCTTATTTCTTTTTACTAAATATCTGAAGAATCATTTAATCACTTCATTTTTCTACCCCCACCCCAAACAAAAAATGCATGTTTATCACTAATTAACAGTTTGATCTAAGTTGCGTTATATGATAATATCACTTGAACTGACTGCACCAAAAAACATTGTTCTGATGTCATAGCCTACTGTCAATCAATTGTGCTTATGTCACATGACCAAAAGGTGGCTACAGTCGCTGCTAGGGGTATATAAACCACATGCCGAGAAGACAACCAATGCAACAACCGGAACTTTTCCCTCTAATGAGTAACAACACTAATGAAACTGGTCTGGGATCAGTGGTGGCCAAGATCACCCAAGCAGATGGGAGGTAATGCCTCCACATTCATTCAGGCGACTTCTTCTTGATCAGTACTATACTATCTGATATATCCATGATGTCTGTGGGTTTCTGACATACAAACAATGTTGATGCAAGTAAGTTTGCACTCTACATTCAACAGTCTTTCATGTCGCTAAAAGAAACAAAAATACCTTTCAAAATTCTGTCTTTCAGTAAGGACTAATTATAAACAGAATGTGGAAAGTTTGTTTATTGAGGGCTTGAACATGATGTTAGTAATAAAGAAAACTTGTTAATCTGAATTCATTGTTAACATCACAATAAAGTACATTTCAAAGGTATGATCATGAAGAATAGCAGGCTGAGCAAATCCTATAGCCCAATATCCCGGACTATTCATTTTCGAAGTCAGGCAAGTACAATTTTCCAAGTCACTAGTCCAGGACAAGTGTTTTTTTCCTTTTTTAAAAAAAGTCAGGCAAGTGTTTTTTGTCTCATGTCATAATCACTTTATCTACCTTTATTTGGCCATTCATGCCCTCCGGGCGTATTGAATGCTTGATTCGACACCTCTCCATGTATTTATTTACATCCAGTATTACACCTGCCAGTGGACATTGATAACTTGTTGCATGTGTATTACCACCTGACTGCATATTGGGCTAAACGACCAAAATTATTGGCCAATCAAATCACATGAAACAAAACAAAGCTGGTATGATTAATTAGCAGTGTTTAAAACAGCGTCATTGTATTGTGTAAACCAGATCCTCACGAATGACTCACCCTTTTATTTCAATCCAGCAAGTCAATCCAATTAAATGAATGAAAGGCACTTTACCGACATTAGTGTCGGTTGCCTTTATGAACTGATTAAAAGGCAGTGATGATTTTTTAATTTTTAATTGATTATACAGAGGATTAACTTCCACGTCTGATATTGCATTTGAAGCAAAACAATTACGCTAATTAAGGAGCTGTCTCAGTTCATATTTAAAGGCCAAAATGTACGTTATGATCGCTTTAGAAGTAGTTGTCAAGCAAGGTGATATTTACTATGTGGATAAAATGAGTTTACTAAATTATTTTCACAAGGAAGTTAATAATGAAGATTCAAAGAACGAAAATTGATGTGAAATTTAGGGGTAAAACGTAAGACTGTCACTGAGTGTGGGGTAACTATTTCTCCGAAGAGACATAAGCCAGACTCCGTGGCAACAAAAAATGTCAAATATGACACTATTAAGAGACTGAGACATTTTTAGCTGCATTGGGTTAATAGTTATCCCTGGCTTGAATTCAGTGACCCAGAAGAAAAAATGTTTTGCAGTTATTGCAAACAATATCCCAAACTGGCACAGGTTGGAAATTCAACCAGTGTATTTGTCAATGGAACTGACAAATTCAGGATTGAACCAATCAAGTCTCATGCCAATTCTGGATCTCACAAGGCCTGTGCAGCACAGTATATGAATGACACTAGCCAGCATGTGCAGAAAATCCCTGAGGTTATAGTTGCTGACACTACACTAGGAAAGGCCCTGTCAGAACTAAAAAAAAGACAGAAATGAAAAAAATGAGAGCTCTCTTTACACAAGCTCCAATCTAGCCTGTTATGGAAAACCATTTTCTGATATGGAAATTCTGTGTGCATTCCAGGAGAAGAACACTGTTGAACTTGGTGCTAATTATAAGAACATATTCAGGGCACAAGACTTGGTTATATCAATCGATCAAGTCTTGAGAGAAGAAGTTTGGGAAAGTCTGAATTCCAGTAAATTCCTTTCCATTCTTGCTGATGAAAGTAGTAATGCTACCTTATCAGAGCAAAAAATAGTGAATATAAGATACATGGACAGAGGAAAACTGAAAACCTTTGATGTAACAAAATGAATAATATCAATCCATGCTTTTAAAAAATTAATTCTTTTAATAAATAAATATGTTGTACATTATTTCCTTTGTTCTTCTATGGATTAAAGTGCATACATCTCATCAAATCTAGACAAGTGATAAAAAAAATTTGGCAAGTGAAAAGGTAGGTGGGACAAGTGAATATCTGAAACCACTTGTCCTGGACAAGTGGATGAAAATAAATGTGGTCAGCACCGCAAAGGCAATAAAAAGTATGGTAAGCACACATGGATGATGTCATAAACTTGTTCCCATCACGTTTATGTACACTCTAGAAGAGTTAGCTCCCATTCTCTGCTTTGGGAACTCACCATTCTGGTAGTTTGTTGTCTCTCAACCGATGCTCCAAATAAAACATGTAAGATCCATTTTTAAGACTTATTTAACCCACAAAGTTAAGTGGTAATGATACTTCAGGCAGGCAGGCATGCTGGTTACATATGGTTCATACAGAAATTTCATCATAAAATTCAAGCACTTTTCAACGACAAAGTTTAATTTTCAAGCACAATTAGCATTTAGACATATGAAGAAAATGTTGATTATTGGTGTGGATGGTCCACAAAATGTCAGATTTAAGTATAATGTATTTTATTCTTAGACAAGAACTCTTAAATGTTTTTTCTTCAGGTACAGTAGCTGAGGGGGCTGGAGGGGTAGGCATGCAGTCATCTCATCTATAACAGTTTGGGAGTTTACAGTCTTAATTGCCAGAGTTTCTGACTCCTGGAGGTTTCTCATGTTCAAGCAAAACATATTTTAAATTCATACTTATTGTCAACATTTCGTTCTTTTGTGCTTTTCAGTCTTGCCATGGGACTTCAGAGCACTTTTACACAATGATCCAATGTCAATTTCCTTTTGACAAACAAAACACATAGCTCTTTGTTATCGTTTGGACCTCATGCCCATATATAGCTCTTATGGCAATCACAGTCAAAAATAAACTTCCCATTCCGGAGTACCTGAACAACCTTTTTATTAACCTTAATGGCCAAGTCAACACAGAATCCAATCACTTAAACATCATGAGGTGCTTTCAATCCCAAATTAAGCTAAATACTAATGAGTAATTCAACCATAAGTATTACTCCTCAGATATAGCGCTTTTACTTAGCCCAATTTTTAAAAAAATACTGAAGAGATTTTGTCTATGAGTAAAATACTTAAATCTGAAATTATGTGAAGTATATACATCAAAACGGAAGTACAGTTCCAAGAAGATTGCATTTCCAATGGGTTTTTTTTTATGGATCTTTATTCTTTACAAATATTTATATCAGTAAATGCATTTTCCAATTAAATGTGTTTGTTTTAAAATTCAAAGTACTTTCAAGGACAACTGTGCATATTCAAACACTTTTCTAGTACTTTTTGAAGATGGGCTCAAATTCAGGCACTTTTCAAGGAAACCACCAAAATTCAAGCACTTTTGAATCCTGTGGTAGGTACATCCTGATCAGGACTTGAAAAATCACCCATCATGAAAGACCACATTTTTCATGAATGGATCAACTGTAATATCATATATAATCGTTTATAAGCCAAATCCAATTGCAAACTGCATAGACCCAGATCTGCCATTGTGTAATGTGCCAGCATATCTGGGTCCACGTTGTTTGCAGTGGGACCCAATTTATAAGTGAGTATATACGGTATGTAATAAGGTGATCTCCAATGAGAGACTACATATTTGGTGGGACCACTGTGTCTTGACTCAATACGTAGTCTCCCCTCTGGACAGGTTCTCTATATAAGCAAAGTTACTGTTGATTGTGATCTGCTGATACACTATGCAATAACAGACATGGGTCTATGGTGGACACAGCTGGCTATATGTTCCTTATGAGCTCATATCATGAACATATTACCGTGTACTGTGCAAGCTGTTCTATGTCAGAATACGGTAGAGAGACCCTGTAAACATCTGTTGTCTTCCACCATAGTGGCACTCCTATCACCAAACACACAAATCCAAATCCTACTGCAGCATACACCTGTAGAAATTTGTCTGCAAAAAATAAAAAAATAAAAAAAATAATTCCTAATCTTGTCTAAAATGTATGCTCCCCTCCTTAAAAATGTTAATATTGGCAGATTTAGTATAATTTAACTCATGATGCATAAGACCTAAAAATTTGAGATTTACTATAGCTGAAAACATGGAAAACTCACACTAATAAAGTTACTGAGTAAATGAACAAATTCTTATGCATACAGCTGTTAACACCTTGGCTAAATGCAAGGCCTATGCAAAGTGCTTATTTAATTTATAGGATGGATTAAAGTGAGCAGGATACAGTAATCTTGTGTAGATCATAACTTCGAAAGACAACCTATACATATATTTTTGGATTTTGTTGAATAGAGAACTAAATAAAATCTGTTGATAATAATAATAATAATAATAATAATAATAATGACACTGGTATTTGGCACATAGTATTTGAACAAAAACCAAGTCTGAAAGGTGAGCCTGCATACAGAGGTCACCTGTGTACAAAGGCCAGTTTGGCTTTTTCTCCTGGATGGCTGCTATTGACAGGTTTGACTATAAAGATTGTATCTACTCGAATATTTCTCTAAATGGACAAGTCGGACAGCCAGATACAATGTACACAAATTATATCCAGCCCAAATATTTATATAAATGGGAGGTCAGCAACACTTGTGGCACGTCAGCATGGAGTTTCCCATCACAGACAGAGGTAATGTTAAAAATTGTGGACCTTTAATGGTGAGGAAAAGATGCTTCCTAACCTTTCTTCTCTCTTTAGAGGCTGCCACATAAAACAAAAAGCCACAACTGGACATAAAAGTCTATTTTGATCATCCCCAGCATAGACACAGTGACTGGGGATCTCAATCAGAAGTGGAGCAACCGATGGAAGCTGAATTTTTGTTAAAAAAAACTGATTGGCAAAGGAGAGAAACCAACTCATAATTTCCACTTAACCTGATACATCCCTGCTCCACGAATAGGGCATGAATGTCACTCCTTTGTCTTGCAAACTCAAAGGAGAGCAAGAAAACTGTCAGGTGAGTAAGGTTCTCAAAGGATGCTTCACCAAAAGGTTCATAGGGGGGTTTATTAAAAGACCACAAGACACAAGAAAGATTCCATTTAGGCATTAGAGAGCGAGACACAGGTCTTTGCAGCTCAAAATATATCATCAGGTCAGCTAAGTAAGAATCTGTCCCGATGGCCGAGTCTTTCGAGTGAGAGTGTTGGAAAGGGCTGCTTGATAGCATTTAATAGAAGAGATCAAGCATTGTTTCTCTTCAAAAAGGAGAGAAGAAAATCAGCCACTGTGCTCATAGAGGGACAGCTAGGATTGACACATTTTCTACTACACCAATCACTAAAGATTCTTCATTTGGCATCACACACATTAGACATTGATCTTCTCCTGGGCTGAATGATGCACTTTGCAACTTTGATTGAAAATTTTTCTTTGCAGAGAGATCCTTTGAGATGAGCCAAGCATGAAGGTGGAGAATCTGTGGGCTGTTGTGTAGGAGAAAGCCACTGTGCTGCGACAGGACATCCCTCCTGGGATGGTCCATCAGAAGATCAAAGATTGTTGAACTACAATCGCTGGAGCCAGAGGAGTAATCAAAATGAGCAGAGCAGTGGAGTGCCTGACTTTGTGTAGAACCTGTGGGATCATCCTTAAAGGTGGGAAGGTGTAAGTGAACAGACGATCCCACTTCAGGCTGAAAGCTTCAACTGACCAGGCTCTCTGGTCAGGGACTGGGGAAACATAAAAGGGGAGCTTGTTGTTTAGCTTTGTGGCAAACAAGTCACCAAAGGAGTCCCCCAAAGTTGGAACAGTGAGTCTGCTATGGATTGGTGGAACGACCATTCTGTGAGGACTATCTTCCCTTTCCTTGACAGACTGTCTGCCAAAATATTCTTTTTGATGGGAATGTGACAAACTTGGAGGGTAATTCCCTCTGAAGTTGCCCAGCAAAGGAGGTTCCAAACCTCCACACTGAGAGAAGGTGCATGTGTACCTCCTTGTCTCCTGAGGCACGCCACTACCGACGCATTGTTGGAGACCATCATGCAGCAACCTCTTATTTGGTGGATGCACCCCTGAAGAGCTAAGAACACTGACTTAATTTCCAAATTGTTCATGTGGAGGGTAGATTCTTCCCAGGACCATGAACCCTGAAGAATCAGTCCTTCCAGCTCCAGATGAGCATCCCACCCTCTGACGCATCTGCGAACAGGTAGAAGTGGGTTCAGGGGCGGGGGGAGGTTGCATAGGGACTGAAACTGGTCCCAATTTGTCCACCAAATCAAATCATGGTGGAAATCCCGACCTAGAGAAATCTGAGCATTCAGCGGGTCCCTGTGCAGTTTCCACACTGCCTTAAGGAGAAACTGGAGAGGACGAAAGTGCAGTCTTCCTTGGGGAACCAGGTCTGATATGGAGTTCAAGGTCCCCAGCAAAAAGAGAAAAAGATGAGCTAATATGGTCTTTACTCTCAGCACCTCCAAGGGATATGGACTAATCCTGTTTGTGAGGTAATTCATCCCCACATAGACAAAATCTTGGGATGGAGTGAGCTCTGATTTCTTGGCAGAAGGCCCAGCCTGGTCACTATGGACCAACAGCTGGACAGATCTAGTCTGAGGGCATTGTTGATCAACCAATCATTGAAATACTGGAGGATTTGAATACCTAGCAACCCTAAATGGCTGCAAATACTCTGATAACCCTGGTAAAAGCTCTGGGTTCGGAGGCTAGGCTGAATGGAAGAGCTCAAAATTGGAAGACATTCCCAAGTGTAATCAAGTGAGGAAGCAACAAGAGATCTGGTCAAGAGTTTTCCCCAGAAAGTTTGTCCAAACTGGAAAGAATTTTAGAGTCACCAGAAGTCAGATGAGCACCATTTTCCTTTAGAACCAGCTACATATTGCTATAGTGTTTTAGTGGAAACCCCATTTCAATATGACCGTTCATTTAGCAAAAGTAGTCAAGGTAGTCATTTTAGACGATGAATCAGCATCATTTTAATACAGAAATAACACTGCTGCAAGAGTGAAGTGTTTTCTTTTCCATTTGAGAAAAGTAGCCATTAAGGAGTTTGTACAATTTTGGAAGGTCACATTGGGATCATTTTAATATAGGACCAACTACCATATTTACTTTCCTATAAGTCGGGTCCAACTGCACCCAACATTTTTGTTTCAATTTATTTTTAGATGTCCTTTTATAGCCGATTATAACATTTATATTATAAACCAAAATTAGTAATGTAATTTTGTTTTTTGCTTTGTATAGAAGTTGCCTTTTTAAATAGTAGCGACAGTAAAAGGCAGAAATACATATCTGTCGCTATGAAAATGGGCAGCTGTCTGCTTTCTTGTCAGCTTTTTGACAATGCACATGTTGGAGAATCTGAATACTTACTTGGTCCATGCTATGGAATGATTTGGGTAAAATATTCACCTTAGCCTTGCATTGATTTCATTACATTTCCCCCACCCTATTTTGTTTTAATACAATATACAGTTCTCCATTATAACATGCCTTGTTATAACGTGATTCCGAATATAATGTAGTACTACTATGGACCCCACTACCAAAATCACACCAATATAAAGCAATATGGATTGAAAGAAAACAAGGTGAAACTTAGTCTTATATCTTCATTTCCTTTTTAAAACACCATTATTTAAAAAAAATTGATAGTGCCTGCTATACCATGGTTCTGCATATTAGGCTATTCTCAATATATCGCAGTTCCATACATATCGCGGTTCTCAATATAACGCAGTTAGGTATATAATGTGGTCATGGTTATGGACCCTGACTACTGCGTTATAACGAGGGAAAGCTGTATTAATAATTCACTGGTCTACAATTATTTCGAAGTCGTCAGCTTCAGAGATAAAATGTGCTATTTATTAGGGATTTCGATGTGCTGAATTCAAATATGACAATTAAAACAACTGATTGGCAACTGTTTCCAAGATATTTCAGTTTTTACATTTTACGTCTATGTATATTGTGTACATAGTAGAGTTTTAATCATAAATTGTAAACCTAGGTCTTTTCATGTGTTTATGGTTGCTTTACATGATAATATTTCACCTGTCCTATGTATGTAATACTTTAAAAAACAGCAAAAGGGTTATTTGAATAAAAAATATATTGAAACAAAAGTTAAAAAAAAACTATTATGTATATATAAGTACATTGTTTAGTCCTTATTCAGTGACTACTCGGCGCTTCTTGGCTTGTCTCTTGTATTCATTAAATGGAGCATCTCTAGTCACTGTCCAGCAATAGTCTGCAAGCATTGATGGGGTCCATTTGCCCTGAGAGCGTTTCTCCATTGTTGCAATGTCCTGGTGAAATTGCTCGCCATGCTCGTCGTTCACTGCTCCGCAGTTCAGTGTAAAAAATCTAGATGAGAGTGCAAATAATGTATCTTTAGTGACATGTTGCAACCAAGGCTTTTGTGTGCCTTAAGGAGGTTTTCCACCATCTCACTGTAGTTGTCTGCCTTGTTGTTTCCGAGAAAAAGCCACTTTCCATGCCGTCTTTTCCTTGCCACGCAGTGCACGGTGAAATGCATCATCTAGAAGAAGTTCACGAATCTGTGGACCAACAAAGACACCTTCCTTTATCTTAGCTTCACTTAACCTTGGAAATTTTCCACGGAGGTACTTGAAAGCTGCTTGTGTTTTGTCCAGGGCCTTGACAAAGTTCTTCATCAGACCCAGCTTGATGTGCAAGGGTGGTAACAAAATCTTTCTTGATTCAACAAGTGGTGGATGCTGAACACTTTTCATCCCAGGCTCCAATGACTGTTGGAGTGGCCAATCTCTCTTGATGTAGTGGGAATCTCTCACACGACTATCCCATTCGCAGAGAAAACAGCAGTACTTTGTGTATCCAGTCTGCAGACCAAGCAAGAGAGCAAGAACCTTGAAATCGCCACAAAGCTGCCACTAATGTTGGTCATAGTTTATGCACCTCAAAAGTTGTTTCATGTTTTCATAGGTTTCCTTCATATGGACTGCATGACCAACTGGAATTGATGGCAAAACACTGCCATTATGCAGTAAACAGCTTTAAGACTCATCTTCGATGAATCAATGAACAGTCTCCACTAATCTGGATCATGAATGATGTTGAGGGCTGCCATCACACCATCAATGTTGTTGCAGATACAAGATCACCTTCCATGAAGAAGAATGGGACAAGATCATTTTGACGGTCACGGAACATGGAAACCCTAACATCACCTGCCAGGAGATTCCACTGTTGCAGTTTGGAGCCCAACAGCTCTGCCTTACTCTTGGGTAGTTCAAAATCCCTGACAAGGTCATTCAGTTCACTTTGTGTTATGAGGTGTGGTTCTGAGGAGGAGGATGGGAGAAAATATGGGTCATGTGACATTGATGGGTCAGGACTAGGAGTTTCTTCCTCTTCCTCGTCTGACTCAAGTGAGAATGATTCTGGAGCATCAGGAACCGGCAGTCCTTCTCCGTGGGCTACTGGGCATATAGCTGACGGAATGTTTGGATAATGCACAGTCCACTTTTTCTTCTTTGACACACCTTTCCCAACTGGAGGCACCATGCAGAAGTAACAATTGCTGATATGATCTGTTGGCTCTCTGCAAATCATTGGCACTGCAAAAGGCATAGATTTTCTTTTCCTGTTCAACCACTGGCGAAGATTTGTTGCACAAGTGTTGCAGCATATGTGTGGGGCCCACATCTTGTCCTGATCTCCAATTTCGCAGCCAAAATAAAGATAATAGACTTTCTTAACCATAGTGGTTATACTGCGCTTTTGTGATGCAAAAGTCACTTCACCACATACATAGCAGAAGTTATCTGCATTGTTCACACAAGTACGAGGCATCTCTGCTCACTTTGGCTAAACAGAAATGTGTCCATTTGCAAAATTAAACACTGACAAATAATAGAGCATGACACTGTATGATTTGCAGAGCTGATATAGGGCAATTTCTTCAGCAGAGTGATGTAAGCTTAGTTATGATTGCATCATCCATGACTTCTAGGAATAACATGATGCAATTCATATCATGTATGACACAATACCAGCTTCAGATTGCATCATTCATTGTTTTGCCTAAAAAGCAAGTACTATCCAAACCCAGTCATAGATTTATTCATAGATCCAGTCAAAGATGTATTTTAGTCATTTCTGGTTTAAATTGAGATCCCTTCCCTTTATAACTCACTTATCCTCCGCCATTTCCAAGTCAAGGGTCGTATATACTGACCCAGTATAATATCTTTAAAACTAGAGCCAATCAACAATTTTAAGCATTATTTTCGTTCTCAGTGACCCAGAATTAGTAAAGTTTGACAACATTTATTGCGGAAGCATTTTGGCTGTTGACTAGGGGTGAAATGATTAATCGATATATCGATGTATCGATACTTTTTCTATATCGATACAAGAGGGGAAGAATTGATACAAAACGATACTTACTCTATGCAAGTTACTTTAATCTTCAGCAGTCGTGAATAATTATTAGACATTTGCCTTTTCATTCTTTAAATTGAGAATTCATCTGAGAGACCCGTAGCAAGTACTTGCACTCATTTCTGTCAGTAAAAAATAAAAGCAATTGACAACACCCACTCGCCTTCTACAAATTAACACAAGGTGACTAACTCACGTGGTTCGAAATCTGCCCCCTTCTCCGGCCCCAATTCCATGCTAATTAGTTTATCTCGTCTACATCTTGAGCCACTGATAACATATATCAACGGAAAGAAGACATTGCAGATTTCTTCCCTATGTATGATTTAAGTACTTTACTGATCATTTAGTAACCACTTTTACTCGAAATATATCTGTTGCATTGCATCGTGTCTACTTGGATCAAATTGAAGGCTACACATCCTGTGTGTCACGCAGTGTTACATGCAATTCTTTTTAGTGGTTACTGTTTGTTCAAGTCCAGGGTAAAACAATAACCACCAATCATAACTAATTGTAGCGTGTTCACTGCGTGACATACCAGAAATATTGGCATCCAAACTCTATCCAAATAGATACAAAGCAACATAGAAACTTCACACAAAAGTGACTATTAAATTATATGTGTAAAGTACTTAAATCGTACGTGGGGAATAAGTTTGGAATATCTCCTTTTACGTAGCGACCGAAGCTGCAGATTGGATTTTAAAAAAAGCACAGAATCAGCAAGGGGTCAGATTCCAAACCACACGAGTTACAGCCATCTCGTCAATTTGTAGAAAGGGAGTGGGTGTTGTCAATAATTTCCTTTTGCACTGACAGAAACGAATGTCTGTGACCCCAGCAGTTGATCTGCAGGAAGTACAATGTGAAGGATTTAGCTATTAGTCATCTCCGCTCCGACACTCGGACTTGTTCTAGATAAGAATTTCCTTGCACAAGGAAATTGCACTGTTTCTTCTGTTTTGAAGATAACTCTGCAGTCTCTTCAAAAATTTAAGTGAAGACATGAAACTGGTAATAAGACGTTTTAGAAACATTCATTCAATGTAAAACAAAGGGTGTGGTGACCAGGATAAGTCATGCATAAAAATCACTAACAGCTAGTCTGTTTAGAAGTATTTTTTTTTAAAAATCTTGTCAAGGATGAGAATGGCATATGAACAGATGATAAGTCTATGTTTGCTTGTAATCTGCATACTGGAAATACACCCAATATGTCAACACATAAAAAATGGCACCACCCTACCATTGACAGACATTCTAAAGATTAAAAGACCATCAAGTTGATATGTGGATCGATAATGTATCATATCGTAGGCTGTGTATTGAGAATCATATCGATGCGTGGCAGAGGTATATCATTTCACCCCTACTGTTGACCAGTGTAATCAAAGTAAAACATCAACTTTTGTGTCTCCTTTTGGTTCTAATTTGATGATCATAAATACCAGAAATTACACTGCTATGTATGGAATTCTTGCTGAAAATTCACACATGATCCTTGAAAATGAGTGCAAAATTTAATTTGTGTAGCTCAATTTAATATAAATTATTACTCAGTGGACGAATCAAGGTCCATTACTAATAAAATTAATCATTTTATCCAGCATTACATCATATAAACATATGAAAAGTGGACTACTGCTATGGAAGATATTGCCAATTTTCGACTCTAACCTAGGTTGCCATTTTATGTTATACAACAACTGTGGTGAAGCAAAATCAGAAAATTATAATATAGTTGTATAAACTTTTAATAATATTTCTTCATCATTTTGAATAATCTGACATGAAAATATGTAGAAGCATTAGTCTAAAGAGTCGATTTTGAACTTTCTACATCCACTTCTCCCTATTTTTGCCAACTTTGCCACCTTCTAGCTGGAGAGGTAATTTTGCCCAAATATTCAGGTCCAGCTTGGAACCTGACTTATTATGATTCATTGCACTAAAAGCAATGCCAAACATTTGTATGATGAAGCTGACTTCTAGTAAGGAAAATGGTAAAAGTATGGTTCCAGTCTAGTAACATGTTACACATAAGAATGAAATGAGGTAAAAGTTCTAGCAAGCAAGATTGACTTTTGATTGGGATATTTCAAAATAAAAATTCTGGGGCCGACAATGGTAATTGGGGCCGCAGGCAGCCGTAATTAATATAACAGAATCAGCTCTATCACTGCTTGTAAATGGCAGAAATGCACACAGATTTATTCTCAAAGTGTGAATCTGCATTTGCATGGCCCAGGGACAAATAGTAAAGTTTCACTCTGCTTAGGCAATTTTTACCCCGTCAGGACAAGAGGATGAGTCGTTTTCCTGTGCCATTAACAATACCTTTAGATGAATGTACGTGTAACGTTTCATGGAATCCAGCAGGTAGTTTAAGAAGTGGCTTGTGTTAACAAATGACAGGCCATCACATGACAGGCCATCACATGACAGGCCATCACATATGCTCTTCTATGACAAGTAGAGTTATAAAATAAAACATATCCCAGTTGAGACTAGAAAGTGTGACAGCTTCCATGCACTTCAAAATGTCAAGACCTCGTCACTTGAGGGACCCACCATTTTTTTTCTGGACGGGTGGGTAGGGGGGGGGGGGGTCTATGTCTTAGCCCACCTGTTGCGGTGCAGTGGGGAACGAGTCGGGGGTTGGTGATGAGGTGGGGTGGGAGTAGCATCAATTAACCAAGTTTGCATTATTAAAAGAAATAAATCGAACAGGCTCCACATCTTGATCTTTTAAAAGCAAGATACACAGGCCAAAAAATGATTGCATATGTCCGCTTTTTAAAGGAAATTATACAATACCTTCCTCTGTTGGTAATGGCCCCATCTTGCCGGATAGTCCTTGAGAGACTGATTCTCTGAACCATAAAAATTATTCGACTGGTTCTCTGTTTCATTACATGTTTGACCGACATCTTCATATCGCAGTAAACATATCTCAAAAAGGGAAGTGACAAAAGCCAGTTGCATTTTTAATTATTCATTATTTTATAATTTGGATTTATTATAATTTATTCCGAACAAATTTATTTTTAATCGGTGAAAAATGCTACAGTATGGCCCATTTTATATATAAATCACGGGTAGTTCGTTTGAGGTTCCTAAAATATGACGAAATTAGTACAACTGTAACCAGACGACAATAAAGCTTCTTCCGCTTTACCTTTCTACTCCGTGCACATGCATTTAATATCACATTGATATTTGACAAATCTAGCGGACTTATGGTAATGTACCAGCGTTGTACAATGCTAGAGGGAAGAACAAGTAATAGAATCAATCGATCAAGTAGCGTTTTTAAATATTGACAAGTGGAAACTAATATTTGTAATTGGTTTCCTGACCCTAAATGAAGAGCTTATATCGAAAATGGAAACGGTTACAGTACGAAAACAGTTGAACGGAATAACCAAGGTAGATATGGAAGAGTATTTTGACGATGTTGAAGTAGAAAATTTATATCACTGGATTGACAGAATTCCACTTTCAAGACCTAAAAAGGAAATAAGAAAAGATTTTTCGGACGCAGGTAAGTTGCTGCTAAGATGTCGGTATTGAACACAATTTGCTCTATCACACAAACAAAAGTAGGCCTTAGTAACTACAGAATCAGGAATTCAATAGCGATGGTCTATCTTCTTACCCCAGGTTTACATTAAGTAACAATTTTTGATATATAACTAAAACAGCCAAAAATAAGGTGTTTCAAAATCATAACATTTTGAGAAAGAATCAAGAACAGATGGCTAAAACTATGGAGTGGACAACATAACTATTTGTAAGCTTTATAGTTGATTAATTTTACTGATATCCAGTGATGCATTTAAAAATTAATAAATGCAAACATCCAGAAATTAAGAGAATTTCTTTTACATGGGTTTAAATTATTTCATTCCATTCTTTTCTGCATTAATACAAACATTATGCATATATTTAACCCTATTAAGTACAAGGCTCTTATAATGTATATTTTCTGCACCCTAAAAGAGTGACCAGAACTTGGTGTGACCCATTAAGGTTGGTTGCCCATGAACAATCACATGCATCTGTCATCCGAGTCATAATTAACAATCAGTGTTTTCTCCAGCTTTCCAAGAAAAGTGGACTGTATGACCTGCTGGGTCAAATTTATGGAACCCTTCTCACTTTTGGGTGTCCCTGCTTATTATTTCAGGGGCCCCGGGTGGCCAAATGGTCTAAAGTGCTCACCTTAATAGATCACTCAGTCTGCGAGTCAAATGTGCCAAGCTTGTCAGTAGCTTCCCATTTGTTGGTGGCTCTTCCAAGGTTCTTCCTATACAGATATACTGGCCACCATGTATAGTCTATCATGAGCTGAAAAATGGTGTTAAACACCACAAACCAAACTGCCTATTATTTGAACTTTTATTTACTATGAATATTACTTGCTTCTTACAGCACCACATTTATAAATATTTATAATAAATTCCTTTGAAATACATTAACTTTGTGTTAGTATTTCTCATCCACGCTAAAGTATTGTTTAATGTTGTCATGCTTATATTCAAGATATGAATGCAGATACAAATTGAAATAACTTCGTGCCTACACATAAATCCATCACACTTGTGTTTCTACTTTACATCAATGACCTACCTGACAACATTCATTCAACAGGAAGACTTTTTGCAGATGATATGATACAGCCTATAATAATAATAATAATAATAATAATGCTTTATTTATAGAAGGTAAGTAAATTAGTAAAAACTATTCTCCCTTGAGGCCCTCTCTACAATCTACGTATGTGCCTTATGTACATTATTTAACACAAGTCGAAAAAGAATACAATAATTTATTATTAACATGTAGTTGAAGCATTTATTTTTTAAAGCACTGTCTTAAAATATAAGGCCAGTTGATCCAGAATAGAACCCCTTTACATAGCATGGTGCATAACTAGACTGTATTTGGCTAAACATTGTCTTGTAGATATTGTGGTACAATTCCATTTAGAGCTTTATATACTAAACAGCAGTACTGTAATTGATTCTTTTATAAATTTTCATCCCACTTAATTTTTTAAAACAGGTTTCAGGAGGAAAATCAAAAGGTTTATCTAGCATGTCTAGATTTATATGTACTGCTCTTTTTTTTTTAATTTTAACATTCTGTCAGTGTCTTGCCTGGAGCAGTTTTTCCATACATTAAGTCAATAATCTAGCAGTATTTGAAAATATGCATTAAAACAGAAGTTTCTAACATCAGGAGGGAGGTATTTCATAGTTTAGGTGATTGGTGCTTTGTTAGAAGAAATAAATTTACATGATTATTAACCTGTAAGCCCCGCCGAAGAAAACTGCCAGCATGAATGCCAAGAAGTTTATGATTAGAAACATTTTCAATGGTTGTATTGTTAAGATTCAAATCAGGATGTTTCTGGTCCATGTGAACCAGTTTCTGAGCTGTGGTTATTAGCATGCACTTATTCTTATTTTGATTTAGAAGCATTTTGTTATTCTTGTGCCATAGTTCGATACTCTTCAAATTTTCATTCAGCTTGTATTTTTAGGATGGAGTAGATGCATGTAATGTGTCATCTGCAGACAGGTCTGTATTGGAGTAATTATAAATGTAGTAAGTGGGAGGTCATTAATAAAGATTTAAAATAACAATGGACCCAATACTGACCCTTGTTAGCTTCTGGAACACCAACCTTAACCAGAGCAGAAGATTAAGTGCTACCTATACATACATGTATATGTATGCTGCCTTCTGTGTTGAAGATAAGAATTCAAACACTTTACGATGTTGTAATCAAAATTATAATATTGTGATTTTGAGATAGGGATATTGTGATCTTCTAAATCGTATGTCTTTTTAAAACCAGGTAAACAACACCCGTCATCAGGTCAACAACACCTATACCTCACTATTGGTAATAAATCAGACAGAGACAAACTTCAATAAGACTGCTATTCTTGACAAATTAGAGAAATTGTGGTTAATTTATTTTACTCCTATTAAGTACCAAGTCTTAAGTCTTTCATATCGCTAGAACCAGACACCAATATACATATATATATATATATATATAGATATATATATATATATATATATATATATATATATATATATATATATATATATATATATCCTCGAGAAACCACATTTCGTTCACTTAACGTGAATTTTAACGCGTTCGTTATAATATTATAATAATCTGTTCAAATTAACCATAAAAAGTGTTCAACTATATCTGCTTCATTTAATCAGCGTGAAAATTTTTTGGCATTCATGTACATTAGTTCATAATTACCGTTTTTCCGAACGTGTGTATGTTTACTTGTTTCCGGAAGTGATATCCGTGGTTCGTGACACTAACTAAAAAGTCACGTGGCATATGACCGGACCGTGCCAGTTATACCAAGGTATGGATATTATTAGTTTATAGCGTCTCCGTGTTTTTGAAATAAAAATTTTTTTGTTTGAAAAAATGAATGATTTTTTCCCGTTAATTCTATATGCAGTTTGTGCACTTACATTACTGCTTGCTTGTTCTTTACCATATAGATACATGACTCAGTAGACTGAGAGAGAGACAGACACACATACTGAGAGACAGAGGGAGAGAGAAATTTAAAAATAGACACGGGTGAATGGATACACATTTTATTATAATAGATTCAATGTCTTTTGATGTAGAGTACATGTTTATTATGAAATAATACTGAAACGAAAAAGTCCGTATTGAATATACATTTCGAGTGTAAATTTCTTACGTTGTAACAACAACAACATCCCACGTGATTAAAACCAAATATTTACATTGGCTATCTAGCTGTATTAATTCCCAAAGAAGTTAGTTTTCCTGTTCAAAATATTAAACAAAGTCATCATGTGATTGGCGGCGCTATCTTTAGCATATAATAGAAAATTCAAGACCAAAATGAATGACACAAAAAAGGCATTTGCGAAAACATAGATTTTCATTCTGATTTTTTCAAATTACATGAAATTGCCTTTTTGAATATCATTTTGTTTGATTTTACTATATAATTAAATTCTGTCGCTCTTTAAGAACGCGGGTGACACAGCTAATGACGTCATTATATTGCAACAAGCGCGTTAGATCGCGAGAAACATGGCGCACGATTGAAGGAGGCTAACGACAACTGGCCGTTGGACGATATATAACAGGGTTAACCGGGACGCCGAAATCCGCGAAAAAGTACGCATACTTTTCAGTTTTGGACGCATGAAAATTCCAACAGCTGAGTCCTCGGTACGCAAGCTTTTTTTGGCGGCGAAGTTCTCTTTTATTGGATTTTTTATACAAAGCGGGTATCATTCATATAGTGTGCGAGCTATCAAACAAATTTCATGTCACTTTATTGGGATTAGGTGAAGCCGCATAGACTAGGTTATATCTTAGCAGCCAAAGAGATTACAACACATTTTTATTGGGATTAGGTTAAGCCGCATAGGTTAGATCTAGGCAGCCAAAGAGATGAAGACAAATATTAATCGATTGGCGCTGCCTAATGATCATTGTGATGAAACTACTGACTACACGTGCGTGTGCTTTGACATCCCTCTTTGATACTTATCAATCAGCAGTTTTAATCCATCAGATTAAAAATCCTTACGCGATGTTTGGAACACTTGCATGTTATCCTATACCGTATTGAGAAAAATAATGCCAAGATTTGGGGATTTATTTTGTGTAGCGGAGGAATACGAACTTTCATGTTAATCGTCATAAAATCAGCTGTTTTTCGGCGTTATGTATGCCTTCGTTTTCAAGTGATTGTTATATGTGTACTATTCCGATGGCAACTTTACATAATTTATTTGGCGCCAAACGTAAGGATGTAGATTAGCACGATTCTCGCGAGACTGGCCGACAGATATTAGTGGATGAATCTCTTCTTGATAAGGAAAACGGAACCCCAACGAGACTGAGAGATTCGTGGAACGAATCAATGAATAACGCCGAAAAACTAGAAAATAATGGAACGTTATTAGCTTTATGCACATTGTGTTGCGACTGTGGAAGGAATATTGCAATGGCATCCCAAGGAACACTGAAATTGCAAAGTTAAACATAATGGCATCAAGACAAAGGTACGTGGACATATAAAACAAGAAACTGACGAAATTGATGAGGGAAATGGATGAAGTCGAGATCTTAAAGAGTTTTGATTCTAAACCTGCGTTGGAGAAATTTGTTCAAGTTTGTTTAAGAGAAAAGAGAATGTAGTATGATGTTTTGCTTGAAAATGAAATTCAGAAAGTGAATGGAATCTGGTCATTTGTTTCTTCTTTCAGTGTCTTGGAGAATTGGTTGATTTGAAATGGAATTAAGCTAATGAAATAAATGAATACAGAAAAAAGTATAATCTCTTTCTTGTTTCCTTCTAGCTTCACACAAAATTAGAGAATGGCAATGTAAAATTGTTATAGTTGTAACATCACAAACAATCACAATTATCACGATTATTAACTGCCTTAATTTTTCATTCGTTTATTATAATATTAAATATTTCACAATGAATGAGCATTAGTAATCTGATGACATATATATTGGTGACACAACAATACTTTGATAATGTTCTAAATTATTGCAAGGGGAAAAAAAGTATCATTATTGGCAGTACTGGCACAAGGGAATTTGGAGCCCTAGGCAAACATTCAGCCTTGCACCCGAATTTGGAGCCCTAGGCAAACATTCAGCCTTGCACCCCACCCCACCCCCAATTAACTTTCAAAAATGAATATTGAACATTATTCCTTCTGTTTTTCTCTTTCTAATTTTAAATGCTTATTATCTTCTAATTTACGCTATTTCTCTTTCGTTTTTTATTCATTCAGTTCCACCCCCACCCTCAATTTTGCTGCCCGGTTAAACCAGCCCTGGTTATTAGGACTGCTAGTTTTAGTGCTGGGACTGCAACTTTTTTCAAGGAAGCAGTCCTGGACTGCAACTTTCATAATCCTGTGGAAAACTATATCTATCTATCTATCTATCTATCTATCTATCTATCTATCTATCTATCTATCTCTCTCTCTCTCTCTCTCTCTCTCTATATATATATATATATATATATATATATATATATATATATATATATATATATATAATGTGGTCCATACAGATTAAAACAAAGTACATTTTTTAACTTCACACGATATAGGTTATAGGTATATTAAAGTTATATTATGAAAATGTACCAGTGTATTCATACAGTGTATAATGTATACTATTTTAATTTTTCATTAATCTCAAATAATTAGATAGAACTAATAAGTTCTGGTTGTAGAGTACATATGAAATAAAGTTTCTTTCTTCTCTTCAATATTTATTATCAGTAAATAATTTATATAAGGGAAGAACTTTGAAGTTTCTTCATGAACAGTTATATAGATGTTGATTAAATTTTAATGATATGAGATCTTATGTTCTCGTTTGCTATGTGCTATCATTTTCTTTCTTAGTTCATTTTTCGTCTGACCTACTGTATGTAAAAGTCTTCACATTTCACACATATCAGTGCATAAATAACATTTTTAGAATTGCAATCCATGCCTTATTTTATTTTAAATATTTAACCAATTTTAAATGTAATTGAGTTTCCTTCTGTTGTATTAGAACATGTTTTGCATCCAGTCATACCACATTTGGTTACTCAGGCCTCTCTTTCAATTAAGTAAATTTAGACCGGGCAAGAATTTGTTTTACAATATTTGCTTCTCTCTTACAATTAATAATTTTCTTTCTTACCAACATATTCCTCATTTCATCACTATTGACCATTGCAGGATCAGTTGAATGGATATTGTTGACATTATTGGGGGAAAGAAGGGTATGGAAATATTAAAGCCAATGTAATAAGAACTTCATTTATTTATGTTTCAGGCTGCTCACATTATTACATTTTTAGATGCAGCACCGGATACCATTCATAATATGATTTAAAACCAATTTTAGTAATTTAGAATCTCATAATTAGGATTTATCTGACTTGTATTGTATAAGGCTGTTTTTCAAGAATTAGTATAGCAAATAATTTTATCTAAAATCAATATTATGGTACTTGTAATGATTTAAATCCTCTATAATTCTAGTGTTGAATCAGATTTACATAATTGATTTGCTAATTAAGTTCCAATCAATTTCACATATAGATGTAGCGCAGATGAGCACCTTTTTTATCACTGAAATTATCCAAGAGAATGTTTAAAATTCATGTTGTCATAATAATATAGAAAATAAGGACAATTTACACAGTAATGAATATCTCATGAAAACAAGTTTCTCATTCATGAGCTATTACGTTTATTGGAGCATTTTATACAGCAGAACTTTTTGTCAAATCACATGTTATTTGACCTAAATTAGTTAAAGTTGGTATCAATCAAGAAATTCAGTATTAAGTGTTGTGACTCAATCTTTCATCTCTATTACTCAAGAAAGCTGTTTACATGACAATCATCAATGTTTAGAGGTTGGGTTCCTTCAGTAAGTAGATAAGAAGCAGTGGCTATGGAGTTATAGCATGCCACACTCACAGTGAGAAGGGTGCATGTTTGAATCCTGTCCAGACAAGGCCGAGACATCTGCCCTTGTGTGTCTCTGGACTTGCATATTTATTCCAGTTACCTTGGCATAATATAATCTTTTGTGTGTTGATGTGCTGTTAAACACCAATTAATACTTCAGTATGTCATAGTCAAGATTTATGTTGACAGGTAGTGATAACTTTGTTTACCCAACTTTGAAAAAATCATATATCTTAGCTTTCATTTCCAGTTCATTGCATACTAACAAATGCTCAACTAGCAAACAATGACAACACAAATCTTAAGGATTGGCCGGTTTCCTTGGTGTGTTTATTTTCAAGGTTGCAAACTGTTATTTGATACTGGAATATTTGTTTTGCATTTTACAGCATCTTTGTTTTCTTCTGTCTTCAATATCCTGCCCCTTGGAACTATGTTTAAATTTCAACCTGCAACCTAACACTTCTGATGTTCCCATGAACTTAGTAACACTTTTCTCATAGCAACATCAGATTCAAGAAGATATGTTATATATATATATATATATATATATATATATATATATATATATATATATATATATATATATATATATATATATATATATATATATATATGGTAACAGCTGCTAAACTGATTTATGTGCCATTAAAATTTGTTTCTCAGTGGACAAAATAAAAAGACAAAATTACATTCTGAATCAGGAATATGACTGGTAATTAGTATTCTTGTAAAATTGTAAAGATAAAGTTTTTAAAATGTATGGTAACTTCATTTTTCCACAAAAACTTTTTCTTGTTTCTTCAGCATTAACACTATTTATGCAAACTTAATAGTTACTTGAAAAAATGATGTGAAACTTAACAACCCTGCATGATCTTAAGAGACAAATAGTTGACCTTTCATTGTTGCTATGTACCTAGGGTATAAAACTTGTAGGTAATACTGCTGTTTTGGTGTCAAATCCTTGTTGATCATTCAACAGTGGGAATAAGGATTTCTTACAGGACTAAGTGTTTTTTAATATCAGTTACAACTTCTGTTTGTGGATCTGGGCCAGTATAATCAGAAATGTCAACATTAACCAAGTAAACATAGTATGTTTAACAGTAGGAGAGCAAGTTTCTGGCAGGCATCTAGTATGGCTGTAACTATTAATAATTTGTCACAATGCTTTCAGAGGAAATTTCAAGTGCATATATCTGTATACCTCTATGATAAAAATATGACCATTCATTTCCTCCTGAATCAGTCCAAAGACTAGAAGATTCAGTATTTGGAAAATTATTCATGCATTATACATGTACCACTTTTTGAACTTATGAAAAAACAATTAAAAAGTAGGTCACAGTGAACTAATTTTGCATGATGGTGTAGAACATGTAATATTTGAGATATAGGCTGCACTGCATTTCATTGAAGAAGTCAGGGACTTATAACAAAAGTAGGTCAAATTAAAGCTACTTTTGATTACTTGTTGTAGGACTTACCAGCACACATCTACTTGTAGATGTAAAAGTATTAAAGATATGGGCTAAAGAATGTGATAAAAGGAAGAAATGAAAATAAAGTTTAATTTTCTTACCAAATTATGCCAAAGTGACCTAGGTTTCTTGCAGCATGTAAGGGTTTTAAACTGCATCCACACCCTTAGGTATCATCATCCATGCAACAGTCCATCCTTCTGTCTTCCTATTCCAGACTACAACTGATAGTTCAGTACATCTATTGACAATGAGACAAATGTTGGTTGTTTGGTCCTGTGGCAGCACAAGAGGTGGTCTGGAGAATGAAGGCAATGCCCTCGGGTGCCGGATGAGGGGGCGCCATCGGGAGCCCCCCCCCCCATCTAAGCCCCCGGTTTGAGGGCTTAGATGGGGGGGTTGGCAACTGACATAAAAACTGTTCTCTGTGGCAAAGTAGGCGTGCCATTAAAGAACATTGCCCCAGGCACCTCAAACTCTTGCACTGCCACTGATTTGTACTTTTATTGGCACTTGAGCACATTACTGGATATATCATCCATAGGAAATTGGAGCAAAGATACCAAACTTACAGTATTATAGCATGATGGGAAGAATGTTTCGTTCACATCTAAACTGGATTGTTGTGACCTACTTTTCAAGATTTATTCAACATCACTTGTGTAAAGGCTCTAATGCCAATATGTTTTGACCTATTGCCACCAAACTTGCAATTTGGGATTAGTTGTGAAATTGATATGTGTTGCACATCAACTTGATCAGTGTGACCTACTTTATAGGGTTTATTCAATATTCCTTAAAAATCCTGACCCATACTACAGTACAAGAGGGGTATCTTGTGTGAACTGCTCACTACAGGGATTTTTCCTAGATGATTTGGAATTGGGTCTGGGACCTTCATTTTGGGGAAAAATTTCTCAATGATTTGGGAATTAAATTTTCAGGATACATTTTTTAATGTATTTCGTTCAGATTGGGGCCCATTCACACTTTCGCTGAAGTCTATTAACTTTTGGCCCCTGAAAGTACTACACTAAGACCATTTTAGTTTTAACGTATGAAACAAATTAAATTGTAATAAAAATTCAACATGTCACTGGAGAATATATGCCATGTATTAATTTAAAGGCCTGCATGAGAATAAAGGAGTCTTCTTGGTTGTGCTGCATTGTCTGTAATGTTTTGTACCTAAAAAAATTTCATGCACCATAAATCCATAAAAAAATATAATCATTGATGGCTTAGTGGTAAGTGTGCCAGACTTGTGACTGATAAGGTGCAGGTTTGAATCCTACCATTGTATCAACCCAGGTTGTCTACCATGGTGTGTCCTTGTTCAAGGCATTTAACTCCAATTCCTTCAGCACTAAATAACCTACTTGTGTTGCTGTGGTGTAAAACACCAAACCATAAAAATCATAATTTATTCTTTGTGCTTTCATTTTTTTTCACAAAGATAACTTTTTTCTTATTATAAGTTTGCATTTTTTTTACTGAAGAAAAGCTATTAATAATAATAATAATAATAATAATAATGTCATTATTATTTTATTAATAATAAGAGGGTGACTCAGTTAGTTATAAAGTACTTATCTACCATGAGGCCTTCTATTATGTATAATATAATTTTTAAAAAAATGTATATAAATGCCACATTTACACCTAAATACTGCATATACGCACAGAAAAACATATAACATTATACAAAGATAAGCATGCGACAGTTTATGTACAAATTTACATTTATATGTCACAGAAATTGGTGGACACTGAATATTAAATCATTTTATTTCATCTAAGCAATCATCCTTTCATGAATGGATTGTGCAGTTTGAGCATGTTTAATTTCCTTTGGAATATTATTCCATAGAAAAGCTCCTGAATACTGAAAGTTTCTTTTAAAGAGTTCTTTTTTGGAAGGTTTTGGCAGTTTGTGGTTAGTTGAAAAAGTGTAACTCAGATTAGGAATACATGTATATGCATTGCCCTGCTCTGGTAGATTAAAAATAATATGTGTATTTAATGATAATATTTTTGCTATAAGAAATGGTTTTAGTACAGCAACATTACAGTTAACCTTTAAATGTAATGCACAACCTGAAGTGCTTGAGTCATAGATGCATTTAAGTAATTATTATTATAAATAGTATAGAAAGAAAGGAACAAGCATCATTGGTGCTGTTAAACAGATATGTGGTGCTTGAATATAAACAATCTGAATGTAAATATAATCTCCTACATAAATAATAACAACCCAATGTTTTTCCTTCTAGTTTGAGAGTCGAGGAGTAATTAGTCTCCATTTCTTAAGATGCACATGCAGGTTGCAAAGCATGTCAATACAATCACTGTAATGTGCCAGTGAAATGTACATCATTATCTGGAAGATTTTAAGGAAAACTTTGGGGAATTAATTGTATTTCTTGTTTTAATGAAACCATATTGATGGCAAAGTTGACCAAACATTCAGTTTCAATTTAGTCTTAATCCAAACATTCATAATTTTTCTGTTTTCTAAGTGCCAGGATAATAGTTACTATCTGATTGAACTATATTTCCTTCAATGGGTTGAAAATCCTTGACAGTTTCTACCTATTACTACCGCACCGACACATTATAAGAAGGTGTGCTAAATGCACAACCTAACCTCCATATCAGCAAGAAGTGTTATGACTCTTTGGAATACATGTACCACAGAAAGATAATTGTGTGGATTGTGACCCTTCTGCACAGGGAACTGCCACATAGTATCCTCATCAACCTTATGGCACACACATATATATATATATATATATATATACCCACCAATGATGCAGAAGGCGGTTTTGGGAAACACAGCTGCTTGACCCCAGTTGGGTTTGATTCTGGGACCTCTGGGACCAGAAGCCATTGTGCTAAATGCAAGGCCAACACTTACCACATTCAGTTCTATTTATATAATCTCAACTAAGTCAGATAGAAATATGTTCATCAACATTCTAGAATGTATTATCTAGTACAATTATGATCATCAAAGGCATTCAGTTGTTAAATAAATTAATAACATTATTATTCGTAATTTTTTGCCATTTTAGTTAATCAGGATAAAGTCAACCATTTTATGTTCTTCAAAGAACTATTTTTATATGAAACCTTTTATACCATTTATGGAATGTCCAACCTGACTAAGTATATTAGCTGAAAGAAATTCTTGTTGAAGCCAATGTACATATTGTCATTTCTTGGTTCTTTCTTCCTACTGTCTTGTTTTTTTATTTATGGCACAGTAACATAAGTAGGTTATTTAGTGCTGAGACAATTGGAGTAAAGTGCCTTGCCCAAGGATCCTACCCAGGTTAATTCGAAGGTAGGGATTGAACACACACCCTTTTGGTTGCAAACATGGCATACTGTAACCACTGAGCCATGGCAGCTCCTCTTTTGGCAAAACTTGAGTTTACTTTTCTCCATTTAATCACATAGAAACCTGTCAATAAAGGACACACAAAGGACAGAACAAATTTATTCTTTGTAGGCAGGTGTCATCTATGTAGATTTTTATTATGTAAGTAAAATTAGGATGAGGGATTTGTCAAATATCTATTATGAGCATGTGCCTTTTATATGGAAGTGTCCACTAAGGTATATTTGACTGTATTTTAATTTTAGGTAGATTCCAGGTCAAGAAAAATATCTGCTACTACTGTTATTAAATTGAATTTAGTAAATGAATGCATTATTTTCTATGTATTTGTCAATCCATTCAATAAATGTTAAGCTGAAGACTTTTTTTAATCAATCTTTGTAGTCATTGTGTACATTTCTTGTTTGCTGTGTAATGTGAAGTATGTTGGCATGTTTCCAGTGGAACCTTGAAACATACAGGTAAATTGGCATATCTGTAGCATAGGTAATTTAATTACCTTAGGTGTAACTGTGAAAGTTTATCGACAATGGAACACAATTATGACCCTTAAATGCTTAAAGAATTAAGAAAAATTACCACTTTATGTACATGTACACAGCAAACTGTTTCAATGTTTATTGAAAACTGTTTCAATGTTTATTGAAAACTGTTTAACACAGATCCTAACCTGGTGTGAAAGGGAAAGGTTCGACCAGTCAGGGTCAGTGTTAAAAGCAGATGAAATAATGGTAGACTAAAGCATTAGGCTATGGATACAATATCTTCAATTACAGAATCTTGACAGGCATGTAATATGTTGTGGAAGGACTTTACTTTGAAATGGAATATTTAACAGCACATCATCACATCAATGACTATTTAGTGCCAAGGCAATGGGAGTAAAGTGTCTTGCCCAGGGACACACCAGCAGCTGACCCAGGCAGGTCCAGGTAGGATTTAAACCTGTGACTTTTGGGTTATGAGTCTGGCAGTCTACTACTGAGCCACAGGGACACACCAGCAGCTGACCCAGGCAGGTCTAGGTAGGATTTGAACCAGTGACCTTTGGCTTATGAGTCAGGCACTCTACTACTAAGCTACAGGGACATGCCATGGAAGCTGACAGGCTGGTCCAGGTAGGATTCAAATCTGTGACCTTTGGGTTGTGAGTCTGGCACTCTTAAACTGAACCATGGGGATACACCATGGCAGCTGACCCAGGCTGGTTTGGGTAGGATTTGAACCAGTGACCTTTGGGTTGTAAGTCTGACACTCTACTACTGAGCCATATGGATCTCATGGCAACTGACTTATGCTGGTCTGTTTCAGATTTGAACCTATGACCTTTGGGTTGAGTCCAGCACTCAACTACTGACCCACAGTCACTCCAGAATTTTTGATGCATTGTTCAAAAAGCTGACGTGCATTAGGAAAAAAATTAAATTGTAATCATTTACAAACCTATAAGACCCTTACATAAGGCTTGTGGTGTACTATATATGTACATGCATAAGACATGGCCAACCTTGAATAACATAGACCTGGATCTGCCATCTCATAATGTGCTGGCAGATCAGGATTTAGACTATTTGTTCACTTATAATTTCTAATAAACAGTGTAAACCCAAATATGTGGGTGCATTATACAGTGGAAAATATTACTTCACTGTTCAGAGTTGGGTTTACACAAGCTAATACAGTATAGGTCCTTGACAATGCAGGTAGTGGTGTGTCTAGATCAAGCCACTTGATTGTATAGGATCATAAATTACCCATACACTGAAGGACTTTCACAATGAATCAGTCTAAAATTTCAAGATCACCCATGAACTCTATTGATGTTATTGTAAGTATCAGTCATCTAAGAAATTCATACAGTTTGAATTTGAATGAGCTGTGTATCAAATAGGTACAAGGTTTTTCCCTTGTCATAATTGTGACTGTATTTACCAGTTATAACCCCCACACAACTACAAACAGTAGCCAGATCATTGTGTACCATGCCAGCTTTGTCTATACTGTCCACTCAAAATCTTAAGTACCATATATACTCACGTATAAGCCGATACCAACTGCAAACTGCATAGACCCAGATCTGACATCACATAATGCACAGGCAGATCTGGGTCTATGCAGTTTGTAAGGACTAATCAGTAGAACAAACAGTATAGACCCTGATCTGCCAGCACATTATTCAATGGATGCTTAGTTGGCTGTTCAGTACAGGTAATAAAATTTGATATATACTGTATTTATATTACATTGTAACAGAAAATGTGAGAAAGTAAATCTACTGCTGTGTTGAAGAATGACAAGTACAATCAAGTGAATCATGTGGGGTTGCATCTTAAAATGTCAAAGAAAAATATTACAATGTGCCCAACACTTAAAAGACCCAATCTTATGCTATGCAGAATAATAATGAAGTTTAATGAAATTGATTATGGAAATTCCATTAAAGTTATTTAAGTTTCAAATAACAACTTCATGTCCTGTACTTGTATTTACAAACTGAATTTAAATCCTAATACATAAATGGGATTTCAATTTATCTTTAACAATGCTACAGCCATTAAAGTTGTAGGTATACAAATACATTTACCATAAATTTAGTTTGAGAAGTCCATGCTTTTTTCCCATTTATTTCTACATCCTAATACATCACCATGTATTTATACTAAGTTTTACAACAAATATACACATGAATTATTAAATACATTATTATTAATTGTGCTAATGTTACCATTGTTACATATTCAAGTTAAATGGAACTCATACAAATTACAAAAGATTATAATAATATTTCACATTTAACAAAGATTTCAGTTATGCAAGGAAAAAAGAATATAATTATCCAGATATGGAGATGACATCATCATTGCTGTGTCTCACATTTTTATTTAAAAGACAAGAGTCATCTAGAGATGACATATCCCATGGTTCCCCAATTATGTAAAGACTCTTACTGAAAGTACACCGTGGTTCACTCCTAATATTTATACTACTTATTCTAGTAACCTGTGGTCTACCACTGTCAGTTTATATACAACTTATGCTGCGCTTTGTTTCCATGGTAACATACAAAATATAAAATATTGAAAATTCTAAGTATGAAAAGGCACCTCTCTGCAATTTGCTTGCCATGTGTACCAAGTTTGGTTAAAAATACCTTGAAGGGTTTTAGAGTTGTGCTCTGGAAATTAAAATATTTACATACAGACCGACAGAGTGATAGCTATATTGTTATGACTGTAAGTCTTCAAATAATGTAACAGAAAGAGAGTGAAACCAACAGTGTAAGTAAAATCAACAAGCAATTTATTTCTAGACAATTAAAGTGAAAATTCAAAAAACACTTACAGTAATGTGAATTAAAATCCAAATAATCCTAAGTGTCCTAATCACAAGTCCTAAATATAGAATGTTCCAAATTAATTCCAGTAGCCTTGAATGACCTAATGTGTCAGTAGTCTTGAATGTTCTGATATGTATGAATGATGTAATCCAGAATATCTCTGAATAAATTCACATAAATCCCAAGGTAATTTATTTATCCAATATGAGAATGAGCACTTTGGTAATTCCAATGAATATTTCAAATAAATAATTCCTCATTCTGAATTTGCTCTGAATTTTCACAACACAATAATAAACATCTGATTATTAAAATGATTCTTCATAGACTGACCATTTGAACAAGAATGAAATATTGTCCACTAAAATCTCTATATATAAACGTAAGTCACATGACAGAATGTTCTAGAATACAAGTAACTCTAATGGAAAAATCCGCTGTGGACGTGACTTTTCTCATGTGCAGACATGGAAAATAACAATCTAATTGTTAAATGCTATGTAAACAAGACTGACCTTGAACTCAAATGCAGTAAATATGTTGTTTACAAAATGACTAAAGAGCAACTTACCTCATGGACACATATTATAAATTCAGTATACCGGTACATAACAATAATGCCCCATATTAAAAGCTAAAACCAGGTCAGAACATAATAAAGTTACTGTGTTTGCTTGAGCATGTAAAATGCCCAACCAACTGTAAAAAGTGTAGATGCAGTCTGTCAGTTTTTACATAAAGCCCAGGTAGATAATCATGGTTTGTCTATGCTGCTCATTACGGTTGTGCATGTAATTTCTTCAAGTCGATAGCATAAACCCTTATCACTCTGTATTATGCAACAGCAGATCAAGGTCGGTGTCATCTGCAGTTGCGTTCACACTAATTTAAACCAGTACATATAATTATACAAGGTAGGAATCAAATGTTACTGTTCTTTTTCATAATACAGGTTTATGTTGTACTGTATTGACAGCAATTTGTATCAGACCTTATAGGGGTATCAGCTATATCGTTATATTGTTGTATGGTAGCAAACAGAAAAGATGAGTGGGTTTATGGGAAAATTTGCCAATATTGATAGATTATAGTGTTTTGTACTGTTGGATATTGTGGGCAAGACTGAAGCAAAAGAGAGTGAGCTTTTGAGCCCAATGTACTGGAAGCGAGACCACAATATCCAGCAGTAAAAACGCTATAATGCATACCATTTTTTTAAATGATAAATTTATGTAAATTGCTTTCCCAAAATTAAATTAATACAAAAATATTATTTTAATTATCTTTTTTCATTGTATCACACATCATACATGGTACAGTATATTTTATGTACTATAATTAACAGCACCCAATAAGTGCTTGACAGCGTCCAAAATGAGTAAATTATAATATCACAACACAATGCATTTGCATAGAAAGTCAGATGTGAAGTATACAGTAAAATCCTAATTGAGTAGTTGCAATTAGGAGTGAAATAATTTACTGATTTATTGATGCATTGATAATTTGGAAATTTCTATACACAGATCGATAATAAAGTCGAAGAATTGTTTAAAAATTATATTTACCTTTTAAAAGTTACTTATAATCTTCACTTACCATGACTAATTATTAGTCATTTGCTTTTCTATTCGTTATGTGTATCAATATGTATTGTATTGTATGTTGTGTATCACGATAAATATTGATACTTAGCACAGACATGTCATTTCACCCCTTGCTGGAATTCCATTTTGTTCGTTTTAAGTTACATGAAACAATAATAATAATAATAATACTTTATTTATAGAGGGTGACTCATTTAGTCAAGGACTATTCTCCTTTGAGGCCCTCTTATGAAAAGTATAACAATCTGCATCATACAAAAGATAATAGTAATTACTATTTATTTTAACATGTCTTTAGTATTATAGATGCTAAATTCTATTATATCCTATTAATAACACATACATACACATGATATCTCTTCTTAAATACTGTAATATTTTCCGCAGATTTTACATGCAGTGGAAGCTTGTTCCACAGAACTGTATTAGAGTATCAGAAACTTTTCTTGAATTGCTCGGTTCTTGGTTTTGGTAGATGAAGGTTTCCATGTGATGTTGATCTCAACTGGTAACATGTTGAACAAGGCCTGAATAAATCCTGAAGATACTCTGGTGCAGTTCCATGTAGACATTTATATACAAGTATTGCTTTGTTAAAATCAATCCTTTCATATATTGTAAACCATTTTAGTTCTGTAAACAATGCTTTTGATGAATAATCAATAGATGCATCTAAAATAGTGTGTGCTGCCTTTTTCTGAAGTTTATAAATCCTGTAAAGCTGAGATTTGGCACAGTTTCCCCATACATCTGAACAATAATCCATTGTTAAAAGAATATATGAATTGTAGTATAGAATGCAAGTTTTTGTATTTAAATATTTCTTGATTCTGCTGAGTAGGGCAAATTTAGATGACAGTGCTTTACAAAGCTTGTCTATATGGTCATCCCATTGTAAATTATTATCTAAAGACACACATACATGCTTTTCATGTTTGACATTTGCAAACTGATGATTATTTATTGTAAAAGACAATTCTGGGTTCCCTAACTTGTGTATTTTTTGTGATGTCCCCAAAATCATACATTTTGTTTTACCTTCATTAATTACCATCTTATTTTGTTGTGCCCAACTTTGAACTCTAATAAGGTCAGAGTCTAATCTTGTTCGGATAACTTCAGTATCAGAACTTGATGTATACAAGGTTGCATCATCTGCAAACAAATATGTATTTGTGGATTCAGTATTTAATGAAAGATCATTTACATAAATAAGAAAGAGGAGAGGGCCTAAAACAGCCTTGAGGGACCCTTGAATTATTAGTGCGAGTTTGTGAGCTAATATTGCCAATGGTTACTTGTTGAGACATTTGGTTTTAGGTATGATCTAAATCAGTTTAAAGAAGAATTATCAAATCTGTAACAGTTCAACTTTTGCAGCAGAATTTCATGATCAACTAGATCAAAGGCTTTCTCGAAGTCAAGGAAAACAATCTCAGTCACAGAACCATTATCCATTTCTTGTAGCCAAAGATCTATTAATTTGTTGAGTTCTGTTTAGCATTAGTGATATTTTCTAAATCCTGATAATGTGCCTTTTGAAATAGAAAGTAAGTTTCAAAAAACTTAATAGACTTGCTTAGCTACTTGCTTTCCAAATAATTTTGATAATATTGGTAGAATGGATATTGGTCTGTAGTTCCCTGGGTAATTTTGATAATATTGGTAGAATGGATATTGGTCTGTAGTTCCCTGTATCCTCCTTTTCTCCTTTCTTAAAGATAGGTGTAACCTTTGCACATTTCATGGTATCTGGAAAGCTACCACTCATTATACTTAAGTTTATAATATGTGTTAATGACTTTGTTCTTACTGGTGCAGCAATTTTAAGAATCTGTGGACCTATACCATCCAGTCCAGAGGATTTATTAATACTCAACTTCACTAGCATTAGCTATTGAAAAATATTTATCATCAGGTATTTTAGCTTTTATAAATGATAGAAGGGTATCAAAACAAGATTGTGAGCCAGATGGAAGAAAGCATGGATGGACATATCGACAGACAGACATGAAGATTTTAATATACCCCTGCCACTATTGAGGTGAGGGTATAATTACATTGCATTTTAATGTGTAGATTATCTTTTTCTTTTCAGTACTAGCAGCAGAAATAGTAAAACATTACTTTCCCAAATTGGTAGAATTACACAACTACAGTCCTGCTGCAGCTACAAAACAAAAACAAGAGAACTGGTACCTTTTAAACAGGTAAGCTTGCAAAAGAATAATAATAACAACAAGTTTGCACAACAATAGTCCAAAAGTAAATAAATCAAGTGTGACACATTTATGTTTATACCTCAGTTAGCCAAAATAGCTGTCGAATAACTTATACCATTACCACATATTTCTCATGGTTTCTATAATTGGAAATAACCCATCCTCACCTCTGCTTCATATGTATGTACTTTCTTCAGTGCATACAAGTAATAATTTACTATAGCTGCAATTGACAATGGACTGTCAGAAGCTTATAATACTTATATTATTTTCAATTTTACAACAGTTTTAAAGATATATCCTTGCCTTATCAAATCTATGTTATCTTCATGTCAGTTCTTGGTATGGTCCAGAGAAAATGCTCAGTCAGTAGGGATTTTCTTTTTTACTAGGTAATGTTATTCAAAGATTGATTGTAAAATACAGTAATTCTCCAGGTGATAATGTTATGATTTCTTTCAAAAAAGGAGCTTCAAGAACCATAGAAAAAAGAGTGAACATATATACTTGCATATAACTCGAGTCCAACTACAATCAACATGGACCCTGATCTGCCATCACATAATGCACTGGAAGATCAGGGTCTAATTTTTTTGTTCTGCTGATTACTCCTAACAAGCTGCATAGACCCAGATCTGACAGCACATTATACCATTTTACTGTACCAGTAACATCAGGGGATCTATATAGCCCCGTCTACTTTTTCTGTCCAGATTTTCTCATACCTTCATGTTGGTTTGCTGAGCTGCTGTATTTGGACTTAGATCCACCTTTCTCATTTCTTGAAAAATCCACTTATCTTCTCTTTATCTAAACTACTAGTGGCTAGGTGAGGATACATGATTTTTCTTTTTCAAACAAAATAGTATAAAATTACCTGTGTAGTTAAATTACAGTTTGATGTCCTGTAGGACAATGAAGAAATGAAACATTATTGAGGCCTGGCAGTATCTGGGTTCATTCTTGATGATAGGGTCAATTTGGAACAAGGAAAAATTCCATAATATTATTAGACAAAGAAGAATATTCAAATGTTAGAATTTTAGACTTAAGTAAATATAAAAAATAATTCTTGGATATTTTGTATAATTCATATACATGTGTGTATGTATGTATGTATGTATGTGTGTGTGTGTGTATATATATATATATATATATATATATATATATATATATATATATATATATATATATATATATATATATATATATATATATATATATATATATATATATATATATGTATATAACAGGATTCTCTATAGGATTTTGAAAGTTGCAGTCCTGGACTCCCCCCTTGAATAAAGTTGGGAGTCCCCAGCCCTAAAAATAGGAGTCCCAATAAAGATACCTTTTTTTCCCTTGGAGTAATTTGAAACATTATGCATGCATTCTTGTGTCACCAATATAAATTTAATCTGATCACTGATGCTCATTCATCATGAAATACATGTACTTAGGATTATAATAAAAGAATGAAATCTAAAGCAATTAAGAACAGTTATGATATTTATAATTATGATTGTTTGTGATGTTACAACTATAACAATTCTCAATCGCTTTACCTTTCCATTCTTTAATTTGTGTGCAGCTAAAAGGAATCAATGAAGAGATTAGTTTCTTTTCTATATTAATTTATTTAATTAACTTAATTACATTTCAGGTCAATACATTTGTCAAGACACTGGAAAAAGAAACAAATGACCATATTCCATTCACTTTTTTTTCTCACTTCATTTTAAAGCAGCACCGCACACTACACTGATGTTACTGGTACTGCATCTTAAACAAAATTTTCTTTATCAAACTTCTCTATTGCAAGTTTAGGATCAAAATTCTTAAGTTCCGGACGTTCCTTCATCACCCTCATCAATTATGTTACAGTTTCTTCTTTATAATGTTAATGGCTCTCTGTCTTGATTATGTGATGAGAAACCTTATTCACAAGCCACTGACATTATAGGTGAAACCAGCAACACTTCAGCTGAAACAGGCTCATCTGTAGCCTTATGCTTACAAAATAAGTCCCAAAATCTTGGCACTATTTTTCTAAATATGATATATGATAAAATGCTATGATTAAAAGTGGGCTGTGTGATGCTGATCAAAGCAAGGTGTCAAAGCATGTGCACGTATAATCAGTCTTTTTTTGTGTGACTAAATTGTGTGGATTACTTGCATTTAAGACAAGGAAGGCACTTGTTTATTTTGGATTCAAAAGGTCAAGTATCCAACCAACGAAATAGTGTTTGACATAAAAGTATTATAATAATACTATATTTTACCACATGGTGGGCAAATAATGTACTTTTTATGGTACTCTTCTTGTAACAGTGTGTTCTAAGCAAACTAGCTGTGTTTGAATTCTCTTTACTCACACTGAAATAGTATATATACTTTGGACAACTATCTTTCATATTGTTTTCATTCTTCAGTTATAACAGGTCTCAACTTCTCTCTCCTTTTTAAACAGATTATTTGTCAATTACCAGCAAAGATTAAAACTTTTTACAAGAGTTATATCTCTTTGCTAATGATAAGGGACAGACAATATATTTGATGTCTGATTAGGCATATTTCATATTCAAATTTTCTGAAACCATTAAATTAACAAGTATCTGTTTGTTATTTTGATAGTATACCATAACATGATGAGACCTTGTATGAGCTTGCTTTCCCTTCCTCCTAAGTTTCATTTTTGAAACATCACTTTTTATTAGGGATGGTATACAATTTTATATTGCTGAGATTATGAATGAGCTTGATTACAGGCATTCTTTGACATCATTTAGAAGAGTTGTGGCCCCTGATTGCTTGTCCTTTTATTGGGTGTCTGCAGCATAACTTTACAAAGGATTTTTGGATTTCAACCAAATTTGGCGTGCAACTTTATATTGTTGAAACTTTGAATGATATTAATTTCCAGTATTCCATGTTATCATATTAAGGATTTATGGCCACTGAGTGCACATTTTCCTAATTTTGTTTTCCCATCATATTTTTAGCAAGGATTATTGAATTTTCAAAAAATTTGCATGCAGCTTTTTATTGGTGAAACCTTGAATAAGTTTGTTTTCCAGCATTCCACATTATTATTTACAAAAGTTGTGGCACCTGATGGGCTATGTTGAGCATCATCCTAAATTTTGGTTTCTGCAGCATAACTTTACCTGAGGTTTTATTTTCACAAATTTTACATGCAGCTTTATATTGATGAGATCTCAGATGAGTTAAATTTCCAGATGTTGGATTCGCATAAGATTCATTTTAAGGTTGCAATGTCATTAATTAGTGGAGTGGTTGACCATTGCTTCCAATCTTGGATCATCCAGGGTTTCAGATGAATTTTATGTGCAGCTTACAATTGTTGAACTCATGCATAAGTTTGATTGCCATCATGTTACATTATCATTTTATAGAGTTTCATTATTGTTTCTGCAATGCTCCTCTGTTTAAGGTCCTGTTGAACTGATTGTAGCAAGCAGGTCCCTTTGCAATGCATCCATTGCTAATAGATGTAGTAGTTATTAAGGTTCTGCTCTGGAGTTTTGCACTTTTGCACAGTTTTTAAAATTGAAATAAAGTATTTTCTGGGTTTTTCCCATTGGGTAATCCTTTTCATAAAAAAATGAATGTGTATAGTTTAGGGAGAGTTTAGAGAACCTTTAATTTTCCTTCTTGTCATATTTGAATGATAGGGATTAATTTTTGTTTGAGAGTACACAGCTAAACCCCTTACTACTGATGTACATCTTTTATAAGATATCCAGCTATGTATGGCCATTGTCACTTTATGAACCTCAGGGGTAATTTATTTTAAAAAACTTGCTTATGACTTTTTTAATTTTTATTTTATATTTAAAAATTTCATGCATGCACCTTCAGAAAATAGTAAATGCCTACACTTCATAGACCAGAAGAGCTTATGGGATTATCTGTTGTCCTGTGTCCATCCAGCATTTGTTGTCCGGCATCCAGACATCTATTAGCACAAGTTTGTTATCGCTGAAAGGGAAGTAACCATAAGAACCATAATTCTTGAAATGGAACTTGACCTATCACTCTTGTTAGTTATTAGATGGCACTAGTGTACCCTGGGATTTTAAGATTTGTTCTTGTTTTAGAGGGCTTTTCTCATGAGCAAAGATTCTGAAATGGGGAACCAAAAGGCTAATAATACATATGCTGGAGAAATAATGTGTGTGTGAGTTCCACTTGTTAACACTTTTTTTATTTCTAATTTCAGGAGAGTTTTAAGGAAGTTGGACTTAGACTTATCAGATGATGTTATCAAAGCCCTGTCTAATTCTAAGCAGAGAGTAATTGAAAAAGTACTTCTGCTTCTGCGATTGCAGATAGACAAATTTCTTGAAAAATCAGGTAGGGATTGGACAAGAAGGGAACTTATTCAATCTTCTGATCATTCGTTAAAACTAGCCACCAGTACACTATCACCACTACCCCCTCATAAGTAAAATGTATTTAGTAGCATAAAATTGAATTAATTTCACCTATTTTGTTTTGAAATTGAAATTCACCTGATACTGAAATCATTTTATCCATTTTTGTTTTGAAATTGAGTTAATAATTTCACCTGTTTCATTTTAAAGATGTAAAATTTTAAATTTTAACTCTGCATTTTAAAGTGATTAAAAAAAATATCAGTCACAGAAGCACATCTTGATATTGTAACTTATTTGCTCTGTGAGCATTTTTATTAAATCAATATACCATATATACTCATGTATAACTCGGGTCCAACTGCAAACAACATAGACTCTGATCTGCCATTGCAAAATGCACCAGCAGATCAGGGTCTATGTTATTTGTTCTACTGGTTACGCCTAATAAACTGCATAGACCCAGATCTGCCAGAGCATTATGCGATGACAGATCTAGGTCACTGCAGTTTACAGTTGGATCCAACTTATATGCTAGCAAATATAGTAATTATCCTGTTGAGTAAAAGGATTACCTTGACTGCAGTCTTTTTTTTTTTTTGGCTTTTCATCAGTATACAGTATATTGGTATCTTTCAAACATGTGTTTGTGACTTCTCTTGTGGTAAAACCAGTAAAATGTCAATATTTTAGAACCTTGAACAAGGAAAATTATTTACAAAAACACATATTTTTCCTCCATAAATTCTAACATCTGCTGTATCTTTAAATAAGAATTTTTAAATATTCAAAAATGTATTCCAATATTCCACATTTTTTATTTTTTCAAGTGAAAAATCAGTGACATTGTGTGATAAATATTAAATTGTATAGGATTGATCTTATATATTAAATATGGCTTTGCTAATACTGGGAAAGAGTCGAAGTCAGAGGGAATAGGGAGTACTGTACAGAGGTGAGATGTGTGAGTCATCATTAAAAGGCGAGTGCTTTAGACTACTCAGCCACACAGAGCCCCTGCTGAGAAAGAGTCAAAGTCAGATGGAATAGGGAGTACTGTGCATTATCTACAATGCAACATTAGGATGTACTGATAAAACTGATGGATATTGGTTTTTAAAATACATTATTTACCTTAAAAACATTGTATCATTATCATTCACTGAAAAAGATTTTATTTATGAGAAGAAAAAAAAAATGGAAGCTGCAGTATCATTTCTAATATTGATTGTAGATAAACTGTTTCCTGTATTGGGTTACAAGATGGTCGTGGATGAATACCTTCAATACTTTAGAACCTCAAACAAGAAAAATTATTTACAAAAACACTTATTTTCCTGCAGAAATTATAACATCTGTATCTTAAAATAAGAATTTTTTAAAATTCAAACATTCATTCCAATACTCTGGATTGTTATTTTATAAAAGAAAGATCAGTGACATTGCGTTATAAATATTAAATTAAATAGGATTGATCTGATATATCACATGTGGTTTCGCCAATGCTGGGAATGTTTTTTTTGGTTTTGTGAGGTTTAATGCCATTTTTCAGCACATGATAGGCTATACATTGCGGCCAGTATACATAGTGGAGGAAGAACCCAGAAAGACCCTGGGAAGAACCACTGACCCACGGGAAGGTACTGGCAAGTTTTCTCACATACCCACATTGGTCAAGCTGAGACTCAAATCCACACGGACAGAGGTGAGATGTGTGAGTGATCTGTAAAGGCGTGCGCCTTAGACCACTCAGCCACACAGAGTCACTACTGGGAAGGAGTTGAAGTCAACGGAAATAGGGAGTACTGTACATTATCAACAATGTTAACATTAGAATATACTGATAAATATGTACGATATTGGTTTTTATAATACATTATTTACTATAAAAACATTGTATCAATATCATTTGTTGAAAAAGATTTTATTCAGAAAAATAAACATGTAAGCTGTAGTATCATTTCTAATCTTGATTGTAGGTTCCTCAAAAGTAAACTGTTTACTGTATTGGGTTACAAGATGGTCATGAATCAATAAATCAGTTCAATCAGAATGATAATTTAATATCTTAAATATGCAAAGCATGAAACAGACACCTATTCCCTATTTATTTCATAACCTTAAATTTAAATGAACTATGAATATTCAAAACGATTTGATCTATATCATTTTGGTATCTGATATCATAACCTAAGTTCAGGTTGTAGTCCTTACCATTATTTAATGTGACTGGAAAATGTGGTAAACATAAAATCTATCAAAGATATATGTATATATATATATATGTACACACACACAGAAAGTATATATATATATATATATATATATATATATATATATATATATATATATATATATATATATGTATGTACACACACACAACACACAGAAAGTATATATATATATATATATATATATATATATATATATATATATATATATATATATATATATATATATATATATACACACACACATACATACATACAGAGAAAGTAAACACCCTTGAACAATGGAATAATACACTTGACCCTTCAGTAAAGAGCAAAGGATTTGAATAAGCCTTCAAAGAAAGCTTGGATAGTTTATTGCTTTGGTAACGCTACAGTTATGGAAATAGGTATATTTGAGAACATGAGGAGTAGTAAGCCCATGGGTAAATGAATGTGTCTGTGAGTAAGTTAGTACTCAAGCTATTAGGAACAATTGTTTATTTATTTATTTTTATTTTTTTTGGAATTACTGAGGGCAGATAAAAACCTATTTCCCATTTATTTTTTGATTGGATTTTCAAGATCATTTCAGTCATCTTATTGCAGGCATTTCTGCTTAATTAAAAAGTTTGAACACCAAAGTTATTCAGAAAAGGCGATCTATAAAAACTCAAACAATGAAAGAGAAAAAATATTTAGGTGCTAACAGTTTTGCAGATTTTACCATAGATACTTTTGAATGCACTATAGAACTTCTTGTAATAAATAATAAAGGTTAGTTCCTAAGTAACCTCAGGGAAATCTTCATTGGTGTCAGTGGTTTATATTATCACATTTTACAAGTTATCAAATCGTTGGTTCAAGTATTATTGTTTCAGTTTTGTTCTAAATTAGGACAAAAAATAAAAAACTAAATATATGCAAATATACTTCATTTATAGTCTGGTATTTTGCAGAATCGACAAGCTGATTGTGTCCTACTAGTCTTATTCCATAATAACTGCAGTCAAATGCATCCTTAATCAAATGGATGAGATACTGATCGGGCTAAAGTTTAACTATAAACAGCACAAGTACTAATAAGAAGACATTGATTCAGGGTGCAGTGGTGTATATAACATAGATAATATTAAGTATGCTTATTTATTTGCCATTTTGTAAAATGTTTGCATTTAATTTTGTGCCTAGAATTTGTAGTATAGTCATTCAACATATATATGGCATTTCTCTTTAGTTCAAAGTTGTTCTTGTTTACCAGTATAATTTCTACCTGTACTTTTTATTGCAATTGCATTCTATACCATAGAAAATTGCATATCATGGGCATGTCAAAATTACTGCTTTTAATTACACAGCTGAAAACTTGATTAAAGTACCTGTACATATCATGTCTGTCAAAAGGTTTACTATCTTTCTGGAAAGCAGTATTAATTTAATCCCATTTATTTATTTTGACCTCTGTGCTTTGCTTCATACTCACTAACTATACAGAGTCATTGTCACAAAATGGTTTGCACTATTTGTAATATTAATGCCAAAGCATGTTTTTTGCTACGTGTTTTAACGGGTGTCAAATTGTTTGGAATTTGCAGCAAACTGAGACAATTTTCATATATGAAACAAGAAATTTTTATTAAATAGCTGACAGAAAAATCATTAAAAAACCAGTGAATTTGGCCAGCTGCCTTATTTTAATGAAAACACAGCGACAAACTAGAAGCAATTTGCCTCATTCTGGATACAGCTAAACCAGTTATAGCATGTACTTGCATATACAAAAGAAAACAATAGATACATAAGTCAATAAATATTTACCTGTATTTAATCTTAATTTTCAATCTTCCATACCTGAAAACCTCATATTCATTGTTATTATAAATTTCTGTGGCATCAGTTTATTAATAATTGCATTTAAAAGTATGATCCTCACAAAAGTTGGCACAGGTATTATCTGCCCCAGACATGTATGCAGAAGTGACATATCACTAGAACAAAGAACTCACCAATGCAGAGATTATAGTGTAGGGAATTTGTTATGAAATGAACAGAGATCCTGTGAAAATTTATGAAATGAAAATGAACAGTGCTACACTTATATTCAATATGGTATCAATATGTCAGTATATGAAAAAAACAAAAAACAAATAGAAAACAAATGATTGCACAGTATAGTCAGTAGATCCCTATTTTCTCTTTCTTTCTTCATTTTGAAATTAAACAAAAAAATGAAAACAATACCCCTTTCTGTTTTTTATCACAACTTGTGACCATATACTGCACAAAATCAATCATTTTTATTTTAAATGACTGTACAATCATTGCACTTCTATAGTAGTGGCTGGTGGATTCATTCTAGGATGATGTCACATATAACAGCAAACTGAGTCTTCGTCAAGGCAGGTAATGCAGTCAATAATTTTGAACAATCTAACTCTTCATTCTAATGGTAAATTTTGGGAATTCAGCTGGTGTTTATTTTACCAGAGAAATGGATTTTTAATTTACATTTATTGTTCTGCAAAAAGCATGATAAATTGACATTTTCTCCATAATTGACCTTTAAAGACTTTCTGTTAATAATGTCTGCTTTTTGCTTGTCCTCTAGGTTAGTGTTTTATGTAGGTTAGACTGCCCTCTAGGTTAGTGTTATATGTAGGTTAGACTGCCCTCTAGGTTAGTGTTATATGTTGGTTAGACTGCCCTCTAGGTTAGTGTTATATGTAGGTTAGACTGCCCTCTAGGTTAGTGTTATATGTAGGTTAGACTGCCCTCTAGGTTAGTGTTATATGTAGGTTAGACTGCCCTCTAGGTTAGTGTTATATGTAGGTTAGACTGCCCTCTAGGTTAGTGTTATATGTAGGTTAGACTGCCCTCTAGTTTGGTGTTATATGTAGGTTAGACTACCATATATACTCGCTATCTAACAAAAAAGTTGTCTACTGCTTGAGTTAAGTATTAAAAGTCATGTACATAAAATTCAATTCACTAACATTTTCCAGGTTCAGCATACGCTGGTGAAGAAGGTAATTTATTCTATATGTTTTCTTTATATTCTGGATGTACTGAGCTTTATTGAATAGCTGAATTTTGCATACACAGAATCCCAGCTTTTTTATGAAAAGTTTTTTTTATACAACTGAAGTATTAATGAAAGTCTAGAGTAAAACCTCTCTGTGACCAGCCCCAAAATACCTCCCCCCAATAGAATCCTTTTCTTTAATTAATTTCTGTTTATTGTAGAGAACTGAAAACTAGCCCATGTAAATCAGATCACCTCCCTATTTATACCCCTTTTTCCAAGTCAAGTTAAAGGTCTTAATTTGGAGTTTTTTTTTCAGTTGGCAATAAAATAATAATGGAATCGTACACGGTTTGCTGTGACTGATTGCAAGGAATAATTTTCAACTTTGAGAGGTCAGAATCTTTACTAAGAGCTCAGGTAAATGTTTGTACAGCAAACATTATATAGATCATTATTCTAAAAGGTTGGATACTACCATCTATACCTGCTTACAAGTCAAGCCCAACTGTGAACAGCACAGACCCAGATCTGCCATTGCATAATTTGCAGCAAACGGAGACAATTTTCAAACATGAAACATTATGTAGATAAGGGTATGTTGTTTTGGAGTTCAATTTGACTTATAAATGAGTATATATGGTAAGTAATTACTGTGAATTCATTATTTTTGTAGGGGTACCAATTTTCATGGAATTCATAGTTGCTACAAATGACGTATTACAAGACCCACAAGATCCATTGAACAATGATCTTTCTGTGAAATCAAAAAGACCCAACTGATGTATTTAAGTGCCAATCAAAATGTCATTTTTCATAAAACCACAAAAATTCATACCCACCAAAATACATGAATTCACAGTCAATTATATACCAAATACCTGTCCCAACAAATTCTTTTTTGTTTTAACACAAATAATACTTACACTCAAACAGCACATGCAGTTCTTATGGTTGAGTACAGATGATTTCACAAAATTGCACCTGTCAAAGCAGCAAAACCCTGCCTCATCATGTAAGAATTTGTTTTTGAGAAGTTGCTTTTATATTACGTGGAAAGTTTTGAAAGGCACGACACACAGGCCTTACCATTCTCTATTACTTGGCATGCTGTTTTCTATCAGTGTCAAAAGTATTATGAGACAAAAAATATCTGATGGTTTCAGGTAAAAAAGCAATCACTCTTTGTGGACATCAACGTATGAAGGCCACTTCATAAAGGATATGGTTTGGTTTGGTTTAGTGTTTTGTAGCACAGCAACACAAGTACAATATATACTCGCTTATAAGTTAAGTCCAACTGCAAACAACATAGACCCTGATCTGCCGTCACATAAAGCACCGTCAGATCAGGGTCCATGTTGTTTGTTCTACTGATTACTCATAACAAACTGCACTGACCCAGATCTGCCATCACATAATCCATCAGCAGATATGGGTCTGTGCAGTTTGCAGTTGGACTGAACTTATAACCAAGTATATATGGTAGGCTATTTAGTGCCAAGGCAAATAGTGTAAAGTACTTGGCCCAATGACACCACAGTAGCCAACCCAGGCTGATCTAATGGTAGGATTTGCAAGTCCAGCACACTGACCACTGAGCAACAGTGGCTCCTGCCTCCATTAGTCGCCTTGCACAACATGCAGGAGAGCACCTATTCACAGTGGAGGCACGAGGGTTTGAGGCACCTGCGGGCAATGTTCTTTAGAGGTGCCCCTACTTTGCTACAAAGAACAGTTTTTATGTCAATTACCAACCTCCCTCCTCCTCCCCCCTCCAAAATATAAGTTTTGTGAAGAATTGCCCCCATTACATTAAGGTGAAGGTGAAATACTATGAAAATTTCAGTTGCAAAAAAAAAGAATCTCCTAATGGCACTCACTTCACCTGGCACCCGGGGGCAATTGCCCCACCCACCCTCACCCCCCTCATGCTGCCACTGCCTATTCAGACCTATTCTACACCTCCAAGCCCACAGAGGTCAATTTTCTAAATGTCAATTTCATCAGGGACAAACTTTTCTTCCCTTGGGTATCCTTTCGCAACAGGTTTAACTGTAATTAGATGGTATACCAATTTAAGTTTAGAAATGAAATATTGTGCAAGGAAACTAAGGACTGAAAATCACATTAACGTACATTGATCTTCTCAGAAATCTGGTAAGTGAAACCTCTGTTGTAACTTTTCACTTTATTCCAAAAGGTGCCTACTTGCACACATCTCATTTTACTCAGTCTGATTATATCCACAAGATGTGGTCGCAAGTTGTGTAAATTTGTTGACAGTCTTACACAAACATATCAGGTCATCATGAAATTGGATGAGCTTACTAAATTATACAAGTTTGAAACACTTTGAGATAAAATTGTGTGATTTTTTTTATCACTATGCTTTTGATATCGGTTGGGGCTTGCACTTGCTTTAAATATGCTATTTACTATATTGTCAAAGCCAGGGTTTTGTATTTTGCTTATACATCAAATTAAATACTTAGTACTTCATACAAATTCTGTCTGATCTTAATTACATGTAGTAATTTACAAACTCAAGCCTGATTAAAGGATTTAACTTTAAGAAAGCTTTTTCTGACTATGTAATAGTTAATTTAAACCAAGAATACTGGTATTCACTTTCAGTCTTTTTTATTCATCATAATTTTTCAATTTTTCTTACCATCATTCTTTGCAAAAGTTAATTTGTAATCCATGTACAGGTATCCCTATACCCAATATTTCTTATGCTACTGTTTTTATTCCAAACTGAGTTTGTTCATGAGTTACTAATATCTAAATTGTTGAAATTCATTTACCATTTCACTTAATTATGCACACAGTTTTTTGAAATTGTACACATACATGCACATGTTAACAGATGGTTAAAGTGTTCATTTTCTCTAATTCCAGATATGAGATGGAAAAATGCCAAAAGCTTTAGATCTTGAAATTTTTTTGAGTTTATTTGTATTAATGCATATGTATTAAATATGAAAATCATGTCATGACTTAATTTTTTTTTAATTATACTTTTCAAGAAGTATATTTCGGAAATATTCTTTTTATAAAAATGGACATCCCATAAAAACCTGGTAGTACCCCATAAATTCTTTATTTTTAGTTTTCATCTCTCTCACTGAAGCTCAGGAATTCTACTTTTGATTGTAATAATAAACTTTTTACATTTAACTGAAGTCAGAAAGGTTTCTCATATTTTTAGCTAGGATTAAATATCATTTGTTAGAAAAATATGGCCTTATTGCATAACTTTTATTTCCCAAGTAGTTGGAGTAAACCTTGAAAATTTATAAATATTTTGATATCCATATGACCAAAGAATATTTTGATATCTGTATGACCAAAGAATGTTTTGATATCTATATGACCAAAGAATGTTTTGATATCTATATCACCAAACAGTGTTTTGATATCTATATGTCCAATGTTTTGATATCTGTATAACCAAACAATGTATATGAGCAAACATTGTTTTGATATCTATATGATGAAAGAATGTTTTGAAATGAAAATGACCAATCAGTGTTTTGATATCTCTATGACCCAAGAATGTTTTGATATCTATATGACCAAACTGTTTTTATATCTATATGACCAAAGAATGTTTTGGGTATCTATATGACCAAAGAATACAGCGAATTCATTTATTTTCATGGGTATCAATTTTCAAGGTTTTATGGAACAATTACTTTTTTTGATGTCGGTGAAAATTTTTATATTTCTCATTGTTGACAGATTTAGTTCAAGTACCGGTAGCAAGTGAAGAAATTATAGAGTAAATATATCACAATATTAGAGATAATTTCTGTAAGTTTAATTTACATGGTTAAGCTCCTGCATGATACCTTAATTTACATTTTAAAGATTTGATTGTCAGTAATACAGTGTGCATTTTTATTTTGTCTTTCATGTACTACTTCTAGCAGCATCTGTTATTTTCCCTTTACATAATGAGTTAAAGCATGTTTATTATTTTTGCCCTTTGTAATGGTAAAAGGTCACTTAGTATCAACTGCAAAAATATCATCAGCAAACAGTTTAAATTCCAAGACACTTCAGCAAGCTAAATATTTACAAATAAACAAAAGCATACTTGCCAACATTTTTTTTAAGAATAAATCAGGGGTGAATAGGTTGTGTAAAAAGTTTTTAAGTTCCCATCATTTGGGGTTACAGTAGGGACTGGTAGTTAAAATGTTTTGAGTATTAAAGTACATGAATCTGACATTTTTGTACTGGGAATAATTGCCCAGAAGTTTAATATTTATTTAATTATGTATTAAACTGCTGGTCCAAGATGCATTTTCCTCAGAGGTTCTAATGCCAACTTTGGAGTACGAAATGAAGTGGAAACAAAAAGAGTTTCTAGGCAAAATCTTGAAGCGCAGCTGTGCTAATTTGTGTCACAAAATTGGTTTGATTAAGAAACTGTAAATAGCATTTATAATTGGACACTGTGATTGTCAGTTGTTGGCCTAACAATGTTTATTTTAAATTTTTTTTAGAAACACCTCCAGGAGAATCAAGATCACCAAGAGCAAATGATCTTGGTACTGGCACAGTTCGGTCAATTTCACCACAGAGACAGATCAAATCAGAGCCCCCCATATCCCCAAGGAAGTATGCTAGGGGAGAGATCCCACATGGTCATCCAGACAGATCGTAAGTATGTTTATACCAACATGATTCTACTGCTGTATTAAAGTTTCAAAACTGTTTTGCTAGGATTGTATGACAAAAGTTTCATTGTTCAAAGTGGTTTTTATCTGATAAAAATAGAAACCAGATATTACTGGTATGTATCCTCACTAATTTGCTAGGTTTTTTAAATGTTGACTTTTATTGCATTCTTTGTCATCCTGTACAAGAGACTGGATAGCTTACCTGATGTATAAGAGTGCTGGAGATAGATCAAAAATACATGTAGGTAAAAAATGCAGGAGTCTCCAGCAAAAATGCTTGAGACATACTGAGTGAAATTTGCTTACCATAATCTTCTTGCTCACTAAAATGTCAGAATGAACTGTACAACTACCGTATATACTCGTGTAAAAACCAATACCAATTGCAAACTGCATAGACCCAGATCTGCCGTCACATAATGCGCCAGCAGATCTGGATCTATGCAGTTTGTAGGGACTAATCAGTAGAACAAACAACATAGACCCTGATCTGCCAGTGCATTATGCGACAGCAGATCAGGATCTATGTTGTTTGCATTTGGACTTGGCTTATACACGAGTATATGCGGTACTCTAAATCTCAGCCTCATAAAGAAGATGTTAGTCTTATTGTATGGTCTTTACCGCATAACCAGGAAAGATTAGTGGGTTTATTATAGGGATTACAATATATACAATTTTCTAAGTGAAAATATTCAGTAGAACTCAAGGAAAGATTAGTGGGTTTATTATAGGGATTACAATATATACAATTTTCTAAGTGAAAATATTCAGTAGAACTCAAGGAAAGATTAGTGGGTTTATTATAGGGATTACAATATATACAATTTTCTAAGTGAAAATATTCAGTAGAACTCAAGGAAAGATTAGTAGGTTTATTATAGGGATTACAATATATACAATTTTCTAAGTGAAAATATTCAGTAGAACTCAAGGAAAGATTTTGACTTCAAAAGCAAAGCCTTTGTCTTCTTGGAACTTAACCATGAATAGATTGTTATTCTTTCATACTCACATCACTTAATGAATAAATTGCTGAGAAAAAAACGTTTCTTTTTTGTAACCTAAAACCGTCAAATAGGCAATATTTTTCAGCTTGCATATTTAATGCGTATGAAATATAACTGTTGATTTACATGAATAAGTTGTCATTATATTTGAACAGGGTGTGTTAACTGAATTATGATAGTGCATATAAACACAAAACTAGGATATTTGATGATCTGAAATCACATTATAATTGGCAGATATCTATGAAATACCTCAGATAATGTGAATTATCAAGCAGGTACACCTATACTACATGATCACAAATGTTGTTACCTGAGAGCAAATGATATTCAAATACATGTGGTAAATCATTTGTTAGCTGCAGTTATATTGGTTAATTGCTTTAGCTTTAAAACTTGAATCCCCCACAACACCTGTCTGCATAACGTAGTTTCTAATGAAAATTCAATATTCTTAGATATTAAAGATAAGTAAATGGTCTTTTTTTGAGCCCACACTAGTGGAAAAAGAGACCTAGCAGTCACTTTTCCAGTAGCAGCATCAGCATCAACAGTTTATGATTAACTTTTTGGTTAAAATTTTAATTCACATATGTTTCCTAAACCCTTGATAGATTCTTTTCATTCTTGGCATCAATCATTATGAAGCTAAGACAGTTCATTCTGCAACATGTTGACTTGCACCTTTTACCTTGGAGTCAAGGTAAATGTCATAGAAAATGTGCAAAAGACTGGTTAAAGTTGATTCATTTCCTAAATCCCTCTTTTTTCATACTTGGGATTTTACCAAATTTCATACAAAGCCTGACTTTCAGATTGTCACAAATGATGCTGATCCACCATCAAAAATGACTTCATCTCAAATTTTGCTCAACAGAATTTGACCAAATTTAACAGAAGCAACCTGGCATGAAGAACTTTCAAATATTTTACAAATGATGCCAGGCGACCATCAAATATGGCTGCCATTACTAAATTTATAAAATTCTTTATATGACTTCTTTTCAACATGAGTTTAACATAATTTGACAAAAGTCATCCTGGCATGACGACCTTTGAACCTTTTAAAAAAATTTTAAACTTTTTACAAATTATGCTAATCCACCATCAGAGATGGACACTGTTAGAAAAAAAATAGAATTGTTCTTAAAAGACTTCTTCTAAAAAAAGCCATAAAACCCTGATTAAACATCTGCAGACTTGCAAGTTTTGTACAAATTATACTGATTTGTCATGCGTGATGGTCTTCATTACTAAAAATAGAAAAACCTTAAAACAACTTCTTTCTCATAAACAACTCAAAAGAATTTGATCAAATTTGTCAGAAAGTATCCCAACATAAAGGGCTTTCATCGTGTGTACAAACAATTCTGTCGTCTAATTTAGCTTCTGTTACTTGAAACAGAAAAACCTTTAAAAACAATTTTGCCAAGATGACATAACAGCACTTGACCAAATTTGACAGAAAGCATTCTAGCTTGAAGGCCATTGATATCAATACAAATGATGCCAATCCACCATCAAATATGGCTGCCATGGCTAAAATTAGAAAAACATTGAAACAACTTTATCTTAAAAGACTTATCTGCACTGAACAGAATTTCCCGAACTTTGACAGAAAGCATCCATATATAAAGACCTTTCAGTATTGAACAAATGATGCTGACATGCTGATATAGCAAAACCTTGAAACAGTTGCTTTCATAACATGAGTAATTAACAGGATGGGAAATTTTTTGTACAGAAATCATCCTACTGGCCCAGATTTCTTGGCCAACTGCTTTTGCATTCGGCTATTAGGCAAATGTCAGACAGGTGAGGGTACCTCAGGATCACTTGGGCCTCTTCTTTATCTGCATTTTGATGCATCTTTGAGTAAAATAATATCTCAATTGTCACCACAAGCTTAAAGGAAGGGGCTGTTGAAAAGGGGGTGGAGGCTATGCTGGTGTAGCATGAAACATCTGGTATCATCATTGATTACATGCAGTATAATTATTTGGGGACACACTGCTTACCCACCAAACAAAAATATTTTGTTGTTAGCAGTTTATTACTGTATATACTCATGTATAAACTGATACCAACTGTAAACTGCATAGACCCAGATCTGCCGGTGCATAATGCAATGGCAGATCAGGGTCTATGTTGTTTGCATTTGGACTTGGGTTATATGCGAGTATATGCGGTATGTGGTTTGAAGATAACATTTAATAATTTAAAATCATCAGAGTTTGCACATTTTGAATAGAATGAGATCCTTATAAAGTGCAGGTTTTGTAGTTGATAAATATATTTTCACTTACCTTTAATTGTGCTCATAATCAAGATACTCAATATGACACCTGTGTTAATTATCCTAGCTAAAGGAAAAGCCATTTGCTACAAACTTCAGAGAAGTTTAGATACTTTTCTTCACCTAGATTTCCTTGATTGGGACTGTAATGTTTACCTTATTTATCACAGTATCCAGATAACTCTACAGTACTCTTATTTGGTTTCTATTTAGATGAATCTTGATAAATCACAAACTTTATATGCTGACATATTTTACTTGGTAAATTAATCTCTTATCAGTAAAACAATATATAGATAATATGAAATTACTAATAATTTTTTCCCTCTCAAGGTGCACCTGAATAGAAATTCTTTTTTTGAATTATCAGAATTGGAAAAATAATTAGAATATATATGTGTAAAGAGTTGGAATGGATTGAAAACCTACAAAATATTTTAGAATTTAATAGAAAAGAAATTATATTAGCAAAACAGTAAAAAAAAGTTTAAATGACTCAGAGCAAATAAAAAGTGATCAACTCAAACTACATGTACTTGAATTTTTTAAAATTTATTTATAATTTATACTCTCTAGCAGAGATGATTTATTATTGTGATGTTGAATTTAATAATTTTTTTAAACTATAAATTCCTCTTTTACAAAAGTGTTATTGTCTAAAACTTTACTGCCTGCTTGTCTTTTTAAATCCCTCGAGACTGTATCTTCTTGCTAAAGCATACTTTCCATCATTACAGTGCAAACAACTGAGTTCTTGTAAGATTAACTATGGTTGGCTTATTTAGATAATGGTTATTGCATTGTCCAGGTAAGGATAATTCTGAAGTAACTGTATCTGAGGTAACTATATATTACCTGAATTAATGTGAATTTTGCTTGCATTTTAATAAGCATTACTTACCCTGAAACATAATTAATTTGCAGTAATTCATAGATATCGGCTGCAAAATTTTAAAAAATTCAGGTAGTGTATAGTTATCTGCATATAATGCAAATTAGTGTCAGGTAATATAAATACCAGGCAGATAAACTAGATGTTTATCTGAGGTAACTCTGTATTACCAGAATTTGTGTGAATTTCATAAACCATATTTAGCATTTGCATCAGGTAATGCAAATTCTCAGAGAAAGACAGATGCATTACCTGCCAATTTTAATTATCTGGAGATACTGCTAAATGGATACCTGGCAGATAAACTAGGTTTATGTGAGGTAACTACATTTAACCTGAATTTTTATGAATTTTGTTTGCGAGACAGATCTGTAGGAGTGTTGTACCTTGACGAGTTAGGGTGGATAATGTTCAGAAATCGTCTATGCTAAACAGGTCAGCAGACATGACAGAATGAAATAAAAAAATTGACAAATCCTTAGAGTCATGATAGCCATGCCTACTCATCCAAGAGTAATTTTCAGTTAAGAGTGAAAATTTAATGAAAACTGGATGAAAGGTAGTGAAGTTATAACAATTTCAACATTTCCATGACATATAGTGAAAATTGTCTAGATGTCTAACCAGCAGTGAATCAGACTGCCTCAGCATCAGACAAGCTTAGTACAGTGTGTGAGTTATGTAATGATTTGCACATACTCAGGCTTTAGATTGGTTAACAGTAAATGGAATTTCCAGTAAACTACACTTGACTGACAACTGGTGGTAGGTAAGCTGGACTTGGCAATATGTCAGTTACAATGTGACATATTAATAGACGTACCAGATGAGTTGGCAAAAAAACAAAAAATAAACACCCAAAGCAATTCTGGGGAGAAGACATGGTCATATGTATACTAGCATTATTATCGGGGTCATCTATTACTTTAGTCTAACTCGAGTATACCACTCATGCATTTCATGAGGGAGAAAGCATTCAAGTAGATGTTTAATCAGGGTTTGCTTTCATTTAGCTTTGAACAGTTGATCTCACTGACATTTATGATCCTGAAAAAAATGTAAAAACAAGTTTCTTTATTTCATACATTTTAAATAAATAGCTTTTTTTATAGAGCTTTACATAAAATATAAAACCATTTACTGTAGAACCAGTGATAACTCACTGTTATTTGAATTTTTCCCTTTGGTTGAAATAAAAATGTATCCTCTATTTACCAGAGACGTGTGGATGATTGCGGTTGGAATGAAAAGTTAAATGAAATCCTTGATAGGATATCATATTTCACATCACAAAGGAAAACAAGATAAATTTGATAAAATACAGGTATCCCATATCACTTAAAGTTATAGTTGATTTGTTTTAAAAATTAACTAACCAAGTTTTAATGAACAATTACTACAGTATTTATAGTTTAGATTAATAGCATGTATTTGGCTAAAATTGTCTACAGAAGATTCACATGCATATTAGGTAGCTTGATGCACATACATTGGTCCCTTGCTATAAGTCACCTCAGTATAACACTCTTTTATAAGGCAGATATGGTCATGGATCTCATTACAGTAAGTAGTACTAATATTATATATAATGTACCCCAGTATAAGATGATCTGACTATTACACAGTTTTTATGGCTCTCTCACACAGCTTCATAGCTAGGGACCACTGTATCATGTTTGCTCTTGTATAATATGCATCTAACTTTGAACAGTGTAGACACAGATCTGCCATTGCATTAAGCACTGATGAATCAGGGTCTATTTTATTTGTTCTTCTATGATCTGCTGGCATATTCTTAGTCTACCCTGTTGCATGTGCAGTTGGATGCATATTATAAGGATATATATATGGTATTACAGCTTATAGAAATGGGAGAATATAACCACTCTTTTAAAATGTAATTGATGTTCATTATGCTTGATTTAACAATGAAGCTTTTTTTTTTAACATAAGCTCATTACCTGTAGATGTTTACATTTATATTCATAAATTTATAAGCCTGCCATAAGGCGAAGCATTTTGTGTTATAATTAAACATTTTTACCAAGCTTTTGTAACAGACATTTAGTTTCGTTAAAATCACATCATGTGACATGAAAAAACTAGGAGTTATTAGTTCATAAGACCAGAAAGGAACTACTTATGTATTCATGTGCCCTTCTTGTGTGCTTTGACAATATTTGTAAACAATGATTAAAATATAGTTCTGTAATTTATTTCTTGAGATTCATTATTATTTTTATGACTATTTGTAATTATGAGAACTTAACTTCATATTTTAGAGGATTCATGAAGTCAGGAAGATTGCAGAATCCACGACACATTATGAATGAATGGCCTTCACTTCGCTACAGTCATTCATATAGTACCTGTAATGGATTTTGAATGGCCTTCAGTTCACTACAGTCATTCATATAGTACCTGTAATGGATTTTGAATGGCCTTCACTTTGCTACAGTCATTCATATAGTACCTGTAATGGATTTTGAATGGCCTTCACTTTGCTACAGTCCTGTAATGGATTTTCAAGCTTGCAAAATCAATTACACATTATGAATGAATGCCCTTCACTTAGCTACAGTCATTCATATAGTACCTGTAATGGATTTTGAATGGCCTTCACTTTGCTACAGTCATTCATATAGTACATGTAATGGATTTTGAATGGCCTTCACTTTGCTACAGTCCATATAGTACCTGTAATGGATTTTCAAGCTTCTTGACTTCATGAATCCTCTAAAATATGAACTTCAGATCTTGAATGATGTCCAGCCATTTGAAGAAGCTGCCTTAAGAAAAGTGGAGGCATTCCCTCCATGATCTACTCTGACAGTTTGATACCAGCTGTCTTCACATATGACAAGGCCAACCATTTCTCTGGTGTGCAATCCAATCTCTATGGCCTATTGTCAGCCTTACTTTTCCAGACATTTTCCAAAATCCACCAATCATTGCGCAAAGAATTGGCTTAAAATGTGGCAACTATTTCATAAGCGCTCATTTTTCAAGTAAACACCCTGGTTTCATGGGTAAATCATTTGCAAAAAAAGTACTGGATTTTGCAATACCATCAGTTGCACTATTTTGTGTAAAAATGGATAAATGCAAAATTTTTACAAACACTTATACAAATCTCAAGTTTAGGGTCATTGTACCACACATAATCTTGTTTATTTACTCACCTGTCACACATGTGGTAAACAATATGTAGGTGAGACCAAAAGGGAATACCAAATTAGAATGAAAGAACACCTCAGGTACATCAGCAAAAAGAAGGATACCCCAGTATCTAAAAACTTCAACCTACCTGACTACAACATAGATTGTGTTCAGTATGAAATAATAGAAGTTGTTTTTTTCTGATCCATATTTATCAAGTAACAACATTAAATCCAAAGGTAGAGACTATTTTTAGATACATCAATTACACACCGTTCATCTGTCCATCTGTTTCTTGTTTTGTGTGTTTTAAATGTCTGGATAATTATGTCAATGATGGTACCTTAACTAAACTTTGTATATGGTCTGCATTTGAGATAAGAAAGACACCTATTAATTTTGGGTTCAAAAGGTCAAAGGTCACAGTAACATTGACTCTAAGTAGATGAATGTTTTTGCATGATCACTTCAGTTCTTCATCATCTACTTTGACCAAACTTTGTGGATAGCTTACATTTGAGACAAGAAAGGCACCTTTTGATTTTTGGGTCAATCGGTCAGATGTCAAGGTTACATGTACTCAAAGAAGGAAAAACAATTTACACAAAACTACTTAAGTTCTGTATCACATGCCTTGTCTAAACTTTGTAGATTGCTTGCATTTGAGACATGGAAAACACCGACTGATTTGGGGATTAAAGATCAATGGTAAAGGTCATAGAGACTACAAGAAGGAAAATGGTTTCCAAAATAATAACTCAGATCCTATGCCACAAATCATGACCAAACTTTGTGGATGGCTTGCATTTGAGACATCAGAAGGCACCCATAGATTTTGGGGTCAATATGTCAAAAGTCAAGGCCATCAGGACTGAAAGAAAAAAAATTGTTTCAGCAGGTTTCGCACATCACCACAGGGAAAATGTAACTTACTGCTAATGTCATGACATCCGTAAGTCTAGCACTTGCTATGTTATAAGTGAAATAGCTTGTTGCATTTAGTATTGCTATGCAAATTTGCTCAGCAACAGTGACATATTGCATGAGTTAAACAGGTACTACATCTTTTTGTATCTTTGTATCAGACCAATGGAAGAGGTTTTGCATAAAAATAAGTAAAATAATACTATTTACCACATAACAAGAGTATAATGTACCAGTTATAGTAATCTTGTTATTCTATTTTAATCCAACCATGGATAAGCAAGACAGTCAAATAAAGAGATGAAATATGTGCTAAAAATATACTGTAATTAAGGATTTAAGTTTTATTTAGAATATTTATGATGTTTATGAACATATGTTCACATGCCAACTCCATAAATTGTGATGCAATTAAGGATAAATTTGCATGAGAGCATATCACAACCAGTACCTGATTGACACTAAAAAAATGTTCTTCTATCTGAAAATCAGTTTTACAAATCAGATCAGAAAAGCAATTTTGTTGACCAGCATTCTGAAAGTTTTCTTTTAAGTGTCGCTGACAGAATGGCTATGTTGAGTTTAATCTTTTAAAACCCAACAAAGTAGTTCTGATCAAGTAGCAATAAAATATGGAGTTCTTCTACGATAAGCACAAAAGGTCAGTCTTGTAAATTTTCTTAAAAGGGGATAGGGACTGATAGGTTTATCATCGAAAAGGTTTTATCTAATCAAGTTTTAACAAAATTTGTATGAGGGGTGGGTGGGCTTATCATCAAGCGCCTGGTAATTAAGTTTGTGGCAGAATTAAAGAGACACAAATTATATATTTATTTAATTGGTAGAGCCCTATAGTAATCATGTCCATCATTCATCCATCCTTCTGTCTGGCACACAATCTCATTAGCACAACTAGTCCCACAAGTTGTAACGGATTGGGATGAAAATTGGTAAATATTGTGGTCATCACTTGAGGATGTGTAGATCAACAAATAACTTTTACCCACAATTTTTGTTGAAGTTATTGTCCATTTTGTCTTGTAGCTGAATGAAGTATTTAACACAGTTTTGTTAGTCTAACTCTTCCTGCAGTTCATGATGATTGCCATAAAACTTGGTAGATATTATGGCTATCATCTAAAGATGTGCAAAGCAATAAATCACTTTGTTACCATAATTTTTGTTAGAGCCATTGCCATTTTTGACTTGTGGCTTAATGCAGTGTATGACACAATCTTGTTGGAGTAACTATCTAATCCAGCGGTTTAAACTTGGTAAATATCATGGTCATCACCCGAAGGTGCACATATTATCAAATCACTATGTTCCCACAATTTTTATAGGAATTATTGCCCTTTTCAACTTGCAGCTGAATGTAGTGTATGACAGAATCTTCTGAATGCAGCTAATTTAACAGATTTTAGTGGATTACCATGTCACTTGAGAAATATTATAATCATCATCTGAAGATGCACATGTAGACAAATATTGTGCTCCTGCAATTTTTGTTAGAGTTATTGCCCTTTTTGACATGAAAACTTGGAAGTATTATGGACATATAAAGATGCACATATTGACAAATCTTTGTTCTTCCTTGATTTTTGGAATAAAAGAAATGACAAAAGTTGGACCTATTTAATAAATTTGCTTTTTCTTTATCTATAGCAACACTGAAGTGTAACTGCCAGGTTTGGTTGCATTTGCTCCAGAGTTCAGTTTATCTTACAAGAAAGTGGTCCAAGTGAAAAGTCATGTCATGCAATATTTACAAATGTGAGGTCCAAACCCAAAGCTATCATGATGCTCATCAAAGAATGAAGCTTCTTTCATATGTTTGAGTTAGGTGTTATACTTTTTTTTTTTTTTTACAGCTTAATCATTGTTTCATTTGTAAAGACCAATCTTATTCAATTTTGGTATATATTTAAATATTTGCATCTTTTTAAATTATAAAATGTCAGCATTTTTGGCCAAAATCTCCACCCAGGTTTGTTTATGTTCCCATAAAGTCTAAAATGGAACATCTACCGTATATACTCGCGTATAAGCTGATACCAACAGCAAACTGCATAGTCCCAGATCTGCAGTCGCATAATGTGCCGGTAGATCTGGGTCTATGAAGTTTGTGAGGACTACTCGGTAGAACAAACAACATAGACCCTGATCTGCCGGCGCACTATGCGACGGCAGATCAGGATCTATGTTGTTTGCATTTGGAATCTGATTATACATGAATATAAATAGTAATCTCTCAGTTACTGGATCCAAAGAAGGATCTTAAAAAGTGTATCACTTGTGTGCACCTAAGGTGAAATATATTTTGAGATTCATGGGCCATATCTGGAAATACAAAACTAAAATATATGTAGCTTTAACATTGCCAATTTAAATAAAAAATAGTGCCATAAACTCATTTTTTGTATATTGATTTCCAATGTTCAGAAGATATTTATATTGTTGAGGATGGTGTATTTTAGAATTTGATGCCTTGGGAGCAAAATTCCTCACATATATTCCTCACAGTTAACCATCAAACTGGAATAACAGAACCACCCACATACTGTATGGCCATTTTACACACTAGCAGTGCCCCAAGGGCGAAGAAAACATTAGATTAGCAGTTATTCAGTCAAGTTTTGTTTGCATCTGAATGAAGTTTAAAATAAATTCATGCAACCATGTGACAAATTATTTTGTGTAGTACTGTGCATTTTTAAGAAAGAAATGTTGTCTAAATTTGAGGCTTCCTACTTTTTAAAAAAGGAAAAAGCTGTATTGTTCAACATTGCATTCTTCAAATATGCATCAATTGCCTTATTTACTTATTTCACTTAGATGCATAAAATAATTAGCTATGAATGCATTTAGGCTGTTTAATTATCAGAAAGATGTGTTCACCATTGATTTTCCCCATTATGCTATTCAAGGTATTAGCACACTACTGGTAATTAAATTCATTATATATTTGTATACATTTTTGATGAAATCCAGTACATTAGTTATAAGTTCAGATGCACCAAGACTATTTTACTTACGTTAGTCACTAATCTGGACCCAACATCAAATATCTGCATAGGTTTAAATGGTTATGTTGCATTTTCTAAAAATAGTTGCATTGGAATGAAATAACTGGAAATTTTAGTGCAAGTGACCTTACCAGAACTGTCAAATCCCACCTGTTTGCTTTGTCATCTTGCACAAAAGTCAAGATGCTGAATTCAGTAAACATTTTTTTTTTCTGTTTAGACTTTAATGCTGCTTTCTATTTAATGCAGGTAACATTCTGCACTGGTTAGCAAATCTCCAGGAAAAATCAGAAAAAATATAATTGATTTTCTTGGGAACTACAATAGTATGCAATAACAGCTGATTGGTCCAATTACTGTTGTGATACCTCTAAGAATTATTGACCATTTTGACAGCTGGATGCATTATATGACAGAATTTTTGTGAATGCATGTAATCTTGCAGTTTTTAGTGGATTGTTGTGAAACTTAGCATATTATGTTCATCATCGGAAGATATATGCATGTTGACCAGTCATTTTACTCACACGATTTTCAGAATAATTATGCCCTTTTTTTTTGACTAAGCAGTTGTCTCCATCATGGGGTAGGGATGGGATATGGGGAAGGCAGGGTTATGTTTATGCGAACAAATTGGTTACCATTCCTATAGTTCTCATTTCTTTTTTATATCATTTGTTCATTGGCCTTTAGTTTGGGCCAAGCTTTTGTTTTCTACAATATCATCATAATAAACAATAGGTCAGATTGACCTAAAATTTCACAGGCCAATGTCTGTAATGTTCAAATTTTGTTTTCTGTTACATTTCTTGCACCCTGTTGTATGTACAGTCACAGAACTATGCAGGGGGGGGGGGGGTTGCTTGAGAAGTACTAGTAAAAACTATAAAAACAGGTCATAGTGACCTACTTTTCACGTTTCATTGATGAATTTTTTTTTCCAGTAATGTACTAGGTTAACAGGTGGAACACAGCATACCACATACCACATAATATACTGTGAAATGTGAAATCGTTATTTTTCATTTTGGTGCCAGTTTTTTTTTAGATATTATGGTTACCAGAAACTGCAAATTTAAAGACCCAATGAACAATAATCCCTCAAATCCGTAAATTTATGTACCCAAAAAAATGTAATGTGCAGAGTTTATTGTACTTTCCATTGACATACTTTTTTGCTGAAAAGGGAGGGTCAACCCTTACTTCAGACTTATTCATAAATAGAAATACTCAGAATCTTAGCAGATGTAATTTTTTTAGGTAGTGCAGTCTAATGAACTCAAAACTAAATGTATGCTCACCTTTTATAAATGAAAGATGGTGTCATCTAGGTCTGGAAATAAACGGTTGACAAAATTCATGATGGATATATGTCTACAATTAAAATGTTGCAGAAGTGAGACATTGAGACTGTACATTTGTTCTTCTTTCACTTTTTGTACGTAAGGCCACAAAATGCTATAATATCACTATTCACAATACCAACTGATGTACACTATTGTTAAAAATAATAATTTTGTGTTTTTCTCAAACAAACAGACATTACAAAGGAGAACTGGTGGCTTACTTCCCTAGGTGAGAAATTAGTACAGTATTATAGTAAATAGATACTTCAGATCTTGCATGTAAAGTTGACATGGGAAGATATAATGCATGAGAGGTTCTCTCTTTAGATAGTGTGTACATGCATATACTGTATACAAAAGGCATTTGGAGAAAAGCTTGTTGGTGCTGGAGCATTCGGGTTAAAAGGGAAACTTGGTAATCTTGGACAGAAGACAATATTTTGAGATATGCTGTGATATTTTCTATATAATGCTATTTGGGGCTACCTTAAAAGTAGATTGTGTTATAGCTGAGGTACATGTAGCTTATACTGGGGTACATTGTAAGCAAGCTATATGTCTAATGGGTGTGTTGTATGCAAAATAAAATAACATTATGATAGGCAATGTTGTATGTGAAATCACATTATAGTAGGTTATAATCAGCCATGCACAGGGCACACACATTTTCAGTTGGCTACTTCTGCTGCAGGGCAAGTGACTTGGAATTTTCACTTGTCTGCATTAGATTTACTCATCCTACACTGTATATAATACTAAATCTGCTTAAAATGCCACTTGCCTAGTTGGACAAGCATCTTGAAAAGTGACTTGCCCTTCCTCAGCCACCACTTGTAAATACAGGTGGAAAATGGGAATCAAATTACCAGATTTATTGGATCAGTTATTATAACTGTTATATAGGATCAAATTATAATGAGGTGTGAGGTATCACTGTTTATACAAGATGTACACATTTTGCAGAAACTTATAATCATTTTGGACTGAAATGGATAGATTTATTTGTTCCTATTAAGTACATGTACAGTGAAACCCCGCTATAACGTGATATTTGGGGTCCATAAAATTCGATCGCGGAAAAAGCGGGGTCGCGTTATTGCGGGGTTTTACTATATTTTACTTTGTTCAGAGAACAACGTATACACGTCTAATGTATAGCATGAATAGGGTATCAACGCCGTTTACTATTTGATATCGATCCGTCTTTGTTTTCCCACATGATAACCCTTTGATTGAGCCACGAGTTTGATACAGCTGTACTTGTTCAGTGCCAAGTAACAGAGAGTGGTTATTTGAACTCCCTGTGATCTTGCCGCCCAAGCTCAGTCTCTACATAAGCACCCACATATGACAATCTTTGATCTTGCTGCCCAAGCTCAGTCTCTATATAAGCACCCACATATGACAATCTTTGATCAACCACCACATTGTCTGGTGCTTGGTTGTGTATGCAGTTAAAGAAGAAACATAAGTTGGCTATTGTTTGCGAAATGATTGTATACAGGATGAATTTAAGTCCAGTGCACGTGTTGGTGGCTTACGTTTTTTGATGTTTATTAAATAGTGAGAATCTTTTATCAACCACCACATTGTCTGATGCTCAGTTGTGTATGCAGTTAAAGAAGAAAAACATGTCCGCTATTGTTTGAGCAATGATTGTATACAGACTGAATTGAAGACAAACACAAATAAGACTTTCTGGCTTTACTCATGGATCAATAATAAGTAACATTTCCGATAATGTTTTTTTTGGCATAACACTTCAAGAAATTGGTGAAATTGTTAAATTTCAGAAGCCACGCCACGATCGAATTCATAAGTGATCTCTTCCCCAAAATGATAATAAATTTCTTGTGCACTATTTCTCGTTCTTCAAGAAAAAAAAAATTTCCGTGTACGAGAAAAATACATGTACAGATATATAAAGTTTCAGGAACCACGCCACAGACGAATTATACTCGAATTCATACGCGATCTCTTCCCCAAAATGATACTGTAATATACACATTTTTATACACTATTTCTCGTACTTTGAAAAAAAAAATGTTCATGTGCGAATGAATATATGAAATTTTGGGAGCCACGCCACGATCGCGTTATATCCGAATTCGCATTATAGCGGGGCGCATTATAGCGGGGTTTCACTGTATATGCTTCATTTTATCATCTCTTAGTCTGATTATTTCATTCTATCAAATAAATTGAAATATTAGAATACCAACAGTTTTAATTTCTGCGATAAGTCACTGTTTAAAAATCTGGCATACAATCTAAATTTGCCTAAAACGTTCATTTGTCCTTTTTGATACAAATCATTTTGGAGGTTAAAAAAATATATACACTAAAACCTGTTTATCAAATCACTGCCATAAAAGACCACCTGTCTTAAGAGACCACATTCTCAATGCAGTGATTAATCAATTGCATGTATATAGTGTTCTGGCCTGTAATGAGAGACCACTTGCCTTGAGAGACCACTTTTTTGTTGGCAGAAAGGGTGGTTTGTCAAGACAGTTTCTATTGCATTTCATTTTTGATGATAAAGACTTCTCTCTGGACACTAAATATTCTGTCACATGTCCAAGGTTAACTGGGTTTTCCCCTATTTTTTATATATAAAATCCAGACTATAGCTATTTCTGAAATTATTTATTGTTTTTTTGTATCTCAATGTAATATCAATTTCAGTTTGATGGCTTTGGAGTAATTTGGTTTTAATAACATATATCAAGTTGTCTCAATGTAGAGTGCTATGCTTTTCACTTATCATTGCTAATAATTCTCTTTGATGGACCAGGGCTTTTGGAGTGGACATGTAATAAATTAACTCTTCTCTTAGACCAAACATTTTTTAATACAACTTATAATATAAAATCAATAGTTGCAAACTGGTATATGTAAATTTTGAAACTTACTGATATCAGTGTAGTTCTAAAAATCAGCATGTATGATAGATCTATGAAACTACATATGTGTTCTGTTGTGAGCCAGCAGAAAGAACAAGTTTGATACAGCTTAGGGATATGTTGAGGTCATCAGGCCAAAACATATTCATACATTGTATCAAACAAGTTCTTTCCCAGACTCAGAACAAAACACGAATGCAGTTTTGTATTTATTACATAACCCACATATTTATGTTTTCCAAATATTTTCCACTATACAGTGTGAATGGACTTCAAAGCAAATTGAGATTTATTAAAGTTTGATTTGGTGTATTAAAGCATATTGATGCAATAACATCACTGAAGACCCTTAAATAATTCTGCTCTTGATGTGTGATACAGAAATATGGATTGAACATCTATATCGAACATGAGATCAACCATGTAAGATTAAATAGGTATGTAATAAACCTGTAGAAATCATGCTGTGAATGCAATATTTTTCATGAGGCACCAGTTCTTCTATGGAAAGCCATGAAACAAAATGCTACCAAAAATGTAATTGTTTGCAAACCATGAAACTTTATAGCCACGTAAAAAATAAATGAATTCATTGTAACTCATCATCTCAGTTTCTGGGGAAAGCTTATGGGTGCTGTTAATATTAATAATAGTAATAATAATATTATTTTAACAGGATGACTCAATTAGTTACAGATAAGAACTAATTAATCTACCTTCAGGCCATATGTTATGTGCATATACATGTACATGATAGTATCATTTAATATTTATATGCATGTACATGTATACCATGTATGCATGGAAATATATTATCTTAATGTGCATGATCATTTGAAGTGAAATGTATGAAAGTCTTGAGAAGTAAAGGTTGAAATTATTCAACTTATTTCATAAATTTCATTGTAAATAAGCACAAATGCAAGAGTCTGTTTATCACATGACATGAAATACTGATTTTATTTGAAAACAACATAGAATAGTGGAGTGAAATGATTTTGAAATACATTCAGAATCCTCAGTCACTATGCCATGATTTGGCCTTGCATGACGTCATGATGTAATTTGCGATGTTAAGAAGTGTTATTATATGTGTTACATATAGACAAATTATGATATGGGTGTATTAATATAAATAACATAGCAATCCGAAATCCTGTGATAATATGGAATATATTGACAAACTTACATACACAACTATGCATCTACACATGTACACACACACACACACACACGCACACACACACATGTGAATCAGGCTTTAATAAAGACTACACCTCTGTGTGAGCTGAAACCCACAACTGCTGGAGTAAGAGCTATCTGTTCTGTGTTAGATTGACATTCTTAACCACTGTGCTATGGCTGCTTAGGCTGTATAGGGAATAAATCTCATACTCTTATTATGCAGTTTGTATATACTTGTTAAATCCTAAAGTATTTTACATTGATGTGTCATTACAATATTTTCACTTTACATAATCATTCTGTTGGGTTGTAAAATTACATGTACTAGAAAAATGTACTATTTTTACTTGCATGAAATAGCATATATATGTTAAAATATCACTTGACGTTAGAATTAGGAATGAGAAATTTAGGCTTTAATCGGGATAAACTGAATCACTCAAACTTGGGGCATATATGCATGTATTAAACTACCCATTAATTGTAATAATTCACAAGCCTTATGATAGCCTTTAAATACCAGTTTGTAGTCTACTACAGTATACTCAAATAGTCATTTCTGTTGTTCCAACTATTTATGATGTAGAAGCCATGTAATCTGCACTAGAAGCTACTTGTGTGCACTAATAGTTAAGTAACTGCTTTGGTAGTACATATAACTACTAATTTCAATTTGATTTTAGATATTTTGAAATGTACCATATACATAAAAGTCTTTTTCATATGACATTATAGTTATATTGAAATTATGTCATATTCACTTGTAATACTGAAGAAATATAAATTGAAAAACCTTGATTTCTTTACTGTTTTATGTGAAAATTATATCACATTTTTTGGTAAACATTTCCTAAAGTATTACAAAATGTATCAGCATAAATTATTATAAAACTTCTTAGTATATAGCCTGATTTTTCTTTATTTAAGTTAAAGAAGAACATTACATGATTTTCTTGTTCAAAAATCTCGAAGGAACATTTTCAAGCAGAACTGTCATTCAAGTGGAGAAAAGTAGGGAACCTTTTTTATATGACTTCGTACCATTATTGCAGAGCAGATCAGGGTCTCTGCAGTTTGTTAGGAGTACTTAGTAGAATAAGCAACGCAGACCCTGATCTGCCAGTGCATTATGCAACAGCAGATCAGGGTCTATATTGTTTGCAGTTGGACTTATAAGTGAGTATATACCTTAGTGATACCCATATATTTGTCCATCCTATCCATCCCTTACATCACAAATTTGATTTCCACTCGGTAACTTTTTGTTTGCTTTATGACTTGAAACCAAATTTAGTAGTTTTTATATTAATAAGATTTATGTCAGGGTCAGTTTTCACCATTTTCCAACAAAATTTTATTGAGGCCCATGCTTGATTGCACTCTGTCTTTCATACTGAACCATTAGCTCTCTTCAGTTGCACCATTTTGGCAGAGGCATCAGCATTTTATGGATATATTTCTACTTATGTCACATATAATGACTAACACGAGTTTTTTACACTGATAGCATGCTTTTGCAGGGTAGACATAAACACGAGTTTTTGACGCTGATAGCATGCTTTTACAGGGTAGACGTAAACATGAGTTTTTGACACTGATAGGATGCTTTTACAGGGTAGACGTAAAGACAAGTTTTTGTCACTGATAGCATGCTTTTACAGGGTAGATGTTCTGTGTTATCTTTAAAAGGTGTTTAAAAGAAAAGTCCAAAATCAATATTATGTCTTAGCTTAAATTTTAACTGTCAGAATTATTGAGTCCCTACATCAACAGGAATGATAATTCTGCTAATAGCTGTGTTATAGCTGTAATACTTGTACCTTTAATATCTTTGAATCTGGGATTACGTTTCTTACTTCCCAGCAGAAGGTGAATATAACATGTACAGAGTGATTGCTATATATTTCAGGAATGGCACCAAAAAAGACAAGCATATAGAAAATATTTCCATAAAAACAGATGTGAAAACATTGTGTACCTTTATCGAGTTGATAAAATGCAAGGATACGGAACTCTTTGCATGCACATGTTAAAAGCAGCAAAATCTGTTGAAAGTTTTAAAGTAAAATATTTGACATGTTTGAACCATGTTTTTAGAATCATTGGTTATATTGCAAGTATTATTGTCATTTGCTTCACCTTTGTGCATGTACAGTGTATATCACCATCTATTATTTCTTTGATGTGCTTAACATTTTTTATTAATGCAGAGACCTGACATCATTATGCAGCTTTCTGTTTCTTAACAAGAAGTTTATGATACATTGACAATTAGATTAGTTGAGGGCCTCAGAGGAGACTACATTCATTTATATTTTAATTAAGTTGCACTAGTTAAGTAAAGCTTTATTATTATTATTATTATTATTATTATTATTATAGGATATCACACACATGAGGTCTCATGACATATGAAATTTTTAAAATGAGCTTAATAGTTTCTAGCCTTTGAGAGCCTTGGCAATTCTTGATGAACAAAAGATTGAAATTATGAAAGTTTTATGAAAGTTTTATAGCTTTCATTTGGAATGACCACAAATGTAAGATTCCATTTATCATATGACAAAAAATACTGATTTTTGTTTTATGAAACAGTAAAATAGTGTACATTTAGATGTCCTTGTCATTATGACTTTGCCTTGCATAATGTCATGATGTCATTTGTGATGTCATGAGGGGTTATTACATATGATATAGATAGGAAAATTATGATACGTGTTTATTAACCTAAATAACACAGTCATCTGATAAAAAGGTTTATGTAATTATGAATTGTATCTATAATTTATACATAATTGAGATAGGCACTTGCTGTTGTAATTTTAACAGTTGATTCATTTAAAAAAACTGAAATGTTTTAATTTTAATTGCATAAAAATACACATGAAAAATTACAGATGAACACATAGTTTCATAAAGGACATCTCAATGAGACTTGGAGAAATGAACATCCATAAATATGCAGCAACATAAGATAAAAGCTTTAAAATAAGAAATGTAAAAGTTTTGTTTTCTGGTGGTTTTTTTGTGTTTCATACATTTAAAATTCCATCACTGTGGTTCAGTCTGCAGATTTTGCTATGTTTCAATACAAGTGAATTGTGTATATTATACAATATGGCACCACTTAAGTTTGTTTGTTAATATTTACGTCAGGTAATAATTTTGACAGAAGTGACCTCAGTTTGTCATAATTGCAAACTTACAGATGTTATAAGTAGTGAAAACTGTTCTTGAAATTTGTAAAAAGGAACTTTATCATCATTTTTTTTTTACACAGGAAAAAAAAGTTGTATTGATTTCAGTGATATAAAGAGAAAAAACTTTGAACAGTCAGAACATTATGGTGGGATCAGCTCAGAATCAAGAAAGGAAAGACAGAGATGCATAATTTGTTGGCATGAAATATTGTAAGGAAATGCACCAAGTCAGGAACTACTGTATATACTCGTGTAAAAGCCGACACCAACTGCAAACTGCAGTTGACAAGTTCACATCAAGTTCACATTAAAATTAAATTAAAGCCAATGCATTACTGGAAGAAATGGAAAACAAACAGTTGTAAGATTGAGTGTCATATCTTAATACTGCTTGCCACTATTAATCTCCATGCAGTCAGCTTCTTCTTAAAGCCATTTTGTTTTGGAAGAAAAATTAATGTGATACTGAGTGTAAAATTGCGCAAATAAGTTAATGTCTTCTTTTTCAGGAGCTATCTGACAGACAGTAAGCCATATGTTCCCGATCCTCGCACTTTCATGGCACCTGTAACTGATAATGTACCCCGAATCCTCTATGAGGAGAGAGAAATGGAATGCATGGCCAAAGAAGAGACAATTAAGGTCAGTTACATATTTTGGTGGTAATCTGGCTACCTGTAAAAAATCACTGAATGGTAATTAATGAATATATGGCAATAAATGGGCAAAATGGTTGCCTGATTTTCATTTCATATACTTTGGTTACCACTTATATAATATATTGTCTTTAATTATTATTTACCAGTCATAAGGCCAGATGTATTATGTTATGATGTTGACCATCTATATGTTACCAGTTTTATTCTGCACAGTAGCTCATATTCTCCACCATCTACAGTTACCAATTTTGTGGATGGCTTGCACTGGGTAAGGAAGAACCCAGAAGATTTCAGCATCAGAAGGTCAAAGGTCAACGTCACTGTGACTGAAAGCAGAAAACTTTTCTATACAATATCTGGAGTTCTCCACTATCAACATATATACCGTATTTAGCTGTGTATAACGCGCACTTTTTTCACCTAATTTTCTTATCTTAAGTCGGGGGTGCGCGTTTTATACAAGAACTATAAAAAAAAGTTTTTTTCCAGGTCGATCTGACGAGAGTATGAAGGCACTATAGCCACCTACATGTGTCCCATTCACTCCTTGTGAAATATTAAATCCGTTGTACATTGCATTGTAACTAAATTGTTTACCGGTACTAGCCGTATTAAAGAAATAAATAATGCTTACAAATAGTCTTGTTCTTTGATTGCTTATGTTAATAAACTGGTTTAATTTCACATCACTGTGTAGCGTTTTGTTCTGTGCCTCGACCGGAAATACATGTACATAACGACTGGCAACTTGTTCAAAAGCTGTGCAAAGTGCCGCATTGGAGTGGAACAAATACCACTGTGAGGATTACCGTACTTGTTCCATAAATGTTCAGTATTCCATAACTGTTGATCTAATACATTTTTTCTTCATTTATTCTTGGTTAAATTGAAATATAATATGTGTAGAATTCAAGCAGTGTTAATGTTCTCATCAGAGGCACCTTTAGGGGACATATTTTTTGCGAATACGGTTTCTTTCTTACGGTAACACTGACACGTTGTGGAACAAAATAATCAATTAATGTATGAAGTCGGATAATATTTTTTTCTTTGGAAAATAAACTTGGTTCTTAGTTTTTATTTCTCATCTTAAATGATAGTATTTTGTATTTATTTCTGACTATAGAGTGTTCAATGTTTCATTGACTAAGTGTGGTCTTTTCAAGGTTATCAGCGGAACAAATATATGATTACCATACCTGTAAATGTTCAATATTCGATAACTGTGGATCTAATTAATTTTGTCTTCATTTATTCGTGTTTGAATTGAAATATAATAATTAGAATTCAAGCAGTGTTAATGTTCTAATTTTTTTCGTGGCTACGGTTAGCCTGTTACGGTAACACTGATACAGCGTTAATGTATGAAGTCAGAAAACATTTTGTTTTTCCTTTGGAAAATAAACTTGTTTCTTAGTTTTATTTCTCATCTTAAATCATAGTATTTGAGATATCTTTGCGACTATACAGTGATCAATGCTTCATTGACTCAATGTGGCCTTTTCACGGTAATCGGCGCCAGGTAAGCTTTGATGCGTTCAACATAGTTACAATGCTTTGTCTCGGTGAGCAATATTTAATTGATTCAGCGTGGTGTTTTTAACGGTTATCAGTGCTTCATTGACTCAGTATGGTCTTTTCAAGGTAATCGGCACCGGCTAAATCTTTGATGTGCTAAACATAGTCACGTTGCTTTGTCTAGGTAAATTTGCAATGTATTTACTTTTCTTCAGAAAATAAACTTGTTTCTTTGTTTTATTTCTCATTTTAAACAACAGTATTTGATACGGTACTTCTTTGTTACAATACAGTGAGCAGTGTTTAATTGACTCAGCGTGGTGTTTTTAAAGATAATCAGCGCCGGCTAAAGCTTTGATGGGCCAAACATAAGTACAATGCATTGTCTTGGTAAATTCTAGCTTGGACATGGAGATATATTTTAGAGGTGTAATGATAATCCAAATAAGTATAAATACCGGACCTAAACTTTCACATAGCATATTGTGTTCGATCTTGAATCTGAACGAATATAGTCAAAGTATCAACATGGGTCATATAAGAAATTCGTACAACGCGAAAGACAAGCTAACCATCATTGCCTATGCAGAAACACATGGTAACAGAGCTGCTGGGAGGGAGTTTAATGTAGGAGAGTCTTCTGTTAGGGAGTAGAGAAGAATGAAAGAAAGACTGAAGAAAATACTGAGAACAAAACAGGCAGACAGAGGGACAAGTGCAAAGTATCCGGACGTAGAGAGTGGAGTCCTTGAATGTGTCATGGATAGAAGAAGACAGGGAATCTCAGTATCCACGACAGAGATTCGCTTGCAGGCAATATTGATTGCAAAACAGAAGAAATAGACAACTACAAGGGGTCTGTGAGCTGGGCCTATGCATTTTTACGATGGCACGACTTGCCATGCATCATCATCAATGCCTTTAAAAAGTGCCGCATCTCAAATAAAATGGATGGCACAGAGGATGACATCTTGTGGGAGGACAATGCTAAGCGTGAAGACCACACAGAGAGCGAAGACGAAGACGAAGATGAAAGCTATTATGCAGCAACACCAGGAATGATGACAGACGAGGACATACAGCGACTTTTCGAGAGTGATGATGACGAAGAGGAATTTGAGTGATTTGATGCAATAGATTGAACTCCATCAACTAGACGAACCTTTAAAGGGCCCTTTTAAGGGCCAACCATAAAATCGGAAAAATACAATTTCAATATGGCCACTTTTTCATTCACTATCCAAAATGACCAACTGTTGTTGCACTATGAAAACGGAGCGAAATACCGGTAGTCACGATTTTAAAATGTATTATATCACATGCGCGTTATATGGCAGAACTACGTTTTTCCCACTCATTTTGGGTCAAAAATCGGGGTGCGTGTTATACACAGCTAAATACGGTATATATATATTTGTTTGGAGCAGGGTTTTTTCTTAAGATACATTTTTTTTCTTGAATTTTTGACATTGACATCAACCTATTTGCTTTAAATTAAATCACATACCTTTGTAATGCATTATTCTAGTGATATTCCAGCTGTCATATATGATGGGCATTAAGACCACTATTTGCAGAGTAGAAGTGTTTGCTGTCTCTGACTCAATGTATATGTTGGTCTCTAAGTACTTTGATTTCTCTTTTTTTTAGTGTGGAGCGGGTGGAGTCTCAAACCTCCTCAAAATATATAGTTCAGTTTTAAAGCAGACAAATAGAGTTATACATAATTGATTCTTGGCAAATAGAGATATTGACATAACTGTTTAAGAGAGGTAATATGGCTGTAGATCATGATCAATTTCTTCATAGCAACAAGATCAAACATGATACAGATAACAAACTATATACAAGGTGGTTATGGTCATTGAAATTCAGACACTAAGAATGAGTGTCATTGATCAAGTTTGCATAATAGGTTTGATTGTTGAAGACATTTTTGTTTTTACACTTCAGCTTGATGGCTCTTCATGACATCTCACATTCAGGATAGTATCATTGATAAACTGATATTATGAGAGTTCTTGTCTTTTTTTTTTTTTACCACTCCATACAATTTAATTAAGATGCAGCATGTTATTTTATATTTGAGGGTACTATGTCTAAAACTTAATTGGTTCCTCAACATATCTGAAAAATTTCTTAGAGGCAAGATCTGTTTTGATCAATTACATGTAGAATATATACCATATACTTGCTTATTAATCAAGTCCAACTGCAAACTGCACAGACCCAGATCTGCCATTGTATAATGGGCTGGCAGATCTAGGTCTATGCAGTTTGTTAGGAGTAATCAGTAGAACAAACAACACAGACCCTGATCTGCTGTCACATTATGTGATGGCATAGCAGGGTCTATGTTGTTTGCAGTTGGATCGATCTATTAGTGAGTATATACAGTACCAAATATTGTTTTGCAAATAAAACAGGATCAAGGAGAGGTTTAGCCTACAAAATCAATTATGGAAGTTTTACTGAATGTCAGAATCAAGTAATCTTCACACATCTTTCAAGTTTAATGCATGAGTATATGCCCATGTTACACAGTGGCCCCTATCTTGTAAGCCCCCTTGTCAACAGGGACCACCTCATCAAAGTACCATTTAACAAGTATTGTTTATTTTGGCAGACATGAAATACTGTAATGACAAAATTGTAGCAAGAACAACATATTTAAAACTTGGCAAGCAAGCTATCTTCATGAAATTAAATTTCGCAAAAAATTAATATAATACAGTAAGAGTCATAAGTTACTCAGTAAAATTTGACGTTGCTAACATGCTGAATTTATCACTTATGCTTAACGGTAAATTTAATGATACCAATTTACAGTATAGCAATTTTGTGAATAAAAGGCATATTTTAACTTGGCAAGTTATTTGTAAGAATTGCAGATCTAGGGGGTTATTTAAGAAAAGCTGATATATTTTGACCGGATTTTTTTATCTCATTTTTAAACTGCTAAATTGCTGTAACATTTTCACCATTAAAACTACCCACTATACAGTATAATTTTCTTGTACAATTAGTCGACTTGGGTGAGTGCATCATCTTATTAGGTCATCTTTCCATTATGGAGTGGGTGGCATTATAAGAGGGAAATTTCTATATATTTAAATTCTAAAGTTAACACAAATGTAGCAAATTTTCATTGAATACATTTGTTCAAAGGTATACACTATAGATTTATGAACCTTATTGGCAACCACATTTCAGTGAGGCTATGACTGTAGAAATTTCTGTAACAACACTTATTTGTTTAGCAAAGAGTTGTCAATCCATAACTTTCCCTCCTTTGTTTCATCTATACGTCCACTCATCCATTTATTCATTTATCCATCTATCATTTTGTCTATAGTACATAAACAGACAAACCATATTCCTTACATGATGCATTGAAGTATTCCAAAAATAAAATCTTTAAATATCTCATCAGCAAAATATGGTTTATTATCTTTAAATATAGATAAGTTACATTATTACCATGACTCGAGCATCCTTGAACAATCTTTAAAAAGAATGACTTTAATATTTTCTTTTTAATTTTCCAACACTGAGCTAAATATATCTTTTAATCTCTGACCACAAGTTGTATTTAATTTTTTTAATCTAATCTTTCTTTTTCCAGATACTCAATGCCAAAATCAACAGATTAGAACACTTGCTTCACCTGAAGGATGTCAGGATAGAAGATCTAACACTGCAGATAAATCAAGCAGGATTTGGGGGATATTCTAACAGGAAAAGATAATAACTTTACTGAATATTCAAACTCAGGCTCATTGTGGAAGAAATTTTCCCCATGAAATAGCTCAAAGTTCTAGATTTTTAATATTTATTATTATTATAATAGCAAGTTATGACACACTAGAAGTTCCTTATATGATGATGGACCCAGAGCAAAAAACACATCAGCCCATAGTGACTTGAAACTGAAATAGCCTGAGGAATGTGATACCAGATGTTCTGAGTTCCAGATACTTAATGCTCCATTACCATGTTTGCTCATGTATAACACATACCAAGATGCGAACATTGTTGACCCAGATTTGCCAACGTTTAATGTGCTAGCAGATCAGGGTTCCTGCTGTTCATTCTACGTCAGATTTCAAGCAATCAGCATGATCTAATCTGTTGGCACATTATGTTATGGCAAATATGGATGTAAACTTTTCACAACTGGATGTCCTCCAACACAGGTTAATACAGTAAGTGTTTCAATTAAGTATTAACTTACTATAATGCAGTTCTGCTTATACAGTGCTCCCTCACTATAATGCTGTTCATGGGAGTCATGACTATACTCACCTTATAAAAGGGACTGCCTTGTACTGAAATGCTTTATAATGAGGGATTAATGTATTAGATAAGAAGCGCAATGTATAGTTGATTAAGAAGACATTTAATAGAAGTCAATTAAACTGCATTCAAAAAGAGGAGTATCTGTGGTCAGCTTTAGGAAATATTTTCAATTGATGGGATTAGTCATTGGTAGTCCTGATTCATTCTTTATCCAAATATTATGTATCCCTTCTCCTTCCTAACCCTAAACCCTAACCCTTACTGTGGTAATTACAAATATTATGTATCCCCTCTTCTTCAGTCTGTTGTGGTAATTACAAATTGTATGTATCCCCTCTCCTTCAATCTGTTGTGGTAATTACAAATATTATGTATCCCCTCTCCTTCAATCTGATGTTGTAATTACAAATATTATGTATCCCCTCTCCTTCCTAACCCTAAACCCTAACCCTTACTGTGGTAATTACAAATATTATGTATCCCCTCTCCTTCATTCTACTGTGGTAATTACTTGAAAAGTAAAGCCTTCAGATTGCTAAATATGTTTCCCCAAGTTCATATTTACTGTATGGGACTATGTAGTTTTAGTTTCAAGGGATCTCTTTTTTCATTTGAGTAGGAAAGAAATCTATAAAATATATGCTTGTACCTCTGAAATATATTTTAAAAAATAGACAAATATTTACCCGTTATGACCAAGATAGCATACAAAAGAAGAATAAAGAATTAACATAGTCTCATCCATTAAAGAAGTGGTAGCATTTTACCATAAAATATGCATTTATTGATTAAGATTCTGCAGTGGACAATAGAAATTTGTTCAAAATTATCATAGAAATGTTGGAATATCATAACTGAAAAGAAGTATTGGCCTGAAATCATGCAACTTTTTGAACCTGTGTTTTGGCTCAAGATTTTGTGTCACCTAATCGAGAAAGATCTTACTTTTGTGTCAGATAATTACAAAGGACTTTTCTGTTGAAAAACCCATTTTGATTGGTGAGTATAAATACTGTCACCATCAGTAAATGTCAAGCTCACAAGCTTTATGATATATTGGTCAGATTATTTTCAAAACAGTCATCAATATTGTAATTTCAGATACCCACAGCTTCAAGATTGGTTGATATAAAAAAAATTGATCCATCAATGTACTTTCTGCTTTACATTGCAATGAATTTGCATCAATGGATAAATTATTCTTCAGGTAAATATAACTGCAAATCCTCAAATATGTTAGATGACATATTATGTAAAAATCTTTGGCAGAAAATATGCTTCAGTGATATCCACAAGTTTAGAATATGAATGTATTTAGACATACTGAAAAATCATATCCTAGCTTGCTCAGTAGCTTTCTGGTAAATAAAAGTTTATAAGCAGTGTATGAGATTAATAAAAAATATCACTTTGTGACAGGGATGATTCTGCTATATTAATTAGGATTGCCTGGTGGCTCCAATTTCTGTTCAAGGTTCCAACATATTTATTTTGAAATATCCCCAATGAAAGTTAGAAAATCGTGCTTGCCATAATTTTTCCCTTATTCCATTCATATCCATAACTTACATTACTGGATGGAACTGTAATTTTACCTTTTTCCTTACCTGAAGTCATCTTGATCAAACAAAAGTTTGCCATTGTTTCTAAGTGCATTTAGTCATAATAAGTATTCAGATTCACCAACGCATGCACATTGTCAAAGTGCTATTAAGTGAGCAGACAGCTCCTCCATTTTCATGGCGATTGATATGTATTCCTTCCTTATTTAGAACTTTCTTTTTGACAAGCTGTTTGGATAGTTGACTGTACATACTGCTAATGACGGATACACACATTTTGTGCTTTGAAGTGTTTAAATTGAACACAGGGCCCAAGATTTGTCTGCCAAATTATGCTTGGAGTCGTGTGGTCTAGCATGAAATGCTAAATGTTTTTTCTGATGACATTACATCTGATGAACTGAATCATGTTTTGTATGGCATTCTCTTTCATGCTTTTAAATTGAAAAGGGAATTAAGTTTTTTTTACTAGTGTTCAATATTCTAGTTTGTTGACTTATGTCTGCATGGTAAAAATGCTGCAAAAGGTTCTTATCGTTTGGAACAGAACACTTTATTTTGATGTGAAACTAACTAAAGGAGCCATATGATTATAGAGTACTTTTATTTCAGTAACACCTGTCAGTAAGACAGAATTATTATAATGCGGCCTAAATTTTTATTATACTAGATTTGTTAGCTGCAGATCCTCAATCTCTCATTAGGGACTTCTTCAGAAAATGCTGTTTTTGATACCAAAGAATACAACTACTACTACTTCTACTACAAATAAAGTCAACTTCTCTATAAACAAGAACAAAATTATGGAATAAATTTTGGTTTATACTATATACCAACCCTTATAATATTAATTTTTGAATATGCTATAAGGGAGATATGAAAAAAAATTACTACAAAATCTACAGGAATGATGAAGGATGGGAGGTTAGAAACTCCAAAAGCCTGTGTGTTAAAAATTCCAAAAAGTGTTCTTTTTGTGATGTAGAATTCCCAGTTAAAGGGATGGGGATCCCAACATTTTTATTGTTAGAATCATTTGTTTTGCTTTTACTGGCAGTATATTTTCTGTTTTATGAAAAAAAATGATGTTCTGTTGAAGGCAATTAAAATTGACTGTAGGAGTGACAGTATGTGTATTTGTTGAAAACAAATTCATACACTGTGGTCAAGATTTTCAGAATTGTATGATGTTTTTCTCCAGAACATATAATTTTATTGATTGAATTATTTAAAACAGCATAGTTGTTATATAATGTGGTTGATATAATGAGATGAAATGATTGTTGCTATATACTGTTGGTGTTACAATGAGATGAAATCAATATTGTTATATACTGTGGGTGTTATAATGAGATGAAATCAATATTGTTTTGTACTGTGGGTGTTATAATGAGATGACATCATTATTGTTATATACTGTGGGTGTTATAATGAGATGAAATCAAAATGATAAATAGTAAGTATCATGCTTATGACTCCTTTTGCTTACAATATTATGGTGCAAAACAATCAAACAGCTTTTTTTAATCATTTTCCCAGAATTTGTTTTAGGATATATGGAAAATTCTAGGTCTCTGTTGATTTCTTTGAAATTAAGTGGGAACAGTTGATACCCCTGTCATATGGCAATATATATACATTTGAGTGTACCATATTTTTGGGTAAGAAGTCGTTGCAGAATATAAGTGGATACGGCCTATTTTTTACTTTTCCACTCCCTAATTCCTTTATAAGTTGAAGTGAACTATAAGACAAGGTTGTGACCATTTTTAATGATTGTATAACACTGTCCACCTAACCTTTTTCACATTGGTTTTGGTCAAGAATGCTGTATTTTTCATGTACAAGTCGATGTGGAGTACAAGTTTAGGGTCAATTTTTAAATGCAAAATGTACCAACATGTACACAAAAATATATGATAGGTAGTTTTTATTGGAACTCACCAATCACTCTTGTCTGTCACTGAAAATTTGCTGTGCAGTGAAGAATGTTATTGCATTCAATAAAAAGCTGCATTCAAACCTAAACAGAAAATAATATGTTTTTTTTAGATTAGCCTCTGGGAATTTGTGTAGGATGACAAATCAAACATATGATTTGGCTGGTTATGGAAAGGTCACTTGTACTAAAGATTCCAATTATTTCTTTCAAATGCTACTATTTTCTGAAAATTAAACCTAACCTATGTTAATTTTTGGATAAGTCATGTCCAAGTTAGTGTCTGATATAAGTAAGATAGTCTTGGTGCCTCTAAACTTATAACTAATGCACTGGATTTCATAAAAAGTGTGAAAAAATGAAGGAAATATATAAAGAACTTAGTGTAGTGATACCTTGAATAGTATAAAGGAGAAAAAGGCATTGTTTTGATAATTGGGCACCCTATATATGTTTCATAGCTAATTTTTGTATACATATAGTACATGTAAATGAATAAGTAAATAAATCAGTTTATTTGGTGAATATTAGAAGACTCCTATGCAGAAAAGTTAATTTATTTAACTTATTAATGGTGGGAAACACCAGACATGCACTTGATTTCTTTATTATGCCCTAATACACACATGGTTTTGCATAGTTTTGAATTTTTAAAACTTTGTTTGGATGCAAACAAAACTTGATTGCACATTGGTTACTTTTTTTTGTTTTCTTTGTCCCTGGGGTACTGCTATAGTGTGAATACGGCACATGCAGGTGGTTTGATTCTTCCAATTTATCAGGACCATAACTTGAGTAATGCTAAGTGTGTCTTGACAAGAATTATGAACTCAGATATTTATTGACCATTTTTTGTAGAAAAGAGTTTGATTTGTCCATTCAAGATGACACAGAGAACTTTAATAAGGCATACATTGGGGCTTCTGGTCTGATCATTTGTGAGGAATATATCGGATTTATGGTTCTTCAAGCATCAAATTCTCAACAGTTTAAGTATCTCCCAACAATTGAAAATGAACATGCAAAGTGTGTATGCCAGTTTTTAAAATGAACATGTAAAGTGTGTATGCCAGTTTTAGAAATTAACATATAAAGTGTGTATGCCAGTGTTTAAATGAGCATATAAAATGTGTATGCCAATTTTAGAAATGAACATATAAAGTGTATGCCAGTGTTGGAAATGAACATATAAAATGTGTATGCCAGTGTTGGAAATGAACATGTAAAGTGTGTATGCCAGTGTTGGTAATGAATATACAAAGTGTGTATGCCAATGTTGGGAGTGAACATACAAAGTGTGCATGCCAGTGTTGGAAATTAACATACAAAGTGTGTATGCCAATGTTGGAAATGAATATACAAAGTGTGTATGTCAGTGTTGGAAATGAACATACAAAGTGTGTATGTCATTGTTTGATATGGACATACAAAGTGTGTATGTCAATGTTGGATATGAACATAAAAGTGAGTATGCTATTGTTGGGAGTGAACATATAAAGTGTGTATGCCATTGTTGGGAGTGAACATACAAAGTATGTATGCCATTGTTGGGAGTGAACATACAAAGTGTGTTTGCCATTGTTAGGAGTGGACATACAAAGTGTGTATGCCATTGTTGGGAGTGAACATATAAAGTGTGTATGCCAGTGTTAAGACAATTATTATCTATGTATTTCTTGAAATATCTGGCCCATGGATCTCAAAACTACTAATATTTCACCTTAGGTACATAAAAGTGATATGCTTTCTTCAGATCCATTTATTGAGAGATTAGAAGTATCATTTTTAACTTGATGGGGGCATCTTCTAAAGCAACAATCTGGGCACAGATTCAGGCAAAAAATTGTGACATTTGTTCATTTTTTGAAACTTAAATATTTAAAAATATGCCATAATTGAGTAAAATTTGTTTTTACAAATGAAATAATGATATGTTTGTATTCTTACTAGCACAAACATATCAAGGAGCTGTGATGGCTCAGTTGGTAGAGCATCATAATTCATGGGTCACAGGTTTGATACCCACCAAGGTCAGTCCAGGTCGGCTGCCTTGGTGTGTCCTTGGGAAGGGCTTTTACCATATATACTATTGTATAAGCCGATACCAACTGCAAACTGTATAGGCCCAGATCTGCCGCCACTTAATGCGCCGGTCAGATCTGGATTTATGCAGTTTGTAAGGACTAATCAGTAGAACAAACAACATAGACCCTGATCTGCCAGCACATTATACAATGGCAGATCATGGTCTATGTTGTTTGCATTTGGACTTGGATTATATGCGAGTATATATGGTAGCTCCCATTTTCTCGGCATGATATAGCAAATAAAATGTTAAAAGTTCCATTAAAACAAAAAAAACAACAAATCAAACATATCAAAGGAATCATACTTTCTTATGAATATAGTAAGTGAGTTACTATATTTGGACCTTAATATTTGTCATCAGTGGCATCTATTGATACTCCACATAGACCACTGTCTTGTAAGATATACTGCACTCTGAAGCAAACCACACTGGAGAAAGGGCAGCCAAACTTTGCAACTATTTTTCAGTGTTGCTACAGATACAAAAAATTTTAATTTATTAAATAGGTGTAACTTTTGTTATTTCAAAGTATCACTACACAAATTGAGCTAATCAGCTGTTATTGCATTAATAGTTTTTCTCTGATTTTTCCTGGAGATTTGTTAAACAATGAAGAATGTTATTTGCATTCAGTAGAAAAAGCATCATTAAAGTCTAAACAAAAATAAAATGTTTATTGAGCTCAGCCTCAGGGCTTTTGCATAAGATGATAGCCAACATGTGATTCAGCTGATTCCAGAAAGATCACTTGCACTAAACATTCCAATTACTTCTTTCAAATGCAACTATTTCCAGAATATTCAACATAATTTATGATAATTTTTTAATGTGTTGTGTCCATGTTAGTGCCTAACATAAATATGATAGTCTTTGGGCATCAGAACTTATTATTAATGCATTGGATTTCATCAACAAATGTGGAATAATTAAGGAAATATATGAGGAACGTAATTAGTGTAGTGATACCTTATTGTGACTGGTCGATTTCTTCATGTGAAGGTAAATTTCAGTAGTGTATATACTCCTGTTCATTTAAAGCTCTTTATTAAATTAATTTAATATTATTGAATTGAGATATTATTTTCTTTTAATTCATATCTTTCTTATGCAGCATGATCTCATTTATGTTAAACACTTTAGCTATTTTTGTGACTTTGGGAAAATCAAAAGTGATGTAATGCATAATCACTGAGTCTGTTTTCAGGATTATAATTACACTATTATTAAAGACAATTGAAATTGTACAACAAGCTTTAATAAAAAGAATAAAATTTACCATATTCTCAAAATACCAAAGAATTATATATGATGTGAATATATTAGAATAGTATGATTGACATACTGTAGAACCTTGAAAACTTGTACAGCACTACAATTTTGGTTCATAGTTTCTACTGCTTCAAGTTTTCCATGGTTGTAGACAGAGAGTCATTTGAAAGATGCCAAGTACATGTATTTGAGTGATTGATGGTTGAGTTGTCTTGTTTTACTGTATATACTTATATTTTATGTAAAATGTAGAGTAATTTTGTTCCTCCTGTATGGAAAAAATGTTTGCATTAATACAGACTCAATAGTTGTGGTGTAGGAAATTTTCATATCTCAGTATGATTAGTTTCATACCTCAGTATGATTACTGTTTCATATGTTGATATGATTACAGTTTCAAATCTCAGTATAATTACTGTTTCACATCTCAGTATGATTAATGTTTCACATCTCAGTATAATTACTGATTCTTCGAAGTATGATTACTGTTTCACATCTCAGTATGAGTACAGTTTAATATCTCAGTACAATTACTGTTTGATATCTTAGTATGATTACTGTTTCATATCTTGGTATGATTACTGTTTCATATCTCAGTACAATTTTTATTTGTTTTATACAAGGTGCCCTGAGCAATTCTCCCATCTGTTTTTAACCTCACAGTTCAGTATCAGTCACTTAAATTTATCTAATGTGAATGTGAAAGTTTGTCAGAGAGTTTAAAAATTACAGTCATGTCCTGCTTATTTTATGACAAATTTTCCTGTGAAAAATATGGTATCTGAGTAACCTACCTTCAGATAAATTGTTACAATTTTGAATGACTTGTAACCAGTCAGTCTCATTCATGGTATTGTGTAAAAGTAATATTTAATCAAATGAATGATCCTTAATTCCATCAAGTGAAGAGTAAACATGCACATATATTAAGCATTTTGAAGACCACAGGTGTCATCTGTATGAGATATTACATTGTATTCTACATAGGATGTAGACCACAAAAGTCTATACAAGATGTAGAAGTGCATTCTCTGTAGAATGTAGACCACTGAAGTCTATACAAGCTGTGTCAGTGCATTCTATGTAGGATGTCGACCGCAAGTGTCAAGTCTGTATGAGATGTAACGGTGTATTCTGTGTAGGAGGAGCGAAAAGAGACTATTTTATCAAGTAAATGTAAAGGATTTTTCCTTCCAATAAAATATCAGGGTACAAAGTGTATTTCTTTTTCCAGTCTAAGGCAGGTAACTGGCTTCAGAAATTCAATAAAGGATTCCCATTCCTTGACTCATATATGTGATTGAGCACATGTGCATGTGTATTTGAGATTTAAAATAATTCTCACCTATTTAAACTTATCAACATTTGTTGTAAAATTGAAGCAACTTTACCTCATCAGTCACAAATGGTAACTTCAATGTGATCAGTAAATTAAAAATTGGGAAATTTTTATGAAGGATTAATTCCATGACTTAATTGTCTATCATTTAACCAAAAATGTATGGTATGAAATGCATTTCTCTTTCAATTTTGTAATATTTACTAAACTTTACATATAGAATATAGATTTTGTGAATATTCTCTACATTTCTGTGTGTATCTATATCTGCACCTATTTGGGGATGTAAATTACCAATATTGCTAATGATCACAATTTCTGTGATATTATTGTATGGTTCGTAGTCAGGTTGTATGCAACAGCTCCTTGAAATATTTTTGTAATTGCACAGTATAGTCTTACTTACCTGAATATATCTTAGCAGATTAGAGAGCCAAATTGCAAATACAGCTTCCTGAGATGAGATTCTGAAAATTTTCATATGTTATCATCAGCAATTATTTACAAGTTGAGTGAATTCAATACATTTTTTTGTGATTTGCTTATAGGCAACATGCATATTGAATAACTACATTATTAAAGGTAATAAAACTATTGCAAATTTTGTTACTGGCAAAATTTGTGGAAATTCTTTAGGCATTTTATAATGACTGCTGAAACAGGTTTGAGTTTCATTGCACAAGACATTGAACTGATAGACTGTGATATAAAAATTCCCTGTTATTGTGAAATTCACACAAACAGGATATACATTGAGGTATGTCACAAGACCATACAGAAAAGTATGTCTAATCTTGATATATTGGAGAAATTGTAATGAACCATAATTGTTACTACATTTCAGAGAGAGAGAATGAATGAAAATTTAACATTAGAAAATCTATAGATGTTAATTTAGTATTGCAGTTCTTTAGTGAACAAATTCTCATGCACATTTAAATTGGAATGATTTGTTGAGAAATTAATTGATGCTAATTTTGCATTGGTTATTCTTTTTGTAACTTAGCACGCCTTGGTTTTGAGCAAGAACTAGATTTTTAGCACTTTTATGCAACTACCTATAAGTCATCATTATGATGACTGACTGGATCAACAAACAGAATTTGGTTAAATAAAATGAAGATCTCAGCTTCAGTGTTAAAATACTTTTTATATTGCTGTATAAATATTTTCCAAACACAGGCATTGTTCCAAGAAGCTCAGGTTTCAAATAATATCACGAACAGATGTGAATTTTTACTTATTATGCAAACCTTTAAAACTACTTCACAAAATGATCTTTTAAAGGTATGCATAATAAGTAAATATTCATGTCTATTTGTGAGATATTAACTTCATAATGGCCTATGGCGACAGTTGGTAAATGACAAGAACTGATCCTGGACCAGTATGATTCTTCTGGTCAAATCTTGGTTTAACTTTAGTTGCTTGTCCAACTTTTTCCTCTTATTTTAAATTTGTTGGCTTCATTCGTGATTTGGTGACAAAAAATTTATGAACAAATATAATGAAGCATAATGTTTCCTACTGAATACTTGCTCTTGAGGAACTACTCTGTGTAAAGTGTTGAATATCATGTTGTTTGCAAATTCCACATTACATTGAATAGAATTAATCTTTATATATCTTTGTAAATATATATACATCTAATTGTTAATAGGTGATAGGGATCTCATAAGTAAATCAAATGCCAGTTGTTAAAGGTCTTTAACAGTTAATATTTTATAAGTAATTTTATATATATATATATATATATATATTATACATTCTCACAGGTGACATATATGCTAAATATAAATTAAATTGACTATTTTAAAATGAACGTAATGCTTTAGATTACATTCACTGTAATGTATTATTGGTAACCAAATTCTTTAAAAGACAGTCATTTTGATTTAAAATTTTATTTAAAATTTGCTTAATCTAGGATGTGTTTCTTTCAGAAATTAAAGAAAATAATTGTCATTTTTCATTACAGAATTTATGTCATAAAATACAACCTAATTTTGCTTTTGTTATTATTTAAGTTCAGAGATCATTTCTTCAATCATAACTTAAATCCAGTCAAACCTGTCTTAATTTGACACCTCAGGTAAGTAAAAAAAATAAAGATATTTTAAGACAGGCATCTTCTTAATGGAGGTTTATTTGTACCATATTTACTCACATACAAGTGAGATCCAACTGCAGACTGCATTTTTCCATATCTGCTCTTTTACAATTCTCTGGCAGATCTGGGTCTGTGCAGCTTTTTAGGATTAATAAGCAGAACAAACATCATAGACCCTGATCTGCCAGTGTGTTATGCAAGGGCAGATCAGGGTCTATGTTTGCAGTTGGATCAAACTTATAGGCGAGTATAGACGGTACTCAAATTTAGTTAAAGTGACTGTAAAAAAAGTGACTGTTAATGATGGATGATTGCTTACTGTATTCATCCAATGATAAACCCATGCTTGATGATACCAAGGTCCATCCCCATTTTATATACAATTTTGGCAAATATTTAGTACAAAGGATATTATTGGCTAATAATAAGCCCATTCCATACTTTTTGACAAATTTATTAGGCTGGCCCCCCAGGTCATATCATGGGAGAAATACTGCAATAGATGTGACTTTTAAGGCAGGTTTGACAATACTAGCATATTATTCAGCTATTTAAAGAAAGACCATTTAGTTTTTAAAAGAAAGACCATTTGCATGTAAGTTTTGGTTAATACAAAACACTTAAAGTTTGTATTATTTGAGAATAACATAACCTTAACATTATCTGTCCTAATCTAGTCACTATCCCTTGTCGTAACCTTCTTGTATGACCATTACCAAGATGCTATTTTCACAACATTTTTACAAAGACTATGTATATGTACAGTTTATTTTATTCTACAAATATATCTTTATGCACCCTTCTTTGTAACTTTTCACATGTCTATATTTCTATACATATGAATGGTAACATAGTGTAATAGGAAATAACAGGTATATATTTTTCTATGCATTTTTTAGCATTGTTTTTGTATGTTAGAAATATCTTTAAATAAAATGGCTCCATCACACAAACCAATTTTGTTTCCTCTATACAGTCAATGTTTTCTCCCAGAAGTCTAGTTTATCAATACAGTACAAAGGGACATTACTCTCATAAATCTCAGATTACGTACAAGTAATACTTTCAGATATCAGATTGAGATCTGACAAAGTATTCTCTGAAGTTTTGATAGGTAATGTCTGGTCTTGAATTCCTGTAAATTGGAAATGATGATAAATTAATTGGGATCTGATTTTTTTCCCAATGTCATCCATCTGCATTGATCTTAAATGCAAAGCAGTTGTTCTATTGATTCACTTTCACCATTCTTTAATAAGTTGCATATTGTGTGGAAATGGTACTTTGGTTCAAAATATCACCAGGAAAAAAAATCTTAGAAAAAGGACATTTATTATGTGAGAAATTGAGCTGGAGGAGTGAGACTTCTATATCATCAAACATTCTGTGAGAGTTTTCCTCACAATTTGAGATATTCAGTTTATGACAAGTGTCTGAATATTGCAGCAAGAGTGCACATGCTTTGCACCTGTTCAGTCCCAGGTTCTATCCATGGTTACAATGCATGCATGCTTTGAACCTCTTTAGTCCCAAGTTCTATCCCTGGTTCCAACACATGCTTGCTTTACACCTCTTCAGTACCAGGTTCTGTCCTTGGTTCCAGTACGTGTAAATGTATGCTGCCACCTATCTAAGATGGCTGTTTTATATATATCACACAGACACACACACACACACACACACACACACACACAGGCATTTAAACTCCCATGTATATTATATCATATATAACAACAAAAAAGAACAGTGGCAAATATTCACATTTAGACAAAAAAATGTAGAGATATCAAAAGAGTTGTGGTGAACAGGTCAAATCTCATTCTTTGATTTGGAAACTTAATACATTACAAAAGAAACTGTTCAATTTGACATCTGCATTTTGTGATTCCTCAGATACTTAACCAGAAAGGTCTGTCTCATGGTTTTATCAACATAACGTGGCTATGGATGAGAGAATTAGTAACCATGATGAGAGTGGAAAATCTCAATGAGCATCATATGGACATCTGACTTCGTGTTTTAATTATATTTGATTTTTTTTAAAACTCCGTTTCATACTGTCACAATAAATATTCAGTAAGCAAAATACCTTACTGACCAGTTTTCAAGTAATTTGCACATGACATATTCTTTATACTGTAATATACAATTATTGAGATTCATTTCACTCAGAAAAATTTGTAATCTATCGAAGTCAAATTCTATTAATGGATTTCAATCTTAGTAAATTTTTATTTAAGAAGAACAATTTTTATGAAGATTTGTCCTGGTATTAATCATTGTTGATTAATTAATTCAACATGATAATTACTGAATTCTATCATCTGCATGATTCTTAGATAAATTGGTACTTACAGAAATTGCAAAACTATTTCAGAGCAAATTCAAGCAAATGCTATCCACGTTTAAAAGAGCAACTTTCATTATACCCCTGCCAAAAGGCAGAGCATATTATGTAATACTGTCCAGCCGACCATTTGTCTTCTACCAATTTTGTTTCTGCACATTAACTTAAGGTGTCCACCATCTACAGTTAACAAACTTTATAGATGGCTTGCACTTGGGGTAAGGAAAAACCCTATCATTTTTTAGGTCATAAGGTCAAAGGTCAAGGTTACTGTCACTGAAAGAAAAAAAATGGTTTCTGCACAATAAGGTCTCTTCTCTACAGTTATTACATACTTCTGAAAGGGACAGGTATAAGGTGAAGCTGTTTGCATTTGCAACATGCACAGTGGAGATCATGTTGACATACCTCTATGCTACTTTCATGTACTGTGACTAAAATTTCTTTACATATGGTAATTATGGAAATTGGGCATTATCTAAAGCATACAGCTGATCAAAAAATCTGCTCTCATGTGCTCAAAAAATGAGCATGAACTAGCCCCAAGTACACTAACTATAGCAGTTAGTAAAATAGAGAAAATTAATTTTTCCAGAGTAGGCACTACATTGTACCAGCTTCTGAATGTGCAATAAATGAATAATAAAATATATAAAAAGTAAAAAGAGTTATTAACCTTTTTTTCTTCTCCAATTTACCTTTGAAGTCCAGGAGGTGAAAATGACAGAGTGGAGTTAGCAATCTTTTGATAGGTGCACATCTAAAGTAAGGCCAAGCTGTATACTCTCCAACTTGAAATTACACCCATCAATCATACACTAAAATAAAGGGAATTAAAATGTTCTTTTAACAATACCTAAGATATACAAGGTCTTTTTTACATAGCCAGGATTACCTGTGAGGAAAATCTGGGAAATTCTTTTTCTTTAAAAATCAAAACTTATGCAATTTGCAAAATTGTAGAGTGGAACCTAAATTGAATTCTCCACCATTTACAGTTACCAAACATTATGTCTGGCTTGCACCTGGTGTAAGGAAGAATCCTATTGATTTCAGGGTCAAAAGCTCAAAGGTCAAGGTCAGTGCAACAAAGAAGAAATTTGGTTTCTGAACAATAACCTGAGTTCTGCACCATCTCTGGTTACCAAACTTTGTGGATGAAAGAAGATAAATGATTTATGCACAATGACTTGCGTTCTCCACCATCTCTTGTTACCAAAATTTGTGGATGGCTTGAGCTTGGCATAAGAAAGAAGCCTATTAATTTTGAGGTCAAAAGTTTAAAGGTCAAGTTCACTGACTGAAAGAAGAAAAATGGTTTTTGCATAATAACTTTAATACTAGACTATGTACCATGACTAACATTTGTGGAGGGCTTGCACCCGAGGTATGGAATAAGCCTATTGATTTTGGGCTCAAAAGGTCAAAAGTCAAGGTTATTGTGGCTCAAACACAAATTAGTTTTGAAGATTAACTTTTGACAATTACAACTTTTATTTAGAATTGAAGGCTGCCAGCCCATGTGCAATTTATGTTATGAATTATATCACACAAGAGCACCTCCATACGCATCAGCATATTCAGTGCTAAATTACATTCTAATGCCATGAAATATTCTGACACTAAGAGAGAGAGAGAGAGATAATATATGGAGACATCAATATTAACATTATAGTTGGAATATATCAGATTGGTGAAGTTTCTTCTAGAACTTGTTTTCTCTTTTGAAAAGCATCAATAAGACAGTAGGATAAATTTCCAATAATATCAGCCTTTTAATCTGCAAAAGTTAATAACAATTTTCTTTAGGATAAGATTGGCAGAGTGATGAGAGAAGTTTTGATCTTAATTCCTAATAAAATGGACTGACCATGACCACATGATATCCATCTTCTATTTGCAATGCATCACATAGGGTACAGATGCTTTCATTTGCTGGTATTTTATTGTGTCTTCCATTTTTAATCATTACATTATGGGTAGAACATCTAAAGGGAGACCAGTAATTAGGTAATATTCAACATTTAGCTGAGATTTAAATTGTAATGATGACCTTTCTTACAATGTGATATGTCTGAAACTCACGTGAGATTCAATTAACTTGAATGGTTACACCAAGTTTCACTAACAAAAAATTTACATTTTGCAGGGTATCAGTTATTATTCATTCATGTTAGTTTTATCCAGTTCTTGATTAATGTTGTAAGGTACTAAATACAGAGAGGATCCCAACCACACTCACCTTTAGAAAATGCAGAAACCATATTCTGCTGTAATTTTTAAAAAAAATGGTACAAAGGACACAATAACAAGTTTTTCATCACCTACATCTTGTGAAATTCACACATATCCAAACTTCCAAACCATATCTATATAATAAGTATTTGACTTGTGAGGCCCAATTAACTCAACCAGCTTCATCAAGTTTCACAAACATTTTGTAGCATGTTGCAGGGTATCTATCATTGTTTGTTCTGGTCAGTTTTATCTATACATTTTGTAAAGTACTGAATACACATACATGCCACATTTACATCTAGAAAATGCTGAAAACATATTCTGCTGTAATTTTAAATAATTGATACAAAATCTGTGTTGGACATTTTCAATCTGGTTTTAAATATTCATATCCCCAAATTGTGCCTCATAGTCTAAAATGGGAGAGACCATAGTGTTGAATAATTTAAAAGATTTAGAAACAGATAGGGCTCCAATTTTACTTTGATTCTTTTAAATCATAATGAATGCTTTGCTTGCTGGTGATGCCAGACAGTTTTTCTTGCTGGTGATGCCAGACATTCCTTTGCCTTAGTCAAGATGAGGTTGAGAGTAAAGAAAGACCCAAATATTTAGATGCTGATACAGTTTCAATTTGCAGGAAACAAAACTTTGTGGATGGTTTGAACTTGGCATCAGAAAGAAGCCTATTGATTTGAGGTCATAACATCAAAAATCAAGGTTATTGTGTCTGAAAGAAAAAAAAGAGGTTTCCACACAATTAATTTTGTTCTACACCATTTAGAGTTACCAAACTTTGTGACTGGCTTGCACCTGGGTAAGGAAGAACCCTATAGATTTCAGGGTCAAAAGCTCAAAAGTCAAGGTCAGTGCAACAAAGAAGAAATTTGGTTTCTGAACAATAACCTGAGTTCTGCACCATCTCTGGGGTTACCAAACTTTGTGGATGGCTTGTACTTGGCATAAGAAAGAAGCCTATTGATTCTGAGGTCCATAAGATTAAAGGTGACTGAAAGAAGAAAAAGGTTTTTACATAATAACTTTAGTTCTAGACAATGTACCATGACCAAAGTTTGTGAAGGGCTTGCATTTAAGGTATGGAAGAATCCTATTGATTTAGGGGTTATGAGGTAAAAGGTCAAGGTCATTGTGGCTCAAGCAAACATTAGCTTTGCAGAATAACTTTTGTTCTAGAGTAAGTTCCTTGACCAAAATTCGCGGATGACTTGCACTTAGGGTAATAAAGAAAATATATATTCTCGACTCTAAACATCAGAGGTCATGGTCATGGTAAGTCTAATAAACAAATAATGGTTTTTGCACATTAAGTTTAGTTAAAGACTGCATAACTTGACCAAAAGTCTAGATCAATGAGATCTGTTGTCCAATAATCTCCAGAGCCAATCATACCCTACTACTGCCTACATAGAGGAGCAGTGCAGGTCTATATTATGCCATTCATGGTACAGTGCAGGTCTATATTATGCCATTCATGGTACAGTGCAGGTCTATATTATGCCATTCATGGTACAGTGCAGGTCTATATTATGCCATTCATGGTACAGTGCAGGTCTATATTATGCCATTCATGGTACAGTGCAGGTCTATATTATGCCATTCATGGTACTCTTGTCAACAAATGGACTGTAAGTACATGTATACACAAATCACTACTTTGCTGAACAACTGTCAAACTGCAGTGTACCCTCTTTATAACACTGTTCATAAGACCATAAAAATAACACTGTAATTGAGGACACATAATACTCATGGTTGTTCCCAAAAAGCTGTGTACAAAATACAAAAAAGGGTATTTAATTATGTTAAACCATGTTATAGATGATTCTCAACAACCATGAGCTAAAATCAAGTGAAATACATTAAGTAGCAATAAGAGCCAATTTAATGGTTTTCAGTAATGTACCTGTATTATAAGAACGACATTTGTACATTGAAAGGCTTTATTATGAGGGACAACTGTAATTTGATCTTGTTATTTTCAACATTCTTATACCTAGATGATATAACCAAAAATTTACTCCATTTAAAAAAATGTTTCAAATTTTGACAAGAATAAGAAATAAAAACTTAGTTCAATTGAAAAAAAAAAAATTCTGTAAAAGATCTGATGAAAACTGAATATATCTTTCATCAATTAATGCATGATTGTCTTTGAAAAAAGTTTATTTTGGTTTGAAACCTGGGTTATAGGTTAAGTTTAATTTATATTCAAGAAGATATAAATGTTTGATTGATAGTATGTTCAATCACAGAGAGACAGAAGACTAGATTATGTTCAGTTTGTTGTGTAACTAAAATATAACTTGTATACTTTAGCCAATGCATTGGACTTTTCTTTGTTTAACATGACTTTCCATTTTGAACAAGTAACATTAGCTGTTATCAGCTATTTTAGCCACAAATAAAAGACCTAACAAGCAGAGCTAAGGCAGGGCACCATGCTCAAGGGTACTCGAAACAACCCATCAGCAGTGAGGTTTGATCTTGTGACTTACTGCTTACGATCAATTTACTATCAGTGCAAAATACCTCATACAGTATTGACATGAAATTACATGTAGTTTGGTTTCAATACCAATCATTAAGAAAATAATAGAGTTTTACATGCCATGTAGGAACTGAGCAAATGTTTTTTGATGTCATAGCCCAGTGGTACCCAACCTTTTGAGTATGAGGACCCCTTTTTAACCCCCAAAAAATTGCACAGACTCCCACATGGTAATAGTTGTACCTTTAGGCTGTGGTGGGGATAAACACTGAGCAACTTGGCATGCTAAATTCGAACATGCCTCGCTCGCAGCGGCAGGGATAACAGAGGAAAGCAACAGCTGACTGGAGGAGCAATACTTGCTCCGAAGCTATGTAAATTCATGGACTCCTGGGAATAATTACATAGTCCACAGGTTGTGAACCACTGTTATAGCCATTTAGGTGAATTTCCTTCAAGTTTAGGTGAAAAATCTCACAAGAACTACATACTTCTGCTTGTCTATGATAACATGTTTACAGAGAAATTCTCATACTAAAATATAAACCATTATTGGGCTTGTGTATGATCAAATGTTCACAGAGAACACATAAAATCTCATACTAACACATAAAATTCTCATACTAACACATAATACTAACACCTAAAATCTCATACTAACACAAAAAATTCTCATACTAACACATACAATTCTCATACTAACACATAACCATTATTGGGCTTGTCTATGATCAAATGTTTACAGAAAAATTCTCATACTAACACATAAACCATTATTGGGCTTATCTATGATCCAATGTTTACAGAGAAATTCTTATACTAACACATAAAATTCTCATACTAACACATAACCATTATTGGGCTTGTCTATGATCAAATGTTTACAGAGAAATTCTCATACTAACACATAAACCATTATTGGGCTTGTCTATCAAATGTTTACAGAGAAATTCTCATACTAACACATAAAATTCTCATACTAACACAGAAATTCTCATACTAACACATAACCATTATTGGGCTTGTCTATGATCAAATGTTTACAGAGAAATTCTCATACTAACACATAAAATTCTTATACTAACACATAAAATTCTTATACTAACACATACAATTCTTATACTAACACATACAATTCTCATACTAACACATAAAATTCTCATACTAACACATAAAATTCTTATACTAACACATAAAATTCTCATAATAACACATAAAATTCTCATACTAACACATAAAATTCTTATACTAAAACATAAAATTCTTATACTAACACATACAATTCTCATACTAACACATAAAATTCTCATACTAACACATAAAATTCTCATACTAACACATAAAATTCTTATACTAACACATAAAATTCTCATACTAACACATAAAATTCTCATACTAACACATAAAATTCTCATACTAACACATAAAATTCTTATACTAACACATAAAATTCTCATACTAACACATAAAATTCTCATACTAACACATAAAATTCTCATACTAACACATAAAATTCTTATACTAACACATAAAATTCTTATACTAACACATAAAATTCTCATACTAACACATAAAATTCTCATACTAACACATAAAATTCTTATACTAACACATAAAATTCTTATACTAACACATACAATTCTCATACTAACACATAAAATTCTTATACTAACACATAAAATTCTTATACTAACACATAAAATTCTCATACTAACACATACAATTCTCATACTAACACATAAAATTCTTATACTAACACATTAAATTCTCATACTAACACATAAAATTCTCATACTAACACATAAAATTCTCATACTAACACATAAACCATTATGGGCTTGTCTATGATTAAATGTTTACATAAAATTTTCGTACATGTACTAACACATAAAATTCTCATACTAACACATAAAATTTTCATACTAACACATAAAATTCTTATACTAACACATAAAATTCTCATACTAACACATACAATTTTCATACTAACACATAAAATTCTCATACTAACACATAAACCATTATTGGGCTTGTCTATGATCAAATGTTTACATAAAATTTTCATACTAACACATAAAATTCTCAAACTAACACATACAATTCTCATACTAACACATAAAATTCTCATACAAACACATAAATCATTATTGGGCTTGTCTATGATCAAATGTTTACAAAAAATTCTCATACTAACACATACAATTCTCATACTAACACATAAACCATTATTGGGCTTAAATACATGTTTCCAATACTGAAGAGCACTTCATTAACTCTAACTGCCAGATACCTCACGTAGAAATATATGTTATCAGTAAATGCCATACCAAGTTGCAGATATAAAATGTAAAAATTATTATTATTATTATTATTATTATTGTTATTGTTATTATTATTATTATTATTATTATTATTATTATTATTATTATTATTACTGTTGTTTTTATTATTATTATTATTATTATTATTATTATTATTATTATTATTATTATTATTATAGATTGAAACAATATTTTGTATTTTTTTATTTTCTTTAAGTAAGAAACTCATAGTGGTAAATACAAATGAAAAGAAAGTCAACTGCTTAAAATGAATTTCAGTTACTAGTGACATGACACTCTTGTCAATATTAATATATTCTCCTTCATAGTGAAACAAAAATAGTAACATCCTTCATAATTTTGTGATGAATGTTGGGACATATAAAATGTCATAATGATGGATATGATTTTCGACTATTGACAATGCTAATCAGACTTAATGTGTTGAAACAGAAATGCAAAAGAATGTGCCTAAAATTATTTTGAATGTCAAAATTATAAATATTATTATTATTATTATTATTATTATTATTATTATTATTATTATTATTATTATTATTATCCATTTATAGTAATATATATTTTACTCACACATACAAAAAATCACAACAACCGGCTGAATAATTATCATCAAAACACAAACTATAGTTACGTGTAAATGTGGGCTCTTTGTATCATATTGTATTATATATAGGGGAAGTAACTGTTACTGCTTGGTTCGCATCGTACCCTTAATCATGTATTTGTTTGCGTTTATTAAGCACAATTTGAGCATTATGGGAACCTTCGATACCGATCAACAAATTTTAATGTTCTTTGTGGAGAGTCCATAAAATGAATGTTAAATAGAAAGACACTGTGTTTTCGCATGTACAAAGCAGATATAACGAAAGAATTAACCCATCGTTAGATAAGCTTTAATCTGCCTAGACTCTGGACGGTGTTTATCTTTCCCGAGGGCCAGTGACTGGCGGACAAAATGTCAAAAATGAAGGACTCGTTCAAAGACAACCGAGACAAAACTGGAATGGAAGGGTTCGACGAGGCTGAACTCGAAGAGCTGTACACTTGGGTTGATAGCATTCCATTGTCCAGGCCGAAAAGAAACATAGGAAGAGATTTTGCAGATGGAGGTAATCATATGATTATAGTAAAGTAGATCTCAAGTAAAATGCTCACGTTACAAAGGAACTTAAGTGGGTGGGTGTACATACGCAAATGATCATAGTAATTGCACTGTTACTTTATTTTTACTTCATTGGTATGGTGTACATGAGAAGTGAAAACAAGGTTAGAATGAATAGTTATCTTTAAACATGGAAAATCTAAGATGATATCATTTTGTCCAAACCTGTATTTTATGACATATTATGACACACATATCACTTGCATGCATGAAGCGATTTACCTGAAAATAAATTACGCAGACATAATTGCATTTTCAATGTTTATGTATATATGTCAGTGTTGCCAAACTATCATAGTATGCACCAAAATATCCCCCATTTTTAGGGGCATCTTGAAACTGAACCTGTTATGTTGTCTGCTGATATGGTCTCTTGTAACTTTGCAAATGTATGTTACTTAGTATAGCTACATTTGGACCATATGCATATGGCTTAGACCATAAACATTTAGTTGAATCATATGTGTACGGTATGCCTATAAAGGTATTAGTTTACTGTTTGGTTTATTGTGGTACTCGAAATATCAAATTATGTATGTACAACCATAATCATGCATTATGGTACTAATTTCTAATTTATGTTCATCACAAATTTTAGGTTTTCCACATACATGAACTAACCTTAAAGTGAAGTAGGTCCAGTGGAATAGTTAATCACAGTGGTTCTTTAAGAAATTGGGCATTTTTTTTCTTCCATGAAAGATCTGAGTGTGCTTTCAAAAATTATCTCCTTGCATGTGCTCAGTTTTAAAATTACATCAATTCACTAGATGGACAGAGCAAAAATGTGTTGTGAAAAATATGACTATTCAACCTAACTGAGTAGTATTCATCAGGACATTCCTAACAACATGCTTCTAGAACAACACAGAATGATTATATCATTTAGTCTTTTAATTAACAAAGCCTCAATGCTTAGCCCCTATGCCTATGATCAGACTGAATACTTAATATATGGATTTGACCATATGACTATGATTAGACTGAAGACTTAATATATGGATCTGACCATATGACTATGATCAGACTGAAGACTTAATATATGGATTTGACCATATGACTATGATCAGACTGAAGATTTAATATATGGATTTGACAATATGCCTATGATCAGACTGAAGACTTAATATATGGATTTGACCATATGACTATGATCAGACTGAAGACTTAATATATGGGTTTGACCATATGCCTATGATCAGACTGAAGACTTAATATATGGATTTGACCATATGCCTATGATCATACTGAAGACTTAATATATGGATTTGACAATATGACTATGATCATACTGAAGACTTAATATATGGATTTGACCATATGACTATGATCAGACTAAAGACTTAATAAATGGGTTGACCATATGACTATGATCAGACTGAAGACTTAATATATGGATTTGACCATATGCCTATGATCAGACTGAAGACTTAATATATGGATTTGACCATATGCCTATGATCAGACTGAAGACTTAATATATGGATTTGACCATATGCATATGATCCAAATATGGCTATTGTCAGTAACATATACAATATGGTAGTACAGATAGAATTCAACATGTACAGATCGGATTCTGTATAATGTAAGACACATCAATTCTCAAATTATACATTAGGAAAATGCTCATATATTATTCAAATGGACTGTTTTTATTTCAGGCTTAATGGTATTAAAATTTGTTTATTCTACGGTCAAATTGGAGTTAATGCATAAATATTGAGTTATTTTTATTATTATTTCCTTTTCACTGTCTTTTCATTTAAGTCACGTAGCTTTATCTAAAAATGGCATAAAAACATACTGAAAGATTTATCAAATTGCAGTCCTTTGGTTGTAACTTAATTCTTGTACATACAAAAAATGAATTGGACAAGGATGTCCCAGTGCATCAAATTTCAAGCAGATCACCTTTGGAATGGCTCCAAAACAATCCAAAATAGCTTTCCCCATGATTTTTGGTGTTACTGTAGTGAGGGATTAGTTTTAAGTACTGGAACCCTATTGACTTTTAGTGTTACATGTATAGTGCAGATTCAGTTGCATTAAATTTTGTATGACCATACATTGAAGAATTCTTCATTTGCTGTTCCTCCAATAGTAACTGAGAATTTTTAGTATTGGGTGGGACGTTAGGTCACATGTTTTTGTTTGTGGGGAAAGATCGTGCTTGCTGCATGATTTTAAACAAAGTCTGAAATGTTGTCATTGTGAATTTTTGGGAAAAAAGTTATCTGGAGTCTTGCATAAAGTAAGTTAGAGGATTTTCATGGGTTGATCTGGGGACAGCTCCCGAAGAAGTTCTTTAATTGTCAAATATGGAGGTTTCTGATATACTTATTTTTAATCTGAAAAAAACATATTCATTGTTATTATAAAGTTCTGTTGCATCATTTATGAATAGATGCATTTAAAAGTATGACCCTCACAAAAGTTATCCCAGGTATTATCTGTCCATGATATGTATGCAGAAGTGATAGGAAAACTTAAACCTCACAAATTTAAACCCCAGATTTGAATGATTACATGTTTTTAAAATTGTAATGTTTCTTGCTGAGAAATTTAGGAAACTACTGATATTTGATTTGAGATTTATCACAGTGTAGCTTTTTTTATTTACATTTGAATAAATGTGATTGGATCCATATAAGAGAATCTAAATCATTCATATATAAATGTACATATTAAGACTAAAATTGAAAATATGTACTGCCACCATATAATCATAGATGTACATAATACCATATTTATCCAAAGGTAAGTCTATGCTTGATGATACGCCCATCCACCCCATTTTTACAAAATGTTGCCAAATATTTACTTTGGATACCTTTTGTCTATTAATAAACTGACCCCAACTTTGTGACCAATTTATCAGGTTAAACCCATGGTCTCATCATTGGAGAAATACTGTAATCCAAATGATAACAGTAACAACCTTGATCATGTAAACTGAGAAAATGCACAGAATTAGTTAAAATACATTCAATCTGAAAAGTAAGAATTGAGAAGCTACAGTCAACATCTTCAGTACTGTAATGAAAGACAAAGATAATATTTCATCTAAGTTGTTTCCCCATCACACTGGCAGCATTTACACCAGTTGGTAGCACTGTTTGACCTGCATGCATGCTTTTTTGTCCTCCCCAGTGCTGGTGGTTGAGGTCATTAAGTACTACTTTCCCAACTTAGTTTATGTCTGCCCCATTCAACCAGCAAATGCTACTAAACAGAAAAAGGACAATTGGATTCAGTTGCACAGGTACCACTGACCACTTACAGATTGAACATGATAGTGTTAGTGTGGATGAAGTGTCCAAGATCATGATAACTGCAGGATGTATTCACTATTACAAGACAGTAAAACAAATCTGGAAATACTAAGTAAAAAATTATGCTGACACAATATATATTATAATTTGAAGATTAAATGACAAAAACACATGGGCTGTCTGTGTTTACAGGCTCATTTCATTTATCTGTTGTTGATAAAATTTGAAATTAGTTTCAAGCTCGCATAATTGTGAGTGCCAAGTTTTGCTTTTTTTGACCAATGTCAGATTTTTCATCTTGTGCATATAATTTGTTACAATTAATGAATGCCAAAAAAATATGAAATGTTTTTTCAAAATTTGGGGATCACTTGGATTTGGTCATGGTCATTCTCAAAGGAGATAAACTGTTACGGTAATTGAAACAACATTTTAACTCCTGTAAACACACAATGTCTTTTATTTAATTTAATTTTTTATGATACATCTGCTTGCAAAAATATTGTGACCTTTGACCTTCAGTCCCATGTGTAGGTAGCTATGTTTGCTATTGGTGTTGCTATCTAGCTTGCTACCTTGCGACCTACTGCTCTGTGCGGCATGCCCTGATGTGCATCACTTTGGCCATCATTTGTATTTCACCCTAGTAATAGGCTAGTAATTTTGACTGTTCCGCCAGATCATGCAGAATGCAGGAGAGGGACAGTTTTTACTTTCATTTTCCATTTACCTTTTGTGGAGACTTGTGTATTACAGTCCAGTATTTACAGTCTCAATGTATCTGTTATCTAATGTGTCATGATGATTTACTCTTATATTTATAAAGATTTGACAATGTAATGGTGTGATTATTCCATTTAAAAAGACAAGAAATATTCATGATCGTCCTTGTGTAATTGAAAGAGACTTTGGTTTCCCCCTCTACCCAGATTTGCTGATGGAACCTGTATTGAATTAATTGTGTAAAAAAATATTTCAATATATTGATATATTGTATGCAAATAAAATGGAAATCGTTGGTATTATTACAAGTAGTACTAATGTTTGCAGTAATATCTAAGTGAATAAGGTAAGACCCTTTAATCAAAACTAATGGTATAGTACATACTGTTTATATCCTGGCTGTCACTTTACTTTTAAAAAAGACACAGTCTGATTTCCTCTTATATTTCATGATACTAAAATGATAATTCAGTCAGAATAAGATATCTGTTTTCTTTGATTGTGGTATTCAAAGTTACATGCACATGATATCAACACTGTAAGTATAATAGAGAAGTTTGTCCCACTGGCTGCTCCTCACTGCTTGAAAGTTTACATGCATTATAGCATTCACCCATATCTTCTATCAAAAGTCTACTATATCTCTATTCTGATTCATTTATAACAAGTATTAAATCCAGGTAACATTTTATTGTACATCACATGCATTAAAAGTGTTGTGTAAACCTCTCCGTCAATAACTCATAAGCAATGTGGTCCATAAACATTGACCTTGGCATAGGTAAACGTGCAAGATAGCAAAGGAGACTCCGAGTTTTGTTAGTATGGGGGTGGGGTGCTATCTATGTTCATCTGTTATTTTATGTAGGCAGCCAATTTTTTTGATTTGCATAATGGCAAACATACTTATTTCAGATCACTGGCATCAAAAGATGATTGTCCAGCTGGGGTTTGACTGGACAGCTCTGATTTTAGTTGTTCTGGGCTACTGAGCAATGGATTGTTATACACATGTGTATGTAATACCTTAAGAATGAAGCAAAACACATTCTGTGTCAGTATTCTCATATTTTCTTTTAAAATACATGTTTGTAATCCCTATTTATGTTAGAATATTTAATTATGTGCCATTAAGATATTTAATTTATTCTGTCCATACATTTGTCTTAAAATTATGCTTTTGATTTTAATCATCTGAGCCATTTATTTTCAGGTAAATATACTGTGTTACTGTTGTGTTCCTTGTCATGTGTGCCAGTCCAGCATAGAGCAAATCTTGGCACACAAATTAGTAATGGTATTGGTATTACGATTTTCATTGTATTGATCAATATGATACTGCCTCAACTCATCACCATCTCCTATATTTTTGGTGTATCTAAACCCAGGAAACTATCTTTAAGAGTAAATTGATATGTTAATTACTGATCAAAGCAATAACCAGCAACAGTTTTGAAAGCATGTTTTAAATTAAATGTATGCTTAATAGCTGTTCGAATAAGCTTCAAGCTGAAACTGGTTTGTGTGCCCAGACTTTGCTCATAAATTGTCTCCAATAGTGTAGTTGCACCTTCTTCTTCATTCCATGTCTTATTTCACTCATCAGGGGACATGTAAAAATTAATTAATAAGGAAGTTTCTCTTCTCAACACATTTCCTGGAGATTCTTATGTGGTTTCTACACATTTCCTGGAGATTCTTATATGGTTTCTACACATTTTAAAAGTTTTGAACACAGTTATTTACAATGAAAGAAGATTTTTCATGTTTCCTTGAAAAATAAAAGATATACAACTTTAAGAAAATTAAGCTGAATTGACATGATCATCAATATATATGAATTATGTCATCTGGAAGTGATCAATGAATAAATATTCCCCATAAATGTATGACTCATTATACCACAATAAGCCCAGCCCCAATGTTTACAGCACTCATTTGAAACCTTAGTGAACACAATTTTGTAAATTAGATTGGGTAGCTTGACAATGTTATTGCAGCTTGGACAAGACTATGGTCTCCCATTTCAGTTCTATTTGCGGAGGTTGTTTACTATTACTTCCCAAAAGTGGTAGATCTCCACAACTACACCTCCTCTAACAATACCAATGCAAAGATGCAAAACTGGTACCTCCTCAACAGGTAACCAAACTTGACTGCCACTAAAAGATCCAATACAGTGAAACCTTGTTAACCTGGACCTTGTTTATCCAAAATGTCTCACAATGCCAATGATAGTTATCATAATTCTCATTTGACAATAACACAATCCCCAACTTTGTCAAAAATTTTCAAATTTTTTTATTTTAGAAAGCTTTTTTTTTTTAATGACAAGCCTAGAGCTCTCTGTAGTGAAGGTCCTTGCATCCAGGACTTCCAGTTTCATATTCTTGACTCGTCATTTGTAAAAGCAGAGTCAGCAATTTTCTGTCAACTGGACTCTCAACTTTAAGATAAATATGACCCCTCCCCCCTCCGCCCTTATCATAGGAGGAATACGGTATTGGTTGGAATCAGATGTCCTCCATAATTTTTAAAATTTATTTATAAATTCAGAATATTAATCAAAATGAAAGCAGCTGGAATATAAGTGTCCAGTTTAACCTGATTTCACTATATGAATTATGTAATCTTTCTTTATTAACAGATGTGTTTAACCTTTATTTTTGTTATGTTCCAATAATAATAATCCAGAGCCTATATAAGCATGCACATGCACATGCCTAATACCCTATGTTCTAACCCTCAAATGTCTCTGGCAAAAGTGCTTACAATAGTCTGTCAGAAACCTACCATTTTGAATTCCCAACCTTGACAGTGGCTGATATTGTGGAACCTTCTATCTGTCTGCTATCCATTAATCTGTTTGCAACTCCTTAAGTGATGGATGAAAATTCACCAAACTTCGTACATTACATCACTATTGTAACCATGTGCAAGAAGGGTGTAATTTTTTGCTCCCTCCTCAAAAGTCCCTGGGAGGGTGTAAAATGTAAATATATATACAGTCTCTATGTGTGTGTGTGTATATATATATATATATATATATATATATATATATATATATATATATATATATATATATATATATATATATATATCATACCTGCCATAACATGATGTATCTCACAAAAAACAAGATTTTTTACTCCCAAAGCCTCTGACATGGTCGTGTATTGGAAAACATGATTTTCAGTAATCGTAGCAAAAAAAAGAAAAGCCACAGAGAGAGAGAGATTTCATGAACACCATGATATATGCCTGTAACCTGTAGTATGTATAGACAGTAAACAGTCCTGCACAGAGCTCATGTAAAACTATCCTCAGGGCAGTTTATACAGCTGATTGTCATAAAGGCAATTAATAGGTAAGGTGTTCAGAGATAAACAACCACCATTTCACAGATTACTTTATTAGCTGACAATAGCTAGGATGATGTCGTGTCAAGTCCTTTGAGTACTGTTGTGGGAGAAGCCACTAGGCTAATTTGCATAGGTAAAGTACACAAAGTGGCAGAACCCAATTCATTTTAAGTTAGGTAAATCAAAGAGATGCGTGTTGATGAACAAAAGTTGTTAGGTACGTCAGAAAAGTGTACTAGTGTGATTAATTTTTTAAGGCAAAATGTTGAAACACAGCTGTGATTCAGGAAAGGATGAGCTATCTAAATTTCAGAACTCCTGGTTGACATAGTTTGACTTTACGTACCGCAAACACCTTATCAACATTAGTCATTCTGGAGTGTATGACATCCATCAACATAGTAACACTACTCAGCATCAGGACAATGCATGGAGCTTAATACCCAAAGTAACTAACATGTTGAACAATTATCAACAGACAATGTCACTAGAGCTGAAGTACTTTTCTGCAATTTTGTTGCAGAGCGCAATTTGTCAGTTTCAGTTGCAGATCATTTTTCAGACCTTGTAAGGAAATGTTCAGATATTGCTAGGAAAATAGTTGCAAAAGGAAAAAACAGTGAATATCATAAATAATGCAATTGCACCAGTGTTGGACAAATAAGTAACTGAGTTATGCCAAAATAACAAATTCTCAGTCCTGATGAATCTAATGACAAGGGAGGTGACAAGACCTTCACTATTTTATTTGGATGTATGACCATGCTGTGAAGAAAGTGTAGGGTGGCCATTGATGTTTGACACTCCTCACAGCAATGCAGATGCAGAAAGATAATTTTCTGTGCTGAAAAAAACTCAACGAGATCTTCAGGAAAGTTTGAACAACAGTACCATCCAGTCTCTAATGAGTGCCAAGATGGACACAAATGACACTTGCATTGCCTTCAAACCTCCTTCTGATCTGTTGAGAGGGCATAGACTGCATCTAATTAAGACTATATATATATATATATATATATATATATATATATATATATATATATATATATATATATATATATATATATATATATATATATATATATATATATATATATGAATACAGTTATGCACTGCAACAGTTCCATCCTCAGGTGGGGATCCCCTTTCCTAGAGCAATTTGGCACTGACCCACAGTGCTCTCCAGGGGTGTGCCGACTGAGTTGATCAGACTCAGCCAAGAACTAATTAGCTTTTCCATCACTCCTCTCTCTGCCACCAAATCCAATGTGAGGCTTCCTCTGCCTGTTTGCCAACCCTGGTGACTAAATTCCTGTGACTAGGTCCTGTAATCCCGGTGACTCCCAAGGCATGCCAAAAGGTCTGTCCTGCAAAGTCATGGAATCCTATTTCAACCGGTAGATTCCAGGCCTTACATCCATTCTGCTTGCACTCATAGATGAGTGACTGATACATGGCCAGTTTCCTCTCAAGGGACTCCTCCATTCTATCTTCCCATGGCACTGTCAGTTCCAACAATATCGCCTGCTTGGCACCTCCTGACCACAGTACAATATCAGGTCTGAAGTTGGTGCTACAAATGTCCCTTTGGAACTTCAGCTGTTCTTTTACATCTGTCTACATTTCCCAATCCTGCGCTGTTGTCAAGATGTCTCTTGCTTCAGTCTTTTGCTTTTGTATCTCACTGCTCTTTCTCCTGGCTATATCCATACTGGCAGCAATCTCAGCAAGCACTTGGTCATGAACCAACAATAATGACCATCTATCAGAGCTACTTTGCGGCATGGCAGCACATGCTCTAAATTTACAAGTCTCCCACAAAGTTTACAGTTTGGGTCATCAGTTAGTCCCCATTTCTTGAGGTTTGTTGGTGTAGTGTGAACATCATATGCTGGGCATAAGAAGCGTAAGAGGAAGCTAATTTTCTGAGCTGATGTTCTCCAGATGTTGCTCCAAGACAGTTTCCTGGACCTCGCAGCTTCCCAGCATTGCCAATTTCCATGCTTCCTCATGCCAACAGCTTTAACTTGCCTGTCTTTCTCTTCTGCAAGATGTACTTCTTTCTGGACCATGGCATGCTTCTCTTTGGTGCTTGCTGCTTGCCATGTAGGTCTTTTCAGACTTCCTAGCCCCAACCTTCCTGTTACTGTTGTATACCTACCATGTCACTGTGTCTCAATCTGGATCCTGCCTCTTCAACTGCCTTTGCTGCTGCCCATTTTATATCTGTCCATACCGCCACTGCTGCTTCTCTCACCTTCATCATCACCTGCCTGGCCTTGGACACCTTGAACTCCTCTGTCACTGATGATAGTGGTAACTGAAGCTTGCTGCCATTACTTTACAAGCTGATACTACTGAAGCTCCTTGGCACTCCCATCCATCATCACAGATATGTATTGAACATTCTCTCAACTGCTTCTACGGCCGTCAATGGGACTTGGTATACTAGAAGTGGCCAAAGGATTCTTGGTTGAATACCATGCTGGTAACACCAGGCCTTGTACTTCCCAGGTACCCCGCTCATGCCTATGGGTTCCGTCCAGTCTTTAGCTTGTCGCTTCATGTCTGCCACACTCTCACTGTCATTCATGGAGTCCTTAAGCCACTTGCTGAGGCTCTTAACTAGTTGTTCACTCAGTGTTGGTATCACTTCCTCTCCTATTTTGAACCGGTATTTATCTTGCACCTTCCCTTTCTTCCGGACCAGACTTCTTGACTTAGATGACTTAAACTTCATCCTGGCCCAGTTGATCAGGTCTCCAAGATCTTCTAACATTCACCTATCTTCTGGTACTGACTTGGATGTAATTGTCATATCATCCATGAAGGCTCTTGTAGGATACTGCCAAACTCCAGATGATGTAATTGGTCCTCGGCTCATCTTCTCTGCTGACTTCACAAGGAGATTCATTGAAGCTGAAAATAATACTACCGAAATGGTACATCCAGTTATGATGCCAACTTCTAATCTCTGCCATGCTGTTGTATAGTCTGATACACTGAAGCGCATTTTGAAGTTATCGAGGTAGTGTTGAAGCATATTCCTGAACTTCTCTGGTACATGATACTTCTCTAGAGTCAGGTTCATCAATTTGTGTGGAATGCCGCCATATGCGTTGGTGAGGTCTAACCAAAGCACTGTCAGATCACCTTTGTTTTCCTTGGCATCTGGGATGATCTTAGTTAAGACACTTGTGTGCTCAAGGCAACCAGGTAATCCTGGAACTCCACCTTTCTGAACTGAAGTATCGATGTAATTGTTTTCCAGCATGTATTTGGTCAGACACCAGGCAAGGATAGCTAGGCATATCTTCCCTTCCACATTTAGAAGGGATATTGTCCTGAATTGCTTGATTCCTGATTAAGTCTCCTCCTTAATTGAAATAAAACAGCCCTCTGCAAGCAGCCAACTCTCTGTCAACTTGCCTTTTCTCTGTATGACCTTTATTAGCTTCCACAGTCTTCTGGTTAGTCTTGGACAATATTTGTAGACCTTGTAAGGAACACTGTTTGGTCCAGTAGTTGATGCTGCCCTTGCATATTTTATAATGTTCTTTACTTCTTCCAGTCCTGGTTCTGAATTGTCAATTGAAACTGCTGGTTCTTTCTGGGTTTATAAGTTTGGGCTGATCTCCGAGGTCTTTCTCTCTATCTTGATCACAGTGGGTTTTTCTCAAGTGTTCTTCTGGCTCCTTCTTACATTCAAGTCTCCCTGATCAACTATTGGAAGTAACATGGGCAGGAAGTGTTGACAGAAAGGTAGAAGCCATGGCCACCATCGTCTACAGTATCAAAAAAGATCCATTTGGGATAGAAGAAAAGAAGCAGAGAAATAAATGCCAAAAGAAAACAGTAGACTTTGAGAGATTGCAAACAAGAGCAGAGCTGCGGAGGCTGACAAAAAGGTATCGAAGTGCAGTGGATGAAGAGAAAAAGGAGCTGAGAAAAATTCAACAAGATCTTTGGGAAAGTTTGAACAACAGTACCATCCAGTCTCTAATGAGTGCCAAGACGAACACAAATGAAACTTGCATTGCTTTCAAACCTCCTTCTGAACTGTTGAGAGGAGCATAGACTGCATCTAGTTAAGACTATACTCCACTGTCCAAAGGATTTTAAAGACAGAAACTTGGTGTACTTTTTATTTAATTTATGTGTGGTGGGATTATGTGAGTGTATGCTCATATGTGTATGTATGTGTGTGTGGGGCATGATATCTAATGGTGCTAAGTCTACCAACTATTTTTCATTTGTAAGTGTATTAAATGCTTCAAAGAAAGCATATATGTTTTTTTCTTTTATTCAGATTTAAATTTCCATCCATTTACTATAGGCTTAAATGAAAAGATAGCTTATTCTCAACTGGACAACGTTGATTTTTTTTTTCACATGCAGAAAGATTTGATCCAACCCCTCTTGGGACCTCAGAACACACTTTTTGATCCTCAAAAAAACCCCAACACTGTTGGGGAATATGTCAGGTATGATATACAGTATATATATGGGTCACTGTTGGGTCGGGAGTGGAGAGGGGCTGGGTGGGGCAATCTCTAATACAAAGTGTAGGGTTTTGCAATAGCAAGCAATCAAAGTTGCTTGCTCTTCATTTAACTCATATCAAAACTAAGATGAAATGTCTTGCCAACCTACATAAGCTCTTCATTTAACTCATTTCAAAACTAAGATGCTCTGTGTTGCCAACCTACATTAGCTCTTTTGCTTGAAGCTCAAAATGATCAAATAGTTCAAATTTAATGTACTTTTGAAATTCGTAGTTATTGGGTCATGATTTTACATTTAAGTTTGTACTGATACAAGACACAGTCAGCGATATCTCAACAAGTAGACATGACCTTCTGCAATCAGATATATTCTTCATTTATATTTTGTTCCATTTTTCAAACTAGAATTGTTTTCATTTTTCTGCCATTCAATGAATCATGTGATTATTATTTTAATACTTCATAAAAAAAAACATTTGTTTCAAGTCTGCCAGTGTGTTTTAACAAGCAACCACATGGACAATTTTAAAAAGCTGTGTTTATTTCTGAAATATTGCTAACTTATTGTAAACATCACTCAGGTATTTTCAATCTGACAGTGAATAAGTTGCCAGAGAGAAGACCTGTCATCAACACTAAAATCAAACTCTGAAGCCTTTCACTGACTTCTACCCCCATGCTGTTGTTCATCGAGTAGAAATTTAGGCCTATTTTTTTCACAATTATTTTGAACAAAACTTCAGAAGATAAGCTACAATTAATTATCATGCTTGCATGTGTATTTCAAAAGACATCAAGGAAACGAGCAGGAGATTAAAAAAAGGATAAATTCATGATTTTTTAAAGAGGGATTTTACTAAATATATGTATTTATGTGTGTAACATACACCCATTTGTGAACACCCTAAACCCATGTCTACTGGCTCATTATCAACATATCTGGGTCTACATTCAATTTGTTTGTTTGAAGTTCTAAATAGATAAAACAGTGTAGACACAGATCTGTGGGCTCATTATGCAATGACAGATCTGGGTCTGTGCTCATTGCAGTTGGACAGGTGTTGTAGATGTTTGGTTTGGTTTGGCTTTTTATGGCATAGTGACACAAGTAGGGTATTTAGTGCTGAGGAATATGGACTAAAGTGCCTTGCCAAAGGACACACCATGGTAGCCAACCAGGCTGATTCAATGTAGGATTTGAACTTACACCCTTTCTGTCACAAATCTGGCACAGTAACCACTGAGCCACTGCAGATGTTCAAATAGCCAACATTGAAATATCGAATGGTGGACATCATGGATATGCAGTGCTTTTAGTTGCCTGTTGGTGCAAAGTAATTTGTATTGTGTAGAGGCTTTTTGCTCATCATAGTTGTACCCTTCATTCCCATAAAATTCTCAGAAAATCTGGAAAAAAACACAGAAGAATAATATTTTGGTTTATATACTACATGTAATAATTATAAAAAAAATGATTACCGCTAAGGACAAGAAAGCATGGCCATATCAGCACAATGCACACTCTTTATAATGCTGTTCATGGGAGTCATAAAATCGAACTGCATCATAGCTGAGGTCATCTTATACTGAGACATGTTCCAACAAGGATTTGTCATAATAGTACACAAGTACACTATAAAAGTAGGATATTAATTATGAAAAAATTACATTATTAGCCATACTAAAATTAGGTGAAATCAATCAAGTAGCAATATTAAATCAACATTTAAACAGTTAAATAGGATCTGTTATAGTGAGGGACCCCTGTATGTTAATGAGAGAGTGTTCTCAGTCATTTGGTTGAAAAAACCATAAATTGGTCCTTGAAACACATACATACATGAAAATGTCTTTATAACATGTTTTCCCTCTGAATATAATGTTTTAAATTTATAATCACATTGACAATTTTTCAATTTTAATTAGAAACACAAATTCTTAATCTGGGTGGTGTACATTTCAGAGGTTCAAAGATTTATATAATGCAATATGTTTTTTTGTTATGTAATGATTATTATGATAAAAGAGGGGGAGAAATTTTCTTTATAAGGGTATCTTATATTCCAGAATATAAATTTAAACTATTTTACATGCAAATCTCAAAAGGTATTCTTTGCATCGTTTGCTTTCCGGATTTTCTTGATGATTGAAATGATAAAACTGTGTTTCAGCAAACAGAGCTTGCTGGCAGCCATCTGGAAAGCCCAGATGAGTTTTAGAGTTTCCTTGCATGCATTACAGCAGGGCGCAATTTAGAGTTAATTTATTATGCTCAGAACAATATCAGCCAGTCTAATATAATTTTCTAAAAATAAAGCTCTTTGTGATTGGTTGAGCTTGAGTTTTAGTTAATTATTAGCCAATCAAAAATGATATTCAAAAAGTAAATCATTTTGCAATTGGTTAAGCAGAAATCTCAGGAGTTTTATGATATCCAGACCCTGTAGTTACAAAATGTTTTGAGCTCAAAATTTGAACACTCGGACCCAAATGTCAAGAATTTTGATTGTATCTTGACTAGAAATGGAGATTGAATGATCAAAATTTGAGAATCAACTTAATATTTTCTGTACTACATTATTACCAAATTTTGTAGTTGTCAAATGATGCTTAAGTATGGGTTCTAATTTTGATATCAGGAGTTTTTTTATATCAGGGCCAGGCCAGGTTCTAAGCTGTTGATTTGAAAATCAGAGATAGAACACATAGCATAGACTCTTAGCTACATGCGTATTACTACTGGTATACAGTTGTAGCAATCTAAGTCTATGGCAAAAGTTAATAGCATGTTATACATGAGAAAATACGGTGGTGACTGTCAGATATACATGTTATAAGGTCATGTTTTAGTGACTTGTCACTGACCCTCAAAAAAGCCTCCAGATAGAATGTATAAATATGAAGCAAATGCCCCATATATTTCAGTGTAATGCATGCAAGAGCGACATCTGCAGGTTCTGTCCATGTGATACATTTGTCGTCATTCTGGTCCCTTTTCAGTTCTGGTCGCTGAGATTATCAAACATGAAATCCCTCCCCGCTACAACTTAGTAGAAATCCACAACTATACATCAGCTAATTCCGCTACCAAAAAGACAGAAAACTGGCTGGTTCTTAACAGGTAACAATCCTTTATAATGGTCTGCTTTTCTTTTGTATTGTAAAAATGTCCCCTCTCAGCACATCCTTATATTATTTGTTGTCCTTTCACGTTTCTTTTTTGTATCCCTTAAGTGACCAACAGCAAATTATTTGTCTAAAAATGAAGTACCTGACACAGTCTAATGTCTTCCTGAACCTTACATTTCCCTTTATCTATAATATTTTAAAGGAGGTGGGTAAAGGTTTACAAGAAAATAGGTGTTGCATTGTTTAATTTCTTTTTAAATTTGGCCTATCACTCTTTCCTGACAAAACTTTGGAATATTTCTCCTCCACTTAATGACCAGTGGTATGTTACATGCTCAGAGCCCATTTATTTTGAGATCTTGAAGTCTTTTGCATCAATTAGTTTTTTTCTTAAACTACCTTTTGCATCAGATTACAGATATTTCAATCATAGCAAGATTTGTACCAATCAAGATTTAATCTGATCCTTTGTAGTGCAGGCTTTTTGCCAAAATATGCATAAAACTTTCCCATACTTCTTTTGGCCAGTATGACATTAGTCAATAAAAAGGTCAGATATCATGGTAGGAAATGTACATCAGAATAGTATTATATATTCTAGTACCCATTCTGGTAAAAGGCCATTTCATTAATGTTATTTCAGAAATTTTATTGCATTCAGCTAGGTGCAATCATGGAATTCTCCCAAAACTACCAGTGAGACCCCTAAAAACCCTAAAGAGTCCATTGACTTCAGTAATTAAAAAAGTCTCATTCTTTTCTTTTAAAATAAACTTCTTTTTTTATAACTTTACTAGAATTCTTTGAGTTACATTAGACAGTTCTCTATTTTACTTTAACCTTTTTTTTTTATTAGCCAAACTAAGTTCTTCCAAAGTTGCTTATCTGGTCTTAGTACAAGTAGAGTATGCAAATAGTCTAAATATATATTAATCTTGCATGTTCTATACATGTTTACAGTACCTTACTGGCCATCAGATCACAGGAAACTGTTGTACTGTACTTGACCATGTATTATGTGTACCAGCTGTAAACAGTATAGGCCCAGATCTGATGTCACCTTGTGTATTGACAAATTCAAGATGGATGCAGTTTATTCTACTGATGAATTTCATGTGAATAGTGTAGATCCCAAACTGCAGGTGCATTGTGCAACAGAAAATCTGTGTTACACTGCTTGCATTTGGGTACACATTTGTAAACACAGGTTGATACAGTCATTATAAAGCTCAGGCCCCTCTGTTACCAAACTTTACTCAACTCCAAATCTTACTCAGAAATATTCTGACCAATCAGAAGGCTGTATTTGTTCATTTAGAGTAAGATTTGGAGTAACATTTATGACTCAAAATTTGTATTCAAAGTTTATGACAGTGGGGCCTGACTGCAGTAGATGTCTATTGTGTCTATCAGCAAAAAGTATGCTTGCATTTGTACTGCTTGAGTTTTTGCAACTTTGAAGCTAGACTCCTTTTTAGTGAAATCCAAATGATTTAAAAACAAATTGTTTTAAAACTATCTACCATATATACTCACGTATAAGCTAATAACAAATGCAAATTGCATAGACCCAGATCTGCCATCGCATAATGCGCTGGCAGATCTGGGTCTATGCAGTTTGTAAGGACTAATCAGTAGAACAAACAACATAGACCTTGATCTGCCGGCAAATTATGTGACGTCAGATCAAGGTCTATTTTGTTTGCATTTGGACCTGGATTATATGCGAGTATATACGGTAATTTTATACAGTATGTGATATGTCTACTTGTTTGTTTTATCATCAAGTGTCTTTCAGAAAGATAGTGTGTTTTTCCCATACATGCGTACAAAGTACTATATATGAGTTGCTGTTGTAGCTCATCAATAAACCTTAAACAAATTGTTTCTTAGGATTTTATATATGAAATGAAAATGAACTCAATGTTGACAATTTTTAGAATTATTGCTCAAGGGAGGACACAAACATGTTTGTTCTTGTTAAAGATATCTTGAATTACCGTATATACTCATGTATAAGCTCATACCAACTGCAAACTGCATAGACCCAGATCTGCTGTCGCATAATGCGCCGGCAGATCTGGGTCTATGCAGTTTGTAAGGACTAATCAGTAGAACAAACAGCATAGACCCTGATCTGCCGGAGCATTATGCGATGGCAGATTATGGTCTATGTTGTTTGCAGTTGGACAAGGCCTATACCCGAGTATATACGGTATACATACATCAGAGTTAAATTTAAGACTTGATTTTCATCTCTCTCTCTCTCTCTCTCAAAATTGGTAGAACTGCCCTTTTTAAGTACATTCCATACATACATTTATAAGTATATAAGACATGTGGCGATAAAGGTAACGTTATAACTTTTAACACTGTTATAAACAGTTCTTTTGCAAATATTGATTTCATTATTTTTTATCACCGACTTACATAGATCATACCATGCTGGATAGTATGCCCACTGTGAAAAGTATAAATACATCTCATTACGGCATTTATCTATAGGGTGAATGACACACACCTGACTCTGAAATGTCCCAGATCTGCAGTTATAATATTTATGTAGGACCCGATCAGTGTCTATGCTGTTACTTCTGCTGATGATCTTGACATTTTTGTCATTTTCTTTTTTTTTCTTATTATTATTAATTAATATGGTATATTAACTCACAAACTTATTTATGTGCTATCATAATTATCCAGCTTTATTTGCTTTGTAATTATTGCTTGAAGTAACTATGTAATTAACGCTAGTTTTCATATTCTTTAATGAGCTTATTTTCTTATAATTTCATAGAAATTTAATTGTGTGTTGTGTGAGTATTTATGATAATCAACACAAGAAAAGGTCTGTTTAATAAATATTAGTTTACTTTCTATTTTCTGAAAATATACAAATTAGTATCATAAAGTAATACCAGATTAGTAGTGCCATTTTTCATACTACACTGAAACTTTTCTAAACTGGCCCCCAGTAACCTGACCTCTTCTGCAGACTGGCCATATATTTTTGTATAAAAAAGGCTGTTTTATTTCTAATAGAACTTCCATATACTGGCTACCTCTATAAAACAGCCACAAAATGTTGGTCCTGACAGGTTTTGGTTTAGCGAAGTTTCACTGTAATAATATTGTAATTTTCAAATCACTTGGTATCTACTTTAGCTGTTGCATTCACAGTAAAAATAGGACATTTTGTTTTACCACAAGTGAATATGTGATATATATGATTTGCTCCTATATAATCTCTGAATAATAATCTACACAGCTTAATGCATTTGCTGAGAACTGAAAATTTGAGTGAGAAAGATGATTCATGTATTTCTGTCTTAAAGTCCGTTCATTTTAAAATGGTAAATCTTTTAAACAAAAGCCTGTACATATGTTTTAAGTACTCTTGTCAGTTTGAATTTCTCAGACCTGTATTCCAAAACAAAAATAACTAACTTAATACAGTATTCCCTCATTATAACACTTTCCACGGGAACCATAGAGTATACCACTTTATAGTGAGAGCGACTTATAATGAAGTACATAACACAGAACTCTCTCATTATAATGCTGTTCATGGGAACCATAGAGTATACCATCTTAAAAGTGAGACCAACTTATAATGAAACAGTACTCTCTCATTGTAATGCTGTCCATGGGAACCATAGAGTATACCATCTTAAAAGTGAGACCAACTTATAATGAAACAGTACTCTCTCATTGTAATGCTGTCCATGGGAACCATAGAGTATACCACCTTATAGTGAGACCAACTTATAATGAAACAGTACTCTCTCATTATAATGCTGTCCATGAGAACTATAGAGTATACCACCTTATAGTGAGACCAACTTATAATGAAGTACATGATACAGTACTCTCTCATTGTAATGCTGTCCATGGGAGCCATAGAATATACCATCTTGTAGTGAGACCAACTTATAATGAAGTACATGATACAGTATTCCCTCATTATAACACAGACCATGGAAACCATAGAGTATACCACCTTATAGTGAGACCAACTTATAATGAAGTACATGATATAGTTCTCCATAACTATAATGCTGTCCATGGGAGACATAGAGTATACCACCTTATAGTGAGACCAACTTATAATGAAGTACATGATACAGTTCTCCATAACTATAATGCTGTCCATGGGAAACATAGAGTATACCACCTTATATTGAGACTGCCTTATAATGAAGTACATTATACAGTACTCCCAAATTATGATGCTGTTTATGGGAGCCACAGAGTATACTGCCCTATAGTTGTTGCTGTTGTTGACGTTATGGGTTTAATGCCATTTTTCAGCACATGATATAAATGGCGGCCAGTGTATTTGGTGGAGGAAGAACTCGGAAAAACCCCGGGAAGAACCACCAACCCACGGGAAGCTACTGGCAAGCTTTCTTACATACCCACTTTGGCCGAGGCCAAGACTTGAACCCATGCGGACAGAGGTGAGATGTCAGTGATTTGTAAAGGCGAGCGCCTTAGACAACTCGGCCACCTGGGGTCCCCTGCCCTATAGTGACACTGCCTTATAATGAAGTGCATGATGCATATAATTTTACTACAAATGAATAAAAGGGATTCATGACCATATTCACCTTATAAAAAAACAATATTATAATGAAGGGCCTTATAGTGAGGGAGTGTTATTATGAAGGGTGTTACATTCGGGAGTGTTGTAATTGAGGGTCTTATAGTGAGGGGTATTGTATAGAGCATTGGTGTTAATTGTTAATCTGATAAAGAAAAGTACCATTGAAAAAGATGTATATCTCAAGTATTGCAGAAATAAAGGAATTTATATTTTGTCATTTATTTGGTCAAGGAACCTTTCAATAAAAAGAATTTCTTGTAAACTTATGTAAAATGGTCAAAGAAGTCAGGTAGATGTGTTTGTTGTATAGTGCATATTGTATGGATTAAGAAGATAAAGTTAATACTGGATTTTATTGCATATATGTACATTATTATTTCATTTTCCTTATCAGGAAAGTTTTCAGCAAGTTGAATTTTGAGCTAGCAGATGATGTTATAAAAGATATTGTTACTTGTAAACCTGGTACAATAGAAAAGGTCTTGATGATGTTAAGGGTGAAACTGGCCAGGGCAGAGTGGGAACTAAAGAGAAAGGAAGAAACTGCAATGAACGACAAACCAGAAGCTGATCAGAATATGGGTAATTTTGACTTTATCATTTACAACTTTCGGGTCAAGTTGTAGATTGTCAAAGTAAAAAGGTGAAAATAGTAGTGCAACAATTTAAAGTGGTATCTGTCTCCTGGTACTTGTATACCAGTGTGATACATCAGTGTGACTCTCTTGGTTTACTGAGGCATAGCCAGGCCATTTTTTAATGTATGCACTACAAGTGTGTGTGGGAGGGGCATGGGTCAGTTCCCACCTAGAACTTTAAAACATAGTATTTTTCTTTTCTATGTTAAGCACATGTATCTGGTTTGTGTTTGAGAATCCCATTGATAGTAAAAAAAATTCTTTCCTGTCTTTTTTGTTATACATAAATAATGTAAGGCTTCATTGCAGAATACTGGTTATATTGTTTATGTGTAACTGACATGTCTTGATCCCCCTATTTGTATCAGATACTTTGACATAAAGAATATGTTATATTGTTTATGTGTAACTGACATGTCTTGATCCCCCTATTTGTATCAGATACTTTGACATAAAGAATATGTTATATTGTTTATGTGTAACTGACATGTCTTGATCCCCCTATTTGTATCAGATACTTTGACATAAAGAATATGTTATATTGTTTATGTGTAACTGACATGTCTTGATCCCCCTATTTGAGTCAGACACTTTGACATAAAGAATATTTTATATTGCTTATGCGTAACTGACACGTCTTTTTCCTCTTATTTGAATCATACACTTTGACATGAATAATATGTTTTTATTTCGTGAAATTATGTACACAAGATAAAGGGATGTCTTAAGCTGTTTACATTTTTTAAAGTACATGTAGATGTTTTTAAAGATTAAATGACATACCAGGTCATTGTTTACTTTGTAACTTTAAACTAGACACATCTGAAAAATATATGTTACTAAAATTTTGTGCTACCCAATACAGGCTCACCAGGTAGAAAAGGGAAGGTTATGAAAGTGACCATGGAAGACAAAAGGGTTCCAGCACAACCATCATTGAAAGGGTAAGTGTTTTAATTCTCAGATTGATATTAAATACAGTTTGTAATCTTGTTAATAACATGATGATCAAGCCCAGTAAAAAGGTCAGATTGACCAAACTGCTGGATATACGACTTGAAAGCCATTATTGTAAACCAACCAATTGGGTGGAATGGGTAGGTAGCACATGTTACATGTAAACTGTGATTGGTCAGGTAGATGGAGATTCATTATATAATCATCAAATTGCCAATATGGAACAATTTTCTCTAATTAGCAGCTAAGTTCAGACTGAGCCTCTCTAAAATTGTCTCCCTTTAATAGTGGAGTCACAAATTGTCTCCCTTTAATAGTGGAGTCTTGGCATTTAACTTCATATTATCATTACAAAATTACACATACATTACATATTTGGAGAAACAAAAGTCAGATTAATGAGACTTGACAGTACTAACCAGATGGGAGCAGAGTGCTAAAATTTAAAGAGCTTATCTAGCTGTGTTTTATTGGATCATTCTAGGAATGTTTGGATTGTTTTAAAACTGTTGTTCTTGTTTATTCTTTGTATTAACCTACATAAGCATTCAGAGGTACCTTGGGGGAAGGGACAAATAAGTTTGGATAAATAAGTTCAAATGAACAAATTAGGGTTATCCAGTATACCAAATCTGCATGCTCTGGGGACATATAACATGTAATTTGAATAAACAGATGGTCAAATGAATGACGTTCAGATAAACATTTTAAACTTTTCTGTGATGCTTACTTTGAAAGGGTTGTTTTCCTATGATAACATCTTTTATTAGTTCAGAACTGCAATCAAACCTGTGTCTGTTATTGGTCTTCCTTTCTTGAAAAGATCATGAATTAAAATCAAAATGATTAACTCTGGCACTCAGAACTCATATTATTTGTTTCACACCTGCAAAGCAAGCATAAAAAGTGGGTATCACTTTTTCAATGGCATTGTTGTTGTTGCTGTTGTGGCAATTTTGGACATTATAATCAATGTGAAACTATTTGCATTTTGCTTCATTACTCTGAAATCACTGCATGTCCATTCAGAACACTTGCACTTGATTCATCTTGAAAAGTACTTCCAGCTTCTAAAAAGTGGGTCATGATTACCTACTTTTCATACTCCAGTGATTATTTTAAGTGTCTGCTTTTAGCTCCATTTTTCTGACACTGTTGCTTTTATAGTCATGAAATTGATAAGTGGATAGATTTTGAGGACCTATATTCTTTTCCTTGAAAAGTTGGTCCCAGTGACATCTTTTTCTTGTCTTGAAGATTGTGTTAGGTTTTAAGCTTATCTGGACAAAAGGCTAAGTGAGCTTATGACATGGTCGTACATCTGTCATCTGTAGCCTGTTCATCAACACTTACCATATATACTCGAGTATTAGCCAGGTCCAAATGCAAACAACATAGATCCTGATCTGCCAGCGCATAATGTGCAGGCAGATTAGGGTCTATGTTGTTTGTTCTACTGATCAGTCCTTAAAAACTGCATAGACTCAGATCTGCCTGTGCATTATGTGACGGCAGATCTGGGTCTATGCAGTTTGCAGTTGGTAATGGCTAATATGCGAGTATATATGGTACTTGATATCACTACTCAGTTTTTGTATGTCTGATCAGATTTTGATCAAACTTGATTATCAAGATCTCAGGTGAATTTGGTTATGGGCCACATCTACTTATATGAATATTGTTCTTGCATCAGACAGGCTGAGCTTGTTATCACACTAGAGGCTATATCAGATCTTGATCAAACTTGCCATATAGGCTTATATAATCAAGATCTTAAATGAGTTGTGTTTTTTTCTGAGTGACATTTGCACATGTTTTAAATGAGGCATTCTGGCATCTGATAAGTTGAGTTTGTTACCACTCTTGAGGCTGTATTTCTGATTACACATTGATCAAATTTGCTGTATAAGCTTAAATCATCAAAATCTGGGACAAGTTTGATTATGTACAGCATCTGCACATATTTATGAGGCATTTTAATGTAAGCCAAGTGAGCAATATCAGACCCACATAAGCCTCAAGTTGGATCATAAGCTGATGAAACCAGTGAGACATATCACTTTAGAAATTTTCTTTTCATTACAGTAAGATAATGCTCATACCATTATCTTACATAGCACTAACACAGCACCTAATATAAAGAGAATAAGACAGACTGGTACTGAATCATCGGAACTTATGATTTCCACATATTAATGGATAAGCTGCAGCAAGCACTTTCATCTCAAACTCCAGTTTTACACTGTATAGTCTTTCCCCTTTCAGAAAAGATGGAGAGTCCAGCAGGTAGTGTTAGTTTCATTTCTTGTTCCCCTTTGTGCACACCAATCCTTGCTTTTCTTAACTCCTGCATCATACCATCTTTACTCACTTATAACTTTCATCCAACTGCAAATTGCACAGATCCAGATCTGCCAACGCATAATGCGCTGGCAGATCTGAATTTATGCAGTTTGTTAGAACTAATGAATAGAACAAACAACACAGACCCTGATCTTCTGGCACATTATGTGATGGCAGATTGGGGTCTATTTTGTTTGTACTTGGATCTGACTTACAAGCGAGTACAAATGGTGCATTTTTTCTGAACCATGCCCAATCTAGCCAGTTTTACTGTTTCATTTTTCAGACTATTTCTGTTCATAATTGTAGTGTATTTGATCACATAACATTCATGCTTATTGGTATCAAAACATCATGCCATAAATATAAGAAATTACATATTGACATAACACTCAGTAATATCATTATTCAATGCAGGGATTTACAAATTTTATAAAAGTCAGCTTGCACAGGACAAGCTGACAGTAAAATTGAACTTGCCCTTGGGAAATTTGAGTTTGCCCCAAACATAATATCCCAACATGAGTAAAAAAAATAAGATAAAATAAAACATGGGATATTTTAAGGAAATTCCTTTTTTGCCTAGGTAAGATAGCAGACTCATCTCATCAACAATAATGAATGCTAGACTGTTTATAATGATTTATTTATACTCACAACTGAAGGATTTGTGAACACTTATATTATCCATTTACTTAGCAATTATCATCTATTCCCCTTGAAATTGGTGACATGCATAAAAATATTTGACAGGTCGACTTTTGAGAATGAGAAGATTTATTTTTATCCATTTAATTGTTTGCCAAGCAGTAAGTATGTATTAGTCTCCTGTAATTATCATGTAAGCGACAGATTATAAAAACTGCTTGTGGGTGCTACATTTTCAGTACATCGATCACATTTTGAACGAAATCTTCCTGGTTGTTAATTGTTAGAGATGGGTGCCTTTTATTTCCAAACACACCTGTCAGATAAATCTCACAGGTTATATTATGAACAGTTTACACCTATTCACCTTTAAACATGCATCAAACAATCTTTGACAAACTGATTGTTTACAGTCGGCAGGCTCACAAACTGCCTGAGGCTAGGTTAGGAAACTGGAAGTTGGCAAATCCCAGATATGTACAAAAATTAAGATTAAAATGTAACTGATAAGTTAAAATATAAATATTTATTCCTCATTTGTCAAAACTTGCTCTAAATAGTAAATATTCACATTATCATGCCTGCACGAGAAAATGCGAGACTGACCTTGACATTGACTACAAGATGGAAATGACATGATAGACAAAAGAAACTGTTGCCAGTTATGTAATAGAAGAATGCTGTACATATAAACACTAAATAAAGGTGGTGATATATGTAATATGGCAAGATTGCATGTATAAAACTTGCAGAACATAAAGCATTAAGAACAAAACATGACCCCTTTCTCCCTCTCTCTATCAATTTTTCGGATTTGGCAAGTACCTTGGAAACTTGAGCTTGCTTGAGCCAAATTTGAGCTTGTCCCAGGAGTTGGGCAAGTGGATTTGTAAATTCCTGCAATGTCATTGAATAATGCAAAATCCTTGCAGTACATGTGATAAATAGAATTTCAAAATTTATGTTCATTGGACAAGAAAATTTTTAAAAAACATATTGTATAAATACAATGTCACCAGTTATAAGAAATTCGTGCCATACACTTTTATTCAACTAATTTCATAAATTTCATATTTCTTCTATATTGTTATGATATCTATGATCTCCTTCAAGATTCAAAAGCACCTCCAAGTATACTTGAGAGCACATGTCTTTTGTTTTATTTTATATTTTTCATGGTTTATATTGGTTAACACTCCAACTTCACACATTCAGATTGGAAGAAACCTTGGTTACACATGTACACCTGTAATAAATGAATACATTATAGTATAAATTGTAACATAATGGATCAACCGTATAGCCTCTTGATATCGAGTATACAGCATGAATATAATTCAACAACATTATGGATCAACGATGTCCAGTATACATGAATAGAATTCTGTAACATTAGGGATCAACCTAATATACCCTATTGACATCCAGTATAAACATTAATATAATTCTGTAACATTATGGATCAACCTAATATACCCTATTGACATCCAGTATAAACATTAATATAATTCTGTAACATTATGGATCAACCTAATATACCCTATTGACATCCAGTATAAAACATGAATAGAATTCTGTAACATAATGTATCAACATTATAGCCTCTTGATGTCCAGTATACATGAATAGAATTCAGAGCCTTATTTAGAAACCAGTAATGTATTGTATGAACAAAGGCATTTAAATCTTTGAGGGGACTTGGACAGCAGTTTGTATAATTTAAATCATCCATTATCATTTTCAATTCTCACCGGTTCATTTAAAGCCTTTGTTGTCAGGGATTCAGTTTTGCACCTTGAGCATGCCCAGGGGACATTTTCTCACCCCAAACTGCCAGTGTCCCCCTTAATTTAACAAATCCTTATATCTTGATCTTGATGGAGGGCCACAAGGAAAATTAGTTCCATGCAACTAGTCACCTTCTTTAAATAAAGTCATTATTATTATTATTATTAATATTATTATTATTATTATTATTATCAGGAACAGAAAGACTTCAAATGTTCCCTGGATAGCTCAACTAAGATGCAACACTGTTAAGAATGAAGTAAAACCATCAATTTACAAAGTCAAACAGGAATATAAACAGATTGAGGGAGATGTGTACATATAGCAGTTGTATGATTATCCTGCACATTTTTGTCTTTCAATTTGCTTCTAAAAAAAGAAATTGCCTCTTTTATTTCATTACGTATGGAAGACTATGCTATGCCATCTTGCATGTATACTGTATATAATTGCGTATAAGCCGAATGCAAACAACATAGACCCTGATCTGCCATCGCATAATGTGCTGGTAGATCAGGGTCTATGTTGTTTGCTCTATAAATTGCATAGACCCAGATCTGCTGGCACATTATGCGAGTATATGTGGTAAGTCTTACCTTCTATAAAGTGTGTTAGCAGGATGTCTACATATCTTTCTTGTTTTTCTGTTTGAAATCACTATTATGTAAGTAGGTCAGAGACATGTACTGTACATATATACTGCAGTAAGGTACGTGATGTCGAAGCATTTGTTTACATATTCATGCCACCCATTTAAAAAAATGGAAAATTCCATAGTGACTTTAAATATTATCATATACAAATCAGCATGTTCTATCTACTTGGCAGAATATGTGGCATATGAAAACTCCACAAACACGCTTCAGAACATCAAAAATCCATCATTGGATAATGCCATCCTTCATATAGAAGAAATGTCAGATATGAGATGGTACTGTGCCAATTAGGGTACAGGACACACCTGACTCTTGTACTCCTGATGGGTGAACCTCAAGCAGATTGCATACCCTGATAGTGTCCACTGACAGTGGAACACATTCTTGTCAAGTGTATTGACTTCCATCCTGTGAGACAGAAGTTTTTATATGTACCAACAGATAAAATCTTAGACTTTTTAAACGAATGTGGTTTATATAACAAATTTTGATTCTATACTTTAAAGTTTTTACATTTTTAAACTTATCTTTTATTGAATATACATTTGTTAGAATTTTAACATTTTTCATTTTTATCTTTTATCTCATTAGGCTTTATGTTCATGTTTATTTAGAAGGGTTTATCTTCCCAAATTTTTTAAAACTTATGTCCCTTTATATTTGTATAACTTTAATTTTAATTGGCACTATATAAACAGAATTGTGCTGATTTGCAACTAGACCCCTATGCATACATACATATATACATACATATATACATACATATTCATGAGGAAATCGTTGACTTTGACATTGAGTTTTATGGAGCACATAGAAACATCTCATCATTTTATTCCTTGGTGATATGCATCAATTTCCATGTCCTGACCAAATTTAATTGTTACTGGTATGTATTACTATGCATCAATTTGTCCTGACCAAATTTAATTGTTACTGGTATGTATTACTATGCATCAATTTGTCCTGACCAAATTTAATTGTTACTGGTATGTATTACTATGCATCAATTTGTCCTGACCAAATTTAATTGTTACTGGTATGTATTACTATGCATCAATTTGTCCTGACCAAATTTAATTGTTACTGGTATGTATTACTATGCATCACACCACACTATAGGTAATACTATAATTTGATGTTAAAATTGGGCAATTTTCTAAAATGAAATTATTTGTGGAGATTTTTTTTTTATGCATAGTGTATTTTACAAAATATTGATACCTTTATAATAGTTTATTGTGACAATTTTGGTCACTTTCACTTCCATGTGCCTTAGTGTATTCATTTTGCTTTGTAGATGATTCAATGTATCAGTTCTGTTCATGCCTGTTTTCAGTGCTCCTGAATATTATGGAGCAGTTGTGACCAGTGAATACCTCAAATTACGTGGATGGAATTCAGGGTATTGTTTGACTTGAAATTGTCATACCTTTTGGTTCTGGTGCACCTTTGAAATGGAACTGAAAAACACCAATACCTGCATTACTTATTATACTGTAAGATCTGGATAATAAAGGGATACATTCAAAAAATATCTGGATAATAAAGGGATACGTTCAAAAAAGATCTGGATAATAAAGGGATACATTCAAAAAAGCCTATTAGGAAAATAAGCGTATGTGGGCCTTCCTGAGTTTTTGTTTTCAAAAAATAAGCACATATGTATAAGAAAAGTCAAAGATATTAAATTTGCCCATCTGATTAAATAGTTAGTGTGACTGTTTATCTATTTACTTTGGTCTAATTCTGCTTTTTTCTCCTTGTAATCTTTCCTTTTTTTCATCAGACATCTTTTTGTTATATTCTGTTGAATTTTGTTGATAAACAAAAGTATCAGCAGTTTAATGAGTATGTATATCATAGTACATTTCACTACCGATAAGTACATATGACCACACTAGTTTAATAAATAACTGTATATTCTTAGTATACAGATTTTACTATAATGTATTTACCTGTGTGTAACTTTCATCTGACTGCAAGCGTTGTCAACCTGGCCCCAAAATCACGAAAGTGTATGAGCAAAAATATGAATTCCAACTCAAAACTCTGAAATTAAAATCATACTTGGAGTTGCTCAGTCATGTTGAAATTTGGCATGTATGCAGAAATACAAACAATTATATACATGTAATTCCCAAATTTTCTTGATTCTTTCTTCTCTTCAAGCAAAGTTATAAAGAACCCAGTTTTTGAAAATTGAGCATGAATTAAAATGTAGTGCTCAGATAGTTTCCTTATTATGGGGCCTGATCTGCCATCCCATGATGCAGCTGAAGATTAGTGTCCATACTGTTTGTATTACTCTTAATTAAGTGTCATTTAGCTTGCTAATAAATTGTAATTTTAAACCATTCAAACCCTTAGTGTATGAATTTGTATCCCCTATCCTTGCCAACAAGAACTCATCTATGTTTATAAACATGGGCCTTAAAAGTATTGTCCATGGTGTTCTTCAGTGTGTATGTTTGTTTTTGAAATGTGAAAAGTAGGAACACTTAATCATTGTTTCATAGTTCTTGTATGACATGTTTGGTTAGAGAATCTTTCAAGTGGAATAGTGTGATAGAACTCTGGTATTACTATAAGTTTTTGGTAGTTTTGCTTTTTGTTTTGATGTGAACTGAAAATTGCACCAAACTTTTGGAAAATAACTTTTATTTGGTAGTGGGTTTGCTGAGTGTTATCACTGTACATGTGGGTTTGCTGAGTGATATCACTGTACATGTGGGTTTGCTGAGTGATATCACTGTACAAGTGGGTTTGCTGAGTGATATCATACAGGTGGGTTTGCTGAATGATATAATTGTACAATGGGTTTGCTGAGTGATATCGCTGTACAATGGGTTTGCTGAGTGATATCATTGTACAATGGGTTTGCTGAGTGATATCACTGTACAAGATACTTATGATAATCAAAATTTCTCTAAAGAATTCAAGTATATCAGATAGTCACCAGCTGCTAATAAAATACTAGTACATGTATACATTGATATATTGGATATGTGAAAAATAATTTTATTTATTTTGAAAATGTTCACAAGTTCTCCCAGGGTTTAAAAAAGAAAGTAAGTTTGCAGCAGAAATGATTTAAGGTTACTGGGTAGTCATTGCAACAATGTGGTTTACAAAGCGTGGGACAAACAGAATTTGAAAAGTAAGTGATGTAATAACAGTTATATTTCATAATAATTATATAACACTTCAATAATGCAGCATTTGGCATTTCTGTATTCCATATTTCTCCTGACCATCCACACTAACCTAAGTGAAGTTAATGGCCTGCTGTAAGACATGTGTGAATGTAATGTGCTATTTTTGATCAGTACAACAGCTAAATTTGTGGCCGTAAAACATAAACTGTCAGATACCATGAGACAGTTGTGATGTCATCATGCTTTATATGAGACAGTGCCACAGACAATTAAGTTCTTTACAATTTATTGACACAATTTTGTAAAATGATTTAGAATTGGGATACTGTTCAGTACCGTCTATACTCGCTTATAAGTTGAGTCCAACTGCAACTGCAAAGATCCAGATCTGCTGTCTCATAATGTGTTGGCAGATCTGGGTGTATGCAGTTTATTAGTATCAATCAGTAGAACAAACAACATAGACCCTGATCTGCCAGCACATTATGTGATGGCAGATCAGGGTCTCTGTTGTTTGCAGTTGGACTTGACTTATAAGTAAGTATATATGGTAGTTTAAGAGCCCAGACTGTTTTATGGTGGTTTTGCTGTTTCAGGTATCAGTTGTATGAACTGCAGTAAGCCACTATGTACCGTATATACTCACGTATAAACCAATACCAACTGTAAACTGCATAGACCCAGATCTGCCATTGCATAATGCACTGGCAGATCTGGGTCTATGCAGTTTGTAAGGACTTATCAGTAGAACAAACAACATAGACCCTGATCTGCCGGTGCATTATGTGACAGCAGATCAGGGTCTATGTTGTTTGCATTTGGACCTGGCTTATATGCTAGTATATACGGTACATCTTTAGTACATATGAATTTACTCAGTATTTTCTTTCATATTATTGTGTTTCAACACTTACAGAACATGAGAATGAGGATTAAGAAGATCCTAACTTCAGTCTTCAGTCAAGAAATACAGAACTGTGAAAATTAAAATAGATTGCAGGACAGATGTGACAAGTGTCTGTATCCATTATTTGATAAAATAAAATGTATTGCTTCTTTTCCCAGTGTGGAGCATTACCCCAGAATTCCCAAACAGAAAGTGGTACGCACCCTGGCAGAGACAGATGTAGTGCCAAGAATTTTGTTGGAGGAGAGAGAACAGGAATGTTTGGCCAAGGATGAGACTATTAAGGTAAGCAGATTGTTACGACTCTATGGTCTAAGAAAAATGTAACAGAAAGAAAGTGAAACCAACAAATCAAGTAAAAATCAACAAGCAATTTATTACTAGATAATTAAAATGAAAAATCAAAAAGTCACTTACAGTAATGTGTTTATGTATCCTAATAATCCAATAAGAATGATTGTTCTAATCACAAGTCCTAAATATAGAATGTGTCCTTGAATGTTATTATGTGCTAATGGTCTCCAAAGTCCTGATGTACTAGAAATCTTGATGTGCTGAAGTCAAAATGAAGTAATCCAAAATCTCTGAATAAGTTCACATAAATTCCAAAATTGTCAATCAAAATCCAAAATTCAAAAGTTTATGAGCACTGTTAATAATCCAATGAATAATTAAAATAATTCCTCTCTTAGAATTTGGAATGAATTTTCACAACTGTAATAGCTCTTTACAAGACTGATGGTAATGTCGAACTGAACAAAATGTCTACCAAACATGATATATATAAAGATTGGTCACATGACAGAATGTTCTAGAATATGAGTCATCTTAATGGAATTTTAACTGTAAACAAAATCAACCTTGACCTTCAAATTGAGAAAACATATTGATCAAAACAACCTAATTCAAGGACACTAGTTATATATGTTTTTCCTAACAAACATAAAGATTTAAGCAAATATTAAAGTGGAGAAACATTTATAACCTCCCAAAACACATATACAACATTATATAAACATCATACATAACACCTCCCCTCATAAAGAAAAAGAAAGATTTATATAATAAAGCTTTCTTTTGAATATACATCTAATACTACAATAACCAAAATTACATAAGAACATGTTTTACGATACTGGACTTAATTACATCAAGCAATATTACATTTCTAGGCACGTGAGAGTGCATCTGCAATCACATTGTCTTTTCCCCTAATGTGTTTAATGTCAATGTTATATTCTTGCAATATCAAACTCCATCTCAACAATCTCCGATTTTTATCTTTCATTTTGTTGATGAAAGTAAGGGGATTGTGATCACTGTACACAATAATTGGAGAAAGAGCTGAGGTAACATACACTTCAAAATGCTGTAAAGCCAATATCAAAGCCAAACATTCCTTCTCAATTGTGGAATAATTTTTCTCTTGCTTGTTTAGTTTTTTAGAAAAATAACACACAGGGTGATCCACACCACTTTTGTCTTCCTGAATCAATACTCCACCAACTCCTACATCACTTGCATCAACAGATAATTTAAATGATTAGCTAAAATTTGGTGCAGAAAGAACTGGTGCATTCTTAAGCATGGCCTTTAACTTGTCAAAAGATTCCTGACACTTGTCAGACCAACAAAATTTGGTTTTCTTACTCAATAAACTTGTCAAAGGTTCAGCAATTTTGGAAAAATTGGAACAAAATTTCCGATAATATCCAGCCATACCTAGAAATTGCATCAGTTGCTTTTTACAAATTGGAACTTGAAATTCAGAGATAGCTTTGACCTTAGCTTCTATAGGTTTAACTTGACCTTGTCCCACAATATGTCCTAAAAATGTGACACAAGCATGGGAAAACTCACTTTTGCTCAAATTAATTGTCAGATTCGCATCACTGAGTCGATCGAAGAATTTTCGAATGGTTTCCAAATGATCTTCCCAGGTGTTGTTGTAGATAATGACGTCATCGATATAAGCGTCACAATTATCAAGACCAAATGTTATCATGTTCATCAGACGTTGAAACGTTGCAGGCGAATTTTTCATTCCAAACGGCATGACTTTATATTGATAAAGTCCATCTGGAGTTGCAAATGCTGAAATTTCTTTTGCCCTTTCCGTCAGTGGAATTTGCCAGAATCCTTTTAAAAGGTCAAACTTGGTGACATATTCCGCATTTCCAATTTTATCAATGCAATCGTCCATTCTTGGGATTGGAAATGAATCAGTTTTGGTGACACTGTTGACTTTTCTATAGTCAGTACACATACGGAATGTATTATCTGGCTTGGGAACAAGAATACATGGTGAACTCCAGTTACTTTTACTTGGTTCTATGAAATCATTCTCCAGTAGATACTGAATTTCTTTCTTCAAATAGTTCTGTTTGAGAGGATTCATCCTATAAGGATGCTGTTTCACAGGCGCAGAATCTACAATGTCAACGTCATGATAAATTTTTCTTGTTCGTGTTGGAACATCAGGAAACAAGTGCTCATAGTCATGTAATAGCTGTTTTAGTTCATTTCCTTCCTGTTGTTGTAGATGTGAAAGTTTCTGGTCTAGGTTGTTCAATATTTCTGAATTCCGAAGATTGGTTATACCAGAGTCACTATAGTCTGATCGTATTCCATCGTTGATATCTTCACTGTGTGGGACAGGTACAACTAAATTAACTGAATAATTAGCTGAGCTATCTCTGTCAAAATATTCCTTTAACATATTTATATGACAAAGTTGTTTCTGTTTCCGTCTCCCAGGAGTGTTAATGATATAATTTAAGTCATTTACTTTCTTTTCAATGGTATAAGGACCAAAAAATTTAGCCTGAAGAGGATTCTGAGGTATGGGAAAGAGAGCCAGAACTTTGTCACCAGGTTTAAAACTCCTTTCCTGTGAATTTCTGTCATACCTTAATTTCATATTTGACTGAGTAGTGTGAAGATTAGTTCTTGCTACTTCACAGGCCTTTGACAACTTGTATTTGAAATCAGAAACATAATCAAGAAGATTAATCTTTGCGTCTTCATTTGAAAGAAGTCTCTCTTTCAATAATTTCAATGGTCCACGGACAGTATGACCAAAAACTAGTTCAAAGGGACTAAAACCCAACGACTCTTGAACTGATTCCCTAACAGCAAACAACAACAAATGAACACCCTCATCCCAATCCTTTTCTGTATCAAAGCAATATGATCGAATCATATTCTTCAAAGTTTGATGAAATCTTTCCAAAGCACCTTGACTTTCAGGGTGATAGGCAGAAGATTTAAACTGTTGGATGCCTAATTCATGCATAACTTGTTGGAAAATTCCAGACATAAAATTTGACCCTTGATCTGACTGGACAGATTTGGGAAGGCCAACAAGTGTAAAAAACTTCACCAAAGCTTTCACAATAGTTTTAGTTTTTATATTTCTCAGAGGAATTGCCTCTGGAAATCTTGTAGATGCACACATGATGGTCAACAAGTATTGGTTGCCTGACTTGGTTTTAGGTAAAGGACCAACACAGTCTACTATTATTCTACTAAATGGTTCATCAAATGCAGGAATAGGTTGCAGATGAGCCTTAGGTATCTTCTGATTGGGTTTTCCTACCATTTGACAAGTGTGACAAGATCTGCAGTATTTAGAAACATCACTTTTGAGTTTCGGCCAATAAAAATGATTCAAGATCTTGTGATAAGTCTTACGGACTCCTAAATGACCAGCCAAAGGAGTTTCATGGGCTAAATTAAGAATTTCCTGTCGATATGACTTAGGAACAACAATTTGATAGCTCACTGACCACTCGTCACCAGCGGGTACATCAGGTGGTCTCCATTTCCTCATAAGGACCCCATTTTTCACAAAGTAACACACTGGAACTTGTGTGGCTTCAGTTTCACTAATAGCCCTCTGAAACAAACAAGATATCTCGGGATCTTGCTCCTGTTCAACGACAAGAGATTGTCGTTTGTCATCCTGAGTAGGACAAAGAGAATGAGTTGCCAAAAGAGGATCACTGTGATCAATACCATTTGATTGATCAATACCTGAGGAAAAGGTGACCTCATCAAAAAACTGACCAATACATGTGTCAGCTAAAGGAATAATATCCTGATCAACATCAATCTCAAGAGCTCTTTTTGCCATAGCTCTAGTAACTGCACAAGCAGGGTACAAATCAGGGATTTCAGTTTCGACAGGATCAACTTTCTGATCCAAACAAGGCTTGTCAGTTACAAGTGGATTAACCACAACCTTATCTCCAGCTAGGTCATTGCCTAGTAATAAATGAACACCCTCTATGGGTAAAGAAGTCACTGCCCCAACAGTCACAGGTCCAGAAACTAAGTCTGATGCCAAATTTACACAATGAAGAGGAACATTTACAAAGCCGCACTCTACTCCCTGAACAAGAACACTTTCACTTGAAGAAGACTCCTCAGACAAAGGCAAAATACCTGATAATAAAAGACTCTGAGAAGCTCCAGTGTCCCTTAATATTTTAATTGGGATAGGTTTGGCAGAATCACCAATAAGTGATATAGAACCTTCTGACATGAATGGTTCATAAGCCTCTGAAATAGAATCAGACTGGGGTTTGTTTGACCCAACAAATGTATTGCTTTCAATACAAGACCGTGACCTTGACCTCGTAGAAATAAGAGCATTTGGAAAAGCTCTGTCTTTACTCTGTTGCTTATTTTTCAACTTGAAGCAATCAGAAATAACGTGCCCTTTCGTTTTACAATAAGTGCACGTAGGAAGAGATAAGGATTTCTGATCAGTCTTATCAGATGTTTGATTCCTAACAGTTGTGCTGTTGTGAAATTTGGAAGTACTCGAATGAGATTGAAATGGTTTTTTACCAGAAAACTGCTGAGAGGACGACTTATTGCCAAATGAAATTTTGTGAGTCAAGGAATAATCATCAGCCATACGAGCAGCATTTTCCAAAGTTTCCACTTTCTGCTCGTCAAGATAGGTTTTAACATCACTATGGATGCACCTCTTGAACTCTTCAATTAATACGAGCTGTCTGAGGTTATCATAAGCTTGATCAACTTTCTTGGCTGAGCACCACCTATCAAATAGTTGTTCTTTATCCCTTGCAAATTCGACATGAGTTTGTCCAGTTTCTTTTCTACAATTCCTAAACCTTTGTCGATATGCCTCTGGTACCAACTCATAAGCTTTCAAGATGTACTCCTTAACCAAATCATAATCAGTGCTTTGTTGTACTGACAGTGAAGTGTAGACTTCACGAGCTTTGCCAATAAGTACACTTTGTAATAACAAAGTCCAATGCTCTCTGGGCCATTTCAAGTTTTCAGCTATTTTCTCGAAATGAAGAAAGTATTTATCTACTTCTTTTTCCTGAAAAGGGGGTACTAACCTAATATATCTAGTAACATCAAAACCTGGACTTGTGTTTAAAGGAGCGGAGTGTGCTCTGTTTGCCAGTTCTAATTCTCTTAATTTAAATTGCATTTCCCTTTCTTCTCTTTGCATCTGCATTTGCCTCTCTTCTTTCTCTCTCTCCAACTGCCTCTCTTCTTTTTCTCTCTCCCTCTGCCTCTCTTCTTTCTGCATTTGGATCTGCCTCTCTTCTTTCTGCATTTGGATCTGCCTCTCTTCTTTCTGCATTTGGATCTGCCTCTCTTCTCTCTCTCTCTCTCTCTGAATCTGAAGCTTTGCCAATTCTAAATCAATCTGTTTCTTTAACTCTAATTCCCTTAATTTCCTGTCAGAACCAGATACAGGCTTTCTCTTCAAACTTAAAGCACTGCTATCAAAAATTCCCTTTCCTACTAAATACTGAATCAAAATAATCTTTATCTCCTGTTTTGTCAATGATACTTTTGCCTCAGATAGACTGTATTTTCTGGCAAGCTCGAGCAACTCATCCTTTCTCATGCACTCTAACCCCTCCTGGGTAGGTTTTGAAATGAAATTCTGAACATTAGATGCCATTGTAAATGCTTGTTGGTTTTACACAAAACAAATTTCTCTATTTAAAATCTTTGCCAAAGACAAAAAAAATTCAGAGACAAAATCAATATGAATTTCAAAGATAAATTTAATATCTCTAATATGCTTTAATGAAATTCAGATCCCGGAACGGCCCCCAATTTCTGTTACGACTCTATGGTCTAAGAAAAATGTAACAGAAAGAAAGTGAAACCAACAAATCAAGTAAAAATCAACAAGCAATTTATTACTAGATAATTAAAATGAAAAATCAAAAAGTCACTTACAGTAATGTGTTTATGTATCCTAATAATCCAATAAGAATGATTGTTCTAATCACAAGTCCTAAATATAGAATGTGTCCTTGAATGTTATTATGTGCTAATGGTCTCCAAAGTCCTGATGTACTAGAAATCTTGATGTGCTGAAGTCAAAATGAAGTAATCCAAAATCTCTGAATAAGTTCACATAAATTCCAAAATTGTCAATCAAAATCCAAAATTCAAAAGTTTATGAGCACTGTTAATAATCCAATGAATAATTAAAATAATTCCTCTCTTAGAATTTGGAATGAATTTTCACAACTGTAATAGCTCTTTACAAGACTGATGGTAATGTCGAACTGAACAAAATGTCTACCAAACATGATATATATAAAGATTGGTCACATGACAGAATGTTCTAGAATATGAGTCATCTTAATGGAATTTTAACTGTAAACAAAATCAACCTTGACCTTCAAATTGAGAAAACATATTGATCAAAACAACCTAATTCAAGGACACTAGTTATATATGTTTTTCCTAACAAACATAAAGATTTAAGCAAATATTAAAGTGAAGAAACATTTATAACCTCCCAAAACACATATACAACATTATATAAACATCATACATAACAAGATATTAAGTCAGTCATAAAAAATTATTTTCTTGTTGATTAAAACCGGAGCATGGCGTTTTATCCTATGATATTTCATCAGCTGTCAAAATATCATTGAAAATGACCGTTCTTTGAATGTTTAGCTTTTGACATTTTTTCACGGAAATATTGTTTTTCAAAATTGTCAGAGAAATTACCCAATATTTAAATAAATTATTCTATCATTTTTATAATGTCTAGATTAATGGGCAGGTTTTATTTGAATTCAGTGAAGTGTCTTTTTAAACATAGTGTTGTAGTCGACAAAATACTTTTTGATAAAATATCATGAAACTCTTTTTTACATGGATCTTGTTTTATTATCTTTCTCAAGTCATCAATACTTTGGCTTGATAAACTTATCCAGTATGAAATCGTATCACAGGCATTGTTCATCAAAGGTTTGTAAAATTAACACCATGTATCTCACAAATGGTCTTCCAGGAAAAATACAACTGTCACTTACAGTACATACTGTCAGTGTATAACACACACTTGCAGTGTATACTGTTGACATATAACACACACACAGTATATACTGTCGATGTATAACACACACACTTACAGTATATACTGTCAATGTATAACACACACACACACACAGTGTTTACTGTTGATGTATAACACACACTTACAGTGTAAACTGTCGATGTTGTAAACTGTCGATGTATAACACACACACACACACACACTTACAGTACATACTGTCAATGTATAACACACACGCACACTTACAGTACATACTGTCAATGTATAACACAGTGTAAACTGTCGATGTATAACACACACACACACACACACTTACAGTACATACTGTCAATGTATAACACAGTGTAAACTGTCGATGTATAACACACACACACACACTTACAGTACATACTGTCAATGTATAACACACACATTTACAGTATATACTATTGGTGTATAACACATACACACACACACATTTGTGAACAGCATAGACCCACATCTGTCGTCACAAAAGTCACAGGAGATTAAGGTTGCAGTTTTCACATCAAGTGATATAAAAAAAAGATTCAGATCTGCTGACACAAAATGTGATGGCAGATTTGAGTCCAGGCTATTTATAGTTAAGTGTGCATTATATATGAGGAAACACAGTAAGCAGCCCCAGATTTTGATGACACTGAAGTAGACTCATTATTTAGTTTTTCAAGATGCAGAAGAAAAGAAGGTTCAGCTCTAGGATATGCCATTGCAGGCTTCATGCTAATTTCTAAAACATTTTACCCAATAAAAACAACTGAATGTGCAGGACTTAGGCATCATACTTGCAAGCCCAACTTTTGTTTACTTTATTAAATTTCTCCTATATTTAGAAATTATTTACTTTTGCAAGCAGACGGACTGCCACCCCACCCCACCCCTTACTGCCCACACCCATTTTCAGCTCTAGAAGATATCCTTAACAAATCCAAAAAGTAGTATTCAAACCTTGGAAATCTGAAGATACCTTGGTACAGTTCAATATGGAAATCATTTGGCACTATGAATATATTTGTTTATTTGTAACAGTATTGTATATGTGTGAAAATATATATCTATATATGTAAAAATATACATGTACCTATATACATGCACAACATACAGTGCTCCCTCTGAACCCTCTTCACCTGTGCCATAAGTGTAAACCATGTTAATTGCCTGGGTACCATATATTTTTGCTTATAAGTCAGGTCCAATGCAAACAACATAGATCCTGATCTGCTGTCAAATAATGTGCCGGCAGATCAGGGTGTATGTTGCTTGTTCTACTGATTACTCCGAACAAACCGCATATACCTAGATCTGCTGGTACATTGTGCAATGGCAGATCTGGGTCTATGCAATTTGCAGTTGGATCTGACTTATAAGTGAGTATATAAGGTAGTTTATTTTGTGAAACCATAATTGTTATTGGTCAATAACTAAGATTGACTGAAATAATTTTAAGTCAATCATAAACAAAATTAAGTGAAATGAATGTAATGGGTACTTCGAAAAAAGAATTCACCCATTAAAATGGGATCTATCTCCAAACCTGTTTTATATAAAAGACCACATTATAATGAGACATTTTAAATAGAGGGGCCACTGTATACTGGTTTGTTTATTTATTGGTGTTGGTATCACTCCTGGTGGTGGCTTCATCTCTAATCTGTAACAGAAATGAAGGTTCTAATTTATTGCAGCCATTTTGGGATAAGCATTTCTCAACACTGGGAGATTGGTGAGAACAAAAATAATCATGGCAATAAGTAGCTATAAATTGATGTACAAGAACCTTTATTCCTGTTTGACTGATTTTATTACAAATAAATCCCAATTGTCACAGTTTAAAGTTTTATATAGGCAATTTCTTAAAGTTTGAAATAAAGCAAAATAATTTCCTGTTAATTGTCATTAATATGGAGGTGATAAATGGGTACTACAGACTAATTCGTCTACCATATTAACTCTACTTTAAGATAAAATGCCTCCTTTGAATCCTAGTTTACATGGAATTAAGACTGTGACTACTGGGATGAATGCACATTACATTTACAAAAGCTAGATCTGTCTACAGGTTTGCATTGCTGGTGGTGCTTTATGGTAAATGGGTCATGGCTGTGCAACTTTTATCTCACTAGAAAAGCACGGCAAGGCAGAATTATCACTTTTCTGATGGCATTCGCTGTGTTATTATTCATGGGACTTGTAAGAAAGACATAACCATCATTTGTCTGTTGTTGTTAGCTGTTTTGTCCTGTCAAGTATTGGCATCATTTCTAACAAGGAATTGGCTGTTTTGTCCTTGGAAGTTTAAGCAAGGCATGACTATTGCTTTTCTGATAGCATCAGTTGTATTGTCTTATGCATCATCAGCATCAATACATGTAATAAGTTTTTCTTTTAGTTCCATTTTCTTGGGCAATAATGAATGTTCTTTAATGAAAATTTATGGATGCAGCAGAACTAGGTTACAGTAAGCTTCTTTTCACATTCTCTGATTGTGTGAAGGTTTTGCATTGAGCTCCACTTCTTGGACACATGCAGATGCCATTGGGAGGTACACATAGACTTAGGAGTACTACTCTAAACTATCAGAAGTAGGTAATTGTGACTTACTTTGCACCTTCCAGGAGCTGTAGGTTTGTTTTGTTATGCAATGTGAGAGAAGGTGAAACACAGCATTCCATGATTTTCTTGGTATGTATTGTATCACAAAGGTACCTTCTAGCTTAAACATTTGTATACACCCCATGTATATAATACATCAGGTTATAGCTATTGCTCTGTCTCTCTGTCTGTCTGTCAATAATCCATCCATCTGTCTGTAAACATTTTCATTTTCCAAACCCTCAAACTGTTCAGGGTATCTATCTAGTGGTCCAGATGTTCCATTAGCTACTGTATATACTCACATATAATCTGAGTCCAACAGCAATCAACATAGACCCTGATCTGCTGTCACATAATGCACCGGCAGATCAGGGTCTATGTTGTTTGTTCTACTGATTAGTCCTTTCAAACTGCATAGATCCAGATCTGCTGGCAGATTATGCAACTGCAGATCTGGGTATATGCAGTTTGCAGTTGGTATTAGCTTATGTGCGAGTATATACGGTAGTCACAATTCTTCAGCTTCAATATCTTTGTATGCTTTGAACCATTTTTTATGTCCATCCATCTATTCCTAATTGAACTCTGTGCAGACTCAGCCATTTTTTTTATGTCCATCCATCTATTCCTAATTGAACTCTGTGCAGACTCAGCCATTTTTTCATGTCCATCCATCTATTCCTAATTGAACTCTGCTTATGACTCAGCCATTTTCTTTATGCCCATCCATCTATTCCTAATTGAACTCTGTGCAGACTCAACCAATTTTTTTATGTCCATCCATCTATTCCTAATTGAACTCTGTGCAGACTTAGGGATGTAGAATAGGCCTGATGTGCCCTCTTGCATGTTGCAAGTGGTGACTAATGGAGGCAGGAGCCACAGTGGCTCAGTGGTATACATGCCAGACTTGTGACCAAAAGGGTGTTGGTTAGATTCTTACCATCAGTGGTATAGAGGTGTCTTTTGCTATTCACAATTCTTTAGTTTCAATATTTTTAATGTTTTCATCCATTTGTTTGCCCATCCATCAATTATCCACACTTCAGTTTCCAGGTCAAAACTCCCAAACCATTGAAGATATCTCTATCAAACTTTGTACACTTGCAATATGGGACTAGTGGTGTAGATCTGCCTTTTGCTATGCACAATTCGTCATTTCTAATATTTTTAACTTTTTCAGCCATTTGTCTGTTCATCCATTCATCCATCCATTATCCACACTTTAATTTCCAGGGCATAACCCAAAAACCATTTCAGATATTACAATGAAAGTTGTTACACATATTATACTAGTGGTGTAGATGTGCCTTTTGCTATTCACAATTTTTCAGTTTTAGTATTTTTAATGTTTTCATCCATTTATTTGTCCATCTATCCATTATCCACACTTTAGTCTCTGAGGCAGAAGTAAAGATCTGTTTAAGATATCTCAGTGAAATTTGGTACACATATTAGACTAGTGATGCAGATGTGCCTTTTACAAACTCATGATGCCTGTCACTTCCCTGTATTCTTTGCAAATATGACCTTCCTATATAGGAAATCTTTGACAAATCATTCTGTCACCATGTAGACATTTGGGGAGTGGGTGCAGAGATGTGGATGACTCCATCATGTTTATTTTTTAAAAATCTCCTTGGTATGTAATGCAGGGTGGATATAGCTATCACTACATCCATCTGTCTGTCAATCTGTCTGTCTGTCCATTAACATTTTCATTTCTGGAGCATAACTCTCAAACCATTTAAGATATTTCAGCAAAACTTGGTACATATGTCAAGCAAGTTGCATAAAGGTGCATTAATTCTGATACTTTTTCTGCATTTTATATTTTTTATATTACCATGGAAACAAAGTGTAGCATAAGTAGTATACAAGAGTGCTGGATGATAGGGTACATTTAGTAGGAGTTTTCACATAACTTGGATACTGGGGGGAATTTGTAATTTCTAGATGTCTCTTTTTTAAATATGCAAGTCAGGTTTTTCCACAAGGATGTCAGACCTTGTAAATACTTGATATTATTCTAAATTAATCAATTTCATCCATATGTTGCTTTAGAAAGTGACAAATTTAATTTTTATAGCTCATTTGCAAATTATGTAATCAGTTAGCAACACAATCAAATCCATGTAACTCTTGTAGTTCTAAATCTGACTTTGGACTTTCTTAGCCCAAAGGTCAGTTGAGCTTGATCCTTTTTCTGTTGTCTGTTTGTTAGCATGTATTGCTCTTTCATGCATCTCCTTCTGAACCAATGGGAGAATGGTCACAAAATTTCAAACAATTATTAATATCTAATGTCTGAGGTAGCCATCTTGAAAATTTCCATTATACTACTTCTTTGGAACAGTTAGTCATACTGCCATGGAGTTATCACAAACACAAGTTCCTTGCATGTTGTTGGTCTTAATGAAATTTGGGGGAATCTGACATCTAAGATGGCTGTCATGTTGGCCATCTTGAAGGTCTCATCATGCCAGTTTTTCATGAAAGATTGGACTTATTGACATTGGGTTCAGTTAGAGACATTCATGTTGACATCTATAGGACTCAGCTTGTATCCTGTTAATAAATTTATCTTTGGATCTTGGATTATGATCATCAGGGAGTTGTCAGTAAATATTAAATCGTAGTGACTCTCTGGCCTACTTTATAGATTCTCTATGTAAGTTTAATATTATCATGAAGAACCATAAAAAAACAATTTCAACCAGAAGAGCATCTCCTTCTTGTTCAACTCTTGTAAAATTTTGAATGAAGCTCAATGAAAATTGTTTATAAAGAAATACTTATAGACCATTAAACTGTGTTCTTTATGGATATTTATTTTTTATAAAGAGATTGAGGGTGAAAGTGAAATTGTAAAGAAAAGGAGTTCATAAATATTGACCTAAATGAGCAGGTGTCCTTTATATGGAGTTTTCTGTTCAGGCAGATTTCACTAGTTCATTAGTTCCACATAATACAAGATAGTGCAAAGCTTTTTAATTGCTCAAGTTGTACATCAGGGGTGTCAAACATACGGCCCGCAGGCCGGATAAGGCCTGCTAGACTCATTATTTTTTATTATTTATTATTAATTATATAAAATCTGGCCCACCATAGCAAATGAGTTTGACATCCCTGTTGTACATTTTAAAGGGTTGCATTATGTTAAAACCTGTAGACTTTCTTGCCTTGCTTTTTGTAATTTGGCTCCAATTTGGTGACTGAATCTCTTCTCTCTATCTTTCTGTTTCTCTGTCTCTTTTTGTAGATTCTCCAAGCAAAAATCCAACGGATTGAACATCTTGTTCACCTAAAAGATATACGTATTGATGACCTTCAGAGGAGGTTTGATGAATTAAGGCCGACCGGAATCAAAAGATGAAGAGATCAACCATGTTTAAATATAGTGCTTATGAAAAACATTTTACCCACAGCTCATTATTTTGTAGTTCTATTAGTCAGAAAGTTTGAACTCGTTGTAATGAAATATATTATGTATCTACCATCTATAAAACATTCATGAAGGGCAATTAGCTTTGATTATTATCTTGTCAAAAGATTGGAGATGACTCCAATGACTAAGACAAGAAGCTCACTCCATTTACTAGTAATAGAAATAATATTTAAGATTTCAGTTGTTTTTGGTATTAGTAGAACTATTAGTATTAGAGCTTAAAGAATAACTGAATATTCAAATCTGAATCTTGTGAATATTCGAATAGAAAATTGGAATTAAAATATTTGTTTGTTTACATAGCGAGTTTTGCAGCATTTTGTGAAAGAAACAAGACATTATGTAAACTAGTTTACAAGGGAACAACTTCAGACTTGCTAAATCACCTGAAATTCAACTCTGACACACAATAATCATAATGTTAAATTCTGAATAAGTCACATTGATCACAGCATTGCAGTTTCTATTTGTTGTCATTCAGGCACTCTTGTAAAGATAATGTGCAAATAGAGCAAGTTGATGAAGAACATGGTATAGAAGAGGGGTCATATCAAAGTCATCAAAGCCTTTATGTATTAATCAAGTGAATCAATGTATCCAAATTAATTAAATTAAATTAGCAACAATATGAACAAATCACTTCCTGAGAATTTTTTTTAGATAGCCCTTGCATTGAAATGAACAGATAACTGAGTTTCTGACCTTCTTTACTGTCTGTCTTTGACACTAAAGGAACATTTATGGTTATATTTAGTTTGAAGATAAACAGGGAAAATAACACCTACATTCATTTGATTTTTAGTTTGAATCTTCAAAAAATGTGCTAAAGACCCCTAAGACATCAATTAGATTTAGATGACTGAGTGCATAGTTCATATATTGGCAGGGAGTGGGATGTGTGAATAAATATGAACGTAGACAAAGAAAAGAAGATGGATTTTATGTGTTTATTAACATTGACACAAATTTTCAAATCCTATTCGAATAGTCATTCAACAGATATTTGAATAGGAAAATTTGGTATTCATTTTAGCTCTAATTAGTATTGCAGTGAACCCCATTATAATTCTATTCAAAGAAGCCATACAAGTTTTATATGGGAGATCACCTTATACCGAGGTATATTTATAAGAAGAGCAGTGTTATAATGGGTCTGTTGTATGCAAAACCATATACAGAACCGTAAAGTAATCACCTTTCCCATCTGTCCATCTGTCTGTACATTCACTCTACCTGTAACCACCAAAGCTCTGCAACTCTTACACATAATTGGATTCCATTTGGTAGGTGAATTGCCTATTACATGCAGATGTGCCTTTTAAAGATTTTGCCTTTTCATGTCCAATTCAGACCTAGTTATTGCCCTTTTTCAATCAATTTTAAATCTGCTACAGCAGATTCTTGTAACTAGCATAGCTCAGGATGACATTCAACATATTCTGATGCAAATGGTTGTGTATATTGTCTCATAGACCTAGTTTTGGCCGACTTAAATTGGCAACCCAATATCATAGCCCAGGAACTAGTAACATCTTTGACTCCTGATTGGTTAGTCAGTGACAAAATGCACACAGTAGTGATGTCATTACCATAATGGCTAGTTTAGAAACTGCCCCTCCACACTGCAGTGATTGGTTGAAAGCTTCACATTGGTACTATGCATAGTGGGTAAAAAGTATGCCCTTTTTTTCCTTATCTTCAAAGATCATGGTTGATAGTTATCTATAGTCTCACAAGCACCAGAAGTGTGATACAGTTGTCAGCAAAAAGTTGTACCTTTTATGGATTTTGTCTTGTCAACTCCATTTGGATAGAGTTATGGCACTTGACAATTATCTTCATATCTTCACATGAGATGTTACTTGTAACCAGCATAACTCATGATCCATTCAACGTATTCTGATGCAATTTGGTATGAATATTTTCTCATCGACCTAAGATGTGCCTTTTATGGGTTTTGTTCAGTCAACTCCATCTTATAGAGTTATCGCCCATGACAGTTAATTTCATCTCTTCACACAGGATGTTGCTTTTAACTGGCACAGGTCAAGAACCATTCAGCATATACGGATGCATATGAACATTGTCTCATAGACTTAGATGTGCCTTTAATGGGCATTGTGTCATCAACTCCATTTTGGATAGAGTTATGGTTCTTGACTATTATCTTCATATTTTCACATGGGATGTTGCTCATAACCAGCACAGCTCAGGAACCATTCAACATATTCTCATGCAATTTGGTATGAATATTGTCTCATCGATCTAAGATGTGCCTTTAATGGGCATTGTGTCCTCAACTCCATTTTGGATAGAGTTATGGTACTTGACTATTATCTTCATATTTTCACATGGGATGTTGCTCATAACCAGCACAGTTCAAAAACCATTCAACATATTCTCATGCAATTTAATGAGAACACTGTTTCTTAGACCTAGATGAGTCTTTTATGGGTTTTGTCTTGTCTGCTCCAATTTGGACAGAGTTATGGCCCTTGTTCCTTTTTGATCAACTTAATATCTTTACATGGGGTGTTGCTTGTATTGATGATCTCTAGAAGGATCTTTTGTCAACTTTGGTTTCCCAATACATATTCCTCTGTTGAAGGCCTTAAGGAGCAAATTATAGTCAGCAGGACCTTTGCAATGGACCCATTGCTAAAAGCTCTTGTGATTGGGTGTTTTTAATGTGACATCACATTATGGTGGGTTACGATCAACCAAAAATTAAAATGAAGTTAATTTAGTTTGTGTAGCAATTTCATAACTATCCAATTCATCCAATATATATTTCTTCATGAGCATAACTGTGTTATATAGAGGACTGTGTTATACAGAGGGGCTTTACTGTGTATTTCATTTTTATACATATCACTGCTTAACTTTAGGTAAGCTATGATAATACTATGATATGAGGTCATATGTACAGTGTGAAATACATAATTGCAGGTCATTCTTACTATCATAGGTCAGTGTTTTAATAATCATTGAACACACTCAAGTCTTTACTGAAAAAGTCAATAAGAATTCTAGACATGGATTGAAAGAAAGAATTAATAATTAAGGGATGTGAGTTTCACAAGAACAATCAGCTTTATGTATACCAATTTTACACATAACTTTACTTCAGGAAGTCTTCATCATACATTACAAAAATTCTTACTCATTATTTGTATAAATCTAGTAACAATCAGAGTATTTTATGCAGAACATATTGATTTACTGTCTCTAATGTGCGAGTAAGCATTGAACTGCATAACTACAATTTCAGTGATTTCATACAGTGTGGTGATTTTGATAGAATTCTATTTATAGCTTAGTTTACTTCTTGAAACATAATAGAAAAGATATCATAACATGCCTGAAAATAACATTATCACTGAGACTATCTCACTACTTATATTTGTCTTATTCTCCTTTTCAGTCAAGAAATAAAACAACAAATGTTTTGACTTGCACTGCAGTTTTTTTTACATATTATAAGATTGTGAATGATTACATCAGACTAGCACCCAGAATGTGCCACTGTTATTATATTTACCTGTATATAACTTGTACCCAACCACTAAAAATAACCAGATCTGCCAGCACTGTACCGTATATACTCGCGTATAATTCGATACAAACTGCAAACTGCATAGACCCAGATCTGCCGTCGCATAATGCGCTGGCAGATCTGGGTCTCTACAGTTTCTAAGGACTAATCAGCAGAACAAAAAACATAGACCCTTATCTGCCAGCACATTATGTGATGGCAGATCAGGGTATATGTTGTTAGCATTTGGACCAAGCTTATATGCGAGTATATATGGTATATCAAAGATTACACTAAACTAGCATTCAGAATGTATTATATTTACCTGTATAAAACTTGCACCCAACAACTAATAATGACCAGATCTGCTAGCACTTTATATCAAGGTAGATCTTGGTCTATGCTGTTCACATATACATTTAGTGCTATCTGCATCAGCTAAAAATAACACAATATTATATAATATGGTATAAAAATAGAATATTGACATTTGACATTACTTTTCAACATACAAATGGATGTATTACTTTGAAAATGCAAGTTGATTATAAACTTTTACTCTCATTGCTATTTTGTTAAAAAATGAAGTGAGGGAGGGTGTAGTTTAAAACGTTGTAAATTTACAACACTAAAACTTGACCAGTGCAATCCACACTTTTAATTTTAAATGGTTAATTTTTTTAAAGGTCGTTAAACATGGCTACCTATAGCCAACTGCAGGTGTTTAAAATATTGATGGTAAGTATACAGCTAGTTGTGTTGCATAAACAGTAGCATGTAGCGATGCAGTCTTCATTAACTTGTACATGGAAAACAGTTAGAGAGATAATTTGTAATTAGGAGATAAGATTCTTGTGTTTGAGGATTTGAGAAGGTTAATGCATCGTGGTTTTAACGTCACAAATTGAGTTTTACCGGTGGCACTGACATGCTCATCTCATCAAACACAAGATTGTTATTGTCATTCTAAAATATGGCAGACAATATAATTCTCTTTAACACTATGTCATGGGGAGAGGAGTGATGTCACAATTGCATCACAATTTTCAACAGTTATCGCATGTGGATTTTACTGTCAGAAATTGTAAAGTTCGACCAATCAGAAAGCACATTACATACACATGTGTGTTAGAATTTATATTCATGTACAACCTTGAAAACTCCTGGACTTTAAGGGGTTACCTTAAATTTTGAAAAAGTTGGTTTTATACTTGAAAAGTCCTTGAATTTATTCAATAACTCATTGAAATTTTCCCAGAACTTATTGAATTTATCTGAGGGAATGCAAAATGTTAAAACTATATAGAATTTATCACTTTTTAAATTCAGATTTTTCTTTCATTTATGTACTTTCCAAAATTAATGAATAAATAAATAATTAAAATGGGATTAAATTGGTTGGATGAAATGGATGGTTGCCAGATGAAGTAGCATCCCTTTGTTGTAGTGGTGTGCTAATTAGTCATGTATTTTTTACTTCCAATTTTATACCTATTAATGCAGTGTTAAACAAAGTAAGTTATGGAGAAAGCTCCAAAAAAGAAAAAATACTTGTTGAAAATCTGAAAGTCCTTGAAAACTCTTTGAAAAGTCCTTGCTAAACAACTCTTTGAGGCTGTACAAACCATGATATATTCTTATACTCTTAGACAAATCATATTTTTGGCATTAAAAATGTAGTGACAGATAGTGGGTGCAACCTATGAAACATTTGAACTAAATATTAGTAAATGAACTATAGTATTTAAGGACCAAATATGTGTGACTTATCTTTAGTATCTACTTACCTGTGAGTATATACGGTAATACCACTTTCCTGTATACAGAGAATAAAATCTTGCATTCACAAAACATCTCAAATTTTAACATCAAACTGAAACTCCTAATTTAAAAACTGATTTTAAAGCATATGTACAAATATTCCACATATATAAAAACATTGTATCAACTGACATACACTCCATTTGTATTTAAGGAGAATGAGTATTTTTCAGAAGTAAACACAGACACTACCCTTAAATTTGTCAAACGTTGAATATGAATGCAAGCTGACACAAACTCAGATTAGTTGTGAAGGTGACCAAGTAATTAATACTTTTAATTAGGAGATAAGTTTTGTTTTTTAATATTTGAGGATGTTAATGGTGGTTTAACCATTGCAAATTGAGTAAATAATCATTAATAATAGTGAACATGACCATTTTAGTAATACTTTCCTAATCACTGTCTGTCCCATCATGTTAATCATCATCAATCATGTTTCAGCTCAATAACTTTTGAAGGACTTCATAGATTAAAACCAAATTTGATATGATGCTATTAAAAAGACAGGTTTGATTTCAACATTTTCTTACAAAACTTAGCCAAGTTATGGCTCCTGTTTGACTTACAAATTTGTTCCTGCTAAATGAACCAGCATTCCTCAATTACACCATATTGGAGGGAGGTATGTGTGTCATATGGACACATCTCTAGTCCCCAAAACTTTGTCTTTTCTTCATTTAAATAAATTGATGTGGAATGTGGGAATTATTAGTTTGAAAGGAAGCCGTGTAAACTAAAATTGTTCTAAGGCAGTGGTTCCGAACCTTTTTTTGCTGCAACCCTAAATTGGACACCAACAGGACCTACCAACCCTCAGGCTTATGATACGATTTAAAAAATGTCTTATGATGACCCTTTGTGACCCTACTGAGGACCCCCTGTGACCCTGATTTCGGTTGTGATCTGAGTTTGGGAACCACTGTTCTAAGGAAATAAACTTATTTTCTTACTCCAGGTTTTGTCCAACTGACATTGTAAGGCATACCAGTAAATCTAAGGATATACTATTTACTTCATGAACAATATAATAATGGTATATATGTACATTAATAATACAATATTTTCTTTATAAATTAGCAGCCATTGATCAGCTTTCAAATGTATATACACAGAATATATGTTCCCTCCATAGTAAATGAAAAATAAGGCTGTCAAATATAGTTGACTCTAAGAAAAGTATGGATAATACAGTTTTATCTAAATTGATCATGACCATTACCTCAGAAAACCAAAACTTTTTGGAACTGAAATATTAACCGCCCCATATTTCGAAATTTAAACAATAAATAGTCATTCTTAAGTACATCTATATACCCCTGTGATCCATTATTAGAAGACTACCCCATTAAAGATTCCAAGACCCACAAATTGTTTAAAGTTCAGCATTTGAACAAAATTTACTTTGTATGTTTACTGCATCTCCATTATTCTACAATTGCCTTCACTCAAGGGAATTGTTCTCCTGTAGTGTTGTTTGGTGTTGTATAGTGCTTGACACCATATTAGTGATGTTTAGACTCAATTAGCTTGTAAGTGCCTGTTGACACTTGTGTTTCAAGTTTTTTTTGTGGTAAGCACTTAGACTGAGGAGTTGTATGTAAACATAACAAAATGTAACAATACACATTGCTTTTTATTGCCTTCATCCAAGGGAACTGTTCTCCTATAGTTTTGTTTGGTGGGGTAGAGTTTCTAATCCCAAAGGGAGGGCACTATACTCCACCAGACAAAATTAGAGGATACTTCTCAAGGGAGAAGGCAATAATAGATTTAGTACACTACATCATGCCATGCAACTTAATATAACATTGGTACATGGCAATAGTACCCATTGGAACAGGTATAATTCCAGTAGCCAAGTATTGCATCTCACATTCATAGGGAAATGCATACTATTGTAAAATAAATCCCTGTAGTCAGCCAATCAGAACCTGAGAATTTATCACGTCATGTACTAAATTAATTTAATCATCAAAACACATAACTAGTGTAGTAACAAGTTTACTTTGCATGTGCTCTGCAGCTCTATTATTCTATTATTGCCTTCTCCCAAGGAAACTGTTCTCCTGTAGCGTTGTTAGGTTGGGTACAGTGCTTGGTTAAAGGGAACTGTTCTCCTATTGTTTTGTTTGGTTGGGCACAGAACTCAGCCCAAGGAAACTGTTCTCCTATAGTGTTATTTGGTTGGGTACAGTGGTTGGCCGAAGGAACTGTTCTCCTATAGTGTTGTTTGGTTGGGTACAGTGCTCAGCCCAAGGGAACTGTTGTTTGGTTGGGGTATAGTACTGGACCCCAAAGTAGTGATGTTATAACTCATGTAACTTGTTAGTGCATGTTGACACTGTTGTCTTTCAAGGACTTTTTGTTTTGGTAAGCACTGGGGAGTTTTATGTAAATGTAAGAAAATAGAAAAATGCACATTGCTTGAATCCATGTTGTTTATTCACATTTGAATAATAATGTAATCACCTGAACATTGACAACCTGTCCAATAAAGAGTACCGATTTTGCTAGAAATTTACTTAAATACAGACTTATTGTATAATTTTTTGCCATACATTTGTTTTCAATTTTGCCATGTTTGTAGATTCTGCAGGCCAAAATCCAGCGGTTAGAGCATCTTGTTCACCTTAAGGACTTGAGACTTGATGAACTTCAGGCCAGGATAGATGCAGCCAGACCAACAGGGAATAAACGATAGTATCAAACATTGTGATCTTCTTTGCCCGCAGATGACTGAATTGATCATAGTACCAATTTTCAGCTGCTAGATATTTTTCAGTCATATATAGGGAACTCGAGAAAAGCAGCCTGACTAAATAGGTCTCACTGCCTATACTGCATAGATTTTTACATGTCCAAAATTTATTAGCCTTTATTAACTGGAAAATGTTGAATATCAGCCGAAATCAAAAGTCCCAGTCATTACACATTTTCCCCAAGTTTCACTGTATATATTTATAGAGTAGTTATAAAATGGGATGACAGAAGACTTTTTTTAAATTTGATATTCATTAAAGAACAGTTCAATTTGATGTCACCAACTCAGTAAATATTTGTCACTGTCTAGCCCAAATTGGTGAAAGCTTGACATAGCATTGACTTTGACATCCCTGTGTGTGTCCATATGTATGTCCACATCCTAGATTAACCTGAATGTTAAAGTTTTGATTAATCTCAATATTAGTTTTTTTTTTACGTAGCTAAATATAAGGTGGGCTTGAAAAAAAAAGGGGGTATCTTGTTTATTTAAGGAAATGTGTGATTATGTTTATGATGTGAATGAGTTAAGTTTTTAAATAAGTAGATTATAATCAGTATTTTTCAATTCAAATAATATTATGGGCCTCAATTTTAGCCACCCAATACACATGCCACATTATGAAATATTTGTGATGGCAATATTGCTTTGTATGCTACACGGATATTGTTCTTAATTTACTACATTGAATTTGACCAGATGTTCTTCCATTATTGCTTAAAATACACTGGAACCTTGTTTACCTGAATTCCAATGACATAAAAAATGTGAGGATAAACAGGAGTTTGAATGAAAAATTTGTGTACTATGCTTTGGGCACAAGTTCTGGATATTCCATCCATGTTTAAAATGATAGTACATGTACCCAATCACTATGAGAACACTCACTCCAATAAAGCCATATAATGAAACACACCCTAAATTAGTCTTGGTCACTAAGCCATTTGACACATTCTCAAAGACATGATTAACATCTGGACGGTTAAGACAAAGTCCGGTATCATAAGTTTCTATTCTGGGCAGTTTACAAAATACTCCATCTATTAAATTCTCATCAATAGCTCTGAAAAATTCTGCTAAATGAGGTTCAGACAATTTGAACAAATTGTACCAGAGCAGCTAGATGAATTTGCCATTTGAATCTTGTCATTGTTAATCTTTTTGTTTAAAATATATATATAGTTGGTATGTAAATACATACATTCACACAAACCATGGTGTATACATGCTTTATATTTCATGGCACCTACTGTTTTTACATGCAGTGAATGCACATAGCTAAGAAAAAAGTTTGTCATAATTATAGTACAGACTGGTAGCTTGCATATTTAAAGAGTGGCCTATGACATACCCCAGATTTGGCATCAGCCTGACTGTCAGCATGGTATATTAAGTAGAGCCTTGCTGGAATCTCAAGTACCGCATATGCTCACTCATAAGTCAGGTCAATCTGCAAACAACATAGACCCCGATCTGCTGTTGCATAATGCATCAGCAGATCAGGGTTTGTTGTTTGTTCTACTGATTACACCTAACAAACTGCATAGACCCAGATCTGCTGGCACATTATGTGATGGCAGATCTGGGTCAATGCAGTTTGCAGTTGGATCAGACTTGTACGGGAGTATATATAGTATATGTTTCTTTCCAAATCTTCACTTCTTGGCATATTGTCATGGCTATCGTAAAGAATATTCCTTACATCATGGAGGAAAATATGTATCATAGTGACCTAGAAATGTATCCTTTGCCACGAGACACATTATGTAGATTTCAATTTTTTTTTTTTAAAGGAAAATGCAGAAGTACTGAAGTATACATATTGCTGGCTCTTTATTTGTAACCTTACATAGGTGAAAAAACCATGAGTTCTCTATCAGTCTCAACATAATTGGATACACTACAAAAAATATTTTTTCATGGTGTTAAAAACATGTGTACTTTGTAAATTAATTTCATCTTTGAATTTGCAGATGCAAGTGCAACTGTTCATTCTGTACATTAACCTAAATTTCTTCTTTGTCATTTTCAAATATTAGAAGAGGAAATACTGATGTTTTATAGCAAACTCTACTACCTAAGCTATAGTAGTCATGTACTCTACTACCTAAGCTACAGTAGTCAACGTACTCTACTACCTAAGCTACAGTAGTCACGTACTCTACTACCTAAGCTATAGTAGTCACGTACTCTACTACCTAAGCTATAGTAGTCATGTACTCTACTACCTAAGCTATAGTAGTCACGTACTCTACTACCTAAGCTATAGTAGTCACGTACTCTACTACCTGAGCTATAGTAGTCACGTACTCTACTACCTGAGCTATAGTAGTCACGTACTCTACTACCTAAGCTACAGTAGTCACGTACTCTACTACCTAAGCTACAGTAGTCACGTACTCTACTACCTAAACTACAGTAGTCACGTACTCTACTACCTAAGCTATAGTAGTCATGTACTCTACTACCTAAGCTATAGTAGCCATGTACTCTACTACCTAAGCTATAGTAGTCACATACTCTACTACCTAAGCTACAGTAGTCACATACTCTACTACCTAAGCTACAGTAGTCACATATTCTACTACCTAAGCTATAGTAGTCACGTACTCTACTACCTAAGCTATAGTAGTCACGTACTCTACTACCTAAGCTATAGTAGTCACGTACTCTACTACCTAAGCTACAGTAGTCACGTACTCTACTACCTAAGCTATAGTAGTCACGTACTCTACTACCTAAGCTACAGTAGTCAACGTACTCTACTACCTAAGCTACAGTAGTCACGTACTCTACTACCTAAGCTACAGTAGTCACGTACTCTACTTATTAAGTATTCTTTATTTTAGTTACAGAATTGGGATCTTGTGCTGAAATTGTGTAGGCACATGTAATATCATATTGTACAAGAATGAAGAATGCTTTATCTGTTTGTTATGTCTGATAAGGAATTCATATTATCATTACGCAAATGTTTTATCTACTGTACCTGTCTGCCTGGATCATTAAGCATTTTAGCATCAGGGAATATTTATCAAGAATAAACTTTTCCATCACAATTGCAGTATTTTGTCTTCATTTTTGCTCCAATGTTTAATGGAATATGCTTTCATATAACCAGCATAAAGGGAAAATGTAATGATTAGTAAATTCATTGTGTATGCATGTTTTTTGCGCTCTCTCTCTGTCACACATACAAGTATTCCTTGTACTTGTTTTATTCTGGTTCCTTATAAACAAAATAGATTCTGTGAATTTAGACATGCTGCAAACCCCTGTAAATAGGAGTCAGTAAGTATGCATGTGAATTTAGACATGCTGCAAACCCCGGTAAATGAGAGTCAATAAGTATGCATGTGAATTTAGACATGCTGCAAACCCCTGTAAATAGGAGTCAATAAGTATGCAAAGTATATAGGAGCTCCAAGAGTAAATATCTGATTTCAATCTGCAGAGTATGAACACAATTGCTTTACAACTCTACAGCCTTGTGCTCAGTCTTGGGTTATGGCAAACATCTACAGCTTATAGTTTCCTCCAAACCTGGTTTCATAAAATTTCTCCTCAAAATGATATTTTACATTATATTCCTCACATCTGTAATAATGTTGTGATTGTTGTCAGAGGTAGAGATAGCTGAAAGGATGAAAAAAGAAGAGTCCCTTCAAAGAACTGATGTTTTACTGTCCAAAAAGAATTTCCAGGAATTCAAGATAAGACCATTTCTACTTTTTAATTCCCAAGTGTTGAAACCATCTCCAATATTCTTGAGCTGTAAGATTCTTAAATTAGCCACTGTGGCAGTCATATTGGACGTAAGATCAGCACCATTTTCATTTAAGACAAACTTGATATCGTTAGAGGACATTTGGTGCAAATCCCATGTTGATATGACCATCCATTCTGGAGAATTAGTGACGAGATTTTCAATATGTTCATTGTCGCAGGACCAACTAGATATCATAATTAGTCTTCTGGTGAAAACCCCATGTCGTTGTGACTTTCCATTTAGGAGGAGTAGCAATAACAAGATTTTCAAGATGACTGCCATGGTGGCCATACTGGATGCCAGATTGGCACCATTTTCATTTAGTACCAACTATGACAGAAGGAGTCCTCTGGTGAAAACCCAATGTTGATATAACTTTCCATCTAGGAGGAGTAGCGATACGATTTTCACGATGGCTGGTGGTGGTCTTACTGGATGTCTGGGCAGCATCATTTTTGTCTAGGACCAACTAGGCAGCATAAGAAGTCTTCTGGTGAAAACCCCATGCCAATATGACTTTCCATTCAGGAAGAGTAATGAGAACATGATTTTCAATATGGCTGCCATGGTGGTCATAATGGATGTCAGATCAGCAAGGTTTTCATTTAGGACCAAGTAGACATCATAAAAAGTCTTGTACTGAAAACCACATATTGATATGATCATCCATTTGGGAGGAGCAGCGATAACAAGATTTTTAACATGGCTGCTGTGGTGGCCATATTGGATGTCTGAGTGGAACCATTTTCATTTAGGACAAATTAGCCATAATAAAAAGTCTTCTGGTGAAAACTTCCAGCTTGATATAACTTTCTGTTCAGAAGCTGTACCAAGATTTTCAAGATGGCTGCCATGGTGGCCATCTCGGAGGTCAGATCAGCACCATTTTCATATAGGACCAAGTAATCATCATAAGAAGTCTTTTAGTGAAACCCCCATGTTGATATGACCATCCATTTAGGAGTAGTGATAACAAGATTTTCAAGATGGCCTCTGTGGCTGCTATACTGGATGTCCAAGTGGAACCATTTTTATTATGACCAACTAGACATCATAAGAAGTCTTCTGGTGAAAACCCCATGTCAATATGATTTTCTGTACAGAAGGAGTAGCAATAACAAGATTTTCAAGATGGTGGCCATTTTGAACGTCATATCAGCACCATTTTCATTTAGGACCAACTAGACATCACAAGAAGTCTTGTAGTGAAAACTGATGTTGATATGACCATCCATTCAAGAGGAGTAGTGATAATGATTTTCAAGATGGCTGCTCTGGCAGCCATAGTGGATGTCTTAGCAGCACCACTGTCATCTAGGGCAAACTAAACCTTGGGATGAAAGGGTGTGTAAAGCTTTAATGGCAATCCTCCAAGTAGTTGAGAAGGAGTAGTGAGAACAAACTTGTCTTAATGGACATTGGACATTGGATGATGGAGAATGGATAACAGGACATCCCAAAAGCTTTTCTGGTCTATGACAAGTAGAGCTAATAATTGTTTCAACAGTACACAGGTCTTTTTATTCTCTAAAAAGGAGTTGAAAATTTTTTAAGATCTGAGGACATTTTCAAAATTTTCTCTGAAACAAGAGGTCCAAAGGGGCATGATATTACTCACCTGGCTAACATAGCAGTTGGCAATTTCACTAACCTGGTTTATGTAATATTGTAAGAACACAGTCTATTTAAAAATGTTGATTTAACCTACTTTAGTCAGTCACCAGAGTGGTAACAAGCTCAGCCAAATCAGATACTAGATAACCTCATAAATATGCATTCTTGCCATAATCAAACTCTTCCTACATCTTTACAACACAAGATTATTTAACAAATCTGATCAGAACATAGTTGCTTGTGGGTTGATGAACTCAGCTAATCAGATGCAAGATCATGTCATTAAGGTGGCACTCTCCAGTTTCGTACTTTGCATAGGGTTCGATTGCTAAAGAAAAAGAATTACCCAGGTTTTCCTCACTGGTTGTTCTGGCTATTTAAAAAGACCTTGTATATCTTGTGTATTGTTAAAAGAACTTTGAATTCCGTTTATTTTGGTGTATGATTGATAGGTGCAATTTGGGTCATAGAGTATACAGCTTGTTCATTTTCACTTCCTGGACTTTAAAGGTAAATTTTTAAAAAAAAAGAGCAGAGAACTTTTTTTTACTTTTTATATATTTTGTAATTCATTCATTGTATTTTCAGAGGCTGGTATTGCCTACTCTGGCAAAATTTGTTTCCCTATTTTAATATCTGCTGAAAATAGCTTACTTTGGACTAATTCAGGCTGATTTTTCAAGTACTTTGGAGTGGCCATTTCTGTCTGCTGTGTGCTTAGATCATGTCCAACTTCCACAAGTACAATATGTCAAGAAATTTCAGCCACAGTATATGAAAGTAGCATAGAGGTATGCCAACATTCTCTCCATTGTGCATGCTACAAATGCAAACAACTTCAACTTACACCCGTCACTCTCTCAGAAGCATGTATTATCTGTAGAGCGCCCCCTAATATGCATGAATCTCACTCATGATCATACTCAACCGAGATATTGATGATATAAGCCTATTTCCAAGTTGGATCAAAATCCCATCAAAAATAGTCTTTAGAATGGTAAAAAAATGAGTCAATATGACGCAAGATCATCTCGTAAATATGCATAGGTCTCAATCGTAACATAAAAAATCATCCATCATCTTGACAACATTAGCATATTTTCCAAATTTAATTAAAAGTGGGTCAGAAATTCTGTTGTTTGAGGGTAAGAAGCTGTCAATCAGATGCAAGATCATCTTATTAATATGCACAGATCTTGTTTGTAATAAAACTTGTTGGATATCTTGACGTTATAAGCCTATTTAGAGGTAAATTCCCTGAAGTGTCAGTTAATTAACCTGATACTACCTATCCCCCTTGGAACATCCTTCAATTTTGATCATTATGGGCCATTTGGGGACTTTTTTAATCATTAATCGGCGTAAAAATCCCTAAAATTCCTATTTACCAAATTTTATAACATTTTTGTCAGAAATAGAGTTACTAAAGTGAAGCTCAGTCAATCAGATGCAAGATCACCTCATTAAAATGCATGAATCTCACTCAATCAAATTCGTTAGAGATCTTGATGATATAGGCCCATATTCCAAGTTTGATCAAAGTCAGATTAGAAACAGGTCTCCAGAGTAATAACAAGCTCAGCCAGATCAGATGCAACGTTACCTCATTAATATGCATGGATCTCATTATTAAACTCATCCAAGAGATTGATCGTAAGCCCAAAACCCAAGTTTTATCAAAACTGGATGAAAACTATGGCCTCCAGAGTGGTAACATATAGTTGTTTACAGACACGCAATGGATGACACCCGACAGATCATGGGCCATACCATAGGCTCACTTTGCTAAGTGAGGTAATAAAACATGGGTCTTTTCAGGAGAATTCAAGATATTATGACTTTACTTTGATCATTGGTGACTGCTGAATATTCACGGAAAATTCATTGTTTCCAACCAAGTAATAAGAAAGATACAAAAAGTCCCAATGTGAGGAAGAAAATTCAATATGTTTAGTGAAAATGGAGCAAGGCTCTCTGGTTATCTGGGCTTTGTAATCACCTCACACTAACACTTGTGGTATTGTATCTTTCAGATATGACTTGACTCAACAGGAAATAACTGTCTATTTTTGACATTTAGGAACAGTAATGAGCAGGTCAGATCACGTTCTTAAAGTTTTGAAACTTGAAATGTGAAGAGAAATGTCTGTTTTAACTGGATCACCTTCTGAGTCATCTGCATGTGTGATCCCTCTTTAGCATAACCTGAAAGGTCCACCTTGCAGTTTTATTGACACAACCTCTTGCTATGCATGAAAGAGAGGGAGGCTGTTAGATTTTTTTTATGTAATAAAAAAACTGATAGAAGATGAAGTTTTAATTTTATGGAGCTGAAATACTGTTTCACTACAAAATATCACAAAAGCATAGGAAGTTACTTTGTTTAATCATCTCATATATCCTCTTGAACTGATACAATACTATAAAACTAAGATTTTAAACACAGATATGTACAAAGTGAGACAATAAATTAATAAACAGGATTCATGCGTGTGAAATGTGTGAAAAGGAATGAAGCACAATGTTGATTTCTTTGTACACCTTCAACAATAACTTTGATTTGATAGAAAAAGATCAGATCTGTTTTTAGATGAATATAATTTGGTTTGCTGTATTTCAAAAGAGTGACAACTCGTTCTCTCAACGAAAGTTGTTTTGGAATAGTGTGAGTTGAAAGTATACAGGGAATAAATTCTTTTTAATTAGCAGACAATTTCAAGTCATGGAGGTAACGCAAAGGACCAGCTGGTGGCTGGTCTTATACAAGTCAATCAAAATTTACCACTTTTAACAAGACATAAAGATACAAAATAGCAACAAAGTTTATAAAATAGATGCAAAAAAAAAAAAAAAAAAAAAAAAAAAACATTCTATGGTTATATGTTTGATAACAGTTTTAGATTCAATGAATTTACTTCAATTGTCAAACATCCTCAGTAGTATGATCTATCAGATGTCCTCCAATATTTCCTCCAAATATATCATTTGAAAAGAGTCTGTTTATATTAAGGGATAAAGGGCATAAACATACATGATCTCATCTTGCTTCCCCATATCATCACAATGGATATGCCAATAAAAAGGATTAGAAGCAAAAGATGAACAAATACATGGCTTATGAGAACACTGCAAATGGCACCATTATGTACCCTCCTCAGTAAAAAAAAAAACAAGTAACAAAGTCGTGACTTTGCTATCTGTCTAAAACAAGTAACAACACTTGCAGTTGCATCTCGAATTTATACAGGTTAATAGATGGCAGCTATTTTCCCAGGCCCTCACAGAGGTGCATGTAGAGAACACTCTCATAATGTACCATCTACTCTTTCCATCTATATAAAAGATTGTAAAAGTCACATGGTGATGAAACAAAAAAAAAAAAAATTTGTTACCACCCCATCCCTAACAAGTTAACAGTTGAATCTCTATTATCAAAACTTTTCTGGGACATAAGAATGGTTAAAGTAAAGTTATAGATATGAACCTTCTAGCCTGTATTTGTACATAATAGAAATGTTTTGGGGAACATTGTGTTAGCTTTGATGAAGTGAAATTCTGATGGACAAGGCTATATACAGCATGTCACTGGTTGATACATGGCACATGGAATACCATTGTAACATGTCAGTTAGGGGTGAAACAATACAACTCGATATGTATCGACACATTGCGATACACAATCTATGATATGATACATATCGATACATGTAAAGAAGAAAGAGTCAATGACTAATAATTATTCATGGCCATTGAAGATTAAAAGTAACTTTTATAAGGTAAATATCATTTTGAATTGAGTCTCCACCTTTAGTAATGATGTATTGAAAGGGCAAAATTACCAATGCATCGATACATCTGTGAATCATTTCACTATTAATATCTGTAGACCACATACCAGATGTCATACTGGAATCACAAGTAACTATGCGCTTATCTAATTTGGTCTACATATATTAAAGCTCTTTAAGCAGGTAGGGAACTTTTGTTGAATGGCTCATTAAATTATCATTCAACAATATCTAATGGCACAAATAAATTTTTCTAACAGTAAATGGTCAACATACTGATTTAGAAACAAAAAGTTAAAAGAGTGCAATTAATTTAGGTGTAGAATATGTAACGGACCATTTGCAAATGGACATTATCAAAAAATATCCTGATGACAACATTTTACATTCTGCATTTGCCAAAGGGTACAATAGATCAATAAACATATTGATAATGGTCTTAAAGCATTCATTAAAGAAACAATTGATGAAATATATCCTGTTTTTGCAAGCACAGAATGGGTTTATTTTTTTTCTTAACCTTGCTTGTAAAACAACCAAAGAAAACCAGGGTTACAGGCCACGCACCAATACAGCAAAAACAGATAGAACTAACAATCTTGATCTGAATGGTAGGGATGGATTAAAAGAATTTTTGTTACAGATATCTATGAAATCAGAATTATAACTCTCTTAGTGACAAATTAAAAGGAACAACTTAGCTTTGAAAATAATAACCGATGCATTATGAAAATAATATCAACAAACACATTTTATGACTTGCATGCACAGTGGATTACATTGTAGATAAAGATTTTTGTATCCTCAAACTGCTGGATAGATATATTTTGGTATTAATATAGCATTAACATCATTAACTTAATATATGAAACGATCATCTTCTGACTTCATGAATCGTTAGTACAATTAACAGTCCCATTGTTGATATCACCCCCTCCCATTTTCCACATTTTTACACAGTCAAACCATTATATTTCAGCAGCAGTAAATTGCTCCGATTCTACGAACACTTTGTACAGTCTAAGTCATATTTCTTCCCTTATTTTGTCACAATGAACAGCTTTACATCAAGTAATGTTAAATTAACAATATTTTCCATTAGACTGCCATTATCTTGTACCTGTAAGCAGTGCCCAGATGTGCAATGTATGCCATGCCATCTTTTCTGATAATGGCCATTACCAATGATAAGGTGACATAATAAATTTGCTCTTCTTCTGATGGCAGATTCTTGTTTGCATGCTTTATGAATGTTACTCACATAATGTACTCTTAAATGTCTTCATTTTTTTTGTCCAATCTCAAAAGAAGGTGAACCCTTTGAAATTATAATTTCATTCATGTCTCAAAGAAGGAATAGCAGATTTCTGTCTTACTAGAAAGGTTATAACCCCTGATAAAATATTCATATGAACTGTAACTTGTAACTGGCAATCACCAGCTTAGCTTGTACATTTCATGAAAATTTGACAAATATGATCTTTAAGTTGAAACAATATTTGTGTACCCAAGCTTCAGGCGATATATGGAACTATACAAAAAAAGCGATAAAGAAACACTGTAGAATTCATAAATCTCACTCATTAACTATAAGTGCCAAGTAATGGTAGTCAGTATTCATATTTTTAAAAAAAAAGCTAAAAAAAATAACCTGATGCTGACCTAGAGCAAAAAAATACCAGCAAATATTTTTTAAAACTTTATTTGAAGTTAAAAAAGCAGTTAATAGCTGCAACTTGCATTAAATGTACATGGATTGCAGTGATTATGTAGACATTATCAGCACCACAGAACTTCAAAAACGGTGATATGTCAAGTCAGTTTGAGGAATTTTACTACATAATGAAACATAGTACAGTATGAAACATATTCTCTAAAGACAACAATAAATTCTGTAGAAAACCATGTCTCGTATGCACATTATTTTGGTCTTGCTTCCTTGCTCTACACCATATAATTTCTATTCCAAGGCAAACAATCCCCATACATCGAGAGATGTATTGGAAAGAAGTTAATGATGATGGTACTGTATTGATAATAAAATATCAAAAAAGTCCATGCCCATGAAAACAAATACATGGCAAAAACATAACCTATCAGGCCAGCATATTTTGTTCTTTAACTGTTTTCTCGACTAAATTTAAAAATAGATTACATGTCAATAGACTTGCTGCGAATTTTACTTACAAAGAATGTACTCCATGCATGATACAAAAAAGCACTAATACTAGAAGCTGCAGAACATGTCTGCTACACAATAAACAAAGTGAATTCTATGCCTTGTCTTGGGTAATACTGAAATCAATTTCACTATCACACAAGAACATATAACCAAAGAAGAGGAGAAACCTCCATCAAGTACAATAATCAACAAAAATTAATTTTCACTACCTGATTTTTAATAATAGGATGTCAGCAGTCCCGCAAATATTTGAGTATGATATAACAATGAGATAAGACAATATGGAGCAAAAAAGCAGGGCAACATTTCTTCAGGATTTACAGCACATTACTGATAGGAGTCAAATCTTATACATGAAGATTATACATGTCAATTAAGCCACAGTAACTAGTCACTCTTTTCATCTGACTGAGTTGTCCCCCCTGATGGTCCTGATGCTGATGCTGACGATGTAGGAGTCTTCTTGTCCTGGCCCCAGGGACTATGCTGCAGGCTTGGGGAGTTGGGAAATTGTTTTTCATCGTCCACAGCTGAGGTTTCAAACTGAGCATTTTCCAACCTGGTTATCAGCCGTTCATCTTCATCCCCAAATTCTCCTCCCATAAGAGTTGGCTCCCCTACCACCATCACATCCTGTGAAATGAGGAAAAACTCTTTATCGTGTTCAACATCAGTTACTTAAAACACACAGTGGAAGTTGTTCTTAAAGGAAACTAAAGGCTAACACCATATATCTTCATTTCCACCAAACTGGACTACAAATAGCAGCAAAAAACCAATGAGCAGAGGGCACAAAAAAATTAACTTTTACCATGTCAATTAAACTATGCTTTAAGGTCAAAGAAGGTACTACCTGAAGGAATGTGGAAGCTATTTTTTCATGGGAGGAAAAAATAATTAACAAGTGAAATATAATGACTGGACTCCCATTTAAAGAAAGATGTCGATTTTTATCCGAATTGCAGAGTGTGCTATTGGTGTATCCAAAAATATTCTCTATTTTTAAGCGGAATGTTGCTACTAAAATATCCGAGTTTTAGTAAATTATTTTTATTATCTGATTATTGAACACTGTTTGATTTGAAAATAGGGCATCATTCTTTTTGCAGATGTCCCTGAGTAAATAAACACTACGTTTGGTACTGTTTGCCATGACAACATACCTGCCAAACCCTACAGAGGTATAAGTGTAACCTAAGTGGCAAAAAAGCGTAATCTGAGCATAAAAAGTGTAATCTATATATTACATGCCATAATTACAATAAACTGTATGAAAAATGTACATTTAGTTTTGCTAATAACCCGGATCTGCAGCTGGTTAAAGTTCTTGTCACAAATGGGCAAAATCCATGTGGATTAGTACCAGAATACAAACCACAAAACATATTGACAAATTATATATAAACAACACTCATTTAACTAGTCTACATGTCTAACTTTCACCAAGTGATAGTAAAGTCAACTCCACAAATTCTGCAATGATCATTACCATGTGCTCAACCTGAGTGCTGTATTGTCTCTCTCCTGTTGTTCTTTCTAAATTTGTAAAGCACTATTGATTTGTCTTTTTTCTGATCCAACATGCTTTAAAGTTTAAAAAGATCCTTCTTCTCTAACATTATTCAGTCATATAACATCCGAGAGTCACATCGATAAAGCCTATTTCACTTAACGTCTGCCACCATTTTTTAAAGTACAGACTGGTCCGCATACAAAGTCTGTATTCATATAATGAATCTGTAAGACAAGTTTTCAAATTGAAGAAACCCGTCCGTTTTCTTGGAAATGTGTCATATACAGCTGCTATAAATAGAAAAAAGGGAAAGTACATGGAGGTCTATGACAAATGTACTCTTATGCTATTCTTATGCAGCAGTCTTCTTTTTTTAGAATATTCTCAGATTTATATGAAGAGGGGGATTAAAGAGATGATAATAAAAATGACAAACACAATTTTTTTTTTTTTTTGTTTTTTAAATGTACGAAAAAAGCGTAATCCATATACAGGTGAGCGTAAGACGTAATTAGGTGAAAAAAAATGGAATGATTATTCCAAAAGTGTAATGGTTGGCAGGTATGTGACAACTATCACAACGATGACCCAGTTTTACATTAGTCAAACCTATCATTAGCGGCCACTCATGGGAAAAAGCAAAACTGGCCATTGCATACAGGTAATCGCTGTACACAGGTTCACCTTTTAAAATTGGTTTTTGACTAAATAAAATGCACAAGTTATTATTATTATTATTATTACATTATCAAAATTGTTTTATGAGCACTGTACACCAAAATCATAATTACGGGTGTATGTTGTTCTCTCCCAAATTTATTTTCCACACATGATTACTGTATCCTGCTCACTTTAATCCATCCTATCAATGAAATCATCACGACTTAAATATATACACCAATTCTAGACTGTTCACACTAAAAAAACAATATCTGGATTAGTCAGTTGCTCAACTTACAAAGATCAAAAGACAGTCAACTTATGTGAGAAACCTGTGATGAACAGAAAATCAAAAGAAGCCCTATATGGCTATTCATTGTGACCCATGAACCGAAACTTCACCTCCCTTTACAAACACGTTTTGAATATTGAATGACCCCTGACCCTAATGAAAAGGGATGTAACTCATATCTCTTCTCAAAGACGAACTTTTTTCTTCTGAGATAGCTTTAATTCACAGGCAAATAGATGAAGATATCTAACTATGCATGTCACACTGGCACAAAAGGTGACTTCCATTTCAGCTGCGATAACACAACTACTTTTCCCACCATCCAGCAAACAAATTGTTTCGACACTCTACTCTAATGATAAAAACTGCCTCAGTTTTCAATTTAACATATTGACACCACTGAGTTACAATGTCAACGTGACTGGAGTTACAAGTACAAGCGAGATAAAAAATGTTTGCACATTGATTCACATGATTTTCATTTATCTAAACAATGCCTTCCTCATGAAGCAATAAATTCAGTTTGCATAGACTGAACTGTCAATGCAGATATTCCCTAGTGACCGCTTAAGGCAGGGAAAAACCATTATTTGGTCAGGAAACACCTGGCTGCTGACTGCGGAAGGCAGGTGACAATTACATGCAGGGTATTTATATAGGAAATTGCCAAGGTGAAATTAGAATGGCCATTGTGAACAGGTGACTGCTGAATAAAGGTGATCGTTAGGACAGGTTTGACTGTATATAATCCCTGCTCTTTATTTAAGAAGCAGAACTTCAACATTTGTTTTGTTGTTTTACATTCCGATAAATTGTATTTATCAAAGCATATTGCACTACCATATCTACCCATGTGTAATACTCTTCTATGTCCAAACAGCATACATCTAGGTGTACAATCTCATAATGTACTGTCAAATACAGGTCATCACTGTTTGCACTGTCATAAGTAGAACACAGTAGTCTCATTCAACCAGACCTCTTGTATAGCTCTGTGAAAACTCTGCCATACAAGGGTCTGGTAAAAAAAAATAGTTTAACTTGTAATGTCAGCACGAGGCTTTCCCAAAATTGGAAATGCAATTCAACTGACAGAAGATGAGGTGATATAATATGTCATTGTGATGATGAGATGTTTTGCATGGATACGAACAATTTCATTGGCTGATTGAGACATGCCTCTTGCATTGGCATCTATTTACAGGATGAGGGCTGTTCCATTTCAAAATACATGGTACCCAGGAAAGGCAGTTTTATAAAAAAATCTATGCTAGGGTACTCCGATTACTGAAAAAATTCTTTTCAAAATCATACAAAGTTCTAAATTGCATGTATAGATGACTAGGCCACACTGAAAGTGCCTTCCTAGGGTTCCAAGCATGTTTTACTGGAACAGTCCTGATGTTGAATGTATTCTTTTAAGTTTACAATAGAAGTTTGACTTGAATAATTGCAAAAAGCATGTCAACATAAATTCTGAGATAGCAAGATATGCCTTTGTAATTTCACTTCCACAGTTTGAATGAAGCATCTTCTATCAGGAGCAGTGAGCAGTGAAGCATTTTACCAGACCCTTGTATGGCAGATATCTGCTTGAACAAGATTCAGAGCATGGACCCTGATCGACTTGTGTATGATACAATGGCAGATCAGGCTCTATGCTGTATACATTTTACATGAGTAAATACAACAGCTGCTTTCAAGTTAAATGTTTCAAAAAAAATTAAGGCGTTCTTCCACAAGAGAAAGGACTATTACTATAGTTTCAGTTCTCCACAACTGGAATCTTAAGTATGTTTTTGTCTCGATGGCAAGAGCCAGAAACAGGCACCATATTTCTGGAAGAAACAGTTGCTGCTTCAATTGTGTTAGGATCTGGTGGATAAGTATTTTCAAGTCCAGTAATATTTATGATTGTGATGTTTCCAGGAGAGACATAGCATTTCAAAAAACACAGATGAGGCCACAAAGTATTCTGTGGAAGATCAGGTACCATCAATAGGAATGACAAGTAAAATTCTTACTCCAGGCACTGAGGTTGTGATTCCTTGGGGCCCTGGAGATCGCTTCTGTTTCCCTGTAGGGGCGTTGTTATTTATATTAGTATTGGCATTGTTACTAGCAGAGTTCTTCCTCTTCCGCCGCTTTGTCTGTGTTCGTGTAGTTTCTGAAAGAAAAAACAAACAATATATTATCTTGCATACTGCATATTATAGTTAAATGTTGTGAATATCATAAATGGAGCATATATGCAAATATAAAAATATTTTCAAGTTAATGATCAACTCGGTAAATACTGTGTTGCATCTTAATCCCCACAAAAAAAGGGATGGACACTATACTTGTTGAAAAGAATTTCAGGAATCCAAGATAAAACCCTGTCTTTTTAACTGCTGCGTGTTGAAATTGTCTCTGATATTCTTAAATAATAAAATAAATTTCAAGGCAGCCACTGTGGCAGCCATATTGGATGTAAGATTGGCAACACTTTCATTTAGGACCAACTAGATATCACAAGTCTTTTGGTGAAAACTCCATGTCAATATGACCATCCATTCAGAAGAAGTAGCAATAACAAGATTTTTCTAGACACCATAAGAAAAGTCTTCTGGTGAAAACCCCATGTCGATATGACTTTCCATTTTGAAGTATAGATAACAATATTTTCAAGATGGTGGCCATATTGGTTGTCAGGTTGGCACCATTTTTTTCTTTTGGTGCAAACCCCATGTCAATACAACTTTCCAATAAGGAGGACTAGCAATAACAAGATGTTCAAGATGGCTGCTGTAGCAGGCACAGTAGATGTAAGATTGGCTCCATTTTCATTTAGGACCAACTAGAAACTATAAGTCTTAAGTGAAATTCCCCATGTTGATATGACCATCTGTTCAAGAGGAGTAGTGATAAAAAGAATTTCAAGAGGGCCACTGTGGCAGCCATATTGGATGTTTAAGCAACACCAATTTAATTCAGGACTAATTAGACCTTGTGATGAATGTGTGTGTAAAGTTTCATCGCAATCCTCCATGTAGTTTAGGAGAAGTGATAACAAACTTCTGCTAAAAGACAGCCAGTCAGGTGATGTATGTATGTCAGACGATGGATGACAAACAACAGACCATCCAATAAGCTCTTCAGATCCATTGCAAAAGATTTAGACTCTTCCAAAAATGTCACGATTTACTGTAATCTCTAACACTGCTTCTAACAACTCTTTCTCTCATGAAAGAGCTTTCAGAATTAAATACTTGTGGCAAAAGGATAGGCTTTAAACTCCATTGAGATAAATGCAATGAACCCCATATGGTTTTTTGCCTTGCATTGTTAATCCAGGATGTCTGTATTCCTTCAAATTTAGCTTGATGAACTATAAAAAAACACGAGTCATTATTAGCCATCAGTTTGAAAATTGAAATGATTGACTGAATGATTGATTGATTGGTGTTTAACGATACATCAAAACATGAAAAGTTATATTGTGCCAAGGCAATTGAAATAAAGTGCCTTGCACAGAGACACATCATAGCAGTGGTCTGGGCAGGATAGGTACCATATACTCGCGTATAATCCTAGTCCAAATGCAAACAACATAGACCCTGATCTGCCATCGCATAATGCCCCGACAGATCAGGGTCTATGTTGTTTGTTCTACTGATTACTCCTTACAAACTGCATAGACCCAGATCTGCCGGCGCATTATGCGACGGCAGATCTGGGTCTATGCAGTTTGCAGTTGGTATCGGCTTGTACGTGAGTATATACGGTACCTGGACCCTTCTGGTCGCAAGACCAGCATGCTAACCACTACGCCACTGGAGCTGAAATCTACCTATTGCAAGAGGAAAAATATCATCAAGAATGTCATGGATTTTCATGCCTTGACCCCATAAAATCTGCTGGAAATCCAGCACAAATTTAACAGTTTGAGCTAACCTTTTCTATAGTTTCATGTTTACCTTGAAATGTGTTCAAGGAACACGAATTCCATGCCAGAGCGAAGAGATAACTTAAACAGATGGACAGACAAAGGCAAAACTATATACCCCTTCCACATTCTTGGCACAACATAAAATATAGTGCGACCTTGTGAGGCTAGTTTGATTTCTTGGTTACAATATCCTGCCAATAAAACTTGTAAATTTGAAAAGAATGTCAAAAACTTAACACAAGTCTGAATCCTCACTGACAAAGAGGTATGTGGATGGATGACAATTTTTGGAAAAGATGCCCTATCTTCATGTCACAACGGGGATAAATTCCCTTGAATTACATATAAACTTGAAAACCTGTTGTACAAATGTTAAGAAGTATCTTTGATCAAAACAACTACAAGGTTGAAAATAGAAGATTAGGAAAGGATGGTAAAATAAGTTTGAAAGTAATCTGAAGTGCAGTTGTAAATTAAACTTAATATGTATTGATTTAAAATTCAGATGCACCTATAGAATTTTATTTCCTTGGTGTTGGATGTTAAATTTGATCCTTTCCATCCCTCCTGACTTGGAATCTAATAATCATTTATCTCTCATTTTTACACATATATCAAGAGAAACTATCATAATTATTTTTTTCTTGCTGCATTGCATTTATGTTACATCTAATTCAATAATACAACATGTATTGTACTAGGGTATTGGTTAATTAAGCAATTCAAATGTTTACTATATTCATTCAGAAAAGGCAAAAGCAGAAATTTTCAAATATAATCAAAATACAAGTAACTGTCAGCCTTCAAACTGATACAGTGTATAAAGATGGGTGTCAGATTAAATTCATTTGCAAAGCCATAAAACCTGCACCTGATTAAATCATATTAAAGTCTTGTCTATTTTTTATTGTATCTAACACGTCTGACTGTGAGAAGCACTGATGCAGATCTGCCATTATATGATGCGCCAGCAGAATAAGTTTGACTATATTCTTTCTTCATATGATTTCATATGAACAGTGAACATTTGGATCTGTTGGCTCACTATATAATGGCAGTAGTGGATCCACGATGTTCACATTTGGATAATTTGGGAACTACAGTAAATGTTAACATAATATAATTATCTAGAATTGTACAACTGATATACTTTAAGCTGAAGCAAGTGTAACTCACACACAGAAATATATAAAGACACAAATATAATCAAACTGTTAGAGAGAGAGAGTTAAAATTAATTTCAGGCAGGAATTTAACCCATGCCCCACAACTAACTACACTCACTGCCTAGCTCTCCTGCATCTGTGCTCTAACCCTCCTGACCATGCACTCATACTCAAAAATGAATGCAGCAAGGTCAAAAGAAAAGACTAAAGGTGCATGGCAGCGAACTTGCATGGCAAGCAGAAAATAACACTCAGCTAAATGCACAATCCCACTGGATTTTTAGAAATGCAAGGTATATATATGAAATTATAATTACAAATTGACACCTTTACACCAAAATGAAAGAAAAAGTGCTTATCTCTGGTTCCCACATTGTATGTCAGGATATTTGATTATATGAAAGAAATTTTATATACAGAATGACCCAAATATAATCAAACAGGTTAGAGAGTTATAATTCATTCTAGGCAGGAATTGAACCCGCACCACAATTAACGGCACCCATGGGCATGTTTTCAAACCCAAAAAGGATGAAACAAAGTCAAGGAAAGGGCTGATGGTGCACAGAAATGAACTCACCAGGCAAGTGGAAATTAACACTTAGCTAAATGCATGATCCCACTGGATTTTTATTAGAAATGCAAGGTATATACATGAAATTATAATTACAAATTGACACCTACCATATATACTCATATGTTGAGTTGAACTGCAAATTGCACAGACTCAGATCTGCCATAGCATAATGTGCTGGCAGATCTGGGTCTATGCAGTTTGTTAGGAGTGATCAGTAGAACAAACAACATAGACCCTGATCTGCTGGCGCATTATGTGACAGCAGATCAGGGTCTATGTTGTTGACAGTTTGATTTGACTTATAACTGAGCATATATGGTATATACCAAACAGACAGAAAGGCACTTTACCCTGAATCCCATATTGTGTGTGTGTATGTATGTGTGTGTACACACACACACACACACACACACACACACACACACACAGTGTTCCCTCTTTATAGCACTGTTATTGGAAGACATAAAAATAACCCACAATGTATGTAAGGGAACCAGAGTGGTGTTTCTTAAAGGATGTGTCCTGTAGTGCAATAAAACACACAAAATGGAGTATTTAATGATGTGAAATCACATTATAATTGGTTCACATGAGCTAAGAACTAAAATAAAGTGAAATAAATTAAGTAGCAATGATGAAACAATATTAGCGCAATTAATTGGGATCCATACAGATGGGTTTTATAGTGAGGAACCACTGTATTTATATAGTGTCCATAGAAATAATTAAATATGAAAAATTCAGGAAGAGCATACTGATCTCCTTTGTAAACCTTCTGTAGCAGCCCTTAGTGTTGGATTGATTTCCATCTCTTTAGTTTTTATTTTAAATCTGAAGCTGCATTTATAAATACTGATTACAACATTAAACAATAATGTAGGCAAATTGCAATTAAAAGGAATAAGAAAATATGCCCTGCACCATTAAACAATGACTTGCATATATAAACTATAACAAATTGGTGATAACCCACACAACTCCCTGATGCAACCCTTACCATGTGATTAAGATAAATGCCAGAAAGAATGAAAACTATAATATAACTGAAGGTAAGAAATGACAAACACTCCACACAACAATGGGTACAAATGTTATGGTGAATAAGACAGCCTGTCAATATCTGGGTCAAAAAGGTCTATATCCTTGTAGATCATTGCTTGGATATTCTGAAGATATTATGTAAATCGGCATAAAACAGGAATGTGTTCAAGGAACACAAATGCCCAACCTAACAAACTGACCTAAACTAAAATGTAACTGAATGGACACGAATAACACTATATACCCCTGCCACATCCGTGGTGGTGGGGCATACAAAGTTGAAAATTTATGATGACCAATATATTAATATCAATTCTTGTACTAAATTTTGTATCAATCCACTTGGTCTTCCTATAGTTATTGAGCAGAAAAGATAAAATGGGATGTGTTTGCATACAGACGAGTATACTGACATGGTTAACACTATACAGTACACACTAAGTGGACTGACCACTTTACTCGTGCTGGTGAAGAAAGATGTTGAGTGTAGTTCAATGACATATACTGTTTTAATTTAGGTTACTATTTTAATTCATTAAATGGCTGCCAATTTCACTTAACATTACAGACCCAAACTAGGGTCTACCTAGCCAGTTAATGGATTACCCTGTGTATTTGACACAATCTTTATTGGCCTTAAAGCAGGTGATAACCCAGGCTGCCATACCTCAGTGGAGCACAGGCCAGATTTCAACTTTAACACCTAGATGTTACACTGTGAAAATGGGTGTAATTAGATGACAACTAGACCAGCACAAGCAAAAGAAGGTCAAGACACTCTGTGCATATTGTATATTCCCTCCTAAGAATTTAGTGCAGGGGAGGGGCTGGAACTATTTTTATGCGTCTGTTGATTTATATTGTTGGAGAGGCTTCATGTAATGCCAAACAGAATGCACCATATAGATGTTTCAATTATTTATTCTCATAAAGCTATTAGAAAAGGTTGTTCCAATGACTGGAATTACTATTATTTTGTCCTCCCCAGTACATTCATCATCTATTCAATTATTAATTAGTGCCTGCTACAGTACATTTTGCAAATGGAATTTTAAAGCTACACCATCCCTTGATAGAATCAAAACATATATGTAACAACAAAGAAAGACTAAAAGCCAACAGTGCATAGTGTTCAAACAAGGCATACACATTCAATCCAACCCACCCTCCAATCTCAATCTACAGAGTTTATTCTTACTAATACACCTCCAGTGGTTAAACTTTCACCCACATGTCAGATATATATGACTAAACTGAACTGACTATAATTTGATTACACATCACATTTTGATTTTCTACCCCAAATACTCTTGAAGAAGCCTATGGTGATCCCACTGACACAGTCTCTTAGATGGAGTGGAGTTATTGCTGATACCTATTTCAAACTCTCACTCCTACCATCATACCCACCCAAAAAAACTCCATTATTAGCAAAAAAAAAGAACATGAAAGGTGCATGTGATAGAGATGAATGTTCACTACCCTCTAGACTAGCTGTAAGTAAGTGCGTCACACAGGCAATTTACAGCAGGTCATCCCCTACAGTTTTTATCAGTGTTGAAACAACCAACACAGATTGACAAAGAGTTAGTTTGGTTATTAATTGAACTTGATGCTATAGCTGACATGCTAGCCTTCTAAAAGTGGCTAGCTTCTGTCAAATGAAGCCCCCTGACCAGCTGTTAGTGTCAAAATTGCTTGGTATTAAGTTCTACTAAGAGTTGAATTTGATCTGTACTCACTTTTATTTCCCATGCCCTGCTCTAGAGAATCACTTTGTGCTGCCTGCAAGTTGTTTAGCCCTGGAAAGTAGGTTACATTGGCCTAGTGGTGAATTGCAAAGCATAAAGAATATCATGTATAGCCCTCATATTGTGGGCCAATATCAGATCAGATTGGGCATTCAGTGAAACAAGTGTGTGAAAAAAATATTCATCAATGGTAAGAAATACAAAGATTGGAAACAATAAGTATGATAAATCTTTAGCATGAAGTTTACAAACAGTCCTCTGAACATGAAGAGAATATGAATGGAAAAGTTACAATCCACATTGCTAAGGGGCATCACAGGAAACTTGCTCAAAACAAGTCCATTTTTGCTTTAAGACTAATTGATTTCAAAGCTGAAACTAAATAAGAAATCTCCCTACTTTATAATTTAGCCTTTTATAAAAATGAAGAAATGTAGGTAATGGTAACTTAACCTACACAATACCATTTTTAATTGAATGTAACTCAAACAAGAGTACCATAAATGATTACATTATATGCCCACTATGTAAAGTTATTTTGTGGAAACCATTTTTCTTCTTTCAGCCTCAGTGACCTTGATTTTTGACCTATTGATCCCAAAACTGATAGCTGCCTTTCTTGTTTCAAATGTACCATCCACAGAATTTAGTCACGGTTTGTGGCACATGACTCGAGTTATTTTGTGGAGACTATTCCTTCCTGGAGTACCTCTGACCTTTGATCTTTTAACCCCAAGATGAATAAGTGTTGTCCTTGTTTCAATGTAAGCCATCCACAAAGTTTTGCCAAAGCAGTTATAAAGAACTCAAGATACCATGCAGAAACCATTTTTCTTCTTAAAGTCAGTGTGACCTTGACTTTTGACCTCCAAATCAACAGGTGTCTTATCTCAACTGCAAGTCATTTACAAAGGTTGGTCAAGGTATCTGGTATACAAGATACTGTGTGGAAACAGTTTTCCTTTTTTACAGTTCCTGTGACCTTGACCTTGATCTTTGAGCCTGAAATCGATAGGTTTCTTCCTTGACCCAAGTGCAAGCTACTTACAAAGTCTGGTAACAGTAGATGGTGGATAACTTGAGTTATTGTGCAGAAACAATATTGGGAACAGACACACAGATGGACAGAGGAAGGGATGGACAGACAACATAATAACATGATACAGTACCTTAAGGCAGATGTATAAAATGGGCACAAGGTTTGATGAAACAAGGTCTAGTTTCGACAACAGACTAAGGACAAAGTTTTTAGCAGACTTTGCTGCAGGATACAATCGTGAAAATGATAGCAAAACATGCCTCCTAATGAAAAAGTGGTGTGGACTTTATTCTGGGAAATATATACCTTATTTATCCACATATAACACACATGCAACTGAAAAACAGCACAGACTCAGATCTACTGTCACATTATGCAATGGCAGATCAGGGTCTACACAGTTTTGCTTTAAATGATAAGTAGAACAAATAGCATAGACCCTAATCTACCAATACATCATGGAATGCATACCTTGCTCTATGCTTTACACATTTGGGGGCATATTATACCTAATGCAATGTGGCAAATAATGTAAAAGACTTTTGGTAGGCTAGCTTGATCTACAGGCAAGTGAGTTTTGAACAGTGGTGACATCTGTACACATTACCCCCATATAAAACCAAGCTCATAGATTTTTCCCACTACAGTAGCTGAGTGTTTCCATATCTTTCCTGGTTACTTGTTGATATCATGCTTTAGGTTTATACATTTAGCTTCATACAAGCCTAGGTGGGTGGGCAAGTACAGTGCTACATACTGAAGCATATACTGTAGATCCATACAAAGGCTCAGGGTAGGCATGCATATCTTCAGCTCAGCAAAACCAACAGTAAACAGGGTTCAAAACCTTGATACATATACATATTTAGATGTTGTCCTTTGTAATCTAACCTTTCTGTGAAACTTACTCTCCACTATATAAAGCATTTCAACTCAACTTACTTACTGACCCAAGTTAAGCCAAGAAGTATATGCAATTGGGAGCTTATTTAACTTTTTAGGTTTATTAAGTTACAAGCAATGTACATACAGTTCCCAATTAAGACTGTTGTATGAGTTACTTCCCTTTATTCAGCATTGCTTAAGTCAACTCATAGTGTCATTATGTAAAAAGAAAAAGGTTCAAGGCTTATTGTTCAAAATTCTCTTATGAAAAGTTTTTCTTCTTGCATCTTACATTATTGATATCCCACAAATGCCGAATTGGAATTTTCATTTTGGTCACATTTAAAAAGATTTTTCAATTTTATCTTATCATACAACAGTATTATTGATCTCAAATATGGCAGACAGCAGATACCAAGAGAGAAACTCTGGAGTTATTGGGAACTATCTATAAGCACAAGTCTGATAAAGTAGAAAACCTTGAGTAACTCCCTATTTTATGCCTAAATAGCCTGTTCAGAATCAATGAGGTCAAGAAACTTGGTTTATTCTGAAATACCAACAAAACTGTCAAGCAATGAAGATAGGATTTGACTGTGAACAAATAATAATACCAAAATACAGTTTTAGAGACATTTTTATGCACATCTCCATGTCCTTTGTTAATGAAACTCCTCCACTTGAATGCACCCTCAAACTTAATTTTGTTATATTCATCACTTAAAAGAGTATTGTGGATGGCACATTATATGCCCGCCGTGTTTAGCAGCCCTGTATGAAGGCAATAGTAAGGGTATGGTTAATTCTGGACAGTACTGACCAATTGGTATCATTGATCTTGACCATGACCTTTTCCCTATTACCTATATGTTCCATTTGTGAATTTTACTTAAAGATGGCACAGAAAACCAACTGTGTTTATTTTGGTCACTGTGACCTTGACCTTGAAACTGTAACCCAAACTCTGCAGCACATTTTCTTCCAATACTAGCAAGCCCTCTTCAAAGTATTGTGTCCTCATGCAATTTAAAGTTATTTTACAGAAACCATTTCAGTTGTTTGTGTCAGTGACTTTGACCTTGAACCTTTTGACACCAAATTTAATACATATTTTTCATGCCCCATGTGCAGGTCAGCCACACAGTTTGGACAAAGTATGCAGTCTAGAACTAAATTCGCTGTACAGAAATTATTTTTTAAAAATTAAACTTATGGTGACCAGGATCTCTGACTTGTATATTCCAAATCTGTAGGCTTCTTTCTTACTCCATGTACAAGCCATCCACAAAGTTTGATCAAGGAACATAATCTGAAATAAAAGTTATTGTGCAGAGAACATTTTTCTTTGAGTCACAAAGACCTTGATCTTTGACCTTTTTGACCTCAAACTCAAATGGCTTTTTCCTTAACTTTGGTCAAGGTACATGATCTAGAACTGAAGTTACTGTGCTGAAACTACTTTTTATCTTTCAGTCAGTGACCTTTATATTTGACCTTTTGACCATTAAATCAACAGACCTTTTCCTTACCCAAGTCCAAGCTATCCACCAAGTTTGGCCAAGGTATATGGTTTAGAAAGACAATTATTGTGAAGAAACCATTTTACATCCTTCAGTTACAGTGGCCTTGACCTTTGACCCACAAAATCAATAGGTTTATTCCACACCCCAAATCAAGCCATCTACAAAGTTTGGTCCAGATAGAACTAAATTTCTTTTGTACAAACTTTTTTAAAAAACAAATAACAATGACCTTGACCTCTGACTCCAAATAAATAGGCTTCTTCCTTACTCCTAGTGCAAGCCATCCACAACGTTTGGTCAAGGTTTGTGATCAAGAGCTAAGGTTATTGTGTGTACACAAAAGTGGGCAGATGAATGGATGGACAGACAGATGGACAACATTACAGCATGATATGTTTTGCCCAACTGTGGGGTGAAAAAGAAAGTTAACTTTTGTACAAGAAATAGGTTACTTGCAAATTTATTCTGTTGAAGAATTCTGGTAAATAAGGCAAAATATTGCATGAAATTGTTTGCAAATATGGTGTAATTCACATAAAAAGTATACTGAAACATGACCAAATAGCTAAGATTGTAAACCCAGATCAACCATTGCATTATGTGCTGGCAGATCTGTTAATTCTACTTATATTGTTCAGTGGATAGTATAGACCCTATTCAGCTAGTCTCGTTCAACCAGACTCTTGCATGGCTCATTGAGATCTCCACTATATGAGTGTCTGGTAAAATGCTTCATTGATCTCTGTTACTGACAGAAGGCACTTTGATCAAAATTTGTGGAAATGAAACTGCAAGAACATTTCTCCAAATCTTTCTAGACACACTTTCTGCAATCACTGAAGACCAAAATTCTTTGAAAGCTTAAAGGATATCATTAAATATCACTTTGTATAAAGAAGTGGATGCCTCAATCAGTCAATGAAGCTGTCCATGTTCATGCAAAACATGACATCTCATTATCACAATGATGTATTACATCACCTCATTTCCTTAGCCATCAAATTGCTCTTCCAAATTTTGGAAAAGACTTGTTCTGGCATCACATGGAAAACTCAGATTTTTACCAGACCCTTGTTTGGCAAAGATCTCATGGAGCCATATGAGAGGTCTGGTTGAACGAGACTACTGTACCTTTCCCTGGTGGGGCTACCATCCTCTGCCATTTTTGGAAAAGAGTTGTCTTTAGACAGTCTCGAGGGTTGAGTCCATATGCTTTATGTCTGGACATCAGCTCCTGCATAGGTTCTAGGATCACACACAGCTGAAAAAGGGAGGAAAAGATTAAAAAGATGGGAACATGTTAACCCTATTATGGCACTTGCATAAGTTTCTAGCAGTGTAAACATGGGTTTCATGGGAACATGTAAATTCTATTATGGCACTAGTACAAGTTTCCAGCATTGTAAACATGGGTATCATGGGAACATGTTAACCCTATTATGGCAATAGTACAAGTTTCCAGCAGTGTAAACATGGGTATCATGGGAACATGTTAACCCTATTATGGCAATAGTACAAGTTCTAGCAGTGTAAACATGGGTTTCATGGGAACTGTATTATGGAAAAAGAATAAGTTTCTAGCAGTGTAAACATGGGTTTCATGGGGAAAAAATCCTCATCCATGTGACAGAAATTGAGCAGATTTGCAATCCTTACTCTTTTTGTGTTGATCTGGTTGTCTCAAATTAGTTGTCTATAATCATGAGGAGCTGCGGCAGCTCATTTGGGTCGCACTTAAAGTCCTAGGGTCATGGGTTCGATACCCATGCAGGCCAGCCCGGGTCGGCTGCCTTGGTGTGTCCTTGAAAAAGCAATCACCAAAATCACCGAAGGTGATCAAAATTTTAAGATGGTAATTATTTCAACTAGCTCTGTATTTGTCAAATACATAATTATTTCAACTAGCTCTGTATTTGTCAAACACATATGCCCACAATGCAGACATACAGACCAAAAACTCTGTCAGAAACATTTAAAAATTTGAAATACTGCTATAATGACATGAAAATGTAATCAGGTCATTTACATATGCAAATAAACATGCATACCAAATATCATTTGTCTACTTGAAGAAGTTTATATTTAATCGTGCCAATAAGGATTGCATCAAAAATTGACTAAGTCAAACAAAGTTAAAATGTCTTTAACACGAGTGTAGTGAATGGCACATTATAGTTTGCACTGTGTTTAATAGTCCTCTATGTAGGGGATGGCTGACTCTGGAGATTATTGACCAACAGGTGTCAGTGACCTCAATCTTTCATTAAGTTATGCAGTCTTGAACTAAACTTAACGTGCAGAAACCATTATTTTCTTATTAAACCTACTATGGCCACGACTGCAGACCTTTAGACCACAAAATCTATGGGTTTCTTAAATACCATAAGTGCAAGCGATCCAAAATGTTTGCTCAAGGAACTTGCTCTCTAACAAAACTTATTTTGCAAAACCAACATTTCTTTGATGTATGTATGTGGTAGTGTTTTATGGCACCTCAGCACAAAAGTGGCTATATAGTGCCAACTAAAGGTACAGTTAAAAAAATGTAAAAATGAATTGCACTGAAATCTATTATTTTAGTGCCACAATGGCCCTAACTTTACACCTTTGGACCAAACAATCATTTGGCTTCTTCCTTACCTTAAGTGCAAGCTCTCCACAAATACTGATCTTAAACTCAAGTTATTCAAAAACCATGTTTCTTCTTTCAGTCAGCAATCTTCGACCTTTTGACCCAAAGTGTAAGCCATTCACAAACTTTGGTGAAGATACATGATCGATAACTGAAAAATCAATAGGCTTCCTTCTTTCCCGAAATTCAAGCAATCCACAAAATTTGGTCCAGGTCTGTGCAATGAAGTAGTTATTGAGCCAAACCCATTTTTATTCTGTATTCACTCTGATTTTGATGTTTGATTTTTTTTTTTTTTACCCCAAAATCAACTGGCTTCTTATTTACCCAACATATAAACCATCCAGAAACTTTGCTGAAGGAGTAAGGTCAAGAAATTCCATTTTTGTCAGAATTTTTTTTTCATTTTTCAGTTACAGTATCTTGACCTTGAACCCCAAAATCAATAACGTTTCTTCCTTACTCCAAGGGAAAGCCATACACAAAGTTTAGTTCAGGTCGGTAAGGGAGAACTGATGTTATTGTGCAAAAAATCAATTTTTCTTCTTCCAGTCACAGTGACCATGACCTCTTGACCTTAAAATAAATATGCTTCTTCCTAATAGCCCAAGTGTAAGCCATCCATAAATTTTGGTCCAGGTCTGTTATACAGAACTAATGATATTATGCGGAAACCATTTTACAACTTTCAGTCACAGTGACCTGGACCTTTGACCATTTCACCCCAAAATCAACAGGCCTCTTCCTTACCCTAAGTGTGAGCCATTCACAAAGTTTGGTTGAGGTCTGTGATGTAGAATTAATAATATCGTGTGGAAACCATTTTTCTTCTTTCAGTGACCTTGACCTTTGACTCCCAAATCAACAGACTTCATCACTGCCTCATATGCAAGCTATTTACAAAGTCTGGTAAGTTACTGTGCAGAAATCAACTAGGTAAAAGACAGATGGATGAACATCATAATATGCTCCACCTTATGGTGGACATATAAAAACATTAAAAATCTTTAGCCACTAAATGTGTACAAAATTTCATAGATATCTTAAATGGTTTTGGAGTTATGCACCAGAAATGAAAGTGTTAATGATGGATGGCTGGATCAACAAACAGATGAAAATGTTAAAAATATTCAAAGTGAACAATTATGAACAGTAAAAGGCACATACGGACAACTAATCTACCATGTGTACCAAGTTTCACAGAGGTATCTTAAATGGATTTGGAGTTTTGCCCTAGAAATGAAAGTGTGGATGATGGATATGTAACAACATGGATAAAAATGTAGGAAATAATGAAACTGAAGAATAGTGAATAGGAAAAGGCACATAAGGATCACAAGTTTCTTATGTGTACCAAGTTTACAGAGATACCTTGAATGGTTTGAGAGTTATGCTACAGAAATGTGTGGATAATGGATGGACTGATGGACATAAAATTGGACAAAACTTAATCAATATTTAAACTGAAGAACTGTAAATAGCAAAAGGCACATCTGGACCACTAGTCCAGTACGTATACCAAGTTTCATGAACAGTGTGAGAGTTACGATCCAGAAACAAAAGTGTGGTTAATGGATGGATGAAAGGACAGTAAAATGGACAAAAACGTAACAAAGCTGAAACTGAAGAATTGTGAATAGCAAATGGCACATCTGGTCTGCTACCAAGTTTCATAGAGATACCTTGAACAGTCTGTGAGTTGTGCACTGGAGAAGAAAGTTTAGATTATGCAGGGTTCAATCTAGGATTCAGGGATATGAAGCCAATAGTTCTTTGATATTTTCTAAAGGGGCATGGACAAATTTCAATGGACCAGTATTTTGCATTTTTTTGTATGTGTGTGTAGGGTTAATGATAAAAAGTATGCTTTCTGTTCTGTAGTAATTTCACACCATGCGGTTCATAATACTGAATGTAAATAAATGAACATTACAATTTCTGTCTTCAGTTGAGCCACTTTTATGTTATATCATCTGCACTCTTCCCATATTCAATTAAAGGAACTATCCACCAATTACTAGAAATTCACAACAAAATTAGATGTTTGTGATGGATTGCCTTTAAAAGATAGTCAGACCTAATGTAGCAAAGTCAAACAGTTTCTCCAATTTTTATATTGCATAAAATCTACATACAGTAAGGTACTTTGCTCTTTTGCCAGCCAGTATGCTGTGATCATTCCTCACTGCAGTATTCTTTTATTTATACAAAGGGTTTAACAAGCAACCTGAATCCATTTTACAGAACAAACAACTAATGATATGCAAATGAGAATCACTTAGTGTATATCTATCTATAGTGTGATAATCTTACAATTATCACTACTTTGTTACACTGTCTTTATCCTAAGCAAGTCAGAGATTCAAATTTTGACTTTACAATATTCTTACTGTGGTTGTAGCAAGCAATGGTGTGTATACTGCTGACATTATTACCATTACAAATTCTTTTCAAGTTTGTTTTATTTGGTTCCAATGGTGTGAAAAGATAGCAATCTCTTTGGACAATTTCATTTGGATAGTATCACTTTATTTATTAACTTGGGTTATTTTCTGCAAAATTGTTGCCAACATACTTGGAAATCATCTCATGATGATGTCTCTTGCATGTCTCCAAATGGTTATCACTTATTGCTATGTTAAATATGAACTGGCTGGCACAAAACAGTGTAACCAGTCTAACTAAGCCAACAGTCTCTATAAGTAAATGCTCATGAACATAATGGACATCACAAGTAAAGGACTTCACAACCAGCAACATGACAGGCAAAGAGACATGTGAAATTTGTGCCAATTATTTTGACACTGTGCCATGTGGACTCATTTTTAATATCTGAGTGGGCCATTGATAATTTTTTGCACCATTACCTCAAAAAATGCATCCCAGATTGAACCTGATAATAGATAGATGAATATACAGAAAAAGGGACAAAAACAAAAAATATTCAAATTGGAACAAAAATGAATACGAAAAAGCACATCTGGACCACTAGTCCAATATTTGTACGGAGTTTCAGCAAGATACCTTGAAAGGTTTCAGAGTTATGCTCTGGAAATGACTGGAGAATTGATGAATGGACAGATAGATTGATGGACTGACAGAAAAATAAACAAAAATAATGTGGAAATTGAAGAATTGTGGATAGCAAAAGGAACATATGAACTATTAGACCACTATGTGTACTGACCCTCATACAAGTACCTTAAATAGATTGAGTGATATGCTCTGGAAATGAGAGTGTGGATAATGGCTAAATGAATGGACAGAAAAAGGGACAAAACAAGAGGTCCAAGTGGGCCTCAGATCATACACCTACTGACATTTTCCTAATAGCCAAATGCAAGAGCAGCTGGCCCAGAAATCTGGGTTAGCAGGATGTGATCAGTTGAAATTTCTACAGTGCCACTAGTTTATGTATCTACATCCATATTTGATCACACATCAGCATCATTTGCCTAATATTGAAAGGCCCCTGTGCCAGGATTATTTGCTTTGTGTCAATGTTGGGTCAAATTCTGCTCAACAGTTTTTGTTTTGATACATTTGTGTATTTGTTTTTCTACTTTTATTAATGGCAGCTATATTTCATGATGGAATGGAATATACATCTGAAAGCCATTTAAGCTATGGTACTTTCTATCAAGTTTGGTCAAATTCTGTTAAATGGTTCTTTAGGAGAAGTTATTTAAGTTTTTTTTTATTCTCTTTTTAGTAGCATCAGCCACATTTGATGGCAGATTGGCATCATTTGTGTAAATGTGAAAGGTCTTCATAGCAGGATGCTTTCTTTAAATTTTGGTCGATTCTATTCAGTGGTTTTGGAGTTGTTTAAAAAGTCTTCATGCCATGATGCTTTCTGTCAAGCTTGGTAAAATTCTGTTCAGTGATTTTGGAGAATTAATTTAATTTTTTTTTCTTTTTTCTGTAATGTTGGTCATATCTGATTGAAGATCGTAATTTTTTATATACAAAATTGAAAGGTCTTCATGCCAGGATGCTTTCTATCAAGTATGATCAAATTATGTTCAGCAGTTTTTTTTGAAGATGTCACTTAAACATTTTTCTATTTTTAGTAACATTGGCCATACTGTTGGCAGGTCAGCATCATTTGTTCATTTGTACAATCCTGCAAGGCCTTTATGCCAGGATGCTCTATGCCAAGCTTTGTTGAAATTGGTCAGGAGGTTTTTGAAAAGTTGAAAAAAGCAATTGTTGACTGATGGTGGACAGGTTTTTCTATTTTTCTAATGGCAGCCATATTTGAAAGCACATTGGATTGTTTTTGTAAAAAAAAATTAAATGTCTACATGTCAGGATGTTTCCTGTCAAATCTGATCAAATTTTGTTTAGTGGTTTGGAGAAGTCCTGAAATGTTTTTCTATATTTAGTAACAATAGCCAAATTTGATTGCAGATTGAAATAATTGGTACAAACTTGAAAGAAACAGATTTACAGACAAGGGGGATAATAATGTACCAATAAATCATGATCTTTTCATGATAAACAGTACTTCACACACAGGTGAAAATGGTAATAAAGCTTCGTTCAATACCAATCAAATGTCATTGATATACAGAACTTTACACACAGGTGAATATGGTAAGTACAGTTCATTTGAAGTAAATCAGATGACAGTGATGTACAGTACTGTACACAGAGGTGAATGAAGTAATTAAGCTTCATTCAAAGATAAGCAGATGATGATGATGTACAGTAAAGAGCTCCACTTCCTGTCCCTGCAGAAAGGCCTGCCTTTTAACTTCTGAAATCTATTTCTTCTAAGTTCAGGAGAAACCAAAGCCATCCAAGAATTGCTGCAACCTTACAGCAATGGTAGTCTGTGGCAATGCTGCTAAAAGCATCCTTAAACTATACAATTATAGGAGATTATAATTCTAAGCAACAGGCACTGATAAAATGGAAACATGGAAACTTTCAAGTTTAAATATTTGCAAGCTGTAAATAAACTGAGACTTACCCTAAGGAAATTAAGGGTATAATTTGTTAAACCCTGCCGTGTTATGTTCTTGGACAGTTGTTCCACCATTGCTGGATCTTGCTTTAAAATGAAGAAAAAAATGTACATTAAATTATATTAAATATGTGTTTTTCATCTTACAGCAGGCATGAAATTCACAGATTATGATATTCACAAACGCTGGCTGAAGCCAATTTATTCCCCATTTTGAGAGCATTTCATGTTGACAAGGCATGACTTCCGTATTAAAAAAAAGACAAAACCTCCCACACAATCATTGAATGAAAATATCAAATTTGTAACCAATATGGGTACATTTTCATTACTCTTCTGGTAAACGTGAAATTAAAATTAAAGTCTGAATTTATTTATTAATTTTACAGGTATTATATGTCAGCTCTGACAACTCAGGCTCTCAGAGGCATTACAAAAAGAAAACTTATTCAATTCCATGTATCATTTGAAAGATTACTGAGATCTCATTTAAATTGCAATATGCTATTATTAACAACATCTTACTTAGTACAAAAATGTCTTGGATAAAGTGCAATATCATCAAACAGGTGAGGTGCCAGTTAGAGTGCATTTGTACTGTGCATGCACAATATGATTGTATAGCGTTTACATTTGAGGAGGAGTATCAGAAAAAATGACATCCCCTCCTATTGGAAACCAAATATTGCACTAACAAGCAAATTCAGGGAACTGTCATTCCCAGCTTTTTGTCAAATGTAGGGGAGTTAGTTTTGCACAGGAAAGGGCTAGGTGATAATAGTAATATAGTAAATGAATTCAATTACATTTGTAGAGGATGACACTACTGATGACACTGAACACAGTCAATCAAACTCGGGTCTCATCAATATAATGATGTATACTAAATGTGAGTTCAACGTTTAGCAGCCACAACTCAATTAAATTATAACAAAGAAAGATGGTGATCAAATTCCACTGAAGATATATCAATATTGACCTGTACATAAAAAAGGTTACATACCCAATAATAGTTACACAATTATTGTGCAGAAACAAAAGTGTATGGGTCAAGCAATCGGGCCACAACTCTTCTATATGATACATAATGTATAATTACAAATCAAACTATCCCATGGTGTCATCAACATAAAAATGAAAAGCAAAGTAGGCTGAAATCCAACAGGAATTAACAAAGTTGTTGTGTATAAAGGAAGGTGGGCGAGTCTAATAATCAGGGGCCATAACTCCACTAAAAGATGACGTTGCATGTTAAACATGTAGCTAAGCAACACTCGCAATCAAACTGAGCTGAGGTCTCATTAATATCAAGCTGCCTACAAAATTTGTTTAAAATCCAATAAAGGGAGTTATTGTACTTAAAATGAAACTGAATGGGTCCAACAACCAGGGGCTATAACTCTGCTAAATCATGACACAGAATGCTGAGATTTAAACTCAGCCAAGGTCTCATAAATATCAAGCTGTCTACCAAATTTTACTTAAATCCAATCATAAAAAAGGCGTGTGGAAAAAAAAGTAAGCAAGTCCAACAATTGCACTATAACTCATCAATACCAAGCTGCAGATAAATTTGGTTGAAAGTCAATAATAATCAACAGAGTTAGTGTGTGGTAACAAAAGTGGATGGGTTTGACAATCAGGGGCTATAACTCTGCTAACGATGTTGCACAATGCTGACAATCAAACTGTGTCTAGGTCTCAAGACAATCTCGCTGCATTCCAAATTTCATCGAAATCTAATAATCATGGAGTTATTATGCAAAACGAAAGTGGTTGGGTCTGACAATCAGGAGCTATGACTCTGCTATACAATGACATACAATGCTGATAACTGAGCTCAGCCAAGGTTTCATCAATACCAAGCTGCATACCAAATGTGGTTGAAATCCAATAATAATTAATGGTTTTACTGTGTGGAAATGAAAGTGGGATCATCGAACAAATGGATGAATGGAAGGACAGCTGCACAGACTTAATTTAATCACAGGAGTTTAACATTCCATTCATACCCCCCCCCCCCCCCAAAGTTTAGGGAAAAAACCCCAAAAAAACCCCATCTATACTATAAATATATGTAAGGAGTGCAAGCCAAGCCAGACTTCACCCCACCTCCTTATACGACTGTCATCTCAGCTTTTTTTGCCTCAAAATCACAAACAGACTGAAAAGCCTACACATATCAATTCAACAGAAATTAATGAACTTACACACAAATCTTGATTGACCATAGCTCAAATCGAATCCAGTGAATTAGCCTTTCTTTTCCACAATACACATCTAAAACCCCATATACTTGACTTCAGGCTGCGAAAATAGCTAATAAACAGAAATTCCACCATGCACTTAATAAAGCAATGGGCTCTCATGTTTGTATCGGGCTTGGTGCTGGTGCAGGAGTTTGATGTTTTGGCCATTTTAAAAAAAAGTGATGAAAAGTTAAAAAAGAAGAAATATGTGTGCATATTTATATTAATTTATGCATGAAACATCAAACTCCTATGATTTAATATCTCGTTTTCAATCAAAAGTGGGGCAGAATAAGCATACTAAATATATTGATATTTCCACTGTTGTACACTACAGCTGAGTGTATTGACATTTCCACTGTTGTATACTACAGCTGAGTGATCGAGAAGTTTAAGTGCAAGATGGTAAATCAAATGACTTGGTGAAGCTACCAAAATATAAATAACTTCCACCCTGTGTGTAATGACAGACAGTCCATGCTTTACTATCTTGTCATACATGACTTGTAGTATGATTTTCTGTGCAGAACAAATAGGTACTAAAACTCTAAATAAAAGGCCTGGCCTGAAGATGATCACCCAAAAGCATGCATGTCAGGAATCCTAGTGTCAATATTTCAAAATCTAGGCAACCAGTCCAGAATGGATAGCACAATTGATAAAAGAAAAAAACCTCCTACAATCATTTTCCATTTCCTGTACAACCCTATACATACCTGTACACAGAAAGCAACAATCAAATTCCAATCAGAATGAACAGTTTATCTATTGCTCCAATTCCAGAACCCTATATACTTTCAACGTCACTGGCCAAAACAATAACCATAAACAGTTTTCCTGTTTATTCAGTTACTGTAGTATCATTTATTTTCGTGGGGCTCAATTTTTGTGGTTTTGTAAAAAAAGACATTTTCGTGGGTACTTAAATTCGTGGTTTTGCCTGCAAAAGTTTGCATATTACTAAGTGTTTAATTTCGTGGTTTAACCTATACAAATACCCAAAATAAAGAATACAAAAGAATAAAACTCTGCCGACGCAAACGGCGGTCACTTGAATGTTTATAACAATACTTTCACATGTATGAGCACAAATCAAAAACCTGACAAGTTCAATACTGACACCGTGTTTTTGTCCAAGTGAACAACATCAATGGAAGCCGACGCAGCCAACAACACTAAAACAATACTACCGCCTCTATGATCACAAATAACACACAGGTCAAGGTCAATCACTTACACAGTGTTTTCGTCCGAGTGCTCAATATCAAAGGAAGCCGATGCAGACTAAAACACTAAGTCAATCGGTTTTTAAATCTCTAACTTAAAACACTATCCATAAAGGGAACAAAACACATGACCGGCTGACCTTTGCTCAATGCAATCAGCAGACAGTGGCAATTTTTGATGTGTCTAGAGCTAATCAATGTGAGAAGATGCTAACTAAATTGAAAGACAGTGGAATCACGCTTTTGTTTGTGCCTGCCTCATGTACAGACCAACTCAACCACTAGACTTGAAAATAAATAAAGAGTACAAATTAAAATCACACTTTCATAACTGGTATGCTAAACAGGTCATGGAGGCCATCACGAAAAAAAGGAAGATGCTACTGGTGATGATCATTGATTGCAGCCTCATTAATCAAGCCAATTCGGGCTGAATGGATAATTGCAGCACACGCGACAATGAGTGAAAGATGTGACCTAATTATCAGTGGTTTGGAGAAAGCTGGACTTGTTTAATTCTGCAATTTGGGGATTATTTACCTGACAAGCATTTGTGTGTACATTGAAACTATATTGACACGATGTTGATACAGTGGCTTTGTCCGAAAATCAGTGAAGTGTGAGCTTTAATAATCTACTGTAATTAGAGCATATACATAGTGTTTCATTAATAATAGTGCTTCAAGCAATAGTTCTAGTATTTTATAGGCTTGTTGTTCTTTTGGATTAAAAATGCATGGATAAAATGAAATGTGGTTTCAGGAGGATTTAAATTGTGTACATTGAGACTTGATTTACACGATGTTGATACAGTGGCCTTGTCCGAAAATCAGTGAAGTGTGAGCTTTAATACTCTGCTGTAATTAGTGTATATACGTAGTGTTTCATTAATAATAGTGCTTCAAGCAATAGTTGGAGTATTTTACAGGCTTGGATAAAATAAAATGTGGTTTCAGGAGGATTTAAATTGTTTAACAACATTTGTACTCGAGTGAAGTATCGATTTGAACAAGTATTTAATTAAATTTTCATATACTATTATTTTCTTTATTATTCTTTCTTTCATTTTCAACATTACTAGTGTTTGAATAACTTATTTTTTTTCTCGTTTCTCTATATAATTACATATCTCAGATATCAATTTAAGGCAATGAGTGGAAGTTACACCTATTGGATATCTTATCGACACGTGTGCATTGAAACAATATAAAATGCTTTATACTTCTTTTTTCAAAGGTTTAAAATAAAACAAACACGTGTAAAAGCTAACATTTTATTTCCAAATTACAGTATTCACGTTGATTTATAAAATACTAGTAGGTTCCTTAATCTCTGGGAACGACACACAGTAAGAAAATGAGCGGGGGGGGGAGGAGGGCCGCCATCATCATACGTGGCTAATATTTTGTTGGGTATTTAAATTTTTGGTTCGGGGCAATAACGAAAACCACGAAAATTGGTCCCCCACGAAAACTGATGATACTACAGTATTTTATCTTTCTTTTCCACTTCATTTCTGCCACCATATTTCACCTATTTACAGTCTCATTTTGATTGGTCTCTTGTCTTTTTCAGTGAGACACTATATACTCTATGTACCAGTCTATCATACTGGTGATAAAGTTCCCTTCTACCTACCTGTGTCCACATAAAAAACTCTTGTTCAAAATTGTCTCCCCAAAACTAAAGATTTTCCAGAATGTTATCAATATAATTCAGTATGCTTAATTTTCACTGAAAATTTTTAATGCCTGTGCAAATCTGGAATGGTTGGCAGGTCAGCTGGTCATTTACTGTTTCAATTTTATAAGCATGCAACTCAAGCTCAAGTTTAAAGTCTAAAATAAGGGGCCCAAACTGGTCTGATATCGCTTACCTGGCTGCATCTGCCTAATTGCCCTTAGCAAGAGCAGATGGACAAGAAATCGAGGACAGCAGGATGCTTTCTGAAGAAATTTTGTCCAATGCTAATGATTACATATGTTAAGAAAACAATTGTTTTAAGGTTTTTCGATTTTCTGTATCGTCGTCCGTATTTTATGGCACATCAGAATTATTTGTCAAGTACTGAAAGATCTTTATGCCAAGATGCTGTTAAATTTAGTCGAATTCTGTTCAGCAGTTTTTTTTAGATAAATGTTTAAATGTTTTTTTCTAATTTTAGTAACTGTGACCATATTTGATGGTGGATCAGCATTATTAGTACAAGTTTAAAAGGCCTTCAAGCTAGGATACTTTCTGTCAAATTTAGTTAAATTCATTTGAGTGGTGTTTGAGAAGTCGTTGGCAGATATATTTGACAACAAATTGCAATTATTGGTGCTAATTAAAGGTGTAACGATACACCTCTGCCATGTATCAATACGATTCTTGATACACAGCCTACGATACAATACATTATCGATACACATATCAACTTGATGGTCTTTTCATCTTTAGAAGGTATGTCAATGGTAGGGTGGTGCCATTTTTTATGTGTTGACATACTGGGTGTATTTTCCAGTATGCAGATTACACACGAACATAGATTTATCATCTGTTCATATGCCATTCTCATCCTTGACTTGACGAAAAAAAAAAAAGAGAAAAAAAAGTTCCAAACAGACTACCTGTTAGCTGTTAATGATTTTTATTCAACCTTTAAGGCCATTTCAGGCTGCTCCATTCGATCAGATGCATGACTCATCCTGGTCACCACGCCCTTTGTTTTGCATTGAATTCATGTTTTTAAAACATCTTATTACCAATTTCATGTCTTCACTTAAATTTTTAAGGCATTACGGTGTTATCTTCAAAACATAAGAAACAGTGCAGTTTCCTTGTGCAAGGAAAATCTTATCTGGAACAAGTCCGAGTGTGGAAGCAGAGATGACTAACAACCAAATCTTTCACATTGTACTTCCTGCAGATGCAAATCAACTGCCGCAGCCACAGGCACTTGTTTCTGTCAGTGAAAAAGGAAATTATTTACAACACCCACTCCCCTTCTACAAATTGACAAGGTGGCTATAACTCGTGCAGTTTGGAATCTTCCCCCTTGCTGATTCTGTTCAATTTTTTTTTTATTCCATCGGCATGTTCGGTCGCTGATTACATATATCAATGTAAAAGGAGACATTCCAAACTTATTCCCCATGTATGATTTAATACTTTACAGATCATTTAATAGACACTTTTGTGTGAAGTTTCTATGTTGCTTTGTATCTATTTGGCTAGAATTTGGATGCCAATATTTCCAGTATGTCACGCTGTGAACACACTACAGTTAGTTATGATTGGTGGTTATTGTTTTACCCTGGACATGAACAAACAATAACCACTAATCGGAATTGCATGTAATATATTTCACTGTGTGACACACTGGAAGTCTAGCCTTCAATTCGATCGAAGTAGACAAGATGCGATGCAACAGATACATTTCACATAAAAGTGGTTATTAAATGATCAGTAAATTACTTAAATCATACATGGGGAACAAATCTGCAATGTCTTCTTTCCGTTGATATATGTTATTAGTGGCTGAAGATGCAGACGGGATAAACTCATTAGCATGGAATTGGGGCAGGCAAACGAGGCAGATTTCGAACCATGCGAGTTAGTTACCTTGTGTTAATTTGTAGAAGGCAAGTGGGTGTTGTCAATAGCTTTTATTTTTTACTGACAGAAATGAGTGCATGTACTTGCTACGGGTCTCTCAGATGAATTCTCAATTTAAAGAATGAAAAGGCAAATGACTAATAATTATTCATGACTGCTGATGATTAAAGTAACTTGTATAGAGTAAGTATCATTTTGTATAGATTCTTGCCCTCTTATATCGAAATGGGTATAGATATAGAAAAAGAATCGATACATCGATATATCGATTATTCATTTCACCCCTAGTGCTAATCTTAATAAAGTTGGGTAGTGCCAGAAATTGTGTATTGCAACATATTGCAACTATTTCAACTAGACATCATAAAAAGTCTTAGTGAAAACCCCATGTTGATATGACCATCCATTCAGGAGGAGCAGCAATAACAAGATTTTCAATATAGCCACTGTTGTGGCCATATTGGATGTCTGAGCAGAACCATTTTCATTTAAGACCAACAAGACATCACAAGAAGGTTTCTGGTGAAAACCCCATGTTGATATGACTTTCTGGAGAAGTAGCAATAACAAGATTTTCAAGATGGCTACCATGGTGGCCATATTGGACATCCGATCAGAACCATATTTTTTTAGAACCAACTAGACAGCATAACAAGTTTTTCTAGAAAAACTTCATGTATATATGAACATCCATTCCGGAGGAGTAGCAATAACAAGATTTTCAAGACTGCTGCAGTGACAGCCATATTGGATGTCTGAGTGACATTATTTTCACTTAGGACAAACAAGACCATGGGATAAATGTTTGTGCACAGTTTCATGGCAGTCATCCAAGTAGTTTAGGAAAAGCAGCAATAACAAACTTGTGCTAATGGACAGATGGACAGAAGACCATCCTGTAAGCACTTCTGATCTATGGCCTGCTGAGCTAAATATATCTGTGTTAATATCTCTGTTAACAATGGGACTTTAATTTGTCAATGTGCCTACTTTCAACAGACATGCTTTTGAAGAGACCCATGTTTTGCTAAGATAATATATGACGCAGTTTCTTTTTTAAAATATTGACTGCATACACTATTGTTTAAACAGTTTTAGAGAAAAAAAACTACATTATTGTGAAGATACGAGTAGATCTGCATGTCTTTGGCTATCATGAGCAGTCTTATGTTGCTACTCTATGACATTTAGCTGTTAATGAAATCACTAGTTCTTGATATTCTATTTTGATAATGTTAATACTATGTGTACCCACTTATTTAACCTGCCAATATTTAATTTAGAACTTTTTACTATTCATTCTCTGTAATTCTCTTTGTACAGTCTTATATTTTTTCCCAATCTTGTTAATTTAAAATGGTGAACAATGACTTTAAGTTGTAACTCAGTGTCCTGTAATTCAGATTTTGTCGACCACTCACAACCTAATCTCCCTCTCTTGCATGCAATTAACTGATTAATTATCAAGATATTTATACTAAAATTAACAATACTTTCATCAGACTTCTTTCATTCTGCATTCAAGTTTTCCTATGACCAGTAAATGTTTGGTCAGCTTTTACACGTAAATGTTTTAGCAAGCTTTTTTTCTAAATATATCGCATGTTAACAACCAAGAATTGCATTCAAAATTCAGATTTTATAAAAAAGAAAAAGATAAACAAATTGTCTGTCGCACTCACATACTTCAAACAAAACTTAAACATTGTTCACCGAAGAATTATCAGGTAAAATAAATGCAAGTTAAGCACACCATTTTCGCTTTCCAATTTATTGTAATATGTAATGCAAGGGAGACAACTTAGTTTTGCTTTGGATTTATTTTGCAATATATGCTCCTTTTTTAGAGCATGTGTACCGATTAGCAACATTTGGCCACACCTTGTACTAATCTCTCCACAACCATAGTGACATAACTCTGCAAGGATGTATAATGTATGAGGTGATTATCCAAATTCAAACGTAATGTGACTCTGCAAGTTTGCAAGAGTCAACATTGAGGAACTTTTCCTTATTCCTCTCCATGTACTCTTTACCCCCACCAAATTGCATGGAGAAATGAAAAATTGAGTGAGCTGTAATGTATCAGTTAATACACTTTATATACAGTAAAACCACCCACTGCAACCACCCCTGAACACAGATTACTCCCCAACAGCAACAACCATTGTTTAGTCCCAATGTCAACGTAAAAGGGCAAACTTCTCAAAAATGAGATCACAACCTTTTGCATCAACTGTGTTTACTATTTTTTCCCTTGTTTTTTTTTTTTTCTCCTGGTAACAAATGCTATTACTGAAACTACTCCATATACTTGCTTGTACTTTTTCTTTGTAACTCCTTGTACCAGCATCCAGATTTTATTATGTTATATTTTTTTTTACTGTTGGGGAGACAGTGCTCTAATAAGCTCATGTTTTCAAACCTATGTTTGTACTTGCATTTGGCAACAGTTTCTGAAATAAATATGGTTTAAACTAAAATGAGATCACCTCCCAATGAAGACTACTTTTTTAAACTGGTACTCTTAATTGGCAGATTTGACTGCAGTTTGATTTCCTGTTGATGTCTATTAAACAACTATCAACAAATCACATGATACTTGTGACAGTAATAGTTTCATCTGGATACCATTTTACTCCAGTGATAAGAACAGAAGAGAGACACATATAAATACACAATGTCCATGGAAAAGGAGGAGGATATTCCAACTGTTGGAAGTGGACCAAGGATCATGTTGTTTTATATTCTAGACCTACAATTACTAATTGGAGGAGGGAATAATATCCTTGGACTGGGTACTAGTGCCAGGAAAAGATAAGCAATCCAATAATAGCAGCACTTCATTACTGCTATTAAAAAGACAATTACATCCCTTTCAAATCTACTTCAGAAAGTCTACATAATACAGCACAGCCTTGTTTATCTCTGCTTCTTTGGGGAGACAAAACAGTGATAAACACGAGTTTGGATTAATGACCATTGATTATTCCAAATCTATATATCTGGGGAACATGCATGCATTTGGATAAATTGATGACCAAACAAAAGAGGTGAGGTTCAAATGTACTTGTCTCATTTATTACCCATTTCAATGAGTTGCACTCAAAACCATATTGTACACATCAATAACCAAATATTTCAAGCACTTTCATTGAATAAAATAACAAACTGCTCAAATATATAAAACATGGTATATACTGTACAACAGAATTTGGAACAGAAACAAATGAAGAAATGTAAACAGTAGTAGCGAAATTAGGAAAATAAGCTGGACTAAAGGTTTAAATAAAGATCTGTTGAAAAAATAAATGGTTGCTCAAATTACACATTCTAATCCGAATAGAATTTAACCTAAGACTTAAGAAACAGAGCCAAAAGAAGCAGCATGAAAATTGAAGCAAAATTAGGAGTGTCTGTGAGGTTTAAGACTTGGACAATCATATTTGTTTAAAAAATGGACTTTATCTCACTTCATAGTTTCCAACCTGCATTGCTATGACACTTCTGGGGATGAGCTCTCGATGTTGACGGATCGCAAAATGCCATGACCGGATTCTCATCAAGTCATCAAAGGTGAATTCCAACACCAGCCTGCCCTCTGTTACAACCTGAAATGAACAGCTTGTAATGACAGCAGGTTTATATCAAAAGAGTTCCTAAAAAAAACGATTTAATAAAAATGTATTTGTTCCAGTGTGCACTACCCACAATTCCTTCAAGATTTTATCATTGACATCATCACTGTGACTTAACCAATTTGAAGTAAACAGTCTCATTCAAACAGAACTACAGGGCATTTATACCTTAAGCTCTGGTATATTTGGTAGACAATATAATCATGAAACAGTGATTTGGGTTTTGGAGAAATTCATGCCATATTCAAACATTATTTCAGCAATTTTCTTAAATTTATATTAAATGGCTTGAAAATTAAGGTTGGTCCATTATGAATATCCAGATAAACACCACAGTGATTCCTCATACAGCATGTACTTTATATTGCCAAAACCCTTGTACTTCAAATAAAGTATGGTCGAATAGCAATGAATTTCAAATTGACATAGAAACATATCTTCATTTTTGCATCTGAACACAGACCTATGGCTTGACAAGAAGTAAACCACTTTAATAATGGTACATTAAATTATTAAGCAGGGAAATCAACAAACTTTCTGGTGTGAAAAATTTCAAAAATGATTTTCATGTGCATCAATATGGTGTCCATTCCAAACAAGAATTTATACACGTGCATATGCATACATGCATGAATGAGCACATATGCACACACACACACACACACACACAGAGTCTGTGAGCATCAGGACTTTTTTTCTAAAGGGGCTGCTTACTCAGGGATAAAGATAATTTTGTACCAGAGTTGACCCTCACAACAAATCTATTCATTTATAAACTGATCTGAAAGAATGAAACAGCTATGGTTGACTATGTTGCTCGGTTCTGACGATCTTTCAATTTTGCAGATATGCATCACAGTTGAGGTTTAAAAATAAAAAAATATATATGTACATGATATTCAAATTCCAGCAACTAAACACTGGCAAAGATGCTAAGGATAGACTCCAAAAGGGCCATCTGCACCAAAATTTTCTTGGTATGGCCATTCATACAGCTTTTCTGTTTTTTGTTGGTTTTAATGGCACTTTGAACATATTATTGGCCATATCATGCGGAGTAATGGGAGTCAAGCACCTTTCCCAAGAGCACACTGATTCAGCCAGCCTGGGTTGGCCTGGGCGGGTATTGAACCCATGACCCTTGAATTATGACTCTGCTGCTCTTCCAACTGAGCTACCGTGGCTCCCTTTGGTGAAAACCCCATATTCAGATGACACTTCATTTATAAGTAGTAGCAAGAACAAGATTTTTAAGATGGTTGCCACAGAGATGCTGCCAGGATCTTATCTGAAGAGGGGATCTCCCCCCTTGTCACCAAAACAAGGGGGAAGTAGAAGCAAATGGGGTGGGGGAAATCGCAATAGTTATTTATTTATCTAACACATAATTATCCATCTCTATTTCTTCCTGCTCCACTCTGTTTGGTCTCTATTGAAATCAAAATCCTCATAAGATTCCCCTTCTAGTTGTATAAGCATTAATCTGTTCACAGTTTCTGAGCTTAATCTGTTCCTTATCTGTGTATGAATAATGTTCTGTGTGAGAACCCTCTTTCACAGTCTGCTGTCTGTAGGCATTTCTGCATAGCTAGCTTTGCAAGCTTCAACAAGTTGGAAAACTGTTTTTTTAGGGTTGTTTTGAAGAATTTTCCACAGTTCACAGGTATCCTCTGTTTGATTGGGGAAAATCCACTTCATCCTTCACTTTCTTCATTCTGCCATTCACTTTGCACAATCGTTGTGACCCTGTGCGCCCCTCTGGATGAGCTTTTTGTCAGCAAAAAAATCAGGACAAAAACAAAAAAACGCCTACAACTTTTCTTTAGTGAATGTCCATCCATGACTATGTTGACAATAGTAATGGCCAAAGTTGCTAAAGTGATAAAAATTGTAAGATGGCAATGAATATCTATTTTAAAAAATGTATCTGGTCATGAAAACATTCAAGCTTTGTTGTAGTCGTCCGAGTTGCAATGTAGTCTTTAACAGCCGCTTGTGTAATGTATTTTTGAGGTTGAAGTCACACCTACAGCAAGCAAGATTTAATTTACTCTGAGGCTGAATTAATGATAAAAGATACCAATTTGTGCAAATACACAATTTTTCATTTTAAATAATGATTTATTCATTTCAAAAGAAAAGTATCAAGATTCATGGGTATTGATTATAATAAATGTTGGTAGATAATGGGAGAACACTAAAGTTCAAAGAGAGCAAGATCCATTGTGGAAACATCCATGATGCAGTTCATTTCAGGTTAACCAGATATTCAAACCTGTTAAAGTTTTCATGAATTAATTATCACATAATAAAACGTTTATTGCAATAATGCAAGTGTCCAAGGAAAATATGACAAATTAACGTGGCAAAACTGTCGAAACAAATAAGATTATCTAATTGTTTTAGTACTTTTAATGCATTATGTACTACAATTTTCCTTTGTCCCTTTAAAATGTCGTGTCCCCCAAATTTGGAGGTGAGGGGCACAGTGTCCCCTGCCCTTGGCATCCTAGGTGCAACACTGCTTTCTGTACAAATTTCTTTCTATGCTGTTGATTGCGTATGTTATGAAAACAAATGTTTCAGAGTTCCTCTACATTTTGTATCTTCATACATATTGGATGGCATGTAAGCACATTTGTTCAATACTGAAAGGCCTTTATGGCAGGATGCTTTCTGTCAAAGTTGGTCAAATTATGTCAAGTGGTTTTAGAGGTCTAAAGGTCTATCTGTTTTTAGTAATTGCAGCCATATTTGATGGTGGATCAGCATAATTTGTATCAAATCAAAAGCTTTTTTGCCTGGGGAGCTTTCTGTTACATTCTGTCAAATTCTATTGAGCAGTTTTTGAGAAGTCAATTAAAGGTTTTTCTGTTTTTAGTAATGATGACCATGTTTTATGCTGGGTCAGTATCATTTGTATAAATCTGAAAGCCCTTTATACCAAGATGCTTTCTGTCAAATTTGGTCAAATTCTGTTGAACATTGTTTGAAAAGAAGTCATTTACAGAGTTTTTATTTTGGTACCTGTGACCATGGTGTATCAGCATCATTTGTATAAACTTTCTTTCTTCCTGTCAAATTTTGTCAGAGAGGTTTATAAGAAGTCATTTCAAGGTTTTTCTATTTTTAGTAAAAGTTAACATATTTACAGCCATATTTTAATGCAGATAAGCATAAGCATCATTTCTGCAAATCTGAAAGCCCTTTTGCTGGGACATGTTTTGACAAATTGCACAAAAATGTAACGCCCTTCTGCCTGGGTGCTTTCAGGTTAAATTCTATTGAGTAATTTCTAAGAAGTTGATTAAAGCTGTCTCTGCTTTTAGTAATGGCATCCATATTTGATGGTGCATTGGCATAATTTGTACAAATCTGAAAGTTCAACAGTTTTTGAGAATTCATTTTAAGATATTTCTAGTTTTAGTAATGGCAGTCATATCCGATGGTGGATCTGCAGCATTTATACAAATCTGAATGTATTTCACGACAGAATGCTTTCTGTCAAATTTGGTCATGTTCTGTTCTGTGTTTTTGGAGTTGTGTAAAGATTTTTGTTTCTAATGGTGGCCATATTTAATGGTGGGTCAGCATCATTTGTACAAACTTAAAAGCCCTTCATACCAGTATGCTTTCTGTCTAAGTTGGTCAACTTCTGTTGAAGAGCTTTTGGGAAGTAGTCATTTAAATTCTGTTGAGCAGCTTTTGGGAAGTAGTCATTTAAAGTTGTTATTTTTTATTATTAGTAATGGTGGCCATATCTGATGGCAAATTGGGCACATGTGTAAAACTTTTCATGCCAGGATACTCTGCCAAATTTGGTTTTTGAGAAGTTTAAAATAGCAACTGTTGATGATACATGATGGATGCATGTCTATACAAAAAGCTCACTTGGCCTTACATGCAGGTGAGATAGCTTACATGCGAACACTCAAAACTAGCAGGATCTAGGACAGTAACTAGGTTTTTAAACCAGATAACTGTAGCAGATTTGTGTCATTACTGAGCTCATCTAAAATATTGCTACTACATTTCTAAAATCTATTTAGTAAATCTTCTTTTGTTGACTAACTAATGGGCGACAGATGGAAATGTGATGACAAAAGCAGGGCCATTTAGATAGGCTCACTTGGTCTTTTGACTAGCTAAGCAAATACACAGCACTGACATTTGGGTTCTCAACTTTTTTCCCCTTTGAGGGAATAAAACAAGAGGCCCAAGTGGGCCTGAGCTCACTCACCTAGCTGACATCTGCCTAATATCCAAATGCAAGAGAATCAGGACAAAAAATCTGGGTCAGTAGGATGTTTTCTATATAAATTTCTTTCAATGCTGCTGATTGCATGAATAAAAACTGGGTCAATAGGATGTTTTCTATAGAAATATCTTTCAATGCTGCTGATTGCACGAATAAAAACAATTGTTTCAATGTTTTCTCTATTTCTGGGTATATTCCTCCATATTTTTTCATGCATCATTTGCCAAATACCGAAAGCCCTTAATGCCAGGATGCTTTTTGTCAAATTTGGTCAAATTCTAATGAGTAGTTTTTGAGAAGTCATTTAAAGGATTTATTACTTTCAGTAATGGTGGGCACATTTTATGGTGAATAAGCATCTCTCGTATAAACCTGTAAGTCCCTTCATGTCAGAATGCTTTCTGTTAAATTTGGTCAAACTCTGCTCATCAATTTAAGGTTTTCTATATTTTAGAAACACTAGCCATTTCTGATGTCATCAGACTAGCATCATTTGTCCAAATCGTAAAGACCTTTATACCAGGATGCTTTCTGTCAAATTTGTCAAAATTCCGTTGAGTGCTTGTTGAGAAGTCATTCAAAGGTTTTTCCTGTTTTTTATTAACAGTGGCTATATTTGATGGCAGATCAGCATCATTTGTACAAACTTGAAAGACCATATGGCCTGGGTGCTTTCTGTCGAAGTTGGTAAAATTCTGCTGAACAGTTTCTGAGAAGTTGTATAAAGGCTTTTTTTCTTTTAGTAAAGGCTGCCATATTTGATGGTGACCACAATCATTTGTACATATTTGTAAGCCCTCTATGGCAGAATGCTTTGTAATAAATTTGGTCACATTTTGTCGAGTGGTTTTTTTTTAGAAGAAGTTGTTTACATGTTTTTTTTTTAAAGGTCTGCATTCAAGAATGCTATCTGCGTGCTTTAGTTGTAATTGGTTTCATGGTTTTTGAGAAGTTGAAAATAGCAATTATTGATAGATGCAGGAAGTATGAGGGATGAAGGACCATACCATAAGCTCACTTGACCCGATTGCAAGGTTATCTAAGAAGAGTCCCTCATAGGAATTGATGCTCTATTGGCTGAAAAGAACTACCATGAATCCATGACATGTCCAATTCTTTTGTCCTCTTATTCTTTTTAGCTGCTGATTATTAATTGGCACCATTTTCATTTTGAGATCAGCTACATATTGTAAAAATCTTTAAGTGAAAACCCCAGGAGAAGTATCCATAACAAGATTTTCAAGATGGTCACCATACTGGATGTCAGATTGACAGCATTTTTATTTAGAACCAATCAGACATCAGGAAATCTTGTAGTGAAAATCCCATGTCACTACAGCCATGTTTAGGAGTAGCAATGACAAGATTCTGAAGATGGCTGCCATTGTCAGATTGGCACCAATCATTTAGGACCAAATAGACATCATAAGAACCCCCATATCAGTATGGCAAACCCGTTAGGATGAGTAGCAATAAGATTTTCAAGATAGCAGCCATACTGGATGTCCAAGGGACACCATGCTCACTTAGGACCAACTAGACCATGATATGAATGTGTGTGTCGAGTTTCACAGCAATCCTCCCAGCATAAATGGAGGAGTAGCAATAACAAACTTGTGCCAGCAGCTAGATGATGGACAACAGGCCACCACATAAGATCTTCTGGTCTAAGACCTGTAGAGCTAAAAATGAAGAAGTTAAAGAAGAAAACACTACAATATAAACAAATTCCTTAATTTTTTATGGGAAAGTCTGGGGTATTCTCCCTCACCCAAGTTGTCTTGAATTTGTCCATGGGCCAGATAAATCTATCTTAGCTTAGAATGTAAATAAGTTCATGTTAAACAAGTTCATGCACTATATATGTGATGTCATTCACTGGACAGCATCAATATACTACTGTAATGGCCAGTAGTAGTAATCGTAGGAAGTATGATTTATACCCCCAGGGAATCATCAAGCCTTATCCTTCACATAAATCATACCCCCTTGGGTTAGACTACTCTATACTACCCAAATAGATAAGGAAGAGTCTATTAATTTATGTACAGTGGTCTCCTTCTTGAACGGCACACCTGACCAGCACCAAATGCCTTTTATGGCCAGAATCCTTTGGCACAAACCAGTTTGTGTTCAAAAGTACCCCTCTATGATGGCCACCTCTCTTACATGGCCAGTATGTTAGTGCAAAAAATGTTACATTTACTCCTCATGAGCAGACATATATTGATGTTTACAGATGGAAATCTCCAGAATATTTGTTGATTTCTAAATTTAACACACTAAAGTTTCTGCCAACATGCCGATAAAGTACCTAACTTAAAAGTGTATCGGACTAAAACCAGTTGATCACTGACAAGTTCACATCCTTTGTAAACACTGAGCATTTTGTGCAATAGCTAGGTAGACACTGGAGTTTCTTGTAATAGCTACGATTTAGTTTGAAAGTGGTATGGTTGCCAATGAAGGAACAAGTTGTTGCAGAAAGTGCAAAATGTCTTCAGTCATTCTCAGTTTATAAGGAACCGTGAAAGCAATTCGACTAAACGAAAAGAGGGAGAGTCCTAAGATCATAACTAATAAATTTCACGCCAGAAAGATTTAAATAAACATCATCAATATACATTCTGCTGCAGTGTGAAAATGGAATGGATGGAGGTAGCAAAAATACTGTAGCCACAATGCGGATGGAGAATGATAATTACTGTCGGATGTTTGTATCCTGATTTTATTTACAAGGCTTTTAAATGGTTTTGCACCAAGACTGACAGTAATTCATAATTATCTTAAATAACATTAATATAAGTTTTATCACACTTATTACATAACTTACATGTGATTTTTAAATGAAAATAATAAATGTTTTAAAATTATTTATGGTTTTCTTACTTTATAGGTATGTAGTACTCATATCAATGTGATCCCACTCTTGAAAGGCCACCCCTTAGATAAGGCCACTTTCCTGCTGCAGAAGAGATGACCTTATAAGAGAGGGACCACTGTAGCATTAATTCTGTCAACTATCTCTACTGAAATTCTAATCTTTAATCAGTGCAAAATTTGTAATAATACACTTATTGTGTGGTGAGTGTTACCTTTGTAAACATGGGTTTCCCGTGATGGGTGACCATAGTGGTCTGATCACAGTCTAGTGTGATTGTTGTGGTGTGGAATGATTCCTTTGGATGCTTTAATATGTAGTACAGATCTGTCACTCCTCCCTCAAATATGCTGCGGAAGTAACGGGGTATCAGCGTCCTTCCGATGGCTGAAAAAAATCCATATGTAAGTAATAAAGTTGAATAAATGTTCTCCTGAACCAAGGGTCCCTCGAAGGAACTGATGCTCTATTGGCTGAAAAGAATTTCCAGGAATTCAAGATAAGATCATCTATTCTTTTTAACTGCTGAGCGTTGAAACCATCTCTGATATTCTTGAGCAACAAGATTTTAAAATTAGCCACTCTGGCAGCCATATTGGATGCAAGATCGGCACCATTTTCATTTAGGACAAACTGGATACCATTAGAAGACTTTTGGTGAAAACCCAATGTTGATATGACCATACATTCAGGAGAATTTGTGACAAGATTTCAATATGTTCATTGTGGCAGCCATATTTGAGGTCAGATCAGCACCATTTTTATCCAGGACCAACTAGATATTAGTCTTCTGGTGAAAACCTCTTGCTGATGTGACGTTCCATTTAGGAGGAATAGCGACAAGATTTTCAAGATGGCTGCTGTGGTGGCCTTATCGGACATTAGATTGGATCAATTTTAATTTAAGACCAACTAGACACCATAAGAAGTCTTCTGGTGAAAACCCCATGCTGATGTGACTTTTTGTTCAGGAGGAATAGCAATAACAAGATTTTCAAGATGACTGCCATGGTGGCTATGTTGAAAGTCAGATTGGCACCATTTTCATTTAGGATCAAGTAGATATTTTCATAAGTCTTCTGATGAAAATCCCATGTTTATATGGCTTTCCAATCAAGAGTAATAGCAATAACAGGATTTTCTGGATGGCTGCTGTGGTGGCCATATTGGATGTCTGAGCAACACCATTTTCATTTAGGGATAAATGTGTGTGTAAAGTTTCATGACAATCATCCAAGCAGTTTAAGAACAATAGTGACCACAAACTTGTGCTAATGGACAGACAAGACAACAGGGCATCCCATAAGCTTTCTTGGTCTATGACCAGTATAGCTAAAAACAACTCGCATATGAATTCAACAAAATGTTCCAAAGAATGCAGCCTCTAACCTGTGAATGGCATTTTTATGATGCAGTTTTCTGTTTTTGGAGGCAAGATGGGAAATTCTAGTATATCAGGGTAACAAAATGAAAACATATAGTAGAATACAGCAACTGATGTAGAAAATACTGTGAATTCATTTATTTTTGTGGGTATAAATGATGATGGTTTGAAAAAAGTTGAATTTTTGTTGCTTCATTCTTAGCTTGGGGAAAGGGGTTCTATTGTATCCAAATTGTAGTACATTGGGGTAAAACTTAAAACATATAGTAGAATACAGCAACTGATGTAGAAAATACTGTAAATTCATTTATTTTTGTGGGTATAAATGATCATGGTTTTGCAAAAAGTTGTATTTTTGTCGTTTCGTTCTTAGCTTGGGGAAAATGGGTTCTATAACATCCACAGTAGACTCGTTGTTTATTTTATATTTAAATTTGTGGTTTGTAGCAACCATGAAATCCACAAAAATTGAGATCCAATTAATATTGGTGAATGCACAGAATACGACTTGCAAAATCTTTAATACAGGAAACACTGCTGACATTCTCAACACTTACATTGATGTTGTAACTGTCAGAAAAGTCATACCCATGCCTCACCATTCATTGCCATTAAAATTTTACCTTTGTTTTGCAATTCGCTGCCTGAAAAGTTATACCCATCTCTTTCCATTCACTGTCTGAAAAGTTATACATGTTTCATGCAATTCACTGCCAGAAAAGTTACCCGTGTCTCGTCATTCACTGCCAGAAAACTTATTGTCTTGCCATTCACTGCCATAAACATTAGAGCCATGTCAAACTATTCACTGCCAGAAGAGCTATACCCATATCAAACCATTCACTGCTCATAATCAAATTCATCCAGCATTTTGAAGATACATGACTACCTACTGAACATGTCTGATCAAAACCTGATCAGAAATAGAGTTGCAAGAGTATTAACTAGCTCAGTCAATCAGATGCAAGATGACCTCAATAATATGTATACATCTCACTCATAATCATAAACATGAGATCTTGGTGATATAAGCCTATTTACCAAGTTCAATCAAAATCCCAATTATAACAGAGGCTCTGAAGTGTTAAAAAAACTCAGTCAGTCAAATGCAAGATCACCTCATCAATATTCATAGGTCTTGCACACAATAAAACCGATCCAACATCTTGATGATACTCTTTCTACCAAGTTTGATCAAATTGTGGTTAGAAATACTGTCTCTTGCATGACAAGTGGCTCATCCAATCAGATGCAATATCACCTCATTAATATGCATAGATCTCGCTCATAATTATAACCATATGACATCTTGATGATATAAACCTAACTACCAGGTCTGATTAAAATCAGATAAATTATAATAGGTCATTAACTGAATTATATAACTATGAAGGAGAGGTCATACATAGGTGAGAGTGGTCTCATATTAACAATCACAGTCTGTAAGCTTGCATAAAAAAATCTAACATGATTATTGATTCATTAATTAAAAAGTTATATGTAGTTAACCAAGTTACCTAACTATGAAGGAGAGGTCATATGAAGGTGAGAGTGATCTCACTAAATGTCATAGTCTGTAGGCTAGCACAAAAAATACAAAATTTTGATTAATTAATTACCAACTTAGTTTTGTCCACCCTTACGTGCGAAGTGGATCCTGTGGGACATGGGTATGGTTTAGTCCTCAATAACAGATCTTGTTGATATAAGCCTATATTCCAAGTTTGATCAAAACATGCTTAGGAACATGACCTCTTGAGTGGCAACAAGCTCAGCCAATCAGATGTTAAATCACCTTGGTAATATGCATGTATCTCACCAATATTCGTGCTCATAAGAGCTTAGAGATATAATCATATCTTCCACGAGTGATCAAAACTGGATCAGAAATATGGCCTCCAGATTGATAGCAACCTCGAGCAATAAGATTTTCAAGATGGCCACTGTGGCAGTCATATTGGATGTCTGAGCTGAAGCATTTTAATTTAGAACCAACAAGACCATGGGATGAACGTGTGTGGCAATCCTCCAAGTAGTTTAGGAGTAGTGATAACAAACTTGTGCAAATGGACAGATGGACAATGGACAACAGACCATTAAATAAGCTCTTCTGGCCTATGACCAGTACAGCTAAACAAATTATTTTAATTATCTTTTTATCAATGAACAGCTGAATCACACATAAATACATGGTATGATATGGCATGACTTTACATACTAATGCATCATGATGGACATGCCATGATGTCATGTTATGCAGCAACAAACATAATGGGTCTTTGGTGTGTTTAACAGCACCCATTAAGTGCATTACAATGTTCAATATGAAGATATTATAATAGAGTCATGTCACACAGTGCATCTCAGTGCCTGAAAATAGCAGTGGTCCGAGGTCCTGGACCTGGAATTTCCACCATCAGACCCAATAGCTTAATGTGTCAAAGGTCCGTCGGACCTCCCAGTTTTTTTATGAAATGTAAATTTAAAGTATTCATCTGCAGTCTCAAAGTTGTTACTTCAATGATTGTGAAATGTTGACAGAGATATCTACAAAAGTCCATTCCAATCAGTGTTACTCGAAGTGTATTTATGTTTTGCTGTGTACAAGACAGTCAGACTGGGACATCATGTAGAGCACAGAGTATAAGTCTGTGCTATTCTTGGCTCTAGATTTGAGTACCAGTCCACAAGCATATCAAAATCGCAAGACCTAAAGTTAACTCTAATTCAAGAAGACTTTGTCTTATTATTTGGAAACAGAATATTCCAGTCTTTCACCTGAAGCCTTGTTCAGCAAGACTTGAAATGCCTGATGCAAAAGGTATGTGCATATTGTGTGACTGGTAGGGTTGAATTAGCTACTAACTAGAACATTGAAATGTGAACTGACCTTTATGCATGGTTCTGCGCCAACAGGCATAACTGACAATCATGATGAGTCATGAGTTTATGTAACTTTGTGCGGTCATCTAGTAGCAAATCAGAAAAGCTGAAGGAAGCAAAAATTAGGAAAATGACCCTTCAACAAAGCAGAATAAGCCAAACAAGGATGCAAAGTTATGACAAACATTTCAAGAACACTTTAAAAAAATTTCATGGGTCAAATATGAATGGAGACAGGAAAACTATTGTGTTTGACCTTTCTAAAGTTTCCTGATTTAGGCGACCTTTACCGTGATATATACAACGTAAATGTTGAGCCAATTCATGCTCATGCAACAAGTAAAGAACTGAGCTTTGTATTGAATCTGTTGTTCCTCAGGCCCAACTTGGACCTTTTAATATGTATGTCAGACCTGGCTCCCTCTGATGGTGACCGGTCCTGGACCTGCCACTCATAGACGCCATTTTCAAGACCTACATCTGCATAAGTAGTGTACTCCCTTTTCCCTAAATTTCTCTCCAAGCTGAAGGACCTTCAACTTAAAAAAATTCCTGGTTCTCCAGAACTCCATATTTGCTTTTCATAATCCTTTCTATATTTTGAGCAAGTCACAAGGACGAGATACTTTAATTTTTTGTTGCCCCAAACTGAAACTTGTCGATGTCGGACCATTGGGCAGAAGCTAATTTTGAATGCTGTGCAAAGGAAGCCACACGAGGAGTATATTAATAATGCATTATCATTAGTCAACACCTGAAATAAAGCAAATTCATTCTAATTGATGTGAGTCATGACTCTACCAAGTTACATAAGCAGTGTTCATTCCAGAAAATGGCATAAATATTCACTTTTCCAGCAATTTATAATCTGACTCAGTTGTTGTTGATTCAGACTTTAGCAGGGTTTTCTACAATTCTCTTGTCTGCTAAAACAACTGCGTCCACTGTTCAGGACACAGTTATTTTAGTGACAAGGAAATAGTTGTGGACTGACTCAACAGTAAATGATTCGAAGTATATAATAATGGAAAAGTGAATATTTATTGCAGAAATTAATAAATAACCCAAGTGATTTTGATCATTATCAGTCTTCCCTGTAGTGAGTCTTCCATACTGGGAGGTGAATTCTTCAAGCTCGAGTAATCCTTCTTTTAAAGAATATATTTTGGACATTTGTATCAACATATTTTTCTCCCTATATGCAACTTGGGAAATAAATGTATATGTCCTTTTGCTGAAGATTTGATCTCCTCTTCTTTACATTATTCTATCAATGATTATTAACCACGTGCTTTCAGTTGATGACCAATATAATCAAAATCAAGAAGATATTTCTGTCAGCCAACGCAATTGATCATCTTATACTTTTTTTCAATTAGTCATCTTGTATGTTTTTTGGCAACATGCACATTCTATTCAGTAAGCTTGAAATGCACTTGATTTTATTAAAAATCAACGGTAACTATCTTTTTATTTTCTTGGGTCTTTTTTATTGGTGCCACAGAAGAAACTTTCTTGCAACAAAGATGAAAAATAAGAATCATCACAAGTACGCATCCTAAAATGAACCCTGCAAGAGGTAACACATTGATGGTTTTAAAAGTGAAGGACTACTGTATTCAATCAAAAGACCCTAATCTATACTTACTGTATCTTTTCGGTCCATCTTCTAAACAGAAGGACAAAGTCAATGTGGCTTCATCCTCAAAGAATTCTGTAGCAAAAGCATCCCACCAAAGGTTATCACTCTCCTGCAAAAATCAGGAAGGACAAATTTGAGAATGAGACATGTGAAGAAAATGCTTCTATAGAATACTAATTCTCTTTTGTATATATGTGTGACACAGCTTTCCCATGTGAGAAAGCCATATAGGATATGCCTATCATGTGCAACAAGTTTGCTTTTGGTTTGGTTTGGTGTGTATAACCCAGGAGGTTATTTAGTGTCAAGGCAATTGCAGTAAAGTGCCTTAACCAAGGACACACCATGGTAGCTGACTTGGGCTAATCTGATAGTAGGATTCTAACCCACACCCTTTCGGTTGCAAATTTAGTGCACCAACCACAGAGCCACAATGACTCCTTTAGGTGCAATAAGCCTATCACTTTTTGAATCAAAAATAATACATTTTCGTGGGGGGGGGGGGGGATTCTTTGAAAAAAAGCAAAAGTCGGATTTTGTGGGACAAGGTATTATCAACTTCAATTAAAATTACTAGGGTCAGACACCGGATTCGCAGGGAAAAATCCAAGGTTCCCCCACTTCTAATAATACCCTGATAATGACCCCTTTAGGAGTCATTTCTTTCCTTTGTAACTATGTGTCATACCAGGGCTGAGCAAATCCCATAGCCCGACCTCCCGGACTATTCATTTTTGAAGTCGGGCAAGTGAAATTTTCCAAGTCGCTAGTCCGGGACAAGTGCTTTTTAAAAAAGTCGGGCAAGTCCTTATTTTCATGCTTTAATCACTATATCTACCTTTATTTGGCCAATCATGCCCTCCGGGCGTTCTGACTACTTGATTCTACCCCTCTTCATGTATACATTTACATTCTGTATAACACATAAATGTGGTCAGTGATAATTTTCAAATATGCGCACGTTCAGTTACCGGTTGACAGCACATTGAGGTAAGCGACCAAATTATCAGCAAACAAAAGAAAGCCAGTATGTTCAAATAGCAGTGTTTTAAGCGACTTTGTTGCATTGTGTTTACTCAAGCCAGATTCTCACGAGCAGCTCACTATGATTTTAATCCAGTGAGTCACTGTAATTAAATTAATGAAAGGTACTTTACTGACATCAGTGTTGGTTTCCTTTATGAACTGATTAAATGACAGTAATGATTCTTTAATTTTTAATTGATATTACAGATGATTAACTTGCATGTGCGATATTGCGTTTGAAGCGAAACAATTACGCTAATTAATGAGCTGTCTCTTCGTTTTTTATAAAAGAAAAAATGTATGTTATGATCACTTTTGAAGTAGTTGTCAAGCAAGCTGATAGTTACTCTGTGGATAAAACAAGTTTGCTAAATTATTTTTGCAAGGAAGATAATAAGGGCGATTCGGAGAAGGAAGATTTTTGTGAAAATGGAGGGATAAAACGTAAGACTGCTACTGAATGTGCAGTAGTTATTTCTCCAAAGAGACGTAAGCAGAACCTTTGAGATGCTTTAGAGCATTTGACTACAGGCACTTTCCTCATGAGAGGGCAGCTCTGTTGAAATATGGGAGGGAAGACTTGCAGGTTCTTCTTAATCATCTTCAGGGCTGAGCAAATCCCATAGCCCGACGTCCCGGACTATTCATTTTTGAAGTCGGGCAAGTAAAATTTTCCAAGTCGCTAGTCCGGGACTAGTGGATGAAAAAAAAATGTGCTCAGCCCTGCATACTGATCAGAATGACACTGTGGCAACAACTGAGTAACATAAAAATGCTGTACATTATTTACAAAAAATGCTGGAGATTACGGCCATCAAGCTGTCGGTAAGAAGTGTCAAAAAGCAGACTGAATTGTCATAAAGGAGTTACTGAATACTGAGCAATGTTTTACAAACTAGTGCTGCACAATTTTTCAACATTATAAAATGACAGCGAAACATATTTATCAATTTTTATTACTTATGTCTCATTCTTTGCTGAGAAATGAAAGAATAAAACAAATATTTTGTAAATTTACTTGTTATCTGAATCTCCATCCAAGTTCCTCCCAACTGGGAATTTTCAGGTCAAAATTGAGAACATGTAGACCAAACTGACTAAAAAATGCATAAATAAATTGTTAATGCATTCAAATTATGCAAAACAATTTAATTCTAGGCATCTAGTCCAAAGTTGTCAGCATATTGCTTATGCCATAAGTACAGTCCACTGTATGATGGCACATTTGATCGATACAAACTATGCCGATGGTTCAAGTTCCAGATGTTCCAAGCACATTTTAAATTTTAAATCATGGAACCTGCTCACTGTGAGAACACTCACTCAATAAGAGCCATATAATCAACAGTACTCTGAATTAATCTTAGTCACTAGACCATTCAAAAACTATTCCGTTAAATTAAAAACAAGTATCCCTCAAAGGAACTTGCTCTGCACTGACCGAAAACAATTTCCAAGAATTTATTACCATTTCTTTATTTTAACTGAAGAGTGCTGGAACCATCTCTGATATTTCTGAGCAATAACAAGATTTTCAAATTAGTCACTGTGGTGGCCATATTGAATATAAGATCAGCACCATTTTCAGTAAGGACCAACCAGACATCATTAGAAGTAAGAATGTCAGAAGGTGACTTTCATAACATCATCCAAAGAGGAAAAATTAAAAAAGGCCCAAAGATGCAGCAATAGCCCTGACCTCATGAGCTTTGATTTTCATGAAAGAGAGATCTCTCTCAGTAAGAGATTGATAAGCCCTTTTAATAGTCAAAACAGTTCAAATTTGGTGGTGCTGAAATATCATAAGTACATATACATTTTAAAGAGAGAAAAATGCAGTTATGGCCTTTTTTCTTTCTTCCCCTCTTGATTTAGCTAGATAGAACCATAAAGCTCTAACTGGGCAAATAGTCAATCCTCATCATCCCCATGTCAGATATAACTGAGATGGTGGATTTCAACTGGAACAGGAGCTAGCAGAAATTCCATTTGGCAAAGAAGAGATACTGAATCAAAGTTACCATTGAATCTTAAACAACCCTAATGGGTTTAGATAGCGACCAAAGAACACGTGTGACGTTCCACCTTGACATTAATGAAACTGGTCTCTGGCACATAAAGTACCTTTCAGTTCTGAAAGATGCAGGTCCAACCCAATAGTGGAGCAAATAGAGAATATAAGGGTGTTAGAGACAACTGCTCTATAGCCCTTACTGGTGGAAACTGAGCAATCTTTTTCTTCAAAGTGTTACGACTCTATGGTCTTAATATAATGTAACAGAAAGATAGTGAAACCAACAATGTATTTAAAATCAACAAAAAATTTATTTCTAGACAATTGATGTGAAAATTCAAGAGACACTTACAGTAACGTGAATTAAAATCCAAATAATCCAAAAATCTTAAGTGTCCTATTCACAAGTCCTAAATATAAAATGTTATAAAATGCTCTGAATGAATCAGTGTTCTGAATGAATGAATGTTCCAAGTGAATTAATGTTCCGAATGAATGAATCTTCCTAATGAACTAATGTTCCGAATGAATGGGTAGTCTGGAATGTCCTGATGTACCAACAATAATGTAATCCAGATCATCTTTGAGAATGTCCACAAGAATCCAAAAGTCATATATTTAAATCCATAGGTTAATGAGCACTTTAGGCAAGTCCATGAATGTTCCAGTAAATAATTCCTTTCTAATTATGTATACAGTAATACAGCATTACGGCATGACAAGATTATGAGACTACAGGATTACAAGATTACAGCACAACTATTATTCCAAACAATCTGATGATTCCAAAGACCAATCATAAAAACATAATTGTTTTTAACACAGGATTTAAAATTGGAATGATTATAATGCAATATTATCTGATATTTTTCAGCGATTTTCAAATTAGCCGATGTGGTAGCCATATTCAATGTCAGATTGGCACCATTTTCATATAGGACAGACCAGACACCATTAGAAGACTTTTGGTTTCAAAAAAAAACAACATGCCAACATGACCATCCATTCAGGAGAATTAGTGACAAGATTTTCAATATGTTCATTGTGGTGACCATATTTGATGTCAGATTGGCATCATTTTCATTCAGGGCCAACTAGACACTGTAAGAGGTCTTCTGATGAAAACCTCATGTTGATATAACTTTCCATTTAGAAGAAGTACATGCAGCTACTTGAAGATTTTTAAGATGGCTGCCATGTCGACCATGTCTGAGGTCAGACTAGCACCATTTTCATTCAGGACCAACCAGACATTATAATTAGTGTTCTGGTGAAAACCCCATGTCGATATGACTTTCAATTTAGGAGGAGTTGCAATGACAAGATTTTCAAAATGGCTGCCATGGGGACCATACTGGATGTCAGATCGGCAAAATTTTCATTTAGAATCAACCAGACTCCATAAGAAGTCTTCTTGTGAAAACCCAATGTTGATATGACATTCCATTTAGAAAGTGTTGTGACAAGATTTTCAAGATGGATATCAAATCAGCACAATTTTTATCCACAACAAATTAGACACCATAAGAAGTCTTCTGGTGAAAACCCCATGCTGATATGACTTAACCTTCTGGAGAAGCAGCAAAATAACATGATTTTCAAGATGACTCCCATGGTGGCCATATTGGATGTCAGATTAGCACAATATAAGAAGTCTTTTAATGAAAACCTCATGTTTATATGACTGTCCAATCACATGGAGTAGCAATAACAAGATTTTCAAGATGGCCACTGTGGTGACCATATTGGATGTCCAGGTGGCACCATTTTCATTTATGACTAACTAGACATCATAAGAAGTCTTCTGGTGAAAACCCCATGTTGATATGACTTTTTCTTAGGAGTAGCAGTGATAATAAGATTTTCAAGATGGCTGCTGTGATGGCCATATTAGATGTCTGAGCAACACCATTTTCATTAGGATCAACTAGATCTTGGGATGAATGTGTGTGTAAAGCTTAATGGCAATCCTCCAAGTAATTTAGGAGTAGCAATAAACTAGAAAAGACTAGTAGAGCTAAAAATGTTTGCTGTATGCTGACCCAACCCTGTGAAGGGTGTTTAGGTAGGTAGGATTTTTTGGGAGAGACAGCCTCTTAATGACACACACAGTGATGACTACATGCTATTTGAAGGTCTAGGTCATTTACCATTTCACAAAATTGGCAAAACGTTTTATTGTCTCAGTGGATATATACAAGTGTTTACCGAACACTAAAAATTAAACCAAATACGGAGACGAACAGGCAGATTCTGGAATATGATGACAAAAATATGTTGATCATTACAAGTCATAAAATTGTATTGGGTCAGGGCTTTGATGATTCGGTTGCAAATGGCAAACATATCTTTTGTTTTGGCCCTACTGATTGGTGTAGAGACCACTCTGTGAGGACTCCTTGCCCCTGTCTGGATAATCTGTCTGCCAGAACATTCATCTTTCCTGGAATGTGGTGGACTCAGAGGGTAATATCCACCAAAGCTGTCCAATGGAGAAGGATCCAGACTTCCAAACAGAGAGAATAGGGCATTGGTGCCCCCTTGGCATCTGAGGTACACTACAATTGATGGGTTGCCTGTAATGACCATGATGCAACAATGTCTTATGCAGCTGACGCAGCCAAGAAGTGCTAGAAAAACAGCCCGATTGTTGATGCAGAGGGAAGCTTCTTGCAGAGACCACCAGCCCTCTATAACTACTCCCTTGGGCATGAACATGCATGTTTCTGTCAGTGACACAGAAACTACCCATTCCAATTAAATTATATATTTCCACATCTCTAGTTAGGATTTTTCTGTTCATTCTTTTCTTAAAGTATGTATGATTTTCATATCAAATGTGGCATCTCGAACAAAGAAAGAGACAAGAATTGGTTGTAGCACACATTACACATCAGGTTGATTTACTGATAATGCTGATAACATTTTATTTAAACTATACTACTTACCTTTGAAAAACATGTTTGTTAGCAGAACCTTTGATAAGTAACATTTTATTTTAAAGAAACACTTTTCAAGTTTTTAAGCTACCATAGTTTCTTAGTCACTGTAGATCCTACAAAAGCATCCCATGTGCATATTCACACAGTATGTCCAGTTGCATTGTTTCATCATGTACATATAGCAGTAGGAAACTATATTACGACAATTCTGGGGATGTTTAACCTAAATTGACAGATATAATCAACAAAGACATGTCTTACATACTAAATCATGTCATAATAGGAAGTATAAGACATACAGCAGATGAAACAATCAGGCAGGTTACAAATTAGGCGGATGTGACAACGCATAATGACCTCATGCCTAAAAATAGCCTGCTTGGGCAGTGTCTTAAACCCTACAGACAAACTTTGTAACATGGTGACTAAGTTTTAATATGTAGAGTTAACCAAAGACGATGAGAATTAACAAGAGGATAATAAAGGATCATAATATTTTGCAAAACGGACATTATAATTTTACTGAAACCAGAAATAGAAATAAAAGATACAAATTACGACAATGAACAGAGGTTACTACTGAAAGTTTTATTTGTTGGGTTTTTTTAAACTGTTTTTATTAGACTGAACAATAACACAATTATCTTCTTAGCCAATAAATCACTAATCTCCCCAAATTAGAGGACTTAACCCTTTTCCACTGGGATATGACTCCAGTCATACTCTACCTTTGCCATAGGGATATGACTCCGGTCGTAAGTTCACTACATTCCGTCTACCACTTATTGGAAATGTGCATTTAACCGTGTAATATGTCATCATTTTACGTGTACTCTTTTGAAAAGAAGGAAATAAAAGTAGAAAGTACACAAATGCAGTCACAGAATGAGTTACAAAGACCCAAAACTGGTAAAAATTTAATTTTAAAATCGAGTTATAACATGCGGAGATCAAAAATGGCGGTCACTACTCAAGTGGCAAGTGATGGTAGTTATGTGCTTGCAGAATTCGTTGAAAATAAAGACAATTTCGTGTGGAAAATGTACATTTTAGGCAGTGGGGATCGTTATATTCACTTCATCAAAATGAATGGAGTTTATGATCACTGGTTATTTGAAAATTTGATTTCAAACACAAGTTTTAACATGCAGAGATCAACATGGCAGAGATCACTTAAGCGGTGGATTATGGCAGTGATGTGGATAATGATTTTGATGAAAATGTAGACAATTCTGATTAGTAGAAAATTTTATTTCAAAACTGAATTTTAACATGCAAAGATCAAAATGGCGGACAGTATTGAAGCGGCAAGTGATGACTAATTGTTGTGGATGCCGATTTTGATGAAAATATATATAATTTTGTGGGAGAAATTTATATTTTAGGCTGTGGGAATCGTGATCTTGACTACATTGAAATGAAATGAAATGAGCAGATGATAATTAGTTCATTGGTATTTTTGACTTGGATATTGATAATGATGAAGACATTTGATGGTTTTCATTTTTTACATCTAAAACTTTTCTATGAAAATATATCACTTTAAAGACAATTTTATGCTTTTTAAAATAGTACATAACTTTTAAAATATATTTGAAAAACTTGTCAAGGAAAGCCATATTGACCAACGTCACTGCATTCTCTCATGCTGATACACTACTGACTGAAAAATTTCCAGTTCTACATAACTGCCTGGCTGATTGGGCTTCAGTATGAAAAGGGTTACAGACTATAAAACAAGTCTTTATTTTTTTTATCTATTAAATCTGGTTTATATTCCATCTTTGAGTGTTATTTTGTACACATTGATATGAGCAGAGCAACATAGTAGTTCACAGAGTATAAGACACAGTTCAGTGTAAGAATCACATTGTGTACACTCAAATGTTTGTTCTGTTTGTCCGAAAGCAATAAGACCGTTGTGGGTAAATGACATCATATTCTATTTATAGCAACAAGGTGAATAGTAACCTGCCCTATTACATAAACTGAGTGAGGTATGGCATGAACATCATAATACCTAATGAGCAGATAGGGGGAAAAGTTGAGTTTTTAATTGTTTCGGTTAAACAGCATCTTTTCTGCCTTGTTTCAGTTATTGTAAACTATGTACATGTTCAGAAATTTTGGTAAACATTGCATCCTTAGATGCAAGATTATCTCATTAATACATGTATGTGTGTAGCTCACTCATTATCAAATTTGTCCAATATTTTTATAATATAAGCATATATTCCTAGTTTGATCAAAGTCTTATCAGAAATACGATCTCCAGAGTGGGAACATGCTCACACAATCAGATGCAAGATCACCACATTAATATGTGTGGATCTTGCTCACTATCAAACCTATCCTAGATCTTAATGATATATAACCATGTATTCTCAGGGTTCTCAATGGATTTAAAAACTGACGAGTCATTTGACCCTTGACCCCAAAATCTCTCAGAGTCAAAATGAAAATCTCGAGTCAAAACTGAAATCACAATAGTCATGTTTTCAGTCATGAGCTCATAGCTGGGAGTGTTCATTATTCGTAGAGCAAACTGATTAAGATTTCTTGTCTCATGTTCAATAAAGAAAAACGTGCAGTAAATTCTTACTGAATGATACATTAATAAAAAAAAATGAATTGTTCAATGTTTCACCGACTGAAGCAAATTAATTGCCAATAAAACACAATTAAAATTTGTCTACTTACCTTTAACATTTGGCTTCACGAGCCGCCACATTTTCCAGTTTTGTCTAATTAATTATAATTTGATAGACAATCAAACAAACGCAGATATCTGATCAAAAGTTAATCCAATCAAGTCATAACTGATTCTGAATTTTTAAACATTTCACCAATTGAAGCAAAGTAATCGCCAATAAAACACAATTAAAGTTTGTCCACTTACCTTTGACAACTGCCTTCACGAGTTGCCATATTTTCCACAGCTTGGTCTAATTGATTATAATTTCATGGGCAAAAGTTAATCCAAATAAGTCATAACTGATTTCCTCTTCCTCTATCATAAACATCAAATATAATATCAAAACAATCAAACCTTGATTAAATTATGCACACCCAAGTGTGACATCGGTCACCTGTTAGCTCTGCCCAGTTCATATTGATTTTACATTGGTGTGATATTATTGGCCAATAAGGTATAAACAGTTGTCTAGCAAATGTCAATCATTGGTGCATGCAGTACATTTGTTATTGACAGCACGCGCTTGGTAGGAAATTAGGCCAGAGGTGAATCAAGGGTAATTAAGACTGAGGTTCTGGCCCAAATGAATCTGCATCATACAAATGCATAGGTTGGATTTTCCATGCATCAGAGATGGGTAACATTGTCAAGCAAACAAATGCAAGATTACCCCGTTAATATGTGTGGATCTTAATCATTATCAAACTTGTTTGAGGTTTTGATGACATAATATCCTTTTCTGAGTTTGATCAAAATTGGATTATAAATATGGACTCTGGAGTGGTAACAAGCATTAGTTAACTGATGCAAGATTGATGATGCATCTCACTTAGCCTTATGGCCAGATGATCTTAAAACAGGGATTATGGAGGAATGTCCACTTGTCTGTCTTGTTTTACTCTATCAATGCATACAAACAAGATGTGAATATTTACTATTGCACTAGTGGAGGATGCAGCCTGGAATCCGGATATATACTCCATGTACATGAATCATGGGAGGTTAGATTGTGAAATTGCTTTAAAATCATGGAATGAGTTTTATCAAATAATATATGCAAATACAAATTTATATGCTTACATGAATCACTATCATAACTATTTATACAACTCTGCCTAAAACACTTTGGCCATTACAGTATGGAAAGGGTGGGTGTGCATATGGTTCTGAAAATTCATAACTGGAATATTAAGTTTCCCCTGTGTTACAACTGATAAATCAGTTTAATCAATAACAACAGATTTCTATTATTGATTACTGTTGTCAGGCCAACAAATTATCTGAAACAGACTGAAACTCTCTAACATACAATCAGAACAGTTTTCAAGTATATCTACACTGTAAGTTGCACCAGGTTTGCTTTTATTCAATCTTCTTGACTTAAACTTCCTACATTTTTTGCACATGTTTCTGTGTAATATTAGCTTTTGATTCTTTTAAGTGAATAGGCCAATGTGCCAATGATATCATGCATGTAAACAAACACTAAAGATGCATTGTGGTAAAGAATTGAAAGGGGTGGGTGGGTGCACCTGCACTACAGTGATTCACTAGAGTCATTAACTGATGACACATATTTTTAAAAATTTTCAATGAGCATAAGTGAAGCATCTAACATAGAATACTGTGTTTTTTTTATACTGTTCAAGATATATTAGGGTAAAATTCCAGCCTAATTTATTATCATGTTCTGGTGCCAAACTCATAAAAATGGAAGTAAACCTTTGAATTTAGGCCCATACAATAAATCCTGATATTTCCCTCTCAGAGGTACTGTAAAGGGATATTTGTCATATACATGTACTTGAGTATTCATACAAAATATACTGAAACACTATTCTACTTATCTTACTATATTTAGACGAACAGTGAAAAGTTGCACATAATGCCTGTACTGCTAAAAGACGGTAAACGTGAAACATTCCATCAGTTACAACAGTTTGACTTTTCCATGTTTCATATGAGACTCTATACACATTTTTTAATATTAGGTATATCAAACAGTAATCAATATAAAAACAAGAAGAAAAAAAAAACAAATTTGGGTAAGGGGATGAGAGGGAACAAGGCTTTCTGAATTTCCTTGAGTTGGATTGCCTTATCCCATAGCAGATGCACATGATAGATGTATTAGTATTTGTTGCTTTAATGATGGTGCATCCTATATTGGTCTACAAAATCGAGTCAGGTTATATTTTTATAATATGACAGGTCTGTATTAGTCAGTACCTAATGTGACAACACATTCAATTCTTCTCGTTTGTTTATCCAAACCCCACAAAAACACTGACCATTGAGTTGCTAAACAGGTAAAAGGCACACTTAATTAAACCTAAGGTTAAGTGTTAGAGCAATTTAACTAAAATTATTTAGTATTTTTTCTAATTTTCAAATTCAATAATTTAAAAATATGTTTACTTGTATATTACAAATTTCCCTGCCAAATGGAGCACTGACTCCGGCCAGACTGGACAGGAATCTAACTCATTATCCATCGGTTGCAAGTCTAGGATAATAAATAAGCCTCAATATTGCACCTTGAATGTGGGATCACAGGTTTACCCCAAAAATTGTTCGTCTCATGTACCCCAAATTTGGACCCTGTGCACCTTCCTGGGTGTGCTTTTCTGCCAGGGGAAAAAAAAAAATCTAAAAATACAAATGCAACTTTTCTTTAGTGGATGTCATACACTTCCGTTTGTGCTAAAAATGTTCAAAGTTGCTAAAGGTGATCAAAACTGTAAGATGGCAATAGATATCCATTTTAAAACAATGTATCTGGCAATGAAAACATTCAAGGTTTGTGGTAGTCAGCCGAGTTGCAATGTAAAGTTTTTTACTGCTGCTAGTGTAATGTATTTTTGAGGTTAAAGTCACACCTACGGCAGGGAAGATTTATATTTAAAGATTGAATTAATGATAAAAGAGACTAAATTATGCAAATACACAATTTGTCATTTAATTAACGATTTATTAATTTGAAAAGAAAAGTAATTAAGAAAACATGGGTATTTATTATAATAAATGATGGCAATAATGAGTGAACATGAAAGTCAAATGAGAGCAAGATGCAGAACAGAAAATTCCTTGGTGCAGCTCAATTGAGGTTAACCAGATATTCAAAGAAGTTAATGTTTTCATGAGTTACCTGAACACATGATAAAATGTTTATCGCAATAATGTAAGTGTCCAGAGAAAATTAAGATAGTAAAGTGCAGACAACAAAGTTAAGGTGTCAAAACTGTCAAAGCAAACAAGATTATCTCATTTGTATTAGCACAACTAGTGCATTGTGTACCACAATTTTCTGTTATCCCATTAAAATGTGGTGTGTGCCCCAAATTTGGTGGGTGGGGGACACAGTGTCCTGCTCTTGGAATCCAAGGTGCAACACTGATAACCCATCATGTGGAGTCTGAAAATATTACTACAATATACTACTGATTACAAATCAATAATATACAAAATTTCACGTCTACAGGCCTAGAATTTAACATAAAATTCTTTGTAGCCAGATGGACAAGTACCATATATACTTGCATATAAGCCCGTTCGCGCATATGCCGACCCCCCCCTAAACTAAATAGATAAAAACATTAAATATGGTATGATCCATGCATAAGCTGACCCATAAGTCCAAGACAACATATAATGATGAAATACAATAAGAAATTGAGGAAACAGGTAAAATAACCCAAAACACATGCACACACACATATATACAGGTGTGTGTATATATATATATATATATATATATATATATATATATATATATATATATATATATATATATATATATATATATATATATACACCCTTCTAACCCGAACCCCCAGGTCCTCATGTACTGAGGTGACCTGGTTAATGGCTTATATGGTGTTAGTACAGCTATAATAGCCGACCTCCCTTCTTTCAGGTTTTTATTTTTTCCTAAATTATTCAGCTTATACGAGAGTATATGCGGTAGATTGAGAAATATACTAGTCCTGCAGACTCTTCACTAGTCATTCCCACAAAATGCTGACTGTCGACAAATGAAACTTTATTAGCCATTGAACTATTAAAATTATGAAAACTACTAGTCCAACAGGAAATTTACTAGCGTCTGGCTAGAGCACTACTGCTAATTTCGAGCCCTGGTCTAGATCAAAAAGAGTTCAAGATACTGCAGATCTATCAAACAACTGGCTGAAGACACAAACAAGCATGAAATTTATGTACCAGTGAATTAGTTTGGTGTGGCTGAGTTTCTCTTTTTTGAGATGCATCATACAGCACTTTTCATGTGTAGGTGAAACAGGGTCCAAGATATTGAGGGTATAACAAACACAAAATATGAGAGTCGCTTTAGCATGAAAATCAGGTCATAGTGACCTACTTTGGGTATGGCTAAGTTCCTTGAAATGCATCTAGAATATCAAGTTTCATAAATGCTGTAATTAGAGCCAGAAAACTAGGTCATGGTGACCAACTTCTGGCATGGATGAACTGGTATGTGGATGCATCTCTTGTTGATATGCACCCACAAATCAATTTCCTTGAGGAGGTGAAATAGAGTCCAAAATATTAAGGACACAACGAACAAATAGCTGAAATTAAAAAAGTCACTCAAGCATGAAAATTACAGTGACCAAGACTTTGTATGGCTTAGTTATTTTACCTAAGCTGCATCCACATACCAAATTTCATGAATGTACACTGGGGCCAAGATAGTGAGTTTTAAACGAATGAACAGCTGAAAATTCATAAGTCACTAAAGCATAAAAATGAGTTAACAGTGACCTAGTTTGAGTATGGGTGCACCTTGAGATGCATATACATGCCAAGTTTGATTAGTGCAGGTGAAATAGGATCCAAAATACGAGGGTGAAACAAACGAACAGCTGAAAATAAGTCACTCGAGCACCAAAAACATGGATCACAGTAACCTATTTTTGGCACTCTTGAGTTGCTCTTATTCAGGTATAGCCACATACACTTATTTTTGTGTAGGTGAAATAGGGTCCAAGATACTTAGGGTTTAAGGAATGAACAGCTGAAAATACACAAGTGAATCTAGAATGACAATTAAGTCAGTGACCTCCTGGTATGGCAGAGTTACTCGCCTGTGATGCATCCACATATAAGTTTTTATAAGTGTAGGTGAAATAGTGTCCAAGATAATGAGGGCATAACAAACCAACAAATGAGCACACAAATGAATGGGCAAAATGCTATATCCCCTCCCAATTTAATTGGCAATGGGATAAAAAACACAAATTTTTTTTTACACCATCTGGCCCTTTCTGTTGTATTATGCAGAAACTAGAACACTAAACTGCCTGACCTTTAACGAGTCTGTGGTTTTTTCTAGCAAATTTGCTGATAATCAAATCATGGTAGGCATCTACTGCTTAGCATGCGAAAATCCCCCTCCCCCTCCATTCTCCCTCTGTTAACAATATGTATGAATGTATGCATATACGTATTTGAGTTTAATGAAACATCAGCACAATACTGACTATATGGTACCTATTAAAAGTTTAGTTATAAAAATGTAAATATAAAAGGACCAGACCTATTGTAATATTTCATGTACAATTTACAAGCCATACTTGCTTGGCACCTCTGCAGTAATGGGTTGTATTTCCAATTCTTTCACATGGAAGGTTAAGTGGTTACCATACCAATATTTGTGATTTCTTTCGGCTTTTCCAGTATCCTATACTCAAAGACAACCCTTCCACCTCCAAGTCATTGAAAGTACATGTATGCTGTGAGAATTTCTCATTTATTTGACATAAAATACACAATGTTTATACTTCTGACAAAAAAATAAAAGCAGCATAAATACTATTAAATCTGAGTGGGAAGACTTTGACCCTCTGGTAAGATAAATGGGGGAAGGAGGGTGGAGTTGGAGGGAAAATACAGTTGTCAAATAGAGTTCCAAGACATAATGTTTTACCTGCTATCATGTTTGTCACAATGTCATGGTCCCGTTTCAAGAAATGCAATTAAAATTCTTATAGCCAGAACCTGAGTTTATTCTAGGACACGTGATTGCAGGATTCCTGCTAATTTCTACACAAAAAATCACGCTGAAAAATCAACAGAATGTGCATAAAATCACTCATCATATTTTCAAGCCCAACTTTTATTTCTTCAAAAAATTCCTCCTATATTAAAAAAAAATCCCCCGTAATATTTTCAGTTCTAGAATAGACCCTGCCAAACAGAATGCCATATATACTCACATACAAGTCAGATCCAACTGCAAACTACATAGACCCAGACCTGCTGTTGCACAAGGTGCCAGCACTGAAAGATCTAGGTCTAGTCAGTTAGGTGTAATTAGTAGAACAAACAACACAGAACCTGATTAAAGCTGTCAAAATTGAAGTAAACATCTACCAGGAATCCATCGATCATAATGATCAGGTACCTGATCGAAACTGTATTATGGTAAATGTGTACAAACCTGAAGTAATTGTTTTTAAATTCCTGCACTATCCTCTCTGAATATGGTACTGCGTAATGATTAACTAATGATAGGAAATGCCAGGTGCTTACGCGTGTAAGTTTCTCAACCAGTGACACATTCTTTAATCTTGCCGACAGAAATGTCAGAGCAATTCAAACTGACAACTAGCATGAGCAAAGATCAAACGAAATGCTGCTTATCTACATGCACTTTATGATGAAGGGTAATCATATTTATTCGGAATGGAGAGGTCATTGTAAATAGTTAAAATCCTTCACAGTCTTGGCTCCTATATTTTTTCATACACAATCTCTTCCCCAAAATGATAATAACTTTTTTTTTACACATTATTTTTTGAACTTTCAAGAAAGAAAAAACATTTGTTTACATATCAACTTCCTGGTAACAAACTTATAGGCCAGCAGATACTGTCACTCCTGATATCAGCAGATATAATCGTCGATCTGAACTTAGCGGTGTTTTTTTACATGAATTAAACGGGTACCCTATGGCTCATTTTATTACCCGGGTAATTATCAACGGGCGGGTACCCAAGTATCTTTAAACCTGATTTGCCATCATATAATGCACTGGCAGATCAGGGTCTATGTTGTTTGTCCTATTGATTAGTCCTAACAAACTGCAGAGACGAAGATCTGCTGGAGCATTAAGTGACAGCAGATCTGTGTCTGTGCAGTTTGCAGTTGGATCCGACTTAAAAGTGGGTATACCTGCCAACCCCTACAAAACCAAACCAAACCTTTTACATACAGGAAGTCACTAATGGGTACATTTTCAAAAAGACCAGTGTTTGTAAGCTGCTAGAACAATTGTAGTCATCTGCAAATTTTGTGATATTATGAATAAACCCATTGTTGCAAGCCACATGTGATAATCCGCTATGCTCCTTTATTACCCTTAGCTGCCTGTGCAGAGATTTCCTAGTTTTTCATGAGTACGCATACTCAGAAATATGTCTTCAACAACACAATGTAACAATCTCCTACACATCAATTAAAGTGCCAGTTTTATCGATTGATAAGTGACTGTGTTTGGAAGAGAAACTTTAATTGGTTCATTCAAACAGCATTATGTTGGGTCATAACAGTGAGAAAAATGTACCTGAGCTCGCAATGCTTGGTTAAGCATGTTATGTATATTTATGATAAACAGGGAAATCTCCCCACAGGTGGCCACAACTGACAAAGAAGAGTCGCAGATTATCACCCATGGCTTGCGACGATGGAATACACCAGACACTGCTTGTCCACAGTAAATCACCATTCGCTGTAAGTTATACTGAAGCTGCTTATCCAAACGTTCATTTGTCATAATGCTTTTCATGTTCCTTGGATAAAACAAGGTTCTACTGTAGTGAGAATTTTAAATTATAGACTAATATATAAACCTGAATATATAAAATATTGAAAACTTCGATCTGACAACCTACAATTTCTCAAGAAGAGTAAGAGCAAGACGTAACTATGCAAAAGCCATAGGACCTTGATGAAGTTTATTCACCAAAAACACACACAAGCATTACAAATTAACCTCAAATGAATTTCTTTTTACAAAACCAAGTATAGTATATAATAAATAGTTTCTATGTATTTATATAGTATACTTGGTTTTATATGAAAATTGTTCAAGGTTTTTAATGCCATAGCTTGTTTTTGGCGACTAAATTTTTAAGTCCTGTGCCAAAAGCATGCTTATTTAAATGTGAAACTACTATATTAAACAAAACTAAACTTCTGGCCAGAAAAACAACAACCTGTCAAATCCCTTTTATGGACGAAAGACAATGAACACCTACATCTACTTACTTACCTCTGTTCTCTGTTGAAGTCTCTTATTCAGCTCACAAATTCTGAAGTCAGGCTGCCCCATGTATGGTGCGTGTCGCGGCCTGCCCGGATAGAAAGAAAATGGGGATGTATAAAATGGATCTGGGTTCATAGAGTTCATCATTTTGAATAAAAAATTGTATCTACTGGCAACTACAAGCTTGGCAAGATAAGGCAATTAATCACAACTAGTCAGGAAAATGTTGTGATCAGTTTCCATATACTCTCTTTGTTTTCATATTGTTTATATGTAAAATGGCATATCAAATTAATCTGTCCACATAGTATGTCGACATTTTCTCAGTTTCTCCACATACATGATATTGGTCGGTCATGTTGTATTTTTCCACTGACCAGTCCATCAGCTTCAGTCTCGAATGTAACTGAAATGTCAATAAATTCCAATTCTCTTCTGTGTACAGCATCGGCTGTAGAATCAACAAATGGCTAAGTTCACTTTTTCTTAATCTCAGATTTGCTGTAGAGATTGCACATAAGCTGACTACATGTCTTACTTTAGGTTTAACTGTCCAGTACTGCTCATACGTAGAGTGAGACATGTGTACACTACCCTGTAAATACATGTACATTACCTCACTCTCATTGGCTGGAAATTATAGGACACGGGGCTCCAGTGGGGATACAGTCAATACACCATTACCAACCATGCTCAGTTTATATGTTTATTCCATTTTCTGTACCCTACTGGAAAAATATTGTATTATACCATTTATAATGATACAAGAGACTAATGAACTGAATTAAATTCAAGACAAGAAGGAAAGGGACTGTACATTCACCCTGCCTACCAACAGCCACAATCTGCCATGTTCTGGAAAGCAGCTATAGTCTATTTCCGTTTTGTCAAGTAGTATCATAGAACATTCTAATAGATTAAATAAATCACTTAAATTTATCAACATTTTCACTACAATATATATATATATATATATATATATATATATATATATATATATATATATATATATTGAATGTTTTTCAACTTTTTGAAATATTAATTTAATAATGTTGGAAAAAAGCTATCCTTGAAATTTGCACAAGAAACAAAAATTGTTGAGACATTGATCGCAAAGGTAAGAGATGCAGTAAATCAATCTCTCTTTCTAAGTGGCCCATAGATTGATACATATAGTCCCCAGAAAAGTTGACTTTTGTTGCCATTACTTTTAAACCTTTATTTTCAAAATATGAATATCAACTAGAATAATAATGAATGAGATACGTTTCAAATCTTGCATGCACCAGTACCTGTTTTAACTTAGAAATGTGTATGTTTCAAGGTGAAAATTTTAGAAGTTACATATAAACAAAACACTATCAATGTGTATTATGAAGAGGAAAACTGTCAACTCCTGAATCACTCAAAATTTGCTAAAAATCAAATAAGTTCTGAAACTGAAATTTGGGTTTATTCCTGTATAACAGACGAGTCCTGGTTTATCTACATAAACGAGTACCGTAAATGGTTCATTTAATACCTGCTATCATGACCATGTCAAGTCATTTTGCAGAAACCATTTTTCTTTTTTGTCTTGGAGACCTTGACCTTTCAGCTATTGACCCAAAATCTATAGGTGCCTCATCTGTCTCTAATGCACGCCATCCACAAAGTTTGGTCATGATGCGCAGTTTAAGACTCAAGTTATTTTTTGGAAACTGTTCTCCTTCTTGGAGTCCTTCTGACCCTGATCTTTGACTTTTTAACCCCAAAATCAATAGGTGTCCATCTTGTCTCAAATGCAATTATTCTACAAAGTTTAGTCAAGGCATGTGTGACAGAACTTAAGTAGTTGTGAAAATAGTTTATCCCTCTTTTAGTGCCAGTGACATAACTGATGCCATCAAAAAGGTCTCTAAGATCTCATTTTCTTTGATGGAGTCAAGTTCTGAGTTCCCAGATATCAAAGAATGCATTATAAAGTTTCAAGATTTCAGTTTTTATATTAGACCAATAACAGAAATGATAAGTGAACAGAGAAACAAAGTAAAATAATTTAAGTGTCTTGTGTAGCAAAATGTATACTATTGTGGAGCTTGAACCCCACCAGATATACTTTCAATTCTTTTAATGTTCCGATTAATTTTAAAAAATATACACGTGTTGCAAACCATTTAATTAAAATCTTGAGCCCCTCCAGCAATAGTCTCTATGAATCCTTGGCTGTAATAATCTCTTGGATCAATGATTTTTGAAATTATATCAAAGACATTTCTCAAAACATCTTCCTGGGCAGAACCCAGACCATTCCTATAACTTAAAATATTCATTTTTGTCCACCTTTTAAACTCACACATTACTGAGTGTTAAATTTGTAAATATCCAAAATACATTAAATAAATTTATAAATGACACACATGGGACCACCAGATTTTTCTGTCGTATCATGATCTTACAAATTCTCGAACTATATTTATTATTTATATAATTTATAAATCATTATAACACGTTATCTATTTATCCCAAGAATACACGTGTGTAAAAGTCTGCTTCTAACGAGTAGACAAGTACTTGTTCTACTACGGGAACCATACATGCTCATACTACTAAAATTCGTTGCAGAGGGGATGTAACTGGAGGCCCTCGCAACCGAGTTATTCACAGTAACTGTTGTAATTGTGTTCAAAGAGTTTGCATGTCTCTCGATACACACTCCCAGTGTGGACTGTTCCTGTGTACACTAATCTAATAAAATCTCTGTGCACAGAGCAAATTGCCTTTCTTGCTACTCTTCATTCTTTTTTTGATACCCTTATCGATTTTTTTTTAGAATTCACACTTAAACTGCTGCTGGCTGACTACTTGACAGTGGGCATACTGTGAAGCATAATATTTTATTTTTAGGGTCATTTAATTTTCGCAATAAAAAAAATGTATATTTGCGATTTCAAAATGTTTGCGAAAATTGATTGTCAACATAAGATCATATACTTTTTCGCTAACTACATTTTCGCAAATTTTGTTTTCTCGCGAAATTTGCGAAAATTTTATGACCTCTACATTTTTTTATTTATTTGTATTTGAATCAGATCTAGTTGCTCAATCTCAGTGATCCTCCATACGTCAACCTGGCTGAATAAAACAATCATATGGAAATGATTGAAATCAATTTTGTTTCTTTTACTAATCTTGGTTTATAATAATAATAATAATAATAATAATATTATTATTATTATTATTATTATTATTACTATTATTATTATTATTTGTACAAGTGCCTTTCCACAGAGATTGAACTTGTAGAAGAAATTAAGGGTGTATATGAATCTTGTTCTTAATGAGTCAGAGTGACCATACTTATTTTGCCAAAAATTATTACTTCTATCTGCAGCTAAGGAAAACAAGCAAATTCAGTGAACTTTTGTCCCCACTCTACCATGGTGAGGTTTCAAAAGTTCACAACAATGAAATCTGACTATGACCTTTAAGACGGAGCTGTAAAGTTGCTGGGCAGTTGTTGAAAGTAACCAATTTTCACTGCACTATCTCTAAGGGTATTAGCGGAAAAATGCAGAAACAGGGTAACAAACTTGCTCAATGACCTTGACCATGAAGATTAAACCTTGACAATGATACATGAGATGCCATCACACTGAGAAGCATAAGTGTACCATGGTTCACCCCTGTACCTCAAACAGCATTTAAACAGCATTTATGATATATAGTAGAAACAAATGAAACCTTTAAATATTGACCTGTGACCTTGCCCTTAAGGATAAGACCTCAAACATGCAATACAACATAACTTCTAGTGACAATATATGTACACCAAGCTTTATTCATTTATTTTAATAAGCCCTTAAGTGAAAAGCACAAGGGAAATGTCAATGAAACCTAAAATATTGACCTGTGTCCTTGACCCTAAAGATAAAACCCCCAATGTGGTATGCAACACACTTTTTAGTGATGATATATAGGTATGCCAAGTTTTATCCCTTAATCTCAAATGGCTCTAAATTTAGAGCAATGGAAAGGAAAAGTATAATAGAAAAAATTCAACATACAACACCAGAACATTGACCTTGAAGATAAGACCCCCAATGTGATACACAATATATCTGTTCTTGATGACATATATGTAAACCAAGTTGCATCCCTTAATCTCAAACAGCTCTAGAGGTTATAGAGTAGAAAAGAAAGTGCGATGGAAAACTTTAAATACTAAGCCATGACCCCTAGAAGATTGGAATCCCAAGGTGCTTCACTATAAATCTTTTAAAAATTATATATATATATATATATATATATATATATATATATATATATATATATATATATACACACACACACACACCAAATTTCATTGAGCCCTAACCTTGACGTTCAAGATAGAACCCCAATGTGGTACCTGACATACCTTGTAATGATGTTGTATAAGCATACAAAGTTTCATCTCTTAATCTCCAATGGCTTGAAAAATCAGTTGAAATAGCACAAAAAGATCAAGTAATCTATCATTTATTAGTATTTTTCTCTGATTTATCTCTCCAGTTTGCAATATTTTTAAATAAATAAGATATGTTGATGAGACAATTAAGTAATAGATTCAGGAATTCAAAAGATAAATCCAGTTAAACAATTTATCATAAATTTTGCTCATCGTCTATATAATTTAGGCATTATCTATCCATATATCTGCAAGTATGATGAAAAATCGAAATGTGCAAAAATCTACACATATGATCAGCTTGATGAGAATGTTTTTTAAACAGGTGTCCAGCAAAACAAGTTTCACTGTTCCTAAGCTAGACAAGGCTGCTTGCAGCAGAATATCCTTTCAATAGTTGAAATGAAGAACTACTCTAGAACTGAAAATTTATGAATGTACTTCCCCCAACATCTGAAAAAAAAGCAAGAAGTTTCAAACTCGAGGGAAGATAAAATGCAAAAAACAAAAACCGGGCTTGCAAAATATGATGTGAAATTTTCATGCATTTGGTTGATTTTTTAGATCAGTTATCGAGAAATTTGAGTGAATTCCACAACCACACATTCTAGAATAGACCCTGTTGTAGTGTGGAACACATCTACTTTTCATTGCTCAAAAGTGATGTCAAAATAAATACATGTACCCGAGATTCTGCAGAGTAAGGGACCAACCATTTAATTTCAAAGGGAAGGGGGGGGGGGGCTCTGATTTTTGTTCAAATCAGGATGTTTTCTTTTACCACAAGATAAATTTTTTTTTTCACTAATATAATCATATAATCGAAATAATTAGTTTTTTTTTTCTTCATACAAATCAGAGAAAGAATATTGTTTTCAAGCTATATGGGAGCCAGACATTTTTATCTCTAACAAATCCTAAGGCCTCACCCCCCTGCCTAAACATTAAATGGCCGGTATAGCAATGTGTCAAACTAGCTGTGGTTCCAAAACAATAGAGCTGACTTCACTAGCATGCTGCAATGAAGCTGGCCTCAGACCAAATTCCTACGATAAATACTCTTTTTATGATGTAATGAACTTTAATCTGCAAATTATGGTCTGAATTCAAAATATAATTGTTTAAACATAATTTGCTGTATTCCCAAGAATCATGTATAAATTCTTTTAAGACCCTGCTTTATAATGTAATAGCATACATTGCCTGTTGTAAATCTCTCATATTTATTGTGTAGTAACAAGTGAATATTTTCCAGAAGTTGCAATTTTAAAGTGTGAATTTGGCACCTACATTTGTTTTTACAGAGTAAAATATGCTACAATTTATATTAGAAATATATCATTATGTTTCATAATCTAAACTTTGGTGAGTTATGATTTTCAAGGTGATATAAAAAAGCAACTAGCAAAAGTCATTTGAGTCACATTGGATTTGCCTTCACTGGTAATGTCACAGCAGGAAGACAGCTTTACATAAGAAATCATAATTTCCAGTAAAGGATACAGTGGTGTGACTATAATGTTATATTTTGTGTATGAAATTTTCATCATCTGTTAAACTATGTAACACCAATAAAATCAAAGAATTGGGATTTAATGTTCTCAGATTAGTAACTTGCTGGCTACAAATGGGAAACAAGCTATAGTGATCAGCAGCAAGTATACCACTGCTAACAAGCTTAGGGTCAGTGAGGTCAGTCAATGAAATGGCAAGTGGTTCGAAGTCTATCTACATAACTGTACATATATACATAATTGTACACTGAACACCAGCCAACCAGCTGATGTTCTGATCTAGCTGGGGGGCTCTCTCTCTCACTTATACAGTATAGCAGTGTATATAGCCCTCCAACATGCCAAATCAAACAGGCCGGAAGCTATGTAACTAACCAACTAACTAACCAACCTTGTTTCCCCAGTTTGCTCAGCAGTATCTGGTTATACTGTAAATACCCTGATGATGTACTAAGTGCTGTTACATGAATGAGACAAATATGCATATAAATATGACATGTACATGAAAAGTCATGCATATATTTGTATATATATATATAAATATATATATATATATATATATATATATATATATATATATATATATATATATATCCAAACCTTCATTATTCGTGTGTTTTAAAGAATGTAAGAATTTTACAGTGAATATAAAAAAGAGGGCATGACAATGCTCATCTGGCTCAAAATAAACTAAAGGCCAAATGTTATTATGTCGGGTGTTCCCCACTAAGGCCAACAACAACAAAATGTGTGTTTCCGGTCGGCCGACAGTCCCTGTTTCTCGATGCCGACCCTAGCACTTTTTTTTCTCCCCCACCCCCAATTTAAAAAAAAAATTTAAAAAAAAAAAATCACAATGCCAAAATTGATTTGTGCATCTAATTGAGCCAGTTTTGCCCAGTACTTTGAAGTGCTTGAAATATTATTTGATTTATATATAATGTTAAAAAAAAAAAAATACCTACCTACCCTAATTTTAAAACCAGTGCAATATTTGGTTAAATTTTGTGAAATCTTATTTGACATGACGTTTAACTGTTTTTCTATGTTTGGTAGCAGTGACTATATTTGGTTCCAGATCAGCATCTTTTATACAAATATGAAAGATCTTAATGTCAGATACTCTCTGCTAAATTTGCTCCAAATTGGTATGACATTTTTGGAGAAAATAAGTTTTTTGTAAAGAAAATAGTTTCTACTTTTATTAACTGTAGTCATACAGACATCTTCTATGGAACAAATCAATATCTTCAAAGCAGTATTTTAAAAAAACTTGAAAGTAGGTCCCAGTGTATAACCCACTAAAATCTGAAAGATACATCTACAGTGAAAGTTTGCATTTTAACTGATGAAAAGGAGGAGAAATTAGTGCCCTGGCACCATAATTAAGAACTGTTTAATAAATCCTGTACAAATGGTCATGCTCACCCAGTTTGGTGCATTACCAAATTTCATCTAAAGATATACCCTTGAGTAAATTTCATGACAACATGTGAAAGGGTATTAAAATTATGAGCCTTGATATATTTTAAATCAATCTGAATGAATACAGGAAAGTAGGTCACAGTTACCCAGTACTGGCCTATGACACAGTCATTCCAGGCTCCACCAACAGAGAAGGTTTGATGTTAATAAGTGTTGTAGTATGGGAGTCCACACTGGGAGAAATGAAACGATTTTTCAGCAATTCTTTATAAATCGTGGAAAGGAAGTCATGATGACCAAGTTTTTGGTGCTCTACACACATTCATCTTAAGATGCATTGTTAGTGCAAGTTTTGTAAAAAAATAAATGAAATGGTATTGGAGCAACACCTTTTAATAATCAAAAAAATCTAATCAATTCTGCATAAATACAGAAAGCAGGACACAGCAACTGAACTTTGGTTGGTGATAAAAATTCCTCTATAAATGTAGCCATAGTGCAAGACTGATGACCCCATCTTCGCACATGACCAGATTGGTCGCACGCGAGTATAATGTAAGTTCATCATCATCAGACTGATGACCATAGTGCAACTGGTGTAGTTGTATAGGGGTTATAGCCCAGACAGGGACTATGGATTGCAATGACTGCATTGGAGTCTTCTTATTCCTATTCATGACAGATATTCAAGAAATATCTTAGATAACCATATTTACCCATATATGATGCATTGCTAACTGCAAGCAGCACAGGCCCATATCTACAGTAACATTATGCACAGAAACACTATGAAGGTTATATCATGCTGAGACAAGTTAAGTGCCTTGCCCAAGGACACACCAAGGTAGCCGATCCAGGTTTATCTGATGATGGGAATCGAACCTGAACCTGCACCTTCTGGTCACGAGTCTTACGCCATAACTTAACCACTATGGCACTGTGGCTCCCAAAACAACAGCAAAGACCCTGAGCTGTTAGCATATTAGGGCCTCTCCGTCATAAAACTTTACTCAACATTTTGAGTAATAAATGTTACTCTAGAGTTGGAAATGTTACTCGAAATGTGCAAATGCAGCATTCTGATTGGTCAGAATATTTTCAAGAAAGATTTGGAATTGAGTATAGTTTTATGATGGAGAGGCTGGGTAAAGGTTGTTCTCAGCTTAGCACACTTTATATACAAAAACCAAACACAGCAAAGGCTACAGAAAGCAATACATTGAGCAGCACATTTAATGTATTACTTTCTGTGGCTGTAATTCTAGTTTGCAGTATCTGACGTAATACCAGAACATGCCCTAATAAGCATGCACCTCCCCTTCTTTATGATCAAAACCTGCAACAAATATCCCTTACTGAGCACACATTTCTCTTTCTCGTCATGCCTCATGGGAGGGAAGCAGCTGCTAAAACCTGCCTAAAACATCCAGATTTTCTTGGAACTTACCACAATGAATGTTTGATGTCTTCTTACCACCTAACTTTACTGGTTAAATCAGTCTCAACAAAAGGCCCATGAAGGCCTGATATCACTCATGTGGCTGACATGTACCTAAACATTAAACGCAAGAGCAGTTTGCAAATAAATCGGGTCAGTAGGGTGATTTCTGCCAATTTTTATAAAAATTCTGTTGACTGGTTATGAAAAAGGTTGTTTGAAGTTTTTCTACTATCTTCAACGATATTTGATGGCAGATCCGCAACAATTTGTACAAACCTTAAAGGCCTTCAAACCAGCATGTTTTCTGCAAAATTCTATTGGGCGGTTTTTGAGAAGTTATTTAAGTTTTTCTGTTTTTGGTAACAAAAGTCAAGATTGGGCAGTAGATCTGCATCATAATCTAGGGTAGACAACAGATGATAGATGACAGATCAGCACCCTTTTCATTTAGGACCAAGTAGACATGATAAGGAGTCTTTTAGTGAAACCCCAATGTTGATATGCCCATCCATTCAGGAGGAGTAGTGATAAGATTTTCAAGATGGTTGCCGTGATGGCCATATTGGATATCAGTTCAGCACCATTTTCATTAAGGACCAACAACTCAATATAATGGCAATAATTATATGACAGAACAATGCATAAGAGTATATTTATTAATTCCTGCCAAATATAAATGGTCCTGCTGTGACCTTTACCTTTTAATGATGTACCTGTATGTGGTATTTTGTGATACACCATGTAATTATATATACATCAGAATAAATACGGTAGCAGGTTCCCCTTTGTAGGCCCAGTAACAATCATTAATAAATTTCCATTTTATGTAATATCTTCCCCAAATCCTTTCTAGTGTAGCTGTAAGAGCACTGCAAACAGGAGACATTGATCAGAAACAAGAGTCTGTTGACACAAGTGGTTATGCAATGATACACCAGGTGCTGGTCCTCTCTTACAAGAAAACATAAAATCTACCATAAATGGATGAATTGGTAATTTTTGGGGGGAGTCCAACTCAGCTTGTGAAAATGAACAGATGTAATATATCTATGCAGTCCCTGAGTCACTATTTTGCTAATGTTCCCTTAACTCATTTGCCCTGAGAGAATTTTAGAATTCTCACCTGAGATAGAGGTAGACAAAAACAATTCCTCATTTCTCTCAAGTGAATCCACGAAAGTCTCTTTGTGCATGATTTCTGTACTAATAAAAGGTCAGATGTCGATAAAAAATTGTTTAGGATGAGATATTTTTGACACAACATGTGCAGATGGGTAAAAACTGGACTTCTTTTTTTGCTTTAAGGCCAATTTAAGCCTCCTTGGCCCCCTCTTTTGTACAAATGTCAAACTTGTCTTTATATTCGCAAAGTTTAACCTGTACGGGTGCTAGTTTGACCACACTAATTTAGCATTTACAAGTAAAATCTGGACCCATTTTTTGTTAACAGTAATGTAAATTTCTGTATACTGAAAAATTGGGTCTCTAAATATTTGCTTTATTGTCTGAAAAAAAAAATACATAAAGATTCTACATTTAGTCAATGCTGAAAGACCTCACATATAGGTCTATGATTATCAGTAGTGATAACACAACCCCTGGAAGAAGGCTACCACTCCATGCCATGTAGAGTTGTAGTGATAGGACTGATTGTGTTAACTCTGAAAACCATTCAATTGTGCAATATAGAATCACAATAACCTAATGCTAGAAATGAGCATTTCTTGAAATGGACTATAAAAAGGGTTGATTCCCCCCCCCCCCCCCCCCCCCTTTTCATTGATTTTTCATCACCATCTGCAGTACATGTAGTAATGTAGTAATTTAATTTGCACTGGCCATGAAGCATTTTAGTTCAAAATGAAGGTGACTTAGGTACCTAAGTGTGCCAGAAATAAGCTGATCAGCTGATTGAAAGAGGGTATAGGGTTTGGGGGAGATTTGGGAGAAGAGGGTGGGGGCTGAAGGAGGATTGAAATAAAACTAATGGGGTTACCCTCTGCATCAAATGTAACCAAACAACAAGGCAAGTGCAAAATAACAAAATAGTTGCCCCAGTCCCTATCAATTTGCCCAAATACAAAGAGAAAGCAAAGTTGACTTCACCTTTTCTAGAGCTGATGCCCCTCCCCATTTTTTTCTGGACACTGAATGCTTTCATATTCTAATTACAATATCAAATCTTGTCTTTTTTCTGTTAAGGAGCAATGTAAAACAGTTTAAACATAGTATTTTGTGCTTTTTGATCAGATGTTGTGTCAGATGAATGATTATTTGTCTGCAATTAGGTTTCAATTAGCCCTTTTACACATATGTAACATGGTCACTTGACTTGTCATTCAGACCCAACCTTGGGTGGCAGAATTACATAGACTCTGTGTGAAAAAAGATTATTATTGCTTAAATTTATCAAAACTGAAATAATGCTAAAACATTCTTAGTTGACAACATGACAAAAGATATCTGCAATTTGCTTAGGTTTTGAGTTAATGAGCTTAATTCATCATGCCCTTCACAGTTCACATACATGTTGCCATCTGGTAGCATGGTGATTTTTCTAGGTAAATCATGAAAGTCCTAATCCATGAGGTTAGGGAGTGACCATTTCATAAAGGGGCCTGGGATTTAAAAAAAACAATTTCCAACTCACAAATAACAGCTTGAACAAGTATTCTTGCTCCGATTTGTACAAAAATAAACCCCGATTATATCCATTAAATTAATTTTAAAATTATTTTTTTTTATCTTGACATGAAAGAAAAAAAAAATATCCTGGTTCAAAAGAAAATCCCTGGCTTCCACCTACCCCAAAAATTAAATGGTTGGTGCCCTCAACACAGAAAGTTCACCTATGAAGCTTGAAGTGGGTACAATTCCATGCATTAGTAGCACAGTCACAAGCAAATTATTACTCAGTGGAAGTTTATAGCCTGATTGATATTAAAAGTAAAAAGTTTTTTTCATATTTCGTCCAGTATAAGTAGGAAGAAAGGACTCGTACCTTGATATATATTGCCTGATTTTGATAGTAATCTATTTTCAAGGTTATCTCCTTTAGCAATAACAATTTCACTGAATCAAACACCACCTATTAATATTTTCATGAAACTTAATGAGTATTCCTTTTGTTTTTATATTATTTGACTCAGAGGTTAAGTAAAAGGGATGTTTTAAGCGACTGTTGTAAATATTCTAAATTTTCACAACTTTACACTCGCTCTTGTCTGTTTTCCAATCCCAGTTCTGGCAGGGGGGAGTAGTCAATATGCCCAAAAATTTGAGTCCAGTTTGGATCCTGAAGCAGATCTGAAAATACCTACATCTACAAGATGCACATGCAGATTTATTTTCTCAAGAAAACCTGACAATGGCAACATGGCTTTGTTTTGTCTAAATGGTGTAGTACTTCTTATGATGCATCCAAGGTATTAAGTCACAACACTCTGAAATAACAGTCTAAGAAGCCAAGCTAAACACAAATCTTAACAGATCACTGGAGTGTGAAATATAGGTCCCAGTGTCCTAGTTTTGACGGATGCATGCCATACTTTTCATGCAATCTGATTAAAATCAAAATCTGCTTATAATAAGTATATCTGACAGGCACTGATACACATTCATGTTCTGCAGACCTGTGGAATTCCTGGTCACAGTGACCTAGTTTTCACTGACAGCCGTAGTATTCTTTGTGAAATATTTATATACCAAACCATGAGACTACAAGCAAGTGTCTGAGAAAATGACCTAAATGCAAACTCGACCACAGTGTTGACGCCAGAGGTATGGGTGGATGAACTGGCATCATCAATTCATAAGCCAGAATTGTTGTGCAATCCAACCAAAAAACTGATTTCTGAAAATACAACAGATTTCAAGTGCCAAAAATGTGCCAAAGTTTCAAGATTTCTGACTTAATCTGTCTTTAGTTGACATATTTATCTTTTCCATATAACCAGGTGTTTCTGTTTTTTTCCCCTTCAAACCTTCTTTTCCTTCAAACCCTCATTTCATATATACACACACACAAAATGGATCAACTGGTGGTCAATCTGTCTTTGCCTACCATGAAAAATGTTTTGTGGACAACATTAACTTATTAATAGATTATCATGAAACAGTTTTAAACCAATAATTGATTGTTAAGATTGTTAACTTATCCCGGCCCTAATAACTGGGGGACCAGGTTATCTACTTTGTTACTAAAAATCACAACAGTTTTCTTGAATTAAACAAGACAAAATACATTTGCAAAATTTTAATTTGTTGATGTTAACAGCAACATATTTATAAATATGATATACTTTGTGTATTATCAATGAACAAATTATTTCTTAATAAAATCTATAATCGTGAAAACACTGAATCTGCTCTTTTTAAACAAAAATTCATCACATTAAATTTTACAGATGAATTTTCTTAGAGTCACAATGACCTTGACATTCTGACCCTTAAATCAACAGGTTTCTTTCTGACCATAAGTGTAAGCATTCCATAAACTTTGGTAAAAGTACATGGTCAAGAACTGAAATTTTTGTTCAAAAACCTTTTTTAATTTTTCAGCCACAATGACCTTGACTTTTGACTTTACTCCAAGTGCAAGCCATCCACAAAGTATAGTCCAGGTCTGTAATGTAGAACAACAGTTATTGTGCAAAAATGTTTTCTTCTTTCAGTCACAGTGACCCTGAGACTGACCTTTTGACCAAACATATATAGGCTCCTTCTTACCCCAAGTGCAAGCCATGCACAAAATTTGATCCAGGTATGTGATTTATAAATACAGTTATTGTGCAAAAACTTTTAGTCTTCTTTCAGTCACAGTGACCTTAGCCAATGACCTTTTGACCCTGAAATCAATAGGCTTCTTCCTTATTGCAAGTGCAAGCTATCCATAAAGTTTGGTCCAAGTCTATGGTGTTGAACTAATGTTATTGTGCAGAAACAATTTTTCTTCTTTCAGTCACAGTACCTTAAACTTTGACCATTTGACCCTGAACTCAATAGACTTCTACCTTACCCCAAATCCAAGCCATCCACAAAGTTTGATCTAGGTCTGTTATGTCTAATTCTGTAACCCAAATGCAACTTATTTACAAACTCTTGTAACATTAGATAATAAAGAACTCAAGTTATTGTACAGAAATGAAATAGGGAACAGACAGATGAGCAGATGCATGTCATAACATGATATGTTCGGCTTTATGGTGGGCATATAAAAAGTGATCAACTAAGCTACAAAATTTTACAATGTCTGGTAAAACTTGTAATCTTTTATAAATTAAAAAGATTAATAAAAGACAATCAGTTCACTGATCATTAAGTCAAGGGAACCTCCCACAAAATAAATGGACCATGATATCATTAAAGGTTGTTGTATAAAATATATTTTAAACATGGGACATCATATTGTATTTATCTTGTAAGCTCATGCTTGATAGATGATGATAAGACATTACACACTTTCACAAAAACCTTGTTAAAACTGTACTAAAGGTGTGTTTGTCTACTGGTATTTATAAGCTCTACCCCAATTTTCTGAAAAGTATACAAGGTTCTTCCCACCCCCCACTCCACGAGGCTTATCACAGGAGAGATACTATATATCAGAAATAGTCATATCTGTAATTTCAGGAGGTATTAAGACTGAACATTTTCACTAATTGTTGTTTGGTTTTGGGACCATAAAACTATTTAAATTTCATGGGGATTTGCGGCTGGAGAGGTATACTGATAAACCAGTATAAATTGATATTATACAGTATGTCGATACAATAACCAATAATCATTCCTAACTGTATCGGTTCAATAAGAAATGTAAAAATTTCAACAAATGTTCAACTTATCATAAATATTTAGAAACAGAATAAATCAATAAAACAGCTGTTTACTGTATGAATGCAAATAGGAGGTGGTGGGCTAGTGGGCTAGTGGTTAATACAATGGCTCTGGTATTGAAGGTCCTAAGTTCAAATCCCAGTGGTACAAAAAGTTGCATTTCCTGACACTTCCAACGGCATCACTGGTGGGTATGATGCTAAAAAGTGTACCATCTGTTGGACAGAGATGCTAAATGGCAGTCCTCTGTGCAGGGAGAATCACTTCCTGTGCAGTCAAAAGATACCTCCATGGCATTCAAAAAAGTGCAGGCACCTGTAGCTGCCTTGGACATTCTACCCACATCCAGGAGTATAGCAGACCTGATCATAGCAGACCTGATCAATATATGAGGGTGTGGCAGTATTGGTAGACAGATAGATTTAAAGACAGAAAGATGGACCGAAACTCATTCAATCACAAACAACAGGAAGAATAGTGTAGAACTACATGTCTTAGTCTTAGTTTTGCATCTGTCTACAGAACTAATTGTGCTGCTAGTGTGTTCCCTTATCCTTGGTAACTGGAACATTTCAGTGTAAAATGGGTTAAATCTGGCAAACTCAACAACAATTTACAGGTAAACGTGCTTGATTAAATTAAATGAATTAAATATGCACTGTCAATAAATTTTGTGTATCGGATATTATATATCATGATACATATTGTATCAGAAATGAACTGTCAATATCCAACCCTATGGGTTCATTGAGGTTTCACAGCAGAACTGTACAGATAAAAACGGGCTCATATGTACATGTATATAAAAGTGTACAGCTATACAGTACCACTGCATCACATGAAAACTAGGTCATAAAGGAACTACACTGGGAATAAGGTTGTTGTTCACCTGTATGTAAGAACAGATGAACTTGCAAGTAAAAAGTCTGAGAAAATGTCCCATCATGAAACAAAATGAAACTGATGGAGCATAATGAGTTGATAACATTTTAATACATATTCTTTCATAGTATACAACATATAGCATGTAGCAATGTCAAATGCAATGACAATATTTGTCATATCACGCAAAATGCTGAATCAGTGCATTTACCAACTGAAATGTGATAAGTAGCTCAATTCGACAAAGCTAGTCAAAGTGGGGCTAAAAATGAAGATTCATTACCATAAAAGCATGATTGTACACAGAACTGGCAAAAAACCAAGAATCTTATAAATGTCTAACGGGCATGAAAACTTACATCATAGTGACCCTCTATCCTTTACTTATGGAGTTACATTTTCAAAAGGATTGAAATGCACATGCCGATTCAATATCATCACCTAATATACTGCTCTGATTAAGAAAAAGATCAAAATTTAGTAATTAGTAACAGAAGAAATTGCACTAATGTGTACTTTACTATTAAAGGGTAGAGAGTGGGGAGGGACTTAGAATTAATGAATAAAACTCAAAAGAGGCCATACTGTATCTGCAATTCTACCAAAGAAATCAGATGGTAAATACCAAGTTTCATGAAAATCTGCAACAGTTTTCAAGTACTTTTCAAGTGTTGAAACTTCCATTGACGTAGACCACAATGATGACAATGGGACATCATTGATGTGTCTTGTTTTTTTTTCTTTCTCCATTCTTTGAGAAAAATGGAACAAAAAGAAAGCCTCACATTACATAGACCCAGGATGAGAATATGAGAGTTACAATCAACCTATCCTGCATGCAGATTCCAGGGATTTTTTAGTACTCCTCAGGGGCCAATAATGGCCCCTTATGAAAAACAATACTAGTATCTGGCAAAAGAAACCCATCCCCTTTAAAAGTTTAACAGGATGTAAGGAAGTAAATTTGGTACAGCATTTAATATCAGGATGAAACAGCTCACCTTGACATCAGTTCATAATTCGGTCATGTGCAGCAGTATACATATAATTATAGCTGTTAATAATGCAGAAGTGTGCAGGTGGCTGGTCAATTGTTACTCCCTCAAACATTCCATTTGCTTCTGCTCTCTTGATGGTGATTTGTTACTAAGCATTCTAGTTAAATTTATTATCTGACTTTATCAACTTACTTTAATTGTCACAAAGGCAGGATCACATGACTGTTGTCATAGTGATGATTAGAGCTTTGTCTGAGCTCTTCAATTCAAACTAACAATTTAGCAGCAAGACCTGTTTGAACAGCCATTAAAGACCATGGAAATTCAAGCTGTAAGCAGAATAAAAAGCTGTGCTGCAAATATTAAGGTACTCTGGGGGGGGGGGGGGGGAGGGGACTTCACTTGAAAAGATGACATAACAGAATCAAAAGAAATCAGCTCATTCACAAATCAATCAGTCCATTAATTAATTAATCAATCAACTGAAATTACTCTAGGCCAACTCATTTTGCCACTTGTTCCTGATACAAACTGCTGTATATAAATGAATTGTTAAGTACAGTTAAGCATTTTTTGTCAGTTACCATGGTGTGTCTTTGGACAATTAAAGCATCTTAATTGCTTTTGCATGATATAACCTTCAAAATGTTTGTGTGCTGTCAAACACCAAAAACCAAAGCAACACAAATAGTTTCCAATAAATTTGCCAGATAAAAGTAAATTTCATAAAAACAAGACAAATCTCTGTTGATCACTTCTGCACTACATATAAAGTTGTACAGATTATCAGAAAGAATCACACAGGTACTGTACACAGGTTCCAATACTGTGATATAGGAATGAAAGAAATTACAAAAAAAAAAGAAAGAAAGAAAGCCAGCATGAGACAGGAGACAAAAAGAATTGTGTGACTTTTATGAGAGAAAGAAAGAAATGGAGAGGGAGGAAAGGGAATAAGAATGAATTGCAACATTTGTGTCTGATGTGGTGCACAGGCTCGCTGAGACATAATTGGCCACTTCAGGCATTCATTCTGATTCTGCACGTTCAAGATTAGCAGTCACTTGTGGTCAATATGCAGTGTGTACATAGGTGAGAGCTGTCTCCTCACCTTCTACACTGTTTTTATACCTAACACCAAATTAATTACAACATTATTGGAGATTATTATCACAAATTTATTCTTGCTCTTTACAAATAATGTAACATTGATCAATTCATGCCAACTGAAGAACATTCCGGTAGAACAGTGTTCTACCTTGGTTAAGCTGTCAAGGGGACATTTTATGTACCTCTGTCCCCTTGTAAATGATCAAGGTATGGGGATTTCATAAAAAAAATTAAGGGGATACAGGCAGTTTGGGGTGGAAAAATTTTCCTCTGGTCTCATTTAAGGTCCAACACTGTTACAGAAGAATACATTTTATTTTATGCCTAATTTGGATTTACACTCACCCCATGCTGCATCGGAATGTAAGTGATAAACAAGAGACCCCCTTTTTTTGTTGAGCCCACCATTTACTTAGCAAGAAAAAGAAAAAAACTTAAACACCGACCTTAGCAAAAAAAACTTTAACACTGACCTCAATCTAGAGTATGGACGGATGTACAGACATATGGATGGATATGCTGCACACTGATGCCAAAGTGATCACTATGTTGAGTTTCTGCCAAGGTGGGTTCAACAAAATGTAGGCTTTAAATGCGGAAATTGCACTAAATATACAGTACCAGTTTGATGCTTGGCAAAGTTGGAACCTTGCCATTATCTGTAAAGGTAATATATTTAGACATGCATATTAAATATCACACAAGTATTCTTTCTTCAAAGTATATGCAAATCAATTCTATCAATAAAGAAAAAGCTAAGTATTTATTCCTTTGAAAGATATTGTTTTGATTGTTTGTTACTGTTGGTCCAAACTCCATACACCTCACAGCGTTGTAAATTTGGTAGTAAAATGCCAGCTAGAGAAAACTACACTTTGATAAATGCATCACACTCAATTTAGATTGCATCTGCTGCAACCTTTCCTCTACAATGGCTTTAGTACAGAATGGGAAGATTTTGCCAAATACACACGAGGAAAAAGTCAGGAAATCTTTACTAACGGTGATGAAGCACCGGGCTGACAATTTTACATGGATGCAAGCAGCACATGTAACAAATATACCGATAATGTAACGATGAAGCACATCTGAGACAACATATACAATCTGGTTCTTTTACCCTTGTTTTGGCTTGAATTCAATCTGTGATTGGAGATCTAAGGCAGGATCTAGAGTTTTTCTAGAGTTTCCTCTGACCCTTCACATCCCATTTTAGATATTTGGACATTTATGTTGGGGTGTACAACAGGATCCAGTCAACACACTCATGTACTAATGCGCATAGATGATGTACTAAAGTTTAGATGACCCAGGGGTCAAAACAGCCTTATGGCAGTAATATTGTTATGATAGAGTTTGAGCTGTGAGGATAGTCTCAACAGTCACAAATTTACAACTCAATACCTTAATTTAACACCACTGTACAAGGGACCTTCTGTTTCAAAAGAAAAAAAAAACACAATTTGCTGTTAAGATTTTACTATTACTTCTTATTTCTTCCATTTGTTAGATGGCAAATGAGGAAATAAAAGGTTCACATACTTCCATGCATATCTGAGTTCTTTAATATTACTGTTGATAACTTGTACACAACTAGTCTGGTACAGTTGACTCTGGAGATTACTGACATATGGATCTCAATGACCTCAATCTTTGGTCAAGGTATGTTGCTGAACTAAACCTAACATTCAGGACCATTATATTTTTGATGCACCCTGACTGCCAATAAAATTGAAACATTTGTAAAGTACAGGACAGATCTACAAATTATAAAGTTTACTCATGTTGAATTGCAAGGATATACATGTTATGGTACATTTTATAACTTTTAAATTTAAAATTTACAAAATATGTTCTTTGTTATCATCTTTTTTAGATACATCTAATACAAATGGTTGTCCATGTGATAGGAACAGGCAATAAATGGGATTACCCAGTCTGATAATAGTAATCATGTGCTTTCTGTGGGTGAACTGGTGCAGTGGCCATTGCGAGCACAACAGTCCCATGCAGCTCATGACAGGTTATCCTGCCTGGCAGCCAATCACACACTGTCCATGTGCTGTTAAATCTGAAAAGTAACACCTGTGTAGTAATTCTTCCAAAGTACTGTTGTGAACTATTAAAGTATATGGCAAAATTGTAACAAAACTGTAAAAAATTCTTGAAAAATTACACAGAAGTGCATCCAAGAATAACTTAAAAGAGCGGCCCAAGTGGGACTGAGATCCCTCAACTCACTTACACCTGCCGAAGCCAATGCAAGAGCAGATGACCAAGAAATATTGATCAATAGGATGCTTTCTGTTGAAATTTCTTCCAATGCTGTTGAATGTGTATGTTATGAAAACAATTGTTTCAAGGTTTGTCTAGTTTTTCTGTCTTCATTCATATTTGGTGGCAGATCAGCATTATTTGACCAATATCAAAAGGCCCCTTTGCCAGGATGCTTTATGTCAAAGGTGGTCAAACTTCTGTATAGCAGTTTTTCTAACGATAGAGTTGTGTGCCAGTACACGTTTTTCAACTTGCTAGTGGTGGATTGGCATCATTTGTACAAATATGAAAGCCATCTATGCCAGGATGATTTGTCAAATTTGCTAAAATTAAGTTGAACGATTGTTGTGAATAAGTCGCTTAAATTTTTTTTAAATTTTTTAGTAATGAAGGCCATATCTGATGATGGGTCAGCATCATTTGTATAAATTTTAAAAGGTCATCATGCCATGATGGTTTCTATCATGTTTGGTCAAATTCTATGCAGCAGCAGTTTTGGAGAAGTCATTTAAAGGTTTTTCTGTTTTAAATAACAATATCCATAATTGATAGTGTATAGGCATCATTTGTGTACACCTGAAAGGTCTTCATGCTAGGATGCTTTCTATCAAAATTTGGTCATATTCTATTACATGTACATGGTTTTGGAGAAAAAGTTGTTTCAAGGTTTGTCTATTTTAACAATGGTGGCCATATTTGATTGCAGATGGGCATCATGTATATAAATTTGAAAGCCCTCTATGCCAGGATGCTTTCAAATTTGGTCCAATTCTATTGAGCGACTTTTGAGAAGAAACTGTTTAAAAATTTTCTATTTTTTAGTTAATGGTGGTCTTATTTGATGGTAGACTGGCATGATTTGTACAAATTTTAAAAGGTAATTATTCCAGAATGCTTTCTATCCAGTTTGGTCAAATCTCGTTAACAGTTTTTGAAGAAAAAGTCATTTCAAAATTGTTTTACTTTGAATAACAGTGGCCATATTTGATGGTGGATAGGCATCATGTTTACAAATTTGAAAGGTCTTCATGACAGGATGCTTTCTGTCAAATATGATCAAATTCTGTTTGGCGGGTTTGGAGAAGAATCACGTAAAGGTTTTGCTAATTTTTTTTTTAACAATGGACACATTTGATGGCAGATCAGCAAAAGCTGTACAAATCTGAAAGGTCTTCCTACCTGTATGCTTTTCGTCCAAGTTGATCAAATTCTGGTAGACAGTTTTTGAATAGAAGTCATTTCAAGGATTTTTACTATTTTTAGTAATGTTGGCCATATCTTATGGCAGATTGGCATCATTTGTACAAATTTGAAAGCCCTTCATAACAGGATGCTCTGTGCCAAATATCATCAAAACTGGTACTGTGGTTTCTGGGAAGAAGTTTAAAATAGTAATTGTTGCCGGATGCATCATGCACAACACACAACAGACACAGGCCAAACAATAAGCTCATTATGAGATAAGATAACAAGAGTCCCTAGATAGCACTGATGCTGGGTGAAAAGAATTTCCAGGAAATCAAGATATGACGATTTCTTCCTTTGAACCAAGTCTACCATTTTGAATGATGAAAACACATGGTTTCGCATCATTTCATCCATGCTGCAAGATGGTGGCCAGGTAAACAATCGCTTTGCTTTATAAGTACTTTGTCAAAATCAGTGAATATCATATCATTATTCATTCATCTAGGATTTATTCATCGTGGATATTGTTCATCTAAGTATTTAAATGCTTTTGGTAAATCCTTCTTATGACTGATGTTGTTAAAAATTGTATTATTTTTTGAAAATGCTTACCAGAGTTCTGTATACAAATAAAATGGTGGTAAATCTAACAATGTCAATACTGTAGACAATTTTTAGTGGATCCATTCTATCTGAGTTCTCTACATTCACCCAAGGGGATATTCATGATGTGGAAGTAAATTCATACAGAAAGGTAATGCCAGATTTTATCCACATCAAAAAAATTCAAGACAGTATCCCTATCCATGTCAGGAACAACTCATCACTGAAGCAGATGAATGAACCTAGGACTAATTTCCAACTCTACAAATACCCTTAGCAACATCGGTATGTTTCCCAAATCACAACTTCACATAAAAAAAACGTTGCATGTACTGTATTTCCATCAACAAATGCCATTTTATTTCAGGGCAGTGGATGCTTGGCTTGGACTTATAATGGATTTCTTTAACTGTGTTAAGACATACTCAATAGATCTAACACCAGCACTGTGTCATCACAGCCATCCTCAGCTTGGCCCATAACCTCCACTCCTCTCAGTGCCTAACAAGTAAGGTCATAAATAATTAAAAACTCTCTTGCTCAAGTAGACATAAGCTACACAGGGCCTAATTACAGAATTCCTCCCTCTCCCCTAGCTCTGGTAGAAGCAGACATACTTCATCAAATTGTAGAAGACATTGCCACTAATCAAGATAATGAAAATCTAAGTACGTGTAGTGCTATCCAAGCAAGACCCCACTTCTTTACACCTTCACCTGCACAGACTGGCACAAGCCACATAGTGCCTGAATATATAACACTTCTAACAACTCCCTTTCTCCAAGCCCAGGTAGACCCAGATATACTTCATCAAAGTGTAGAAGACAATGACACTAATCATGATGGGACTTCTTTCAAACACAATGCAAGTCACAGTTCACTGTGCCATGGAAAATTATGCTCTAAGTGACTTGATAGTTACGATCAGGGATCTTGATCTATATGTATGTGTATTTATGTATATATGTGTCTACCTATCTGTCTGTATTTATATATATATATATATATATATATATATATATATATATATATATATATATATATATATATATATATATATATATATAGAGAGAGAGAGAGAGAGAGAGAGTTTCAAGGCAATCCTTAAAGTAACAAACTTGTGCTAACAGACGGATGGACACCGGATGACAGATCAGCACCCTTTTCATTTAGAACCAAGTAGATATGATAAGGAGTCTTTTAGTGAAAACCCAATGTTGATATGCCCATCCATTCAGGAGGAGTAGTAATAAGATTTTCAAGATGACTGCCATAATGGCCATATTGGACATCAGAGCAGCACCATTTTCATTTAGAACCAACTAGACATCATAAGAACTCTTCTAGCGAAAACTGCATTTTGATATGACCATCCAGTCCAGCAGAGTAGCGATAACAAGATTTTTAAGATGGCTGCCATGGCGGCCATATTTGACATCAGATCAGCCCCATTTTTATTTAGGACCAACTAGACATTATAAGAAGTCTTTTAGTGAAAATCCCATGTCAATACAACTTTCTGTTCAGGAGGAGTTGCAATAAGAAGATTTTCAAGATGGCTGCCATGGTGGCCATATTGGACTTCAAATTGGCACCATTTTTATTTAGGACCAACTACCGGTATGCATTAGAAGAAGTCTTTCAGTGAAAACCCCATGCTGATATGACCATCTATGTAGGAGGAGAAGCGATAACAAGATTTTCAAGATGGCTGCCATGATGGCCATATTGGACACAAAATCAGCACCATTTTTATTTGGGACTAACTAGACATCATAAGAAGTCTTTCAGTGAAAACCTCATGATGATATGACCAGCCATTCAGGAGTAGTAGCGATAACAAGATTTTAAAGACGGCTGCCATGGCAGCCATATTGGATGTCAGATGGGCACCTTTTTTATTTAGGACCAAGTAGGTCTCATAAGAAGTCTTTCAGTAAAAACTTCATGTTGATATGACCATCCATTCAGGAGTAGTGATAACAAAATTTTCAAGATGGCTGCCATGGCAGCCATATTGTTTGTCAGAACTGCACCATTTTCATTTAGGACCAACTAGACATCATAAGAAGTCTTTAAGTGAAAACCACATCATGATATGCCCATCCATTCAGGAGTAGTAATGATAAAAAGATTTTCAATATGGCCACTGTTGTGGCCATACTGGATGTAAGAGAAACATCATTTTCATCTAGGACTAACTAGACCATGGGATGAATGTGTGTGTACAGTTTCATGGCAATCCTCCAAGTAGTTTAGGAGGAGTACTGATAACAAACTTGTGCTAATGGACGGACCACTTTTTTAGAAACAAAAACCTCAACTATTGGAACAGAAAGCTTTGTATTTGATGAGACAATGTATTGCAAAGAACATGCAAAGGGAATATATCTATAATTGGCACTCAAAGGACCTCAAAATGGGGTCCATACTACAAAGACCATTTTTGGCCCAGGTAACATCACTTTTTCAGGATGTGTACAAAAAGATCATTTTTGTATCCATTTTTACAAGGAAGTTTTAACTTTTACAAAAATTATTTTTGGAATGGATATTTCTATGTATTGGACTGAAAATAGCCTTCAATGTTGGCCAGGGTTGGCAAAAAATGCATACTTTGGCCATATTTATAACATTCCGAGCTTTAGTCACTGTATATACCAGTACTCAATTATAAGTTGAGTTCAACTGCAAACTGCACAGACACAGATTTGGCAACACATAATGCACCAGCAGATCTGGGTCTATGTAGTTTGTTAGGAGTAATCAGTAGGACAAACAACATAGAACCTAATCTGCTGGCTCATAATGCGATGACAGATCAAGAGTCTATGTTGTTTGCAGTTGGACTTTACTTATAGGTGAATATATATTGTACATCATGTGGAATAAATAAATATAGAGCATTCTATTCAAATGAATTACTTTGTTTGTGATAAAACCGCATGCAAGAACATTGTCATAACAATAAAAATCCCATGGTCAGATTTACCCACTTAAATATCATCATGTATTGTGTTGCATTTGTTTATAATTACCAATCAGTGGGGATTTGTTAGAGGAAGAAACATTTATTAAAAAAATTATACAAACACAAACTTCTCTTTTACCTGCAATGTATACAAAGTGCAAAGGGTGTATTCAATTACTATAACAAAAAAGAATGCAGTAATTTGTTGCACACTAAAGGGATTTTCTATGCTAAAATCAATAACAACAGAAAAAAATGATACCTTGATAGCCTAAATGGGGGAATGTACCCATTTAAACTGACATACAAACAGGTGTGAAGGCATAGAGCAGGAAATCTGTATAATTTATTCATAACTACATGTGTATTGGGTTTACTGACAGCTGTATGTGATTTTGTCAAAATGTCAATTTCTTTTCTGAGTAATGACTTAAGTTTATGTTCTGTAAAAATGGGATCCTTAGGAGAAGTTGGCAGTACGTCCTAAGCAAACTTTGTCTCTCAGTTGTTCCATCAGATTACAAATAAAATAGGTGGTTCTGTGCTGATCGTGTATAGAACACACACTTGACTCGTGCATACATGTACCTCCTGAAGGGTGAACCTTGACCAGACTGAACAACCTGCCAGTGGAACACATTCTTATCAAATATACTAACTTCCACCCTGTGAGACAAAAGTTATTGATGTGAACTAAAATTATGGAACTTTATGATGATCTACCACCTGAGAAAATCTTGGACTTTTTGAGGTAATGTGGTTTATACATAATAAACCTAGACCCTATATTTTAAGGATTTTGTAGTTTTAACCTCTCTCTTTTATTTTATATACATTTTACAGAATTTTAACATCTGTACCTTTTATCTTGTAATTCACCTTGTTTTCGAATGGTTTATCTCTTCATAAAGTTTTTGTGCAATTCTTTATATTTACAAATTATTCTATTTACAATTCTTTGTATTTACATTCATAGAACTTTACCTTTAATTGGCACCATGAAGCCATTATTGTGCTGACATGCTGTTAAACCCTAATACATACATACATACAGACATACATACATACATACATACATACATACATACATACATACATACATACATACATACATACAAATCAAGAAGATATAGCTGAAAAACAAGCAAAGACATGTATGGTAAGAGTTTAAGTCTGCTGTAATCTGTTTTGTTATTTTTTTCCCCCTTATGGTCTATCAGAAAGTATATATGAATAAGTGTTGAAATCTGCTTATTAAGTTCATCACACAACAAAATTGTTTGTATTTCTTTAACTATATCTTTTTTAATTTTCTTTTGAGGGCCCTGCTAAATATTAAATCTGCTAAATATGTTGCCCCAACTAAATAAATTATTTGATAAAGTTATCAGCCATTTCATAATGTTTTTTAAAGAAGTCAGCTCAAAATTAAAAGTGCAAGGCTAAGTCAATCTTACATTATAACAAAAAATGTTGCAGCATTGCAAAAGTAGCTGATTCAACTAGAAAAGTAGATGGTAATTCAGCCAGTTGATAATGAGAAGACTCCATTATTATTATTATTATTATTATTATTATTATTATTATTATTATTATTATTATTATTACTGTAATTGGACTTGACAGTACACATAACCATACAGTACATAAAATGAAACAGGTAGAACAACACAACTGCCAATGGAGGTATGACCAGATTGCATAACTTTCTGTTGTCTAAGTAACGTAGAATATCTTATGATGTATCCTACATCACTCTGCAGTAATAGTGTCTAATAAACTTGGATAAACATAAAGGTTAACACTGATCACTGAAGCATGAAATAGAGATCACAGTGGCATCGTTTTAATTGAAATGTTATTTAGGGCTGTCACGTTGACAACAAGAATCCCTTGCAGGGACTGATGCTCTGCTGTCTGAAAAGAATTTCCAGGAATCTAAGATAAGACTGTTTCTTCTGTTCTTTTTTTTTTTTAAACTGCTGAGTATTGAAACTATGTCTATCTGATATTCTTTAGAAACTCTAACAGACCAAATCTGGTAACAAAAAAATATTTTATTACATGTCTAAGTTAACAAGTTCACAAGATGCAAGTGCAGTAGAACATTCCCTGTCATGGTCTTTGAACTTGAACGCAGTATCATGGATAGAAAGTCATTCAACTTGTCTTTGACAATGTCAAGACATAACAACATGCTAAATTTAGTTAAAATCTAGAATCAATATTTATGAGAAAAAACAAAGTTGTTGAAGTGGCATCATTCAAGGTTTTCATCAGATATATCCAAAAACTGGGGTTGATAAAAAAAATCCATTCGTACTTGTTTGTGTTATCATGCTTACATGGCACTACTGCTAAAAATCTGAGTCAAGACCTTTGACCTCAAAATCATTGTCAGAGTACTATCAACTTGTTCATTGGAATGCAACTAAATACAAAGTCTAGTTTTAAAAGCTACTTCACACAACTGCAGATATTGTATGATAGTGGTAAGATCTGCACGATTTTCATTCAGAACCAATTAAATATTGCACAAAGTGTTTTTGTGAAAACCCAATCTCAATGCCACCATTCATGCAAAAGGAGTAGTGATAACAAGATTTTTTAGATGACCACTACGCTGTCATGTTGGAGATCAGTTGAGCACCATTTTCATTCCGAAGCAGCTACATATTGCTATAGTAGCGTGTCAGTGAAAATCCCATGTCAATAAGACCATTTGTTGAGATGAAGAAGCCATATAAAGATTTTCAAGATGGCAGTCAAGGCAGCCATTTAGAAGGTTAGATCAGCATCAATTTTATATACATGTAGGAATAACTATATATTGCAAGAAAGAAGTTTTGGTTTGATTTGTTTTTATTATAAATGTTGGTATCACCATCCATTTAGAAGAAGTAGCTTTTAGGACATTTTTCAACTTTTGGGAGGTCACACTGGCATCATTTTCATCCAGGACCAACTACTGGTACATATAGTGAGAAGTGTTTGAGTAAAAATCCCATGTTGATACTCCTATCCCTACAGGACTCACGGTACTAATTCAACTCCCATAGTAAACTTATGCAAACACCATGATATTAAAAATTCAATAACTTTACACTTCTGAATGCTCATGATCAAACCTATATTTATCAGTATAGACATATCCTTGATGCAAGCTTCTCTGTAGAAAAAACAATATGAGCTGAGGCATTTTCTGGATCTACATGTGCTTCAATTCCGCACAAAAGAGTCAGGTGCTAATTTCAGAAATGAGTTTTCAAAACTCTGGTCTGTAAAAGGACTGAAATTCCATCAGTAAAACATGGTCTCTATTTTTTTCAGTTACAACTAGGATAAACTCTCAAAAGATTCTTTTCACTAAAATTTTACTTTCATTATCAACCAATCCTGGTCAGCCAAACCCATATATACTCTATTTTATCTTCACCCATTTCTTGACTGGTTCCCATTCTTCCCTATAATTAGTACCGCGAGTCCTGTAAGACAAGCAGTGATAAAAAGATTTTCAAGATGGTCACTATTGCTCAGCACCATTTTTATTTAGGACCAGCTAGATATGATAAGAAGTTTCTCAGTGAAAACCACAACGAGTAGCTATAACAAGATTTTCAATATTGATACTATGGCAGCCATATTGTAGGTGTGATTGGCACTATTTTCATTTAGAACCAACTAGATATCATAAGAAGTTATTTTTTTGAAAACACCATGTTGCTACAACTATCAATTCTGCAGAAGTGGCAATAACAGGATTAAAAAGATGGTCACCAAGGCCATGAAATTGGAGGTCTGATTAGCAACATTTTCATTTAGGATCAACTAGACATCATAAAGGTAAAGTTTAAAGAATGTAAACATGAATTGCAAAAACATTCTGGAAGACAAATCTTTTCAAATAAATGTTAACATGAAGAACAACAAGATAAAATATAAAACATAAAGATGTTAAAATATAAAGGAAACATGTAAAATCCTTAAAACATGATTTACATTTGTTGTATAAACCACATTCCCTTAAAAAGTCCAAATTTTCTCCGGTGGTATGTCCTCAAACAGTTTCTTGAAGCAGTTCACATAAAAATACTTCCACTGTTTCCTTTACCCTCATGTGTGCATCAAAGACCCCCAAATTTTTAATCTGACCCCCAGTTCTGACACCAAGGTTTGTTTTTCACTCAGTCTGACCGCCAGTTCTAACACCATGGGGATCTTTGACTCTCAATCTTGCACCCCTAGGGGAAACACTGTACTTCTGTCTCAAGAGGGTGGAAATTGACACACTTGTCAAGAATGTGTTCCATTGTCAGTGGATATTGGTATGGTATGGATTCCATTCAAGGATCACACTTCAGGATGTATGCATGAGTCAGGTATGTGTGTCTAATATGCTATCGCCACAATACCACATCATCTCTCTGATTTGTTCTATGCGATGGAACCACTCTCCAATAGTGGGTTTGATGTTCTTAAGTTTGTTTGTTGAGTTTTCATTCCACATATTGTGCCAAGTATGACAAATATGCTGATTCATACAATATTCGAAGTCAGCACATTGTGTATGGAATCTTCAACTAGACATCACAATAAGTTTTTAGCAAAGACCCCATGTCAATGCAATAATTCACTGAGGAGTAGTGTTAAGATTTTCAAGATGGCTGCCAGTTTGTGGCCATATTGGAACCATTTAGAACCAAAGAGACATCATAAAAAGTCTTTTAGTGTAAACCCCATGCTGATATAACCATCCACTCAGGAGGAGAAGTGATAATATGATTTTCAAGATGGCCATGGCAGCCATTCTGGATGTCGGAGGGGAACCATTTTTATATAGCACTAACTATACATCATAAGAAGTCTTTCATGGAAAAAAAAAAAACAGTTCAATAAAACTATTAATTCAGGATAAGCAGTAATAAAAAAAAATTCAAGATTGCTAATACGGTGGTCATATTGGATGTCCAAGGGGCACCATTTTCATTATAAGCAACTAGACATCATAAAAAGTCCTTTACTTAAATTCCCATGTTGATATGACCAACCATTAAGGTGAAGTAGTGTTAATAAAATTGTCAAGATTGTCACTATGGCTGACTTATTGGAAATCAGACTGGCACTATTTTCACTTAGGACCAACCAAACATCATAAGAGGTCTTTTAGTAAAAACCTTATATTAATATCACCATTTGTTAAGATGAGTAGCAATAGCAAGATTTTCAAAATGGTAACCGGAGTGACCATACTGGATGTCAAATCATCACCACCTTCATTTATGTCCAACTAGACTTCATAAGAAGTCTTTTGATGAAACCCCATGTCAATTATGACTATCCATTCTGAAGAAGTAGCAATAACAAGATTTTTACGATGGCCACCATGGCAGCCATATTGGATGTCAGATAAACACCATTTTCATTTAGGACCAACTAGACATCATAAAAAGTCTTTTAGTGACAACCTCATGTCGACTTGACCACCCATTAAGGAGCAGCCAAAACAAGATTTTCAAGATGGCCACCATGGTGGTAATATTTGCTGTCAGGTCAACACCATTTCATTTAGGACCAACTAGACATTACACAAAGTCTTCTGGTAACAAGATGCCCAAGTGGGCCTGATATCGATCATCTGGCGTACATAACTTAACAGTTAACCATTTCACTATGCAGGCTTATGTAGTAGTGCAAGAAAACATGCTGTGTAAACTATCTCCAAACTTTTATATCATGCTGATTTTACCTATTTTACTATATTCTGATACAAATTCTTTCTAAAGATGAAGGTATAATTAATATGTATAGTTTCTTGATCATAATCATAGTCATCCAAGATGTTGATGATAATAAATCCAACAGATCAAATATATGCAGGGATTTACAAATTTTATAAATGTTAACTTGCCCAAGACAAGCTGAATGGAAAATTGAACTTGCCCTTGGAAAATATGAGCTTGCCCCAAACATAATATCCCAACGTGAGTAAAACAGTAAGATAAAATAAACTATGGTATATATTAAGGGAATCGCATTATATTTATTTAAACTTTGTTTTCTTTTATCTTTGTTGGCACCTTAAAACCATATGCTGATAATAAAGTTACAAAAACTATATATGTAAATAATACATGTAGATTAGAAGAGTTAGAATGCAGATATAGTTGAAAGAGCTAAAGCAGACATGTACATGTATACAGACAAATAAATGGATAGGCAGATAAGGGTTTAGAAATAGCTGGATTTGTAAGTAAGTAAGTAAAAGAGAGAGAGAGAGAGAGCAATGGAGGTCTAGACTGTTTGCAATGATTTATTTATACTCACAACTGAACAATTTGTGAACACTTATTTTATCCATTCACTTAACAATCTTCATCTAGTCACCTTGAAATCGGCGACATGCATCAAAATATTTGACAATCCGACTTTTGAGAATGATTTGAGAACACTTATTTTTGTCCATTTAATTGTTTGCCAATCAGTAAGTATGTATCGGTCTCCTGTAATTATCATGTAAACAACAGATCATAAACACCGCTTGTGGGTGCTACATTTTTGTAACATCATGCTTATAACGAAATCCTCCAAGTGGTTAATCATTAGAGACAAGTGCTTTTTATTTCCAAACACACCTGTCAAAGAAATCTCACGACTTATATTATTAACAATTACCACCTACTCGCTATAAAACCGGCGACATGCATCAAAACAATCTTTGAAAAGCCAAGTGTTTAGAGTCGGCAATCTGACCAACTGCCTGAGGCAATCTTAGGATCTGAAAGTCGGCGCATCCCGGATACGTACAAATATTACAATTAAAATGTAACTGACAAGTTAAAATATAAATATTTATTCTTAATTTGTTAAAGCCTGCTTTAAAGAATAAGTATTCACATTATCACGTCTGCGCGAGAAAATGTGAGACTGACTTTGACATTGACCACAAGATGGTTTGGTTTTATGGGTGTAACTCTTTAACTACTAGTGCTACTGTAGTGGCTAACTACTCTGCCTAGCTGCTGGGGTCACTACTGCAGCCGATCTGGGGGCTGACTACCAGAACCTGATGCTGCTGCAGCCAAATGATAACATTTTAGCTGATGATTTGGGGATATGGGCTAATTGTTTTAGTATTTTTCTGCATGACAGACTGATTTATAGACTAAAACCATGCATATATAAAAGCTATAACTACCTCATGTCTGTTTGATTCTTTTATCCTGCTGACATCCACAAGATTGATGTAAAATCCATAAAGAGAACACAAAACACTATTTTTAAACACTAAAATTTAGCTGTCGGTCTTTTATACAAAGTTATAGGTCAAATATATACATGTAATTACTAAAATTTTGTTTAACTACTGGTAATCACTATATTCTACTATTTCTTAAGTTGTTCTTCATGGTATTTATAGAAGCAGTCATGGTTTATACACAGACAGCCATTGCACTGTTTGTCAATTTCTTTCTTCCCCTCATCTAAAACAAAAGTTGACTTTCAAAGCACGTGGCTCTCTTGTCCACACTTTGCTGTCTTTATCATCAGATTCTGTCTCAATTTCAGACAGACTTGACAAAAAAGATAGCTCAATGTCACTACCAACAAAAATTGCACAAAACCCCCGGATTTAGTAAGAACAATCATTTGTTAACTCTATTTTGATTGGTTGAATGACCTTTTACTTCCAATTATTGACCAATAAGACAGATTGAAACATGAACATACAGAGTGGATCAATCTGTCACGAGGGTATAGGAAACATAACCAGCAAGCGGATATATCAGTCACCAGGGTTAGTAGTACTCTGTTTACAGGCGGATTTATCAGTCACTGGTGAGACAAGTCGCATTTATGCAGCGGATATACACATCACTGACAAGCTTTCTTCACATAACCACATTGGCCGAGCCCAAGCCTCCAACCCACGCAAACATTAGGTGAGATGGCAGTGATCGGTAAAGGCGAGCGCCTTAGACCACTCGGCCACTTGGAGCCACTGACCACAAGATGGAAATGATACATACAATTGACGAAAGAAACTGTAGCCAGTTATGTAGAAGAAGAATGCACTACATATAAACGTTAAATAAAGGTGCTGATATATGTACTGAAATGAATACAACCTCTTGTCGGTAAAATAGCTCGCACAGAGCTAATGTTTTTTGTATTTTACCCAGACCACTGACGTTAAATAAAATTTCTTGTATCTTGTATCCCTCTCTCAATTTTTTGGACTTGCCTACAGGCAAGTGCCTTGCAACCTTGATCATGACCGAACCGAATTTGAGCTTGTCCCGGGAGTCGGTCAAGTGGATTTGTAAATCCCTGATATGACTTCCAGAGTGGTTACTAGCCCAGCCATTCAGATGCAAGATCAACTCAATAATATGCATCCATCTCCCTCATTATCAAACTTGTACAAGATCTTGATGATATGAGTATATATTCCCAGTTTGGTCAAATTGGGATCAGAAACATGGCCTCCAGTGTGATTACAAAATAAGCCAATCAGATGCAAGATCACCTTATTAATATGCCTGAATTTCACTCATTATCAAACCCATCTGACAGCTTGATGATATAAGCATATATTCCAAGTTGATCAAAATCAGAGGCAAAATCTGGCCTCCAGAGTGGTGATATAGTCAACCAATCACATGCAAGATCATCTCATTAATATGCATGGATCTTGCTCATTATTAAACCCATCTAAGACCTAGATGATATAAGCTTATATTAAAAGTTTGATCAAAATCAGATGAAAAATATTGCTTAGAGATGGGTATCAAGTTGAGCCAATCTGATGCAAGATCACCTCATTAATATGCATGGATCTTGCTCATTACTGAACTTGCCTGAGATCTGGATGAGATATGCATATATTCCAAATCTGATCAGAAATACAGCCTTGAGAGTGATAACAAGCTCAGCCAATCAGATGCAAGATTATCCCTTTAATATACATGTATGTGGATCTTGCTCATTATAAATTCTATCCAAGATCTTAATGATATAAACCCATATGGCAAGTTTGATAAAAACAAATCAGAAATGTGGCTTCCATAGGGGTAACAAGCTCAGTCAATCAGATGCGAGATCACCTCATTAGTATGCATGGATCATTATCAAACTCATCAGAGATCTTAATGATACAAGAATATATTGATTCCAAGTTTGATCAAACTGGAAGAGAAATATGACTTCCAGAGTGGTAACCAAGTTAGCCAATCAGGTGCAAGATCACCTCATTAATATGCATGGATCTTGCCAATTATCAAACTCATCTGAGACCTTAATGATATAAGCACATATTCTAAGTTTGATCAAAATCAGATAATAAATGTAGCCTCCTGAGTGGTAACAAGGTTAGTCAATCAGGTGCAAGATCACCTCATTAATATGCATGGGCCTTGCTCATCATTGAACTCATCCCAAATTTTGATGATGTAAACCATATTCCAAGTTTGATTTAAATTGCATCAGAAATATCGACTCCAGAGTGGTAACAAAGCAATTGTTATCAGATGGACAATACACGATGGACACAGGGCTTTACTATAAGCTCCCTTGGCCTTATGGCCAGGTGAGCTTAAAATTCATGCTGATATGATTATCCATTATGGCAGCGTAGCAAATAAAAAGATTTTCAAAATGGCCACTTTGGTGGCCATAATGGATGTCAGATTGGCACCATTTTCATTTAGGACCAATTAGACATCACAAGAAGCATTGTAGTGAAAGCTCCATATTGATATCACCATATGTTCAAGTAATGTAGCTGCCACAAGATTTTCAAGATGACCACCATAGTGGCCATATTTGATGATCAAGTGGCACCATTTTCATTCAGGACCAACTAGACCTTAGGATGAACGTGTATGTAAACTTCTGGGCAATCCTCAAAGTAGTTTAGAAGTAGTAATGATAACATGTGCTAACAGATGGACAATTAACAGATGGATGGATAATGGACAACAGGCCACAGCTAAAGCTCTTCTGGTCTATGACCAGTTGAGCAAACAAACTGTAAATGTTTACATGTCTTTAAAGATTCAAAACAATTCCATTTGCCCATGATCTAGTATTACTGTTGCAGACCTCAATAACGGTGGCTTTCTATGACAAGAAAGTAGAAGTGATAATCAGTCTCTTTATGATTGATATTAAAGAATAATTATATCTGTTGCTAAAGTATACAAGCATCTTGTTAAAAAAAAAAGAGTTTAAAAGTTTGTTATTTTTTACCTGTAAGTTTGACAGACACTGGCAAATTACAGAGCCATCTTATGAAGTTCAGCTGAATATACATTACTGTCCAATCTTAAACTTGGTACCTAGGTAACTGCCAATTAAGCAGCTTATCAGTGCAATTATTTCAGTAAGAATACTAGATTTTCTCTTTTATCCCAAATTAAATGCTACCCTAGAGTCAGTCTTTCCAGCAACCCTTTGAGAAAAAGTATGGATAAAGAAGGACTACTTTTTATTTAAAAAAAGTAGTAACAAAGTGGAGGAAAATAGAGATATTGTATAAAGAAAAACCATATGAAATTTATGTAAATTTCTTTAAAAAAATAAAACCTTTACTTGACTTGCCTTCATAAGCTTGAACAAAAAGCATGCTCTTATTCATATACTAGCTGTCTCTTTAGTCCAGGTTGCCTCTATCTTCTTAAACACCCAGCTCCACATCACACAGACCATACTGCTTCGCTATGGCTATTCATGCAGTTTGTAATTGATTTTCAACATAAAACTGACACCAAAAAATAGGGATAGTAGGGCCATTTTGGAAAAAGTAGGAAAAAATAAAGAGACTGACAGAAAAGTAGGAAAAACTTGGGCCACTGGAAAGACTGAATTAAAAAATTTACTAATCCAAAATGTGACTTCTTGGCATTGAAATCAATTGGGTTTTTCATTATCACAAATGCAAGCAATCCACAAATTTTAGTAACTGTAGATGGCAGAGAACTCAATTTATTGTTGAGAAACCATTTTTCTTCTTTCAGTCACAGTGACCGTGAACTTTGATCTTTTGACTTCAAAATCATTAGTGTTCTTCCTGACTACAAGTGCAAGCCATCCACAAAGTTTGGTAACTGTAGATGGTGGACAATTCAAGTTACTGTGTGGACTACATCATAGCATAATAAGCTCTGCCTTATGGAAGGCACATAAAAACTCAACATAATAGCTGGAACATAAAAAGTAGGTTACTGTAACCTACCTTTGCCAGTGGTGATTAGTACCATCCAATATGAATACACACATGAAGTTTCATTACTGTACATACAACAGTGTCAGAGAAACTGAGCTAAATGCAAAATATTAAAGTCATTGCTGAGTGTAAAAATGATGTCACCATGACCTAATTTCTACTGGTGAGTAGTATCCTAAAAATGAATACACCCATAAAGTTTCATTACTGTACATACGACAGTGTCAGTAAAATTGAGCTAAATGCAATAACTTAGTGTAACTGATGGAAGTAGGATACCATAACCTAATTTTGCCTGTGGTGAGTTGTACTCTCCAAGATAAATACACCTATCAAGTTTCATGACCATACATAACATACAATGGTGTCAGAGAAATTAAGCTAAATGCAAAAACATAACATAATCACTGGAGCATGAAAAACAGGTCACTGTGACCTACTTTTGCCCATGGAAACACCCCCAAAAAGGGCATTTTAAAATCCAGGGACAGGAACTATTTGAAAGATAACAACTTGAACATATAAACAACACAAAACAGGCTGTGAAGTGCTTCAAATTCATTACAGAACAACTTCTTTTTAATGAAAAAGAAGCTTAATAATACTTTTAAAATACATATATTTCTTATATATTTGCCAATTCTGACCCTATTGTATTGAAAGGGAGTTAATTCAGTTTAAAAAGTTGGTTATAATATTTGGAACATTAATTTTATACATTGATTTTGTAGACAATTTTTTTTATACATAAAATTCAGTATGATTTGAAGAATTGATTTAACATATGTTAATTTCATGTCTTGATAGAACTATAAACAAATGTATAAAGATGCACAGTAGCTAAGGCTGCCATGTTTACACATGTAAATAGCTTAGTTTAATTTACTGCATGTAAGCATTTACAAAATCGTTAAACATTTAAATAAACATGTCATTGGTGCAGGAACTATCCATTCCAATTAAAAATTATATATATTTCCACATCTCTGCTTAAGAGGACTATTTTGTAGGATTTTTCTGTTAATTCTTTTTTTTTAGTGTGTATCTATGAATTTCATATTGAAAAGAAACAGAAGTTGACAAGAATTGATTACAAGAATTACAGTACAGCGCACATTACACAACAGGTTGATTTACTGATAATGCTCATAACAATTTCTTAAAACTACAGTATTTACCTTTAAACAACATGTTTGTTAACAGAACCTTTGATAAGTAACATTTTATTTTAAAGAAATGCCATTTCAAGTTTGTAAGCCACTGCATAGTTTTTTTGTCATTGTAGATCCTATAAAAGCATCCTATAAACATGTCCTGGCAGTACATCCGGTTCCATTATAATTTTTTCATCATGTACATATATGTAACGGTATGAAATTATATCACAACAATCCTTGTCAAGTTATATAGAAACTATCAGATATATTCAACAAAGACATCTTACAAACTGAATCCTGTCATAACAAAAGGTAAAAGATGTACAGCAACTGAAACAATCGCAAGCTGAATGATGGTACAAAATGCACAGTATAATAGCTGTCAGCTGTTCAGTAAGCCTAATGGGTAGGTAGCATCATTTCGGTTTCTGTAAACCATGTACATTTTTAGGAATTTTTTTAAATGTTACAGCCTTAATGGTAGTATATGATTTATGCAGTCTGCTTGTTGAAATATAATTTACCATATTTTATTCAGCTCTTTTGTAGAGTAACTTGTGTTAAATAATAGTAGATCTTGTGTATGCTTCAATGAATGAATGGTAAATTTTCTTCTGTGAGAATTCTGTTTTGTCATTTTAAATTCTCTCATGGCAAAATGCAGCAACACATAAAAATATAGAATAAGCATCATTTATCCCCTGAAACCCTTAACTACCATTTGTCCCCTAAGACCCCAAACCATCATTTGTCCCCTAAGACCCTATACAATCTTCAAAGCATTGCCATTTAAAAGATGTTAATTTACACATGCTTATAAACCCTTTCAAATGTACAAGTTTTTCATGCTTTATACCTTTCATAACACTTGTATCAGGCAAATTTAGATACAGATTGCAGATAGATGATCTGCATGTATTTCAAGATTGTAACAAGGCACTTCAAGAATTGTGCATATGAATTTCTCCCTTACTGTGCCATTTACCATTAATTCCTATTGTTATAAACACTGTACTCAAAAATCTATCATTCAAGAAAAACTTAAAATAATTCTCATTGTCCATACTTTTAAATGGCCGAACAACTATATGCAGTAAAACCTGTTTTGTTTTGATTTTTGTTTGGACCAAATATGCCAAGGGACTGGCTCATTCTGTCCATTACAGACAGGTGTCTGTTTCTTTAAGACTGATATATTGCAGTAAATGATATCAAAGTATGAGGATACTAATGGGTTGGAGGGTTAGGGCACATACAGTACATCAAACAGAATCAAAGGTATAAACATAAATTGGTAGATATTGATAAAATGTTTCTTGTTATAGTCACAAGCAAATACCAATATCCCTCTAGATACTAGAGACACAAGCAGACCTGAGATCACTCACCTAGCTGACATATGCCATTAAGCCAAATGAAACAGCAGTTGGCCAAGAAATTTCAGTAAATGTTTTCTGTTGAAATACATGTATCTTCCAATCCTGCTGTTGAATGCATATGCTTTGAAAACAATTGTTTCAAGGTTTCATTTGTAGAAACCTAGGATGCCTTCTGTGAAATTTGGTCAAATTCAGTTGAGCAACTTTTGAAAAGCAGCTATTTGAATGTTTTTCTATTTTAGTAATGATAGCTACATTTGATTATGGATCAGCATCATTTGTATAAATCTGAAAGGTCTTCATGCCAATATGCTTTCTGTAATGTTTGGTAAAATTCAATTAAACGGTTTTGGCAAAGTCGTTTATAGACAGCCATATCTGATGGTGAATCAGCAACATTTGTACAAACTTGAAAGGTCTTCATGCCAGGGTATTTTCTGTGAAATATGTTCAAATTCTGTTCAGCGGTTTTTGAGAAGTCACTTAAATGTTTCATTCTGTTTTTAGTCATGGAGACCATATCTGAGGGCAGATTAGCATCATTTACATAAACATGAAAAATCTTCATACCAGGATGCATAATCATTCAAACAAGTTTCATCAAATTATATTAAGCAGTTTAGGAGAAGCCGTCTTTTAAAGATTTTTCTATATTTAGTAACAGTGGCCATACCTGATGGCAGATTGGCATAATTTTTACAGTTTGAAAGGTCCTCATGACAGGATACTTTCTATCAATTTTAGGCGAATTCTATTCAACAGTTTTGGAGAAGAAGTAGTTAACAGGTTTTCTGTTTTTGGTAATGATGGCCATATCTTATGTCTGATCAGCATCATTTGCATACATTTTAAAGGTCTTCATGCCCGGATGCTCTCTGCCAAATTTAATAAAAATCAGTCCAATGGTTTTTGGGAAGAAGTTCAAAATTGTAATTGTTGACAGACATACGATGGGTGCAGGGTCAGCATAAGCTCACTTGGCCTTACGGCTATCAATGTAATCTGAATTTGAAATGTTGATAGATTTTATTCTATTATCTCTTAACAGAGAATTGATAAAAACTTAATAAACATTTTGACAGAAAATATTGAAGGAATTACCTCATATGAACATTTTCTATTGAAATGATTCTGTTTGAAGTACCACACAGCTGTCAAACTATCTCAAGGGAGGTAATCACAGTCAAATCATTTCTTGTTAAGATAAAAGTTTGTTATGCCCCTTTAATAGCCAGGCTCACTATTTATGGCCAAGTATGTATGTATTAGCATTTAATGGCACATCCGCATAATAATGGCTATATGGTGCCAATTAAAAGCTAAGTTCTACCAAAGTAAAACTGAAGAATAGCACAAAATACCAAAGTTAAAACCCTTCCAAATAAATGTGAACATAAAGCACAACAAGATAAAATATTAAAGGTAAAGATGCTAAAAAATTAGGTAATAGATATATAAAATAAAAGATAAAGGTAAAGCATGTAAAATCCTTTAAACTTATGGTTTTCAAGCACAAAAGGCCAATAGAGCTATTATAGCAAAGTGCCTATTATTAGATATAAAAATTATTCTTAGTAACGGTGAGTAGACAGCATGCAATAGGTTTTAGAGGAACAAATCCACCGAAGCCAAAAATGGTCTGTTGTGAGCAATTGTCTGTATATATCAAGTGTCTGTTAGGACATGTTTAAACATACTTTTCATTCTTGGATCAGAAGTAAAAGTCTCTCCCTAAAAATGTAAAATGCACTGCATATACTACCGCATAAAACAGAGTCTGTTATATATCTCATTACATAGATCTTGATCTGTTACTGAAGTAACACCACATTAGGTAACAGTAAATCTGGGTACATTTAATTTTTAATGCAGATGTGCCAACATGTGCCAGCAAGAATGCCAAATGGTCAAACAAGTTTTCCATGGAATCCGTTGTCAAACCTTCATGTGTACGATGATTTATCCCATCTCTCAATTCAAATGTTAATGCAAATCTCTAATGTTGACAACAATTCCACCCTACTACTGAAAAAGTAATACCTATATCTTGTTATGTTTACACAGGTGAGAAAAAAATCAGCATGCAACCATGGGGCTTAAAGGGTATTAACAAAAGTAAATAAAACCTCTCCGATTTCGACAATTATACTTCACTGATCATACTTTCAATATAATTCCAATGTATAATGTGCAAAACAACCCAAAAGTGCTCCTTTCGTCAATTTTTACAAGACACTGTAAAAATATGCAAAAATCATTTGTCATAAATCAGCAATTTCTGCTGCTGCTGTCATACCCACTACCCACTGCCTAAGAATTATAATGATAGCTACAGATGATTTATCAACTGTGTTGATATTATGCCTTTGGGTGCAACAGTAAGCACATAAAAGGCCAAGGGATACACTTTTTTGAGTTCCCAAAGGAAGAAGGCAGAAAATTAAAGTTTGGTCTCACAACTTTAAATGTAGTACCGTATATACTCGTGTATAACCCCAGATCCAAATGCAAACAACATAGACCCTGATCTGCCATCGCATAATGCACCGGCAGATCAGGGTCTATGTTGTTTGTTCTACTGGTTAGTCCTTACAAACTACATAATGCGCCGGCAGATCTGGGTCTATGCAGTTTGCAGTTGGTATTGGCTTATATGCAAGTATATACAGTAACTTTAGACCCATGGTAAGGAGCTCCATTTTTCCAAGCAGTATTATCAATGGCATCCAGAAGAATGAGCCTGACTTGGATATTCTAATACAAGAGTGACATGAAAGAATGATTCTGTGCTTCATATCCTGCTCCAAATATACACAGAAAAAAACAGGGAGATTAGCTGAAAATTATGTCTTAAAATTAATCTGAAATTAGAATAAAAATATGCAACATTGATAACATAGTCAGATTGGTTAAATTTTAGATACATGTACATTTATTGACCTATTGTATGCATAATTACCTGTTCTGGTGTGCACAAAAAAGGGAGAAAGATAAGTCTACAGGGGAGTATTTGGAAGCTGCATGCAGCTCTACCCCAACCCCACCTGGTTTTGAAATCAATAAAATTATCATCATATCTACCTTTGTGAAACCAAATCTCCTCAGATTAACTTTACATCTGTAGAATAGCTGAGAATAGCGTAATATACCAAACCACAGTACAGCAGGAACTATCAAACTGGTTAAAAAATTGTGTATAAAGATATAACAGTAAGCTTCACCTTGTATTCTTTCAGCCCATATACATTTACTATGATTTTGGTCATGGGGTCCATAGTGGTACTGCATTATATCTGGAATTGCATTATAACATGACAGAGCTGTAATATAATAGTTGCATATCTTAATTACAATCAAAAGGTTTACTTCTCAGATTTCATTTTCTTAATGTTTGGCAACATATTCACACTACAGAATATATTGGCATTTATATTCTCAGCTGTATGATTCATATCAGTGCAGTAAATCTTTTTTCTGCACAAAGTATATATATATACAATCATGTCTCCTCAATGCAACTCACACTTTTATGATATATAAAACAAACAGTTGGATAATTAACAGATGGAAATTCCAATCAGACTTTTCAGTGATTTTTGTTCATTTCACATGTATGTAATCAACAAATTCAGCAGTTTTGGAGAAGTCATTGAAAGATTTTTCCCTTTTTTAGAAATGGTGGCTATATTTTATTGCAAATCATCCTTATTTATACAAACTTTTAAGGTCTTCAAGCCTGGATTGTTTGTGTCATATTTGGTCAAATTCAGCTGAGCAGTTTTGAGAAGTTGTTTAAAAGTTTTCTATTTTAGTATTGGTAGCCATATTTAATGGCAGATCAGCATTATTTATACAAATTTTAAAAAGTCTTTATGCTTGGTCAAATTCTATTCAGCCGTTTTGGAAAGGAAGTTGCTTAAAGGTTTTACTATATTTAGTAACAGTACCTTTTTATCTTTAGTAGTGGTGGCCATATTTGAAGGCTGATTTGCATCATTTGTTTAAAATTGAAAGGTTCTTCATGCCAGGATGCTTTCTGTCAAATTTGATCAAATTCTGTTCATCAGTTTTTGAGAACAAGTTCTTTTACAGTTTTTTTTATTGTTGTTTTTTGTATGTCCATATTTGCAGGCAGATCGGCATCATTTGTACAAATCTCTCAGCCCTTCATGCCAGGATGCTCTCTGTCAAATTTGTTCAAAACTGAGCCAATTTTTTTTGTTGTAAGTTTCAAACAGCAGTTGACAGACATGTGATGGCTGTAGTGCTATACCATAAACTCACGTAGCCTTACAGCCAAGTAAGCTAAAAACAACAACACAAATCTTCTATGACCCTAACCTCAAACTCAAAGGGACCAGCAAGCATGTCACAGAATAGATTGTCTTAGTTTCACAATGATTCATCCCATGTACTAACAAAATCCATCAAAGGGTTTAGAAAATATAAGCAAATGAAAAAACTTGAACCAAAACTGAAATACAAATTTTCTATGACCCCAAGGTCAGAAGGGAGATCAAGTGTGTAACAGAATTAATTGCCTTAGCTTCATAATGACTCATGCAGAATGAAAATGCATGTATGTATGTATGTATGTATGTATGTATGTATGTATGTATGTATGTATGTATGTATGTATGTATGTATGTATGTATGTATATATGTATGTATGTATGTATGTATGTATGTATGTATGTATGTAGGTATGTCCGTACGTACGTACGTACATACGTATGTATGTATGTATGTATGTATGTATGTATGTATGTATGTATGCATGTATGTACGTATGTATGTATGTCAGCACAATAATGGCTATATGGTGCTGATTAAAGTTTCAAAAATGTACATACAGTGGTCCCCCTCTTGAACGGCCCCCCTGACCAGCGGCCACCCGCTTTATACGGCCACAATCCCTTGGCACCGACAAGTTTGTGTTCAAAAGTACCCCTCAAGGACGGCCACCCCTCTAACGCGACCAGCGGCCAGGATTTTAGTGCAAAAACGGTCAAATTTAACACTCGCGAGCGGCCACATAATGATTGTTTACCGAGTAAAATCTTGATAATATTTTTTAATTTCTCAATTCAACACATTGACATTTTGTTCCAACATGCCAATAAAGTAACTTTATAAAGTAACAAAGAGGTAAGTAATCCGATTATCCTTACTGCCATGTGTTCCTTAGATGTTAACTTTTGTCACTTTGATAATTACTGGCTATTATTACAACCGATATTTATCAAGATGACAAAAGCTAACCGCTGAGAAGCACATCATTGTTCAGCTCAAGTCAGCGTGACATCCGGTCGCCAGATAGTAAAATGGTATGTTACCCTTTCCGGGTTCACTCTAATAGACTATGAAATGTACATAACCGGGTACCAGACTGGAGAAGAAGAAAAAAAGTCGATCACGTGACAGACTCACTTCCGTTGTAAACACTGTGCCTCACGCGTGATTGCCCGCGAAGGAATAAGTTGTCGCAAAATATCGTCCGACATTCTCAGTTTAGCACAAAAAGTGAAAGCAATTAAATTAAACGAAAAGAGGGAGAGTCTTTTGATAACTACTGAGAAATTTTATGTCAGAAAGATTCAAATAAACATCGTCAATATACATTCAACTGCATTGAGTGGGAAGACGGAATCGACGGACGTACAGGGATAGTTACAACCAAATGTTTGTGCCCCGAATTTACCGACAATGTTGTTTTGCACCACGATTCATGATTATTCATATTTTTTAAAAATAACATTGATATTAGTTTTATCATATTGAGTCCTTAACCAGATAATATTCCTGTGATTTTTAAATGAAAATATTAAATATATAAAAATTAGTTGCATCTTTTATACTTTATATGTAGTTATTACTCACAACTGTGTGATCCCCCTCTAGAAAGGCCACCCGTCTTATAAGGCCACTTTCTTGCTGCAGAAGGGGTGGCCTTATAAGAGGGGGACCACTGTATAAAGAATTGCTGAAAAAAAATTTAGCAAGATAAACTCATTCCAAATAAAAATAAACACAAACATGAAGTATCATAAGATAAAAGATAAAAATGTAAATATAAAGGAAGATAAATCCTTATAAATATATGTAAACATTAAGTAGTACAAGAATAAAGATGAAAGGTAAAGAGCAAATGAAAATATATTGAAATATATGCAAATTAAATGCTTTAACCAAATTCCTAACAAACTATTGACACTGCTGCATTTTAAAAATGACTGCTATGTCTCACTTCCCCATTAACATGGGCTTGACAAAACTGATGCAAGATTCTCTATTATATGCAGAACCTCAATAGGGGAGGGGTGGGGCATGGTGGGGATATGTGCTGCTAATTTGCGGCAAGGCTAAGTCAACTTTGCTTTCCTGGTGTGCTGAAGCAAAATTTCATGGAGCTAGGAAACTAGTTTGCCTGAAACTCCTGCTAGCATGACCAATGTTGCATTTTTAAAGTCACTCATTATAATCCCATTCCTACTGTACAATAATGCAAATGTAATTTACTTACCCCATCCCATGATCCCTATCCATAGGGTTAGGGAGTGATTGGGAGGGCATTCTGGACCCCAAGTAGCGTGCTCTATCCAGTCTTAATGGCTATCAACTGGACAAAAACTACAAACTTCTTATTGTTCTGAAGAAGAAACGAAGAGTAAATTTTACATTAATATAGTACTCAGATTTGTCCCAACACGTTTGTTCAACAAATAAAGTACTGTATATTCATTATTTTTCATGGGATATCAATTTCCATGGAGTCCCTGGTTGCTACAAAGCATGAATTAAAAACACAATGAACAATGATCCATCTGTGAAGACATAAGGACAACCTTCCCCAATCAACACATTTAAGTACCAAGGAAAATTACATTTTTTGCAAAACCATGAAAATAAATGAATTTACAGTACTTTAATTTTTTTACTTCCAAGATCAATAGACCTCAAATGCTTGAGAAGAATTGATCTAGTTTGCAATGATCAGACTTCAAACAAAAGCTTGCAGCAATCAGACTTCAAACATATTTTTGTATGTCAAGTGTGCAGTCAAGTAGGCAATTCATAATGTGTATTACACATATTGCTGATGAATACTGGTGAATCCAGAAACACATTTTGGGGCGTTTAACTATATTGTAACTGGCCTACTGATAATTCCAGCTGCAAACACTAAACAACAAATAAAATTAATAATTAACAGGCACTCTGTCCTAGAGACCAGCTGAGTCTGGCATGCTAACCAATAACCATAACCTCACATAATTACCTTGTTAAATAAAGCATGCAATCCGGTGGTTGCACATTGTGGAGTATGGTCTATTGACTACATTCATATCTGATCAGAGTAAACAATTACCTATTATCAAAGGAAATAGTTTGGTTTGTTCTTTTACAACACAGCAAGACAAATATATTATTTAGTGTCAAGACAATTAGAGTAAAATGCCTTGTCCATGGACACTCTACAGTAGCCAACCCAGACTGTAGACTTCGATCCTGCACCCTTCTGGCATGCTAACCACCGAGCTAACACAACTTCTTTATCAAAGGCAAACACTACTCATAATCTGTTAGCACGATTTGTGATTTAATACTGACAGTTGATATGGAGACAAATCATGCAGTTGCATTTTTTCATTTCATTTCCAAAGGAAAATAATGTAGAAAAATGTATAAAGTGGATCAAAGCCTGTGGTCGACCACATTCACAACTGAATGTCAACAAGATTACAGAATATATATATTTGTTCCAAGATAAGTAGATATCTAAAGCAATTAAGATATACTACGTGAAATTAGCTTGTTGACATCGGAATACTATAGACGAGATATCTATTTCCACATCTTCACCCCATGTGTTTGAATTTTTATATCTAAATCTACAGTTAGGTCTATTCCTAACATTTCTGAAGTAGAATAATTAATACCTTCAGCCATCCTCTTTTTAATTACCTATTTTGCAATCAGCAGCATCCTGCTGGATAATATTTAATAATGTTCTTTATCCAATGAAACATCGTAAATATCTAATAACCATCTTTACCAATATATGCATGAATTGTCAACTGTTAAGAATCTGTGAGAAAATGAACTTGAAGTATTTTTTTATTTTTAAATAAGTGTATTTTGGAAAATTCTCAATGTTAAATTATGAAAGCCAGACTCTTTTTTTTTGGTACCTTATATGTGGTCATGAATAGATGTGGTCAAAACAAAAAGTTAAATATGTGCATATATATTTGTTTACATTTGTTAAAAAGGAAATATGTGAATTATTATCATCACTATTATTATTATTATTATTATTATTATTATTATTATTATTATTATTATATACTGTAAAATCAGACATTTTCATGGGGTTAAAATTTCATTTTATGGCTGAATGTAATTTTGTGGGGACAAAATTTTGTGGATTCTTACATCAATGACCAGGGTTGAGCCACAAAAAAACTACATTTAAACCCCCCCCCAAAAGTCTGCTTTTACAATGTATATAGTCTCTCTCTCAGTGTATACGGTCTCTCTCTCTCTCTCTATATTTATATATATTGATAGATAGATAAACCTGATCTAACATGTAATATATGTACAGTATATGACAGGTGACATTTAGATATGTGACAGGTGAATATTGATAGATACACAGGGTACTCTATTAACAGGTGACAACTTGCAGGAGCAACAAAGACATAACATTTTTATCTGATGCAGTTGTCAATATGCACTTGAAGGGCCTGTTCATTATACTGCTAAGACCAATGACATTTCTCTGCAACATTTATACAATTTCTGCATCAAAAAACATCCGCACATATCCCCCACTACCATATCTATACCATTTGCTTAGATATCAGAGCGATGGTGTTTCTCTGAAGGAATTAAATCAAAAACATTTGCCACACATCCTGTGTTCATGGTATTCATATTGGCTTCCTCACTGACTTGTCTGCCAGCATAGTCGACTGGTCTCGAGATCATTCTTAGTACCATCATCAAAATGTGTGAAGTGCATGATGTATGGCATGATAGTCAAACCATTTTACTCTATAAAATCCAAATAGCATTCAAGTAACAGCATTCCCACATTAAATTTCATGTGCATAATTTTGCATAATCCTAATCCTTCACATGCTCTGCATGCCTAAATAGCCTAACATGGCTTGTGAATTCTATTTGAAAGCAGTAACCATAGTATGTGCATGCTGTGAAAATTGTTATTTAATGATTGCACTTAAATGTCAAGATTATATAGCGATATTGTCTAATCACACGAAAACAACTCGATTATAATTTCAGACAGTGCTGATAATGGCCTAAAGGTTTGAAAATAATAAAGTTCTTTGTCTTAAACTTTTGTCGTGGTAATTTATTTTTGCCTCGGTAAAATAGCTTGCCTAGTGTTTTCATGTTACCCAGCCTACCAACGTTAAATAAAGTTTCTCACATCTTGTACTTCCATAGTAAATGGGGGAGGGGTTGTATTTCTAGAAACATTCCAACATTTCATTGGTCCAAGCAAATGTTTGACGGAAGAAAAAACTGCAATGGATATTTGACATCAGGGATAAAGCTGATGCGAGAGAACGCACATCCCTCGGCCCCTGGGGTGCCACAAAAACTAAAGATGCCCAACATAAAGCCCCATGAAAAATATCAAGCATATACGTTAAGTCATGGCATGTGATTTATATCCACGTTATTGCAAACACGCAACCCGTTAGTTTGAAAACTGTCGAGCCGTTGACATATACAATTGAGATGACAGACTACCCCCACCCACATCATCTCTTTGTTAGCAAATTAGACTACTGAGTATACCTGGAGTAGTTTACAAGCACTTATTTACTATCAAGAAACCGACAGTATTATCTAAAATCATTAATTATACTCATGCTTAAAGGATATTTTACTTTTTTTCAAGTGAAGGCAAAACTGGATAAAAATTGACTTCACTTCGCTCTAGAAGATTGATTTAGCAGAACAAAATAGAGATGCATTATGGGATAGTAACCATTCTTTCGTTAACGGCTCGCTAGACACAATTGCCTTTATTAAATATTATCCCGGATGTTTAAAACATTTTCGCTCGGCGTCATTCGTGACGCATTAGTCATATCTCAATATCTCAATATAGAGCCATAATACAATATATATATATATATATATATATATATATATATATATATATATATATATATATATATATATATATATATATATATATATATATATTATTTCAAAGGACATCAAATAGGCATGCATTTCGTTAAAAAAGGAAGATTAAGATAAGATAAGATTTATTTAAAGTCGGCATGATTTAAAACAATAAAACAACAGTTCAACATAAGTTCTAATGAGCTTTATATAATCTTTCAGGCATCCAATGTTTGATGATCACATCCAGTTCTTCTAATTTAAAAGAGGACATACTTATTCCCACCAACACTTCCCATTTGTATTACCCAGATTACAGAAACACTCTAAACTTTTCATCCACTCAAAATATTTTAAATTCGAACAAAACAAAACAAACAAAAACATCATTGTAAGTCAGTAATGCACATATTGTCGATTGAAGCGTATAAATTCATTACAATTACAACAGATTCTTTGCCCCGTTTTTATTGATGTGCGTTGAACATTCACTCACTATACACCCCCCCCCCCCCCCCCCCCCCCATGCACTTACAGCTTAGGGTTATTCGGACCAAAACCAGTTCGGCCCTGGTCGATTCGGCCCAAACGCTACTTTCGGTCGGGTCGATTCGGCTGGGTTGTTTCGGTCCACATACGTTTTAATAAGGGATATCCTGTGCTACTTTAATAAAGATGTTTTTTATTGGAAAAGTATAACGTTGAGCAACAAAGTGCCAGTGATCATAGTGACATATCAGCTGATTATGTATTTTGATGAAATAAAAACAACTTAAATTTAAAGTCATTCTAAATGACATGGATTCACCAGACATATGGTTGATCAAGCATCAATGTAATCAAACAGGTGACATTACAAAAAATACCTGTCTAGTGCAACTTCATAAAATAGATACTAGTTAAAGTATACATACTTGCCCAAATTTTTCGCAGATCACCTCTGCTGTATTCGTTCCATATTCTATTCATCCTATTCAATTTTTTCATGCATTATGATAGTTTTCTCTAACAAATATAACTCCGCAAATCCCACTTGTATCAATGAAACTGTGTTTAAGATGATTCAGGCAACAACTGATTATTCGTTGAATTTGTAGAAAGATATTGTCAATGGTGCGAAATCGTATTAGTTTTATTTTACAAACATAGAAATTTTGTTTTAGTTTTATCATTAAATGAAAAATGAAACAACTAAGAACAGAACTGTGTTGTCCAAATTTTAATAATGTTTTAATATATCATAGCAAAGTTTTAAAAAAAAAAATAATAAAATAATACGCATTATAACACATATCAATGATATTGGAAATTGTCCCTGGTTATAAAAATACACGTTTCCATCCATCGGTGCTGTCTTTGTAAGCAGTTATATTTTTCGCAAATCTCCTGTGCTGTATTCGTCCCATATTCTATTCTGTCCATTCAAATGTCTTATGTATTATAATAGTTTTCTCTTATAAACTTAACTCTGCAAACCCCGCTTTTATAAATGAAACAGTGTGTCTAAGGCGATTCAGACAATAACTAATTATTAGTTGAATTTTTATATCGAAATTGTCAATAGTGCGAAATCGCATTATATTTATTTTACAAAGAAATTATGTTTTCTTTTTATCTTTCTAAACACTTTAAAATCATATGCCCTTAATTTAAGTTATCAAATAAGACATATGCAAATTGCAAAACAACATGTATATATATATACATATATATATATATATATATATATATATATATATATATATATATATACATATATATATATATATATATATATATATATATATATATATATATATATATATATATATATATATATATATATATATATATATATGAGAAAAAAGGAAGGGTTATAATGCAGATATAGTTAGAAGAATAAAGACATATATATATATATATATATATATATATATATATATATATATATATATGTGTGTGTGTGTGTGTGTGTGTGTGTGTGTGTGTGTGTGTGTGTGTGTGTGTGTGTAAGGGTGCAAATTTCTGTCGATCTCTGTAGAGCACATTAGTTTGGCAGATATCAATTAATTAGATTTATGAGGAAAGGTACCGTATGAAATCGCTAGACTGCGATAGTTTTAATCAAAGTTGAGAGGATGCAGAGACTAGTAGAAGTTGTATTATCTTTTGAAATTCTCCATAATCGGTTATTTAAATAGCGCACGAAAATCTAGGGTTACGCTAACCACGATGGGCGTGTATTTATAAAAGGAGGTAGATACTTTAATCTGATTGGCTACGCTAAATGAGAGGTGTGTTTCCCAGACGAAATTTCATGTTTTAAATATTCCACATCGCAAAATCTAATCAGTCCAAGTTTTCCTGTGAAAGCCCGGATGAGATCTTGACTCCGAGCAGAATTTAGGCGAAATTCTCTCGTATAAACAATTGTTCAAGGGACAGGTGTCTGTAAGTTGAGGGATACAATTCTGGCGGTAGAAGCGAGTGAGTCTCGAGAGCGCAAGGGGAAAATAGCTCCACCTATCCACATATCCACCTACCTACCTAACCACACCAAGTTTGAGGGCCGAAAGAGGCTAGATACGAGAGAGTGAGAAGAAAAAAAGGGGAGAACAAGAACCTTGACCGGACAGCAACATTGAATTTGGAGTGACTAGCGATAACCAGGTTATGCAGGCATGCTGGGCAATGGCATCGATTGTTCACTCGATTCTATGATGAACTAAGTCTATCGTTTTAAACAGATCGGCTATTAACATAAGTATATTTGTGTTGAAATTCGGTAAATGATTTATTTCAAAAAGAAGTGTATCTTCCTAATGTTATGTATTATCTCAATATGTTTTATGTAATTGATAAAATTGTTATATTTCATGGACGGGGGCTCGTGTTATTCTGTTCTATATATCTGCTCAGATCTCTATTTATTCCATCTATAAATTTCATAATTTATTTTATTATTTACTCGATCCGGGCAATAACAACGAGGTCGATCATCCTCTAGATAACGATAACCAACCAAATCGTACCCCTTGTAACGAGGGGAGAGAGAGAGAGAGAGAGCGTGCATTATCGGGGGAATGGAATTCGTCACCCAAAATGTTATTCTGACATTTGGTAAGTTTTCGTTCTTCATATGGATTTGTATTACATCGACCATTTTCAACACGTAATTTATAGATTGACGTACTAAATTTCAAGATAGGTAAGTAATTTTGTTTTATTAAATATTTTTCCTATTTGAATACCTACTTTTATTAAAAAAAAAAAAAAAATTCCTTAGGACGATTTTTTTCCTAAAACAAATATCCACAATCTTGTTTCTGGTTTGATCTAAGACTACGATTTTAATATAAATCCTAGTACCTCCCTTCATCATAAAACTATGAGAAAACCGTTTACAAATGTTTTGCAGCAACACTTTTACAAATAAACACTAATTTTTTAAAATTGAAATCAAAAGAACTATAACAAATTTTTATATATAATAATTATTTACTTCTTAAATATGAACAGCAATAAGCATGGATAATTGCCATAAATATACCTATTGTAATGATAAGAAACACACATACATATGCATTCGGCAACTAATAATATCGAGTGTGATTTTGTAAATCTTTCTTATCAAAGACTCAATTATAAGACAGAAAGATATAACATTAATTTATAGACTAATAAAACCACCGTTTTGCAATCAGGTACATACATTAATTAATCCGATAATAAAGCTGATGATACGACAAACGAACGACATTGACACGCATCTACTTAACCAAGTTTAATTGAATTATTACATTTTTTAAAAATCAATAAACGGTACCATTATTAGTATTAATTTAATTTTATGTCGTTAACATTACAAACACAAGGCATATAAGCACGTGATAAATTTTATTTATTATTTTATTCACTTGTGCACAATGCACATATTTACATATTGTTCTTTAGACAAATAACACATTCACATTCTCTTTTGCTTAAATGAACAAATTCAACACATAAATAGTTAAACACACAAAGTACACACCCACACATTAAATACATAACTTTTGCACAAAACTTTTATTTAAATTAGTAATTAAAATAGCATAAACCATAACTACAAACACAACATATTATACGTATAACAAGTCACAAATGTTATTTATCAATATTACTGAATCTCTACATGAACTGTTTATATACTGTCTATATTAAATTATAGTGGTCTAAAACGACCCACATATGTGGGCCGAATCGTTCCGGTTGACAGAGTGGGCCGAAACAACTCGACCGAATCTACCCGGGCCGAACTGGTTTTTGCCCTATAATATTTGCACACCCTCCCGTTTGTTTCTACCCTCCTAAAGATTCTAAAAACAAATAATATCAAGGATATTGAAAAATGCTCAGAACTTTGTTATTTCATTCATCAATTTCTAATTTCTAAACTGATTGTCGCCAGGAGGTCCCTAACACTATCAGCTTGTTGGCATTTTGAATCAGACGGGAGTTTCTTTCGTAACACAGTCGGAATATTTGAATGGGCGAGTCTATGTTTTCAAGCAAAGCTCTTATGTAGTTCATCGACTTTGAAAATCTCAACAATTCCGTAAATTTAGGAGTATATCTCTTTGAGCACATATATAGAAGAGTTCCTCTTTTTTATTTGTTCAATCTTTTTTTTTATGAATAAAAATATTAAAACTAGACATTGCTAATACTGGACAGAGACAAGACCGTTTGTACAGAAATGGACTGTTCTAGAAACCCTAAAAGGACAGTGAACAGTCTGCTTATTTACGTCGAGAAACGCCAATAAGTTGACAGGGTTATGCACCCCTGGCAACAGACAGGTTAGAAATTATAAATTGATGAATGAAATAAGTAAGTTTTGTGCATTTTTCGTACTCTTTGTTTTTAAAATCGTTAGGGAGGTACAAACAAATGGGAGGGTGTGCGATTACTATAGTCTAGCGCTGACAAACCCTAGTAGATCTATATATATATATTTTCCCATAAAATGAAATCTTGATTTGGAATAAAACATTTTTATACGTACTTTTGTGACTTGATTCAGTTTTCTTTACATCAGAAGAATTTTGACAGCTAAGATACATTTAAGATATCATAAGAAACACTAAAAAATGAATACCACTGGAAGAATGTTTTAATTTTGTATTTCAAAACAGAATGCCGCGAATTTGTCCGCTCGTCCGCCAAATGAGTAAGATTTAACCCGTGCCGGATGTGGCTCTTATCAGGTAAACTTCCACTCCGCGTGGAAATCTCGTTCAGCCTCAACGCATATCATTCCTGTTTGTTAAAGTCTGTCTTTAGTAGTAAGTGGCAGTTAGGTGATTATTGTAACCAGCAGATTATTATTAAATTACATTAGTCGATCAGTATTGTCTTTCGACGAAAATATATGGGAGTTTTATTACGGTGCTTGCTGTAACGTATTTTCGATTCTCTGATCTTTGCAGAATTCATTTTAATTCTCTTTATTTCTGTAAAAGAACTGTAACTTCATTTATTGTACTGTTTGCATACAACTTTCAGGTGTTTGATGATTCCCGTCCAAGTGTTTGCTTAGAATGTGAATTTGAGACTTTTGCTTTTTTCTGTCTACTGTGTCGTCGAACAGCCTGAAGTCGCCAGAGTCATTCAATCGTGCGCCATGTTTGTCGCGACCTAACGCGCTTTTTCGAGATAATGACGTGATCAATTGTGTCATCAGCGTTCTTCAAGAATGACAGGAAGTATTTTATAAGTAAAATCAGACAAAATGAGATTCAAACAGGTAATTTCAGGTAATTTAAAAAAATCATAATGAAAATCTATATTTTCTCTAATACCTTATTTGTGTCAGACATTTTGGCCTTGAATTTTCTATTATATGCTTAAGATAGGTCCGCCGATCACATGTTGGCTTTGTTTACATATCTTGAACAGGAAAACCCACTTTGGGAATGTATACAAAGGGATAGCCAATGTAAATATTTGGTTTTAATCATGTGTGGTTCTTATACAACGTAAAAAAATTTTACACCAGAAATGTATATTCACTATGGACTTTTTCGTTTCAGTATTATTTCATAATAAACATATATTCTACATCAAAACACATTTAATCGATTATAATAAAATGTGTATCGATTCACCAGTGTCTGTTTTGAAATTTCTCTCACCCTCTGTCTCTCTCAGTCTATTGATTCATGTATTTATATGGTAAAGAACAAGCAAGCAGTAATTTAAGTGCACAAACTGCATATAGAATTACGGAGAAAAAAAAATTCATTTTAAAATTTTATTTTTTAATTCAAAAACATGGAGTTGCTATAAACTAACAACATCCATACCTTGGTATAACTGGCATATTCCGGTCATATGCCACGCGATCTTTTAGTCAGTGTCACAAACCATGGATGCACTTCCGGAAAAAAGTCAACTTACACACGCTCGGAAAAACGGTAATTCTGAACTAATGTACATGAATACCAAAATTTTTTTAATGCTGATTAAATGAAGTTGATATAGTTAAACACTTTCTATGGTTATCTGAATAGATTCTCACAATATTATAACACACGCATTAAAAGTCAAGTTAAGCTCACGAAATATGGATGTTCGAGGATATATTTTGCATCAAATTACTAGGTTAATAAAAAGATCTGAAAAATGAGAACAATTGTAATATTTTGTTCCAACTGTTTAATTGTGAGACAAGGTTTCATTCTGAGATTATGATATACAACTAAGGGGTTTATATAGTTTTTAATTAAACAGCTGGTGGAGACACTATCCAATACAGGCAAGTTGTAATAAACTCGTTCAACACCTTAACATTAAAAAAAAAAAGTCTTCAAGAACTGATTAAATTTGCAAAGAAGTTCATCATTGCTGAATATATAAAATACATGACATTTGTTGACATACAATTTACCGTATATACTCGCATATAATCTACTGATTAGTCCTTACAAACTGCATAGACCCAGATCTGCTGGCGCATTATGCTACGGCAGATCTGGGTCAAATGCAGTTTGCATTTGGTATTAGGTTATACACGAGTATATACGGTACATGGTGGCTTACTGCAGTTCATCATTGAAGTTAATACAGCTGATATTTAAAACAACAAAACCACCATAAAACATTCTGGGCTCTTAAAACACCATATATACTCACTTATAAGTCAAGTCCAACTGCAAACAGAGACCCTGATCTGCCATCACATAATGCGCTGTAAGATCAGGGTCTATGTTGTTTGTTCTACTGATTGCTACTAATAAACTGCATACACATATAGTACTTTTTTTAACTTGGGCAAAATTTAGTAGTTGTTCGTAACTAAGAAAATAGTTATAAACAGCTACAATACTTACTTGGTGCTTCTCCATATGGTATATAATTCTTAGAAACAGCAACAATATTGCATGATGTTATGAAAATGTTTTGCATAGGGACATATGCATATTCTTTGCCTTTGCAGAAGAAATGTATTTATATGGTGTGGGATACTAATTTCTTCAATGCATGTAAAAAAATGTTCTAAGTTATGAATATGTAATATGAAATATTAGTCTTCTCTGCATCTTTGATTTTATTCTTCTGAAATTTGCATTCCTTGCTGAATTACTCAAGGAGTCAGTCATGAACAACTGGAAACAGAGAGCCAGAAACAAAGTTTTTTCTTCAGCTGGACCACTATACATAAGGTACTCATCACTTCTCAAGTTGTGCTGAATATAATGAACATCTGCTTCATTGACAAAGCTTTGCCCCCAAAATTTAATCCTTGATTGGTGCATTTAATTTTGAAATCAACTTGTCCATTGATATATATACCTGTGGCAGTAATAGTGTTAACTTTGCTGTGAAGCACCCATCAGTGATGCCAAATGCACCAGCCTTTGTACTTATTCATCACACATATCAACACTTTTCAGTTTGAAAGTCTCACTGGAGCACTTTGTCCAATCAATGCAGTGTCGTTGTGGGCCACTCTCCACCCTGCTTTTCTCAGGGTGAAATTTGCATTACAAGGTTTCAGCATTAAAATGTAACAAGTGATCTCTTTCTTTGAGTTAATCAAGTGCACTCGATGAACATTATAATACAAATACAATATAACACATGACTCAGAAAAGATATGAATGTCACAAAAGACAGTGCTATGTGTTTATCACTCATATTGCAGTTTTTCTTGTGTTGTTTTGTATTGTTATAATTGTGGGTGTTGTTGTTACTGACAATTATGTTATTATTGAGAGTACAAACATTCACTGCCCATACATTCTCTCCAGATCCTATACTTGTAAATGTTCTGCATACATCGAGAGAGACAGAGAGATCGAAAGAAACTGACTTCACTAAACACACCACATGTGATCTCCAATTTCATCTTATCTTAAATGTTTTGTGAATAACTTGTATTAAAAAGCAAACAGTTGAACAAGGAACAAAGTTGTGCACATTTCAGTATGACTGTCTTCATTTTATGTACAATAATATTTTGATTTTGGATGTTAAACTTCCACATAAATAACTGAAAATGAAGTTAGTGTACCATATATACTCGCATATACGGTTATACTAACTGCAAACTGCAAAGACCCAGATTTGTCGTCACTTAATCCGCTGGCAGATCTGGTTCTATGCAATTTGTAAGGACTAATCAGTAGAACAAACAACATAGACCCTGATCTGTTGGCGCATTATGCGACCACAGATCAGTATCTATGTTGTTTGCATCTGGACCTGGATTATACGTGAGTATAATTGGTAGTTATAAAAGATTATATACAATGCAATTTTATTGTCACACACTTTAAATAAAATAAACTGGATAGGAATTAATATTGTACATACAGTGACTTTATATGTTTACAGAATCATTATACATGGTTTAAATTTGGATGTACAACATGTTTGAATGTACAGTGTATATACTCTTTATAACGCTGTTCATGGGACCCAAAAATATGACCCACATTGTAAGTGAGGAAGACATATGGTGAGCAATGTTCCAATACAGATGTGTCCTGATTGTGCATTCAAATACAAAAATAGAAAGGTGTGAAGTTATACTATAATTGGTTGTAATGGGCCAAGAACTAAAATAAAGTTAAATAAATTTAGTATCAAGGATGAAACAAAATTTGGGATCTATGACCATACCTGCATTATAAAAGGGGCAGCAGAATCTGAGGGGCTATATTGTGAGGGACGACTGTACATGGTTCAGCCCATAGGTGTTTGTTTTTTTTATATAATATCAACTAGATAGAAAATGTGTGATTTTGTACTTGTTGATACCCTGTGTGAGTTGAGACTCCGCCCAGCTTTGACTGTTGAGTTTTTGTTGTTTTTTTTTTGTTTTTTGTTTTGTTTTAATGGCATGTTTAACACATTATTGGCTATATCATGCTGAGGAAATTGGAGCAAAGTGCCTTTCCCAAGGACACACAGACTGATGACCAATGAAAGATAGCAAGCAGTGGAAGCAGAATGGCTGATGCATGGCTCAAAGCTACTTGAAATCAACACCTTCACAGAAGCAAAAAGAAGGTTAACTCTTCTTTCATCTTTGATGAGTGCTTCATTGGAAAGTTAGCACTAAATCCACAGCAGACTTCTTAGGTAGTGGTGGAAAAATCCATTGGAAGCTTAGGACAAGCTGGAAATTTTGCTGGTCAAGTACATTCTCCATCACTTGCCTAGAATTCTTTATATATAATATGAATGAAAAATCACAATTCTTGTGCAGTTTCATAAATATCCTAATTCCAGGCAAGTAAACTATTGAGGAATTTTTTCAGCCCTGAAGTAGGTTTTGGGAAAATAATTCCCTAATTTTTGAATGCAATAATTTTGTTTCTTTTGTCTGATTGACAGGACAAGGTGGTACCATGGTGGTGTTTACTTGTAATGCTTGTGGGGAACCACTAAAGAAAAATCAGGTGGAGAAGCATTACCAGACCAAGTGTCGTAAATGTGAAGTGTTATCCTGCGTGGACTGTGGGAAAGACTTCTGGTATAAATGCCACTTTTGGGTCATTGTTTATTTTAACTAGTATATTTGGTTGTCATGAAGATATAAAGAAATTTTGTACTTTTTTTTCTTTCTCCACATTCCTATGAAGAATATGATTTTTTTACATTTAGGATTTTTAATAATTCATATATTTATGGATGTGTATTGCTTTTGTTAAATTAAATTTGAAATTTTAAGTTTCAGAACAAATCCATTAAAAATAATGTTCCAATTTGTCACTGCACTTGTCTGTAACAACCAAGAGAATATGTACCGAATACCTGCATATAAGCTAATACCAACTGCAAACTGCATAGACCCAGATCTGCCATCACATAATGCACTAATCAGTAGAACAAACAGCATGGACCCTGATCAGCTGGCGCATTATGCAATTGCAGATCAGTGTCTATGTTGTTTGCATTTGGACCTGGAATATATGCGAGTATATACGGTAGATTAAGATGTTAATGGTGTTCAATAATCAGATAATAAAAATAATTTACTCAGACTCGGATATTTTAGTAGCATATTCCGCTTAAAAATAGAGAATATTTTTGGATTCACCAATAACACTCTGCAATTCGGATAAAGATCAACATCTCTGTTTAAAAGGAATCCAGGCATTTTTAAACTGAATTTATTATTTTTCCTCCCATGAGAATTCAGATATTTAGGCCCCAATGTATTTTGCTGGAATTCTCCACTCTATCTGAGGAAACACATTCCTCCTATTTCTGTCCTCACTTTATAAGAATTACATCATTATAACATGACATCATCTGTTTTCATAATGACCACTGTACATTAGAAATGGCCCACTGATATGTTGCATGTGAAGCACAATACAAACTGCCATCTCTGGATTGACATACAAATATTGTACATAATTCAAAAACAGGATAATAATTCATTTTAATTATTTAATAAATAATTCAAGAGAGTATGCAGCCACTTCTTTTACAACAATTTTTACTTAAAAACTTATTTTTGTTTTCGAGTTCAACCACCACTTAAGTCAAATCCCGGCTGCATTCAACAACAATGTCATTTGAATCCTGGCTGCAATATATATTAATGTCATTCAAATATAGTGCACTGGATACCAACATGAGGTTATGATACTGCAGCCCACCATAAACCGGGGTGCTAATGACACATGCCCGAAAAAGCGGCTGCACCGGTGGCAAGGGGGTATATAAACTCCCACACCAACAAGATGATGATCGGTTGAACCAATGAATCAACAAGAACTTTTCCCTCTGATGAGCTACAAGGATAATGAAACTGGTCAGGGGCTGGGGAGGTAACTAGACCACCCCAGCAGCTTAGAGGGAACACCTTCACATTCCTTCAGGCAGTACCTTCTTGTAGTTTTAACTTAATAAGGAAGTGAAGGCTACCCTCTGCAGGATACCAATCTAATAGATCCCAGATATACAGAGAGCATACTGAGTCTCTATTGGGATGCATCAGCGCTTCTATCTAGAGTTTCTCTGGGAGTGCATCAGCACTTCTATTTAGTTCTTCTACTTAAAAACAGTCATTAGAAGAGATGTCACTAACAACTGGACGACCCGGTTAGTTAACCTCAAAGCTAAGCGTCTGTTACTTCCTAACATATTTACAAAGACACTAGAAAAATCCTATTCAGGTATGTAAAGTTACAAAAGATAGCTGACTACCTCCAACAGTGCAGCCTCAAAGGCAAAATAGCAAGAGGTTTTGAGATCAGTTTACATCCAAGGTTTACAAATTGCCCAGGTATTGAGCCCTCATGCAACAATAACTTATGTTTAACCTAGAAATAAATAACTAACCAGCCAGACCTTTACCTGCACACTCAACAGAGTACATAAGGGTAAATCATTTGCAAAGAAAGTACTGAATTGCAATGTAAGTTGCACTATTTGTGTTAAAATGAAAATATCCAAAATCTGTACAAGCACTTATACAGAGCTCAAAAATATTTCAAATCAAGAGGTCATTGTACCACATGCAACACTGTTTATTACTCACCTGTTACACATGCAACAAATAATATGTAGATGAGACCAAAAGGGAATTTCGAGTGAAAATAAAAGAACACTGCAGGGGCAGCCACAAAAAAGAAGGATATTTCATTTTCAAATCAAACGGTGTTCAATATATATATATATATATATATTTAATCACACTACTGATGTGTTTTTTAGGCTTATATACCCGTATCATAATTGTTCTACATGTAACACATCACTAATGATGGAATGACATGCAAGTCAAAGGTGTAATGACTTAGGTATCTGAATGTATTACAGAGTCAATTCACTACACCATTCTGCAGTTTGGTCAAATAAAATAAGTATTTTTTGTCATGTGATAAAAAGAATCTTACATTTGTGCTAGTTTCAAATAAAATTTAAGAAACTTGTCAAATGATTAAAATCCTTTGCACGCCAAGGATAAAACAGGATAGACATTATTTGACTCATCTCATAAATTTCATTTGAAATGGGCACTCATGTAAGATCCTGTATATATTTTTTTTTAAAATTATAATACATTGTTTAAATTTGGAACTGGAACATGTTTGAATATATATACATGCTTGAACATGTACTGTGATTTTTAGTTATTAATGTCAGCTAGCTAGCAAATTCGTGACCTTGTTCAAAGTCCATGTAGACACCTTGTTTCCTACACCTTATTTCCCCCCCCCCCCAAAAAAAAGAAATTAAAATCAAAATTACTGCACAGTATTTTGTACATGTGTCTTTCTGATTTATTTATTGTATTCATGAAAAAACTAATGATTTAGTTTTTAGTTCTACTGGTCATAAACCAGAAGAGCTTATGGGATGACCTGTTGTAATTTGTGCATCCATCGGTTTGCACAAGCTGGTTATTGCTACGCCTCCAAAGCCACTTGGAGGATTGCCATGACACTTTACACACGTTCATCCCATGGTCTAGCTGGTCCTAAATGAAAATGGTGCCACTCAGACATCCAATACGGCTACCACAGTGGCCCACTTGAAAATCTTATCGCTATTCCTCCTGAATGAATGGTCATATCATCATGGTATTTTCACCAAAAGACTTCTTATGATGTAAAGTTGGGCCTAAATAAAATTGGTGTAGATCTGTCATCCATTTTGGCCATCATAGCAGCCATCTTGAAAATCTACTTATTGCTACTCCTCCTAAACGGAAAGTCATATCGGCATGGGATTTTATGGGAAGACTTCTTATGATGCTTGGTTGGTTCTAATAGAAAACATTGATGATCAGACATCCAATATGGCCACCATAGCAACCATCTTAAAAATCTACTTGACACAACTCTCCTAAATGGAAAGTCCTGTCAACATATGGTTTTCTTCAGAAGACTTCTTATGGTGTCCTATATTAAATTTATGCAATCTGACATCCAATATGGCCACCATGGTGGTCATCTTGAAAATCTTGTTAGCACAACTCCTTTAAAATTGATTAAATAGGGTTTTCCCGAAAAGACTTCCGAGGATATCTAGTTGGTCCTAAATGAAAATGGTGCCAATCTTATGTCCAATATGATTCTCATGACGGCCATCTTTAACATAATTGAATGGCTTCTCCTCCTCAATGGATGGTCATGTTGGTATGGGGTTTTCACCAAAAGACTTATAATGATTTCAAGTTGGTCCTAAATGAAAATGGCGATGATCTTCCAGTATGGTAACCACATTGGTTAATTTGAAAATTTTGTTATCACTCAATAATATAAGAGATGGTTTCAGCACTCGGCACTGAATTACAGAAAATTCTTTTTCACCCGTAGAGCATTAGTCCCTGTGATGGACTCTTGTGTTTGTTGTTATTTTTGGCATTTGACAGCATAACAACACTTTGAAGGTTGTATTTTGGCAAGGCAAGTAGAGTGTCTTGCCTAAGGACACAACACAGATGCCAATGCAGGCTTATCTAATGGTGGGAATTGAACCCGCACTTTTCTGATCATGAGTCCATTGCCTTAACCATTGATCCACCATGGCTCCCAAAGAATAAATAAAATGAATCAATGAGGAAGACACAGGTACACACTACATTGATAAGATTTCTGCTTGAATGTGGTACATATCTGATTTAGAATTGCCAGTAACACAAACAGTGCTGACCTTGTATTTAATTTTCAGATTACTTATCTTGATATACATTTTTTAAATGATACATTTCATTTTCAGGGGAGATGACTATCAAAAACACACTAAGTGCATCAGTGAAGAGGAAAAATACTCCGGGAAGAATTATATACCCAAATCTAATGCCAACAAAGGAGAGGTAAAACAAGAGCAATGGATACAGGTGAGCAAAGGATCAACATGAATCAATTCCTCAGCTTAGATGGCTTTTCAACAGAACAACTTATTCTGTAATATAAATGAACTTAACACTTTATTGAAGCACACCTTTATTACAAGTCATCATGATTTGTTCTTCAGTTGGTAAAGTTTGTAGGAAGTCTTCAGCAGAACAGCTTTTTGTATAATGTAAACGAACTTAATGCTCAAAGGGAGCACATGATTTGTTCCTCAGATGGTAAAGTTTGATAAAGTTTGTAGGAAGTCATCAAGAGAAACACATACTGTATATACTCGTATATAAGTCAGGTTCAAATGCAAACAACACAGACACTGATCTGCTGGCGCATTCTGCGCCAGCAGATCAGGGTCTATGTTGTTTGTTTTACTGATTAGTCCTTACAAACTGCATAGATCCAGATCTGCCAGCACATTATGCGATGGCGGATCTGGGTCTATGCAGTTTACAGTTGATATTAGCTTATACACAAGTATATATGGTAAGCAATAATAGCACACAAGCCTGTATTGTGATTGTCACTACACTGTCTTTGTTACTCTAAACCTATAGAAAGAATTATTTGAGTATAGAGCATTTTTACTTTTCTCTGTCTTGTCCACTTTAGCAAAGACATGGGTATGATTCAGTTGGTGACAGTGGTGAAGTTTTTGGCCAAGTTTTTCTGTATGGTCATTATTCCCAAACTCAGAAGAGGGGAAGCTACTTTATATCACGGTATTTAGAGTCATTAGTGAATCCTTAGTTTGGGTATATTACCACATAAAATTTTAGCAAATGACTGATGGGCTAAAATATAAATTGTTTGTCTATCCAGGACCCTTTGTAGCTTGAAATCCTATCTACATCTGAGTAAATAAACGCATTATATTGCTAAAATTTTCATGAAAATGATTAAATTCTTTCAGATATTTTGAATGGATACAGTAGTGTTTGCATGGAGATACAAAAGGTTGGTTTAAAAATTCAAACTATTTTCATGCAAATTTTAGCATTATGATTGTGTTTTTATTTAGTGTTATGTATGATGTTTATATAATATTATAGATATTTTAGGAAATTATAAATGTTTCTTGACTTTAATATTTGCTTAAATCTTATTTTTGTTTATCAGAAAAAAAACATGTTTAACTAGTGTCCTTGAATTAGGTTGTTTGCTTCAGATTTGAGCTAAAGGATAGTTTTGATCAACATAATGTTTTCTCAATTTGAGGTTAAGGTTGATTTTGTTTACAGATAAGACTGGAAAAAGTCATGTGTGTAAAAAGTCATGTCCATACAAGTAAAATTCCATTAATATGACACATATTCTAGAACATTCTGTCATGTGACCAATCTTTATATATACCATGTTTAGTGGACAGTTTTAGAGTTTTGACATTACTATCAGTCTTGTAAAGAGCTATTACAGTTGTGGAAAGTAATTCTAAATTTTAAGAGAGGAATTATTTAAATATTCATTGGATTATAGCAGTGCTCATAGACTTTTGGATTTTGGATTTTTAATTGATGATTTTGGAATTAATGTGAACTTATTCAAAGATATTTTGGAGTACTTCATTTTGACATCAGCACATTAAAGACTACTAGTTAAGATAAACTGAATAAATAAGAATCTTAAAAGAAATGAAATACTAAGGATACTTATGTCATCATAATACCTCTGTCCATTTTAAAGTAGGTTAATACAAAAGGATGCTTATAAATCCTGCTAATTATTAATAACAGAAAAATATGTGTGATGCCTCTTCCTCACATTTGTGCATGCATGGACTTTTGTCCATTTCTGGAAGGTGAGATTATAGTTAATGCCTGTGCAGAAAATTTCCGATTCTTTTCAACTTCAAGTCAGTGCTAGCGCGAATATGCAAAGTGAATGGCAGAATGAAGAAAGTGAAATATAAAGAGGAGTTTCTTGCCAAATGGAGGACAATAATCCTAAAACAGTGTCAGATGCTGGATTAGATGAAATGCCATAGAAGAAACCCAGATTTTATGCAAAGTTTCAGAAATCTTGATGGGTACTTTACATATGGTTACAATACAATACCATGATGGGAGGTATGTTGTGTAATATTTACAGAAATTATGGGGAAACAAAACTCTTTTATGTTCGAAATTGGCATTTGAATTTTAGGATGTCAGCTCTTACAACATGAGTCACCAGATCACATGCATTTTGGTACAGATAACCATGAAACAATACATGTGAACTGAAAATTGTACAAAACAACCATAAAGAACAGTTTCCCAACTTGTTGAAGCTGGCTACGCCAGTTATGCAAATGCCCCTTCAGACAGCAGACTGAAAGCAGGTTCTCAGCAAAAAACACTATTCATACACAGATAAGGAACAGATTAAGCTCAGAAACAGTCAACAGATTATTGCTTATACAACTAGATGGGGAATCTTTTGAGGACTTTAATTTCAACAGAGACCAGCAGGAGCAGGAAGAAAGAGAGACAGATATTTATAAGGGAGGATATAGGACAAAACAAAATCCTCCACTACCTTCTGACAATCCTTGACCTATCACGACTGAAGGCTTTGGCCCTGTGCCTGAAAAGATATCAACCATAGGTTTGGACATGGTTGAACGAGGCACCATTGGAACTGCTATTGAGAGCATTGTTGGTTCACCTCTTGAAAAAACCTGCTTCTTGGTTGCTCTAGCTAAAAACAGCAGGCAGAATCAGTGATGTACATGCTTTGTTGGTTGATCTGAACTATCTACAGTTCCATCATGCTGGTTTGATTTCATTCATAACGTTCCCTGCTTTCATGGCTAAGAACAGGGTCCCGCTCATGGGCAGTCAGTCTTTTGTTGGACCCTTCACATCAGGCTCATCTACAGGACCCAGTGAGAGCTTTGAATCAGTACATGAAATGAACTGAGCTGGTGTGAAGAGGGAGATCTTTTTTTTATATCTTGAAAAGAGGGAAAGGTTGATATCTTAGCTCAGGCTCTATTGTCCTGCATAAGCTGAGTATTTGCTCTACATACAGACAACTAACCCATAATCAAATGAAATTATTGCGCATTTTGGCTCACGAGGTTTGGGCACTTGACATGAGCATAGCATTCCAGCGCAAATATTCCCAAAGGGGCATTATACAAGCTGTGGGATGTAGGGCAGAGACAACTCTCTATCTAGGCTACCCCCAAGATCTTTTATCCTAAAGGGTTCAATTTGACCTGGTCGGACCTATAGCAGCAGTGTAACAGCTATCTTTCCAGTTCATACAGCAGATTCTCAGTGACATGGTTCTGTGACTTCCACTGGATTTGCAAGGGGAAATTTGTTCTTTAGCCTCGTCTAACCATACGGATTCACTAATCCAGCCAATTTATATCTAAAGAATTGAAGCTGCCTCACATACCTTAGGGGCCTTATACAGGGTAAGGGAATGTAACTACCTCCACCTCTTACCTATTCTCCTAAGGTATTATGATCCGGTAATGTGTTTGAAGAAGAAACCGGTTTGTAGACCAAAACATGTTTCTTTGATAATACTTAACCAATCATAATATGGATACACCCTCCCAACCATCCTGCAGTTACATCCTAATGGCAGAACATGCATTCTGCTCCAGTAATAACTGGAGTATGGATTGGATTTGGCGCCAATCCCGCTAAGTTTAAATCACTCTTGTCTGACTCCCACCTATGTGGGCAGACAACTTTTAGCTTTTCTTATAGCTAAAAGTCAACTTGGGACTGCTGCATCTGCGAGGTAGTGGTTGTACTCCTGGGGTATTTATGATCAGTTAAGTATTATCAAAGAAACATACTTTACTCCAATAATTGGTTTTCTTTGCAGCAAGTCCAGGCGGCGATAGAAAAGAGCAGGTCAAATCCGCGGCTGAGAAATACGTTGGAACGCATCCAAGACTACCCCAACATACCAAGAAAAAAGACCAAGTTTGAGGTATACATATATCAGGTTTTCTGAGACAAAAGGAGTTAATATTTGTCTGTTCATGTGTGTCTATTTTTATGGATATATGTGTGAGTGAATTTTAATGCAGATTCATGGTTCAAATTGTGTCATACTGATACTTTAAAATTATTGCATTACAGTAACCTTAAAGACAAAAATTTTGCAGGATATGATCTGTAAAATCCATTTGTTTATGACATAACACAGACTGTATTCATCAGGGGTGTCAAACCCTTGAGCCGTATGTTTGACACCCCTGGTATACATTTTTATCAGCTGGATCTCCCATGAAAACTTAAGCAATATTATGATATCCATGTGTGCATCCATCCATCTCTCTCTCGCTCTCTCTCTCTTCATCCATATGCCCTTTTGTGTGTGTCCAACCATCCGTTTGCCTTTATGACTTCTTAACCAAGAGTCCCCGAGTGGCCTAAGGTACTTGACTTTACAGATCACTCAAGTCTCAGCTTGACCGACATGGGTATGTGAGAAAAATTGCCAGTAGCTTCCCATGGGTTGGTGGTTCTTCTCCGGGTCTTTCCATGTTCTGCCTCCACCAAATATACTGGCTGCCATGTATAGTCTATTGTTTGCTAAAAAATGGCATTAAACCCACAAAACCAAAACCAAAGCCTTTTCAACCACCAGTGGACATCATTTGTCAATTTGGTATTTAATACTATATACATAAGGACCATAACTCTGAACAAAATCACAGGAGCATTACTACTAAATAATATGCATCTATCTATGATGTCTTTACTATTTACCAACTTTCAAAGGAATTGTTGAAAAACTTCTACTAGTTGCACAAACACAATTTATGACCTTCCTTATTCTACCTAATTTAGCTGTATGTAAATAAAGAAAGGTTTGTAACTCTCATAATCACTGAAGAACCACTTCAGAAAAATATGTCCATATTTACATAATTTTAATAATGTTTACCAACTTAAAAAAACTGTGGATGAAAAACTGCAAGATTATTTGCACACTCAAAATTCAACATCTGCATTATATATAATTGAATGTAAAAAAAAAGCCATAACTTTACCAAAATAATCATTGTAGCAAAACAACTTAAAGATTATGCATCTTGACATAATGATAATGTTGACAAACTTTTAAAACGATCTCTCAAAAACAGGAAGTTCAACAAAAGACTGACAAAAGGACTTGTATATCTGTACCTGCTGCCAAACAATATTGAGGATAGGCAATGTGAAACCTTGTTTTGTTTTATATCCAGTCAGTTTATTGTATTTTGTACTTTATCTTCCTCTAGAATTTTATGAAGAACAGCCTGAATGTGAGAGATAGCCAAGTGGTTAATCAGGTGTGGGATGTGCTGATGGTCAACATTGATAAGGTATATCAGGCTAGATATATTTAATTCTTTTGGACTCATCTGCATTAACAATTGACGAGACATGGTATATAATTTTTCTGGTGGTGATGGCAGCAATGGTAGAGGTGTCAACATTAAGATTCTGTGTTAAGTTTTTTTTCAAGTATGTTCAAGTTCATTGTTGTGGTATTACATCATGACATGGTACTCAAGCTTTACATTGCCTTAAAACTCAGTCAATCCGTAATTTTGGATTAGGGTTGTCCTATATCACTATGTGAGATACAGATCTAATCATTTCACAAATCTATTGATAAATCTTATGACTGCAGAAACTCTGTCAGATTTGTTCAAATATTCAGTATGTCAAATTTTGTAGTCTATGCCTAGGATGAAGGTACAGTCATATTAGAGACAGCTTCTTTAATGATTGACAACTAAACTTAATTCAGTACTTGTATAACAATTTTGACTTTTTTATCTTAGAATTATAAACTGAGGTGCTGTTGAGACAGAATTTTACAAATTCCACTTGTCTTCTCACCCTGACAAGTGATGGGAGGGTGGGTAAGGACAAGTCGCTTTTTAAAAAAATATAAACTAAATAGCTTATATTATTGTCTGTAGTCTAGTAGGACCAGTGGCAAATTTAAAATTGGTTGAGCCATGCAAGGGAATTATTTAGACATGTCTCAAATTTTTTATATTTTTTTTCTGTCTATAAAAAATGATCAGGTAAAGAATACTGAAGCCAAGAAGTCAGCATCAGATTCTGATGGTACAGAGGAGCAACAGCAGCCAGAAGAACTCCCTGCTAAACTGAACAAGAGAGAGAGAAAGGAGGAAAGAAGGAAAAATATGAACAAGAAGGAAAAGAAGGATAAAAGTGTTCCTGAAACAGACTCTTATGTAAATGGAGATGGTGAAATTCATCAGAAAAAGAATAACAAAAGGAAACGTGAAGAAACAGAGAGTGATTCACCGACTCAGGAGGAAAAAGGTTATGGTTGTATACACTTTTTTTTCACCATAGGGAAACATTGTTCACTGCGTTAGGTTTTGTAAATGAACGTTACTATTAGGTACCAGAATTCTGGTGCAGCCAGGTTGTTTAGCAGGTCAAGCATATTCATATGTCATAAATAGGGAGAAAAAAACAAGTGTTAAGGGTTTCAGGTTTTCTTTGGTAAGCAGGTTGACTGCATTGATGACAGAAATAATGATTAACTCCTCTCACTCTAATAACACAAAACAGCTTGTTGTAGCAACTGTAAAATTGGGTGAATTTTTATGAAACAGATTCTGATGGTTTGGAAGAGCAGCAGCAGCCAGAAGAAGCCCCTGCCAAACTTAGTAAAAGAGAGGGAAATGATGGAAGAAAGAAAAAGATGAACAAGAAGGATAGGAGTTTTTCTGAAACAGAATCAAATCATCTAATTGGAGACAGTGAAATTCATCAGAAAAAGAAGAAAAAGAAAAGGAAACATGAAGAAATAGAGAGTGATTCACAGTCTCGAGAGGAAAAAGAAGGTTAGGGTTGAATAGTCTGTTTTCAACCACACAGCTACATAGTCATAAAGACATAACTACATAGTCATAAAGACACAACTACATAGTCATATTAAAGACACAACTACATAGTCATATTAAAGACACAACTTCATAGTCATATTAAAGACACAACTACATAGTCATAAAGACAGAACTACATAGTCATAAAGACATAACTACATAGTCATATTAAAGACAGAACCGCATAGTCATATTAAAGACAGAACTACATAGTCATATTAAAGACACAACTACATAGTCATATTAAAGACAGAACTACATAGTCATATTAAAGACACAACTACATAGTCATATTAAAGACAGAACTACATAGTCATATTAAAGACATAACTACATAGTCATATTAAAGACAGAGCTACATAGTCATATTAAAGACGGAACTACATAGTCATATTAAAGACAGAATTACATAGTCATATTAAAGACACAACTACATAGTCATATTAAAGACAGAACTACATAGTCATATTAAAGACATAACTACATAGTCATATTAAAGACACAACTACATAGTCATATTAAAGACAACTATGTAGTCATATTAAAGACACAACTTCATAGTCATATTAAAGACAGAACTACATAGTCATATTAAAGACACAACTACATAGTCATAAAGACAGAACTACATAGTCATAAAGACAGAACTACATAGTCATATTAAAGACAGAACTACATAGTCATATTAAAGACAGAACTACATAGTCATATTAAAGACACAACTACATAGTCTTATTAAAGACAGAATTACATAGTCATATTAAAGGCACAACTACATAGTCATATTAAAGACATAACTACATAGTCATATTAAAGACAGAACTACATAGTCATATTAAAGACAGAACTACATAGTCATATTAAAGACAGAACTACATAGTCATATTAAAGACACAACTACATAGTCATATTAAAGACAGAACTACATAGTCATATTAAAGACATAACTACATAGTCATATTAAAGACACAACTACATAGTCATATTAAAGACAACTATGTAGTCATATTAAAGACACAACTTCATAGTCATATTAAAGACAGAACTACATAGTCATATTAAAGACATAACTACATAGTCATATTAAAGACAGAACTACATAGTCATATTAAAGACAGAACTACATAGTCATATTAAAGACACAACTACATAGTCATATTAAAGACAGAACTACATAGTCATAAAGACATAACTACATAGTCATATTAAAGACACAACAACATAGTCATATTAAAGACAGAACTACATAGTCATAAAGACATAACTACATAGTCATATTAAAGACATAACTACATAGCCATATTAAAGACACAACTACATAGTCATATTAAAGACAACTATGTAGTCATATTAAAGACACAACTTCATAGTCATATTAAAGACAGAACTACATAGTGATATTAAAGACAGAACTACATAGTCATATTAAAGACATAACTACATAGTCATATTAAAGACACAACTACATAGTCATATTAAAGACAGAACTATGTAGTCATATTAAAGACAGAACTACATAGTCATATTAAAGACACAACTACATAGTCATATTAAAGACACAACTACATAGTCATATTAAAGACACAGAACTACATAGTCATGTTAAAGACACAGAACTACATAGTCATGTTAAAGACACAGAACTACATAGTCATGTTAAAGACACAGAACTACATAGTCATATTAAAGACAGAACTACAGTCATATCAAAGAGATAGCTACATTGTCATATTAAAGACAACTACATAGTCATATTAAAGACACAACTACATAGTCATATTAAAGACACAACTACATAGTCATAAAGACAGAACTACATAGTCATATTAATTACAACTACATAGTCATATTAAAGACAATTACATAGTCATATTAAAGACACAACTACATAGTCATATTAAAGACACAACTACATAGTCATATTAATTTACACAACTACATAGTCATGAAGACACAACTACATAGTCATATTAAAGACAACTACATAGTCATATTAAAGACAACTACATAGTCATATTAAAGACACAACTACATAGTCATATTAAAGACACAACTACATAGTCATATTAAAGACAGCTTCTTTTAATAGTAGCCTAAACATTTATTTAGGTTTTATAAATGAACATAACTTTAAGACACTAGAATTGAAGAACTTGTGGTACATTCAGGTTCTTTACCAGTCAAAAATATGTACGTATTTTAAAGGGGAGCAGAAGTATTCAGGGTTTCAACTTTTATTTGGCATACAGGTGGACTCCACTGATGACAAAAATGTTGATTAACCATCACTGTCTCTGTCTGATACCATATAGCAGCTTATTTTAGCAATTGTAAAATTTGGTTAATTTTTATCAGAAATATTTTTTAAATATTAAGCCATTTAAATTCAGTGGAATTTAGTGTATCAAGTTTTTAGTTTTTGCAGATTGCAATTATTCTATTTGGGTGGCATTGAGATTTGAATTGTTTTACTAAAGATTTGAGAAGATAAATTATTTTTAACACTTCGATGATTCTAGTTTTATATTCTCATATGCACGTATTTAGGCAATGTTCCCATCAAAATAAAAAAATTCCCCATTATATCATGTTCACTTTTTTACCAAAGGTTGCAAGTGGAAATATTTAAAAAAGGAGATAAATTCATGCTTCAAAAATTTCAATTTTTGACTATACAGAAGTGAAGTCAGTATGCAATGTTCAATTGTGGCAGTAGAAACTTTAATGCAGATTTTAATTGGAAATATTTGAAAATCTGCCCAAATGCTAACATTTTGTACCCACTGGAAAATATTTGGCATACAGTATGTTATCAAGGGCGAGTCACATCCATTTAATTTCAGTATTTATTAACTTGAGTGTGCACACGTAGAAATAACAAGAGACAGCACACCTGATGATGTCTGCCTATAGCCAAATGCAAGAGTAGTTGCTCAAGAAATATGGGCCAGTAGGATACTTTCTGTTGAAATTTCTTCAATGCTGTTGATTGCATGTTTTATGAAAACAATTGTTTCATGGTTTCTCAAGTTTGTATATGTCCACCATAACGTTATTATGCCTGTCCATTACCAGTTTTGTTTTGGCACAAGAACTTGAATTGTCCACCATGGACAATTACCAGACTTTGTGTATGGCTTACATTTGGGATAAGGAAGAACCCTATCAATTTTGGGACCAAAAGCTCAAAGGTCAAGAAGGTCACTGTAACTGAAAGAAGAAAAATGTTTTCCACACAAAAGAGTTCTCCATCATCTAGTTATCAAACTTTGTGGATGGCTTGCACTTGGGGTGAGGAAAAACCTTATTGATTTTGGAGTCGGAAGATCAAAGTCACTGTGACTGATATTAAAATGGTTTCTGTACAGTAACTTGAGTTCCCCATCATCTGCAGTTGCTAAACTTTGTGGATGGACTGCACTTGGGGTAAGGAAGAACCCTATTTATTTTGTTGTCAAAGGTCAAGGTCACTGGCTGAAAGAATAAAAATGGTTTCTGCACAACAAAATTAGTCTAAATCACATACATAGACCAAACTGTGGTGATGGTTTGCACTTGGGGTAATGAGGAATCCTATTGATTTGTAGTCAAAAGGTCAGAGGCCATGGTCTTTGTAACGGAAAGAATAAAATGGTTTCTGCACAGTAACATTAGTTCTACATCACAGAGGTAGACCAAACTTTGTGGATGGTTTCCACTTGGGGCAAGGAAGAAGTCTACTTATTTTAGGGTCAAAGATCAAGGTGACTGAGAAAAGAAAAGTGACTTCTGAACAAAATTTCAGTTATCTACATAGTGCACTATTAAAGTCAGGGTGGGCTTAAACTGTGCCGTTCATCATACTCATCTTGTACATTGATCCATATTTGATGGCACATCAGCATTGTTTGTCCAATATTTAAAGCACTGTATGCCAGGATCCTTTCTCTCAAAGTTGGTCAAATTCTGTTCAGAGCACACCAAATACCTGTCACACTTTAGTAGTCATAGGGTGACCTATTTGAAATTTTAGTAGCCATTGCAAAGTTTAGGTTGTAAAGCCCTAGTAATGTGGTCAACTGAGGTTGATTACACCGGTAATGTATTAGACTGGTTACTTTGAATGTGCTGTAAGCCAAACTAGTCACATGTAAAGATGGTGACTTAATGTAAGAATTAGCAGTCTCACAATCAAAAAGGGATTATGCTGTGAATTATATTGCATCTCCCAAATGTTTTTGGTACAAAACATGGTATCTACTTGTTATTAGAAAATATTTATGTCATTATCTAGTGGTTGCATTCTAATTTTGAAGGTCACCAGAGGGCAACCAGTTGACCATTTTCACTCACCAAATATGAACTTTTTTGTGGCAAGTGCAATCATTTTATCACTGGTTCAGCAATTTTAGAGAGCATCCATCTGTCTGTTAGCACAAGTTTGTTATCACTACTTCTCCTAAATTTCTTGTAGGATTGCCATGAAACTTTACACACACATTCATCCCAAGGTCTGGTTGGTCTTCAATGAAATTGGTGCTGTTCAGACATCCATTATCACCACTACAGCTGCTATCTCGAAAATCTTGTTATTGCTCCTCCAGAATGAATAATCATATCAGCATGGGAGTTTTCACTAACTAAACTTCTTATGATGTCTAGTTGGTCCTAAATGAAAATCTTGTTATCACTACTCCAGAACAGAAAGTCATATCAACATGGGGTTTTCACCAGAAGACTTATTATGATGTCTAGTTGGTCATAAATGAAATGGTTCTGCTTGGACATCCAATATGGCTGCCACAGTGGCCATTTTGAAAATGTTATTGCTACTCCTCCTGAATGCATGATTGTATCAACATGAGGGTTTAACTGAAAGGCTTCTTACAATGTCAAGCTGGTCCTATATGAAAATGGTGCCGATCTGATGTCCAATATGGCTGCCATCTTGAAAATCTGATCGCTTCTCCTCCTCAACAAAAAGTCAAATCTGTATAGGGTTTTTGTCAGAAGACTTCTTAGTGATATAAGCTTACATATCTAGTTGCTCCTAAAGGAAAATGGTTTTGCTCGAACATCCAGTAAAGCCGTCACAGTGGCTGTCTTGAAAATCTAGCTATCGCTACTCCTCCTGAATAGATGGTCCTGTCAAAATAGGGTATTTACTGAAGACTTTTTATTTGGTCTGGTTGGTTCTGAATGTAAATGGTGCTGATCTGACAATCCAGTATGGCCACCATGGCAGCCATGTTGGAAATCTTGTAACTCCTACTAAATGGAAAGTCATATTGACATGGGGTTTTCACCAGAAGACTATTTATGATATCTAGTTGGTCCTGAGTGAAAATGGTGCCAATCTGACCTCATATATGACTGCCACAATGAACGTATTGAAAATCTTGTAACTAATTCTTCTGAATGGATGGTCATATCAACATATCATAGAGTTTTCACCAAAAGTCTTTTAATGGTGTCTAGTTTGTCCAAATGAAAATGGTGCTGATCTTAAATCCAGTATAGCCACCACATTGGCTAAATTGAAAATCTTCTCACTCAAAAACATCAGAGATGGTTTGAACAATCAGCAGTTAAAAAGAAGAAATGGTCTTATTTTGAATTTTTGGAAATTACTTTCAGACAGCAGAGTGTCAGTCACTTTGAGGGACTCTTGTTTTTAGATAAAAGTCACCTCAATATTTCCTGCTTTGAACTTAGCTTGCTGTAAGGCCGAGTGAGTTTATGATATGTTCCTTTGTCCGTTGTGCATCCCCCATTGCATCGTCAGTTCACAATTGTTATTTACAACTTCTCAAAAACTGCTTGATCAATTTGCACGATTTTGCAAGGAGCATACCAGCATCACAGTCATTGAAATTTGTTCAGTGGTTTGGTTTAGTTTGGTGTTTTGCAGCACAGCAATAAAGTAGGTAATTTAGTGCCAGGGCAATTGGGGTAAAGTACCTTGCCCAAAGATGGTTCTATTATGGCCACCATTACTTAAAATAAGATACATTTAAATTAACTCTTTCTCAACAACTGAAGAGAATTTGACTAGTATTGACAGAAAGCATTGTGGCTTTAAAGTCTTTTAGTTTGTTCAGATCATGCTGATCTGACATAAAATATAGCCACCATTACTAAAAATAGAAAACCTTTAAACAACTTCTCAAAAACTGCTTAATAGAATTTGACCAAAATTTAACTGAATGCATTCTGGTATAGAGGGCTTCAGGTTTTTACAAATGATGCCAGTCAACTATGAAATAGGGCCACCTTTATTAAAACCAAATTAGACAGAAAGAATATTGGCTTTGAGGGCTTTTGAGTTCATATAAAGAGTGCTGATCCACCATCAAATATGTCAGATGTTCCTAAAAATATAAAAACCTCTGTACAACTTCTTAAAAACCACTTTGCAGAATTTGACCAAATCAGATAAAAGCATTCAGACCTGAAGGGGTTTTAAGTTTGTACAAATGATGTTGATCCACCATCAAATATGGCAGCTGTTCCTAAAAATATAAAATCTTTTGAACTTCTAATAAGAAACCACTGAACAGAATTTGACATGTGTACAAATGATTCTGATCTGCCATAAAATATGCCTGCAGTTACTAACAGGAGGTCCAAGTGGGTCTGATATCACTCACCTGGGTAGTTGACATATGTCAATTTGTGAATGTTAATTCACACATATTTAGCTGTAGAAGGGAAAGAAAAGTTTGGAACATGTTTCTGTTACATTGTGTATTAATGTAGGTGTCATTTATCTTCTTTCCTAGACCATATATATAGGATCATTTTCTCTGCATATATAGGACAAACGTTTTATGCAACCAGCATTCTCCCCTAGATCTCTCCCAGCCCCTGGGGACTAGGCCATTATTCATAACTTAGAAACTCTTCATAGCCCCATCCTTAAAGTACATACACTTCCTTGGCAATACAAGGAGGGATAATCTGTGCAGTCAGCGTAGATTACTGGGTCTGTTCCTATCCCCCACCTGGGGCACAGCCCCTAGAGTCATCTGATCAGAAATATGGTCTCTAGACTGTTCACTCATAATCATATTCATCCAAGATCTTTATGTAGTAGCTTACATACCAAATCTAGTCAAATGTAGCTTCTAGAGTGTTCACAAGCTCAGCCAATCAGATGCAATATCACCTAATTAATATGCATGGATGTCATTCATAATTGAATTCTTCTGAGACCTCAAGTATATAAGCTTACATATCAGATCTGATCAAAATCAGATCAGAAATATGTCCTCTAGAGACACACCAAATCTGATAACAAATTATGACCTCTAAAGTGCTCGCAAACTCAACCAATCAGATGCAAGATCACCTCATTAATATACATGGATGTCCCTCATAATTGAACTCATCTGAAGTCTTGGTGATATAAGCTTACATACCAAATCTGATTGAAATCTGAAAAGACTCCAGAGTGTTCACAAGCAAGCATTGATGGATGGATGACACACGACAGATGACAGATGAAAGGGCATACAAAAAGCTCACTTCGCCTTTGGCAAGGTGAGCTAAAAATAGTAAAACCTATAAATTACTTCTTAAAATCCACTCAACAGAATTTGACCAAATTTTTTAGACAGCATCCTTGCATGAAGACCTTTCAGATTTGTGCACTTGATGCTGATTTACCATCAGATCCATTACTAAAATAAATCTTTCCAAAACAGTTCAACAGAATTAGACTACATTCGACAGAAAAGCATTCTGGCATGAAGACCTTTTAAGGTTTATACAGATGATGCCAATCTGGGATCAAATGTGGCTATCATGACAAAAAAAAAGAAATACTTTGAAACAGCTTCTTAAAAACTGCTCAACTGAATTTTACCAAATCTGACAAAGCATCTTGGCATGAAGACCATTAGATTTTGTGCAAATGATGCTGATGTTTTCCCAAATATGATCACAGTTACAACAAAGAAGAAACCTTTAAATGATTTTTCCAGAACATTTAAAAAAAAAAAAATCCTGTTTAGAAAAGCATCCTAGCATAGAGACCTTCAAATTTGTATGAATGATTCACAATCTAATATGGCTGCTGTTACTATAAATACAAACTATAAATGACTTTAAATCGTTTACAAATGATGCCGTTCAGCCATCAAATATGGCTGCTGTTTATTAAAATTATACAAATCTTTAAATGAATTTTTCTCAAAAACCTCTGTGCAGAATTTAACCAAATTTGACAGAACGAGTCCTAGCATGAAGGTCTTTCAAATTTGACAACGCATCCTAGCATGAAGGCCTTTCAAGTTTGTACAAATTTGACAACGCATCCTAGCATGAAGACAGAATGCATCCTAGCATGAAGGCCTTTCAAATTTGACAACGCATCCTAGCATGAAGGCCTTTCAAATTTGACAATGCATCCTAGCATGAAGGCCTTTCAAGTTTGACAATGCATCCTAGCATGAAGGCCTTTCAAATTTGACAATGCATCCTTGCATGAAGGCCTTTCAAGTTTGACAATGCATCCTAGCATGAAGGCCTTTCAAGTTTGACAATACATCCTAGCATGAAGGCCTTTCAAGTTTGTACAAATAATCCTATAATCAAGTGAGCTAATACAAAAAATAAATGACACAGATTGAGCTGCATATTACCAAAGGTACTTCACCAAACATATTTGGAAAATGCCTATAATTGAAGTTAAATTTTGATATTGTTAATTGGAATCAGCTGCTGTCAACTCTTGTTGTAACGACATTAGTTATAATGAAATATTCACTTAACAAAACAAATTGGTTGGAATGAACATACACACTATTAAATTTAACTGTTAAAGTGGAATATTTGAGTTTCAACACCAACACCGATGTTTTTTTAAAAAGAAGTGCAAGTTACTTATATAAACTGACTGTTACAGTGTACAATGATACTGCCCCCAAGGCCTAAAATCTGTTGCTCAGGTGTTAATCCTTATTGTAAAGACACTATCATCAATCAGGATGTCTGACCTACTTGTAACTGTCCGATGCAGTCGAGTGCACACAACGTGTCAGGTACTCAAGTGAAGTATTCCTGCAAGTCTTAAAAACATACGATAAATATCTGGAACTAGAATTACACAGGGATATACCTCTCCTCTGCCTCACAAAATATATATATGATACCACTGGGGCTTCCAGGCACTTGACACCTTACCTAACAATTTGTATAACACACTGCATCTTATATATTTACAAAGATGATATAAGTATCTTTACATTTATAAAACATAAGTAAATGTACTGATGTAATTTACCATATATTGACTTTTTGTGCTCGTTATCATTAAAGTTACAATGTAAGTGAAACTGTCAAGCTGATTAAAAATTTTGCTCATCATTAAATTGTATATACCTTTTTATAAACCACTTTTCTCCTTTTGTATTTGTAATAGAGGAATGAAACTTGTACTGATATATTCTGCAGAGATTAGAAGATGTAATGACATTACTTTGAATACTTTTGCACTTATCCATTTTTTCCATATTAAAAAGAAATAATAACTCAGATTCGGGGATAATTTTGTTACCATTTGATTTCATGTTGTAGATTTATTTTCAAACAAAAATTGTTAAAAAGTATATCAAGATGTACTGAAGGGATTTTACTTTTTCCTGGTGCAATTTAAAGTGATTTTTTTAAAATTTTTATTTCAGAATAAGAATGAAAAACAACAAATATCCCCTCTATCACAAACACCAACTTTTAATTTGGGAAACCTCTTCCATGGGTAATATAGAACCAGGTTAATAGCCTCATGAAATAGGTACCGTGCTGTCACTTTGATGGTCCTTTGACGTCAAGTGCTAAAGCAGTGGCTGGGGTCCTCATTGGCGTATCAGTAGGGAGTCAGACGCATATTCAAAAAGGGCTTATATATCAATCCTTGTGTAATTCTAGTCCCAGCAAACATGGTGTGAAATATTTCATTCGAGCATTAGTCAGTGTTCTGTTTTTAGATTTGGCTGAAAATGTACTATTTTGTTATTGAAAAAGATTTTAGTTTGCAATCAGAAGATAAATGCACCTACTAAAATTACAGTATCCTAAAGCGTTTTATTTTGACATGTGAATTGAAAATATGTGGTACATCTTAAACAATAAAATCAATACAAAACTTCCAATAATTACAACTTAATAGATGTTTAATGTCACCATTGGATTTAAGTTTACACAGCAACACTGAATCAGTTTTTGATTTACTAAATACACGTATATATATGTTGCTAGGGAAATTACTCAGACAGGGATCAAATGTATATAGCTGCTACGGTTGCACTTTCCAATTTCATACTTTGCATCGGGTTTGATTTTTAAAGAAAATGAATTTCCCAGGTTTTCCTCATTGGTTATCCTGGCCATTTAAAAAAGACTTTGTAAATCTTAGGTATTGTTAGATAAAAACTTTTAATTCTCTTTATTTTGGTGTATGATTGATGAGTGTAGTTTGGGTTAGAGAGTATACAGCTTGGCCTTACTTCAGATAAGCGGAGCTAGCAGTTTTTTTATAGGTGCACATCTGAAGTAAGACCAACAAACAACTTCACCTTACACCTGTCATCAGTCAGAAGTATATAATATCTGTAGAGAGCAACCTAAACAAGACAGGAAATCATTGTTTGAGATTGGTCCAAAGAGCCATCTTGCACAACAGATCAGGTTAGTCAGAGGGTAGTGGTCAGCAACCAGTCATAGAAACCCCTTTCTAAACATCACATCACTATTTTGTTTACCTACCTTCTTGCAGTCCTTTTACAAAATATGGAAAAAAATTATTGATCAAGAAAGGTTTTTCCAATGATAGTCCACTCCCCACTTTTCACCATATGACAGGATGTGACCCCTGGGATTATTGTGGAAGAAATAATATACATTTGCTGAAAATCATTGTAACATTGAACAATAAAGGTATGTAAATCAATAGTCCCAAATAAAGTAACAGTTTGTATAGTAATGTATTTCTGAATACAGCAGAAAACACTATTGACCAAGGTGATGGGGAAAAGGAGAATGAAGAGGAAAGACGGGGAAAACCTCCCCAAAAAAGGACAAAAATCATGTTCGATTGGGAAGAAGTCATCACTCAGGTGCTGAAGTCCAAAGGAGAAGAAATGTCTGTCAAGAAACTGAAGAAAAAGGTAAAAGGACTTTTTGGGTTAGCATCTAGGATTACCAAACAGATCTTTTTCCATATATGCATTATAGAGAAAAAAATTTTGTATCCTAGTACTTGTCATTCATGGTGCATGGTTGTTAGCTCTACTGGTCATAGATCAGGAGAGCTTATGCAATGTTTTTTTGTCCGTCTGGCATCAGGTGTCCATTAGCACAAGTTTGTTGTTGTTACTTCTCCAATACCACTGGGAGGATTGCCATGAAACTTTTCAAACACATTCATTTAATGGTCTAGTCGCTCCTGAATGAAAATATTGACCCTCATATCCAGTATGTCCACCATGGCAACCATATTCAAAATCTTATCGTTACTTGTCTTGAATGGATAGTCATGTCGACATGGGGTTTTCACTAAAAGACTTAATATGATCTGTAGTTGGTCCTAAATGAAAAGGGTGCCAATTTGACATCCAATATGGCAACCAATGGTTGCCTGCTTGTAAATGTTATCACTACTCCAGAAGATTGGATGGTCATATTGACATGTTGTTTACATTAAAAGACTGGATGGTCATATTAACATGTGGTTTACATTAAAAGACTGCTTATGTCCAGATGGCCCCAAGTGAAAATGATGCCGTTTTGACAGCCATCTTGAAAATCTTATTGCTGCTACTCCAGAACAGATTGTTGAGTTGACATGGGGTTTTCACCAAAACACTTCTTATGATCTCTGGTTGGCCATCTTGAAAATCTTGTTATGGCTACTTCTCCCAAATGGATGGCTGTAGCGACATGGGGTTTTTCACTGAAAAAAACTTCTCTTGATGCTTAGTTGTTCCAAAATGAAACTGCCAAGCTGACCTCCAGTATGGCCACTATAGTGACCATCTTGAAAATCTTGTTATAGCTACTATTCCGGTTTGGTTAGTCATAGTGACTTGGGGTTTTCACTGAAAGACTTCTTATGATACCTAGTTGGTTCTCAATGAAAATAGTGCCAATCAGACAGGTATTTGTGAACAATTTAACTAAAATATAAGAAGATAGTTTTGTTACCAGATGTATTATGTTCCAGAAACAACATTCTAAAACCTTCTTGTATTTCTACATGTATGTTTTAATTATCTTTTAAATTTGACAAACTGCATAGACCCAGAGGGCAGTTATCTCTGAGAGTTTTTTTCTGGCCTTTTGAAAGGCTGTTTCACACTCATCTGTTTTGTTGAGAGTATGGGTAAAAGTAATGTTAGTTCGTTTCCTCAAGGTATCTGAAAGGATAGTGTTCCACGAGGTTAGAAATTCTGGGCAATTTGTCAACCTCAGGCGCAAGTTGATCTCTAGCCCTCAAGCTATTGATTGGTGCAGAGGTCCTCTCCCTACTGAACCAGTTCTTATCATCATCCATCTTAATGGTGTTGTAATATATTTGTGAGATTTTATTGGTTTTAGTAAGTATACTTTTTTATACATAATTTATTGGTAGTTATAATCATTTCAAGATGCATTGGTGATCTAGAAATGACATCAGAAATTGCATCAGTGGCTGTCCATATTTTCCACAAACATATGAATCTCAAAATAATGTTACATTGGCATTATCCATCGGTCTATATTGTTTGTTCTATTGATTGGTCTTAACAAACTGCATAGACCCAGATCTGCTGGCGCATTATGCGGTGGCAGATCTGGGTCTGTGCAGTTTGCAGTTGGATCTGACAAATAAGAGAGGATACATTTTCAGCTGAATGGTCTTTTTTGCAATTGATTTTCATTGAAAATTGAAGTGAAGTGAATTTTATCGTGAATACATTTTCAAATAACAATATTGCATTGAAAGAGGATACTGAAGGTAATTGACAGTCAAGTTACTGTATGACACCTGCATACATACTGGAAAACAGTTACTGTTTGCCTTAGACTTTCTAATGATCTAGAATTACTGCTCTCAACACTACTTATTGAATTATGACCAAAGTTTGGATTTTAATAGCAATAATACAATACCTGTCACTACTGCCTTGCGTACCTTCTGGTACACTAAGTCCACTCGTCCGGGTTTATAATTCCAACCTCCCATTTTACATACCTGCCATAACACGACGTGTCATGCAAAAAACACTATTTTTTTCAAACAAACCCCCCAACACGGTTGTGTTTAGAAAAACACAATTTTCAGTAATCTTAGAAAGAAAAAAGAAAAAAAATTCAGAGAGAGCGAGAATTTTTTCCACCACTTTAAAGGTCCTTAGCATGTAGTCCTTATAAACAGTAAACAGTCCTGCTCAGAGCCAATGTAAAACTATCCTCAGGGCAATAGATCATCATAGAGGCAATTAAAAGGTAAGGTGGTCACACATAAGCAACCCCCTTTTCACAGATTACTTAATTGGCTGTTAAGCAGTGTTAAATTCTTTGAAGATTGATGTGGGAGAGCACATTAGGCTAATTTGCATAGGTAAAGTGGAACAACCCAATATTCATTTGAAGTTATGTAAATCAAGGAGATGCATGTTGAAGAACAAAAGTTGTTACACATCATTGCCTTGAATGAGAATGTTAAAGCCATCTTTATTAAAGATTATTGGCAAGTTTGTGATAAGCGGCAATATTTCTTTTAACTCAGATTTCACTCCATATATGAAAACCCAAAACACGATTATTATGGTAGTAGGAATAGTGTACAAGTGTGATTCAGTTTTTAAGGCAAAATGTCAAAATGCAACTGCATAATTCAGGAAAGGATAAGCCATCTGCCAAGTGATCAAAGCCAGCAAAACTAAATTTCAGAAGTCCTGGATGGAGTTTGACTTTGTAAAGCGCAGCAGAAAGGGGGAGCATTTTTTTTTTTGCACACATTGCAAAACACAATATCAACATAAGTCATTCTGGAGTGTACAATATCCATTGATGTAGCAACACCACCCAGTATATTTAACACTCGCTCACAGCAATGCAGATGCAGAAAGATAATTTTCTATGCTGAGAAAAATTCAACAAGATCTTTGGGGAAGTTTAAACAACAGTACCATCCAGTCTCTAATGAGTGCCAAGATGAACACAAATCACTCTTGCATTACAACTATCCCCCCCCCCCACGAACTATTGAGAGCAGCAAAGACTGCATCTGATTAAGAAAATATTCCACTGTCCAGTATTTCACTATTTTTTGTTTGTAAGTGTATTAAATGCTTCAAAGAAAGCATGTATGATGTTATTTTCTTTTTTTAAAAAATCAAATTTGAATTTCAAGTAATTTTGTTAACTTTATTCTCAATTGGACGATGTTGCTTTTTTGGGTCATGCGCACTGACCCCCCTTGAGACCACAAAACGCACATTTTGAGTCTCCAAAACCCTCAACACTGTCTGGGAATATGGCTGGTATGATTATATAGAAAGTAGAGAGGGTGGCAAATGGCCAGTCTCCGGTTTTCTACTCACAGATTTTTCTGGTCTCCAAAAATAGTGGAAAGATTTGGCTTATCATCGATCTTTCCACCCTAAACAGGTTTCTTCAGGAGGAACCATTCAAGATGGACATCCCAATTTTTCCTCCTCACAGGAAATACCTCTGGTTTTGCCTGGACCAGGAGGCTTTCCAGTTTCAAGCTCTGCCATTCAGCCTAGCCTCCGCTGCCAGAAGTTTTACCAGGGTGATGGGAGTAGAAAGAGTCCCTCTTGCAAGATCTGTCCCACTGCTGGTCCACTGTGATCCAGCCAAGACTCATCCAAGCCTAGAGAAATCGGATCCTTCTCAGGATTTTGTTTATGTAGGGATGAATTTCTTCACCAATTTTGGGTTCATGTCCCACTAGACAGGATAGACAGAATCCTGACTTTTTGGCGGTTCTTCAAGCCAAGACCTCATTGGCTCACCTATATCTATCCTTCCTGAGATCATTGAACTCTGCAGTGGACTTGGTTCCCCTAGGAAGAGTGTCCTTGTGCCCTCTCCAGTTCTCCTTTTGGTGAACTGGAAACCGCACAAGGATCCCGTCGGCTCAGATTGCACTGTGGTCAGAATTTTATCACCACTTGACTTGGTGGGCCAATCGAGAACAGTTTCTGGCTGGAGTCCCAATGCATGCCCCCGAACCCAACTTCTATTTGTACACAGATGCATCAGATTTGGGTTGGGGCACCCACTTGGAGCCAGAAGGGGTAGTTCTTCATGGCTTGTGGTCCTGGGAAGAAGCTACACTTCACATAAACAATTTGGAATTGAGGTCGTTATTTTTAGTTCTACAGAGTTGTGTCAACCAAATAAGGAGTCATTGTGACAACACATTGGTAGTAGCATAGCTCAGGTGACAAGGAGGTACACATGCTCCTCTTTGCATGGAGGTTTGGAACCTCCTTCGCTGGTCAACCTTGGAGGGGGATTACACTCAATGTTTCACATTCTGGGCAAGAAAAATATTCTGGTGGACAGTCTGTCCAGGAGATGCAAAGTAGTCCTCACAGAATGGCCTTTGCACCAATCTGTAGCAGAGTCCTTGTTCAGACCTAAGGGGCAGACCCTTGGTGCACTTGTTTGTGACAAGACTGAACAACTAGTGCCCATTTTATGTCTCTCCAGTCCCAGATTAGAGGGCCTGGGCAGTTGACACCTTCAGTCGAAGGTGGGATTGTATGTTTGCTTATACCTTTCAGAATGATTCCATAAGTGCTCCACAAAGTTAGGACTTCCGCTGCTCAGCTCATTCTGATAGCCCCTCTGTGGCCCCAATGATCATGGTTCAGTGATCTACTTGACCTGTTGGTAGACCAGCCCAGGGCATTACTTCAGAGGAGGGACCTGCTGTAATAGTACAGGGGGTTTCTTCTCCTCAACAGCCAGTTGGAGGTGCTGCCTGGCACACGAATCGTGCAAAATTTGTGTGAATGTGTGCACTTTGAGAGCAGCGATGCATGAGAACTCTGGCAAATTAATTAAAAGTTTCGCATATTAAAATCTACTCTGCGCAGTATACAATTTTTATTTAACTGTTAATCCTTAAAGTGCTTGTCGTGACATTAGTCGCACTGCCGGTAGAGGTCTCGTAGCGCTTGTCGCTACATCCATCTTTTTTTCAGGTAGGCAACTGTTTACAGATCTGTGTACTTCAGCTTGGCATGAATGGTTGGTTAACTAAATTTGATTGGCACATTAGGATCTGGAACAAGCATTCTGTCATAGTCTGAACATTGCATTCATCAAGAAAGTTTTACAAATGTTTGTTTAAAATACGGGCTACCTAGAAAACCCTTCTGATGACGATTTCGTTCGGTGCATAGAAACACTGAAATGTACGAAAACACCGGAACACACTTAAATTATATACCATTGTGTATCATTGGCTTTGTATGTATAATTCATAACTTTGATAATTTAATATTAATTATATAATAGTGTTGGTGGATTGAGAATTGTACTAAATAGATCTTTAACAAATGAATTTAGGAAATGGATATTATTCATTTGTCAGAACGGACTCTTGAATGAAAGTTAAAAACTGTACATGTAAAGTGGCCCAGCAAGAAATTCTGCCCCCCCCCCCCCACACTTAGTTTTGGGGCCCTCTACCCCCCAAAAAAGTTGTTTGATGGGAATTTTGGGGCCCCACTGAACCATGACCCCTTCACACACACACACCACTTGGGCGGTTGCTATGCCACTGTGTATGTATGAAATATTCTAAATACAATAAAAATGAATGAATCATATTGCAATAATTATATAATTATATTTCAGTTGAAAACAATATATTTTTATGTTGAAAATATTATCCTATGGAAGAGAAATGTATGAGATGCTCGTTTCGATATATTAATTTTAGTAATAAATAATTAGTATAAAATTCTGGTTTGGTAACTGTCCTACTGTCCTATATTGTTTTGCATTAAATTGCTTGTGTATATAATGTTAACGAAAATACAAAGATATGAAGATATATTAATTTCCTGATACTGAATGAGATTGTGCTTATCAGAATAAAGTATATGTGATTAATTTAGGTGTTTCGGAGTGTTCTTTCAGCAACACATGTCCCTTCAGCAATTTGAATAATAAACAAGTGTCATACATCTGAAACACCACATGCTAAGGTGCTAGACAGTATATTCATTACGGTGAATAATTATTCAATTATTTCTCTTATTTGCAATTGCTTTTTTGTATTTAGAATGAGTGAATAAAATCAAAAGAAATTGAAACAAGTGTGGTTGTGTGAAAATATAGGTACAGATATGCATAATTTATATTACACTACTTTTAGATGTATTAGGTTTAATGACTACATTTAATTAATATATTCTTAATTGGTCTTGTAAGTTTTAAATCATAATTATAATATCAATAATAATAATAAAAATGACATAATTTAATAAATATAAAAACATAATTTATATTACAATACTTTCAGTTAAATTAGGTGTAACGACTACATTTCATTAATCAATTCTTAATTGATCCTCTTTGTCCAGATATCAAAAGTAAATAGCTTAATTAAAATATATTAAAAAGAGCAATTATTCTTTCATGTTTACAGCAAGATAGTTCAGTGCTTTTATTAAAAACATCATTGTAAAACGTGACACTCAAGATTGTACCAATGTCTTTACTCCCCTTAAGTAGATGGGTTTGTAAAGGTGGGTACCTTATGAAATGTCAGTATTGTGTTTCATGCCACATTCTACTTACCTTTAGTCAGTCTTGTTTGTCGTGTCTTTAAAAACAAAAAAATTTATGGATCTTCATATAAAAATGCTGAAAATCTGAAAATCTTTCATTTGGCTTGGTTTTTTTACTGAATCAGTCAAGATGGTTGAATTTCCTTGTTGTACATGTAAATCTGAATGTCAAAGTGATACAATTCATTGCTCAGCTTGTTGTAAATGGTACCATAGAAAGTGTATTGATATTGTTGTAAATGGTACCATAGAAAGTGTATTGATATGTTTGAACAAGAACTTTAATCTTGGTCTCAAAAATCACTGAATTTCTTCTGCAAATCCTGTGCATTTTTGAAGATGACGAGTATGATGCTAGCATGGCTTTATTGTGTGGGCATAAATACTTAGTTTATTGCAAAAATTTTAAAAGATTCTTGTTATTTGGATTGAAACAAAATCTAGCTGACTGAATTGCTTAAATATTACTCATACATCAAAAATTTCAATAATTCTTAATATTAAACTTTAAACTTTTATTTACTTAACAATCAAACAATGATTTTTTAATATTTATGGAGATTCCCACCTGTTCCAGTAATGTACATTTTCATATTAATCTGCTCTCAAATTCTTGCCTATAAAATTTGCTACTGCATCACTTTTCATCAGTAACGAAAGTACACATTACTCTATTATATAATTAAAATTAAATTATCAAAGGTATCAATGGTATACCTACATAAACAATGATACACTATGGTATATACAGTATAATTTAAGTGGTATACCTACATAAACAATGATACACTATGGTATATACAATATAATTTAAGTGGTATACATACATAAACAATGATACACTATGGTATATACAATATAATTTAAATGGTATACCTACATAAACAATGATACACTATGGTATATACAATATAATTTAAGTTTTTGAGGTGACGGGTATTGTATTACTGCTATGAAAATGTAGTTTGTTTTTGTTTTGTTTTTTTGGAGAGGGTGGGGTAAACTAATTTTAATAATGTAATACATAACTGTCACTATTGCAAGATTCCCTCCTCCTACCCCATGGCCCAAGCTTAATCTGGGTCAAAGTCAAATAGGAAGAGTTTCCTGCATGAGTCAATGATGTGGTAGTCAGACTGGTTCTAGGTTCTCTCTGTTCTGGATTTCTAGAATGTTCTACATAAAGGGAGGTTGGAGTTGTGAGCTCGGACAAGATGACTTAGTGTCCTGGAAGGTAAGCAAGGCCCTCCTCCCACTGCAAAAAAACCCCCTTTTTAATCATTTTATTATGATCTTGGCATATTCAAAGATATTGTGAAACAGTTCATAGGGTAAGCCTGTATGTATGTGTGTCATGTTCTTGAACTTCTTCTACACCATTATAGCTAGGTACATGAAGCTTGGGTCAATGATAGTGTCATGGGTGTAGATCCCTGAGAGTGGGATGGAGTTGGATAAGGGTGATTTTTCCTGAATTTCAAATTGCTTCAGAGTTGTTTGACTCGCATGTCTGAAAATTTACTTGTGTGATCAGACTGAGACCTCTGGGTCATGTCCTGGGATCATTCCCTATGCTCCAGATACATAGCCCTTGGGTCATAACATAGAAGCTATTGAGATCCCCACCCAATCACTAAGTATACACTGATTGGGCATAAAAAGACAAATGTATACATGTAACCGATATACTCCAGGTACATACTTAGCTCCTGGGTCATACCTTGGAAACTATTCAGATTGCCACCCTAAAACCATATGGGCATATAAAGACATATTTATACATGCAACTGATATTGACTTCAGGGTCCATCCTTACTAAAATCAACCATAATGATCTTTGATCATTATTTTCTTGGGGTTTTTGTGTTCACCGTCTTGGCACATTTGGGGAACTTTCTTGTGCCAAAGATGAAAAATAAAAATCATTGATACAAGGGGTGCAGACTAAAATAAACCCTGCAAATAACATTTGCCCTCAGGAGATGTCATATGGTCTATTTCAACTGACTAGATGTGATTCTAGTGACACTAAAGATTCATTTTTTCATGGAATAATATTTGTGTGGATTTTCTAGTTACTGCAAACCACAACTGCATAAAATATTAATGTCACTAATGACATCATGAATAAGTACCAACAACGACATTTTTTACAAAATGGTTACTAACAATACCCACAAAAAGAAACGAATTAACAGTAAATAAAGAGTCAAAATATCAAGCCAGTATATGCGTAACGTAGGAACTTACTTTGCTGAAATCAAATTTTTTTATTTTTTACTGTTGCAGGTTCTTGCAGAATATCTCTTCAAAGGAGGTTCCGACAAGTCTGAAGAAAAACTCTGGGCCAAATTTAACAAGAAGCTCATGAAAAATCCCAAATTTAAAGTTTTTAAAGACAGGGTAAAACTTTCTAAACACTAAGTTCTTCTCTGTTTCCAAGCATGTGTATCTTTATGTTTTAGTAAAGATTGCAATTATTATGTTCATCTCTTAGTGTTAATCTTTTACCCCTTATTTGTGAAAATGCAGCTCTTGAGGAAAATCTTAAGAATTGCACATTCTAAAATACACTGTATTGGAAACTATGTCATCATTTGTGTACCTACTGGAAATCTGTGCATCTGATTTTGTTTTATTTTTGACACACTATGCATCTGATTTATCTAATTTTTATTAATTTTGTGTAACTTCATAAAGAGAACAGAAAGTCATACAAATCTACCTGAAATAAAACAATTCAGGTGCACAGGTTCTGATCCTGTGAGATTGTTGTATGTTGATTGCATACAAGTTCTGTCAACTTAAAAAACATGCTCTCAACAGCTTATATGGTAGTATCATGTGGTCTATCTGGTGGAGAAAACAGAGAAAACAGAAACTACGTAACCTTGGATGGTTTGGTTTAGTTTATGGTGTTTTATGGCACATCAACTCACTCTGGTTATATCGTGCCAAAAAAAGTTGCCTTGCCCAGAGACACATCATGACAACTAACCTGTGCTGATCCAATGTCAGGATTTGAATCCACACAACCTTGGATGTCAAACCACATGCTTTGCATGTATCAGAACTAGGGATCAAACCTGAGAATACAGAAGTGCAAGTGTGCATCTTACAGCTGTGCCATCTAGGCAAAAATATTCTACATTAATCCAAGGCAGTAGCACAAGCGGATTTGGACAAGATCTGCTCATTACTGAACTGATCTGTTGGGGTTAAGCTTAAAACTGAATTTAATTCAATCAAACATTGTGGAGCCAGAGTTTTCACAAGCAAAAAGGATGCTTGTTTATGTTGATCTCTATCAGACACATCAGAGATTTTTCAAAGATAAAGCTTCAAATAAAATCCAGTTCAACAAAACTGGTGATGTTGGAGTGCTCACAAGCTATATGGATACAATGATGAACTGACACTCACTTTTTCTATGTTCTCTTTCCAATGTGGCAGATGAAGAATACATGTAAATATGTAGCACTGACTGAATACTGTAGTGGCTAACTAGTCAAAGGCTGATTGTAAAAACATGTTCTGGCGATGTCCAAGTACAGTGGTTTTCATGTAAAGTTTAAAGCTGATGTTCAAAATTGTATAATAAAAAATAATAAAAATTTCTATAAATTTATAATCTTGGTCATGAGGTCCATAGTGTTACCTTATTATATCTGGAATTGGGCTATAACAGGGGTAGAGCTATAACACCTCATCTCTACAACTGGTTCTGTACAAGGGGTGCCACTCTCCAATTATGTGTTTAATGTTCTGAAGCTTGTTTGTGGAGTTTTCATTCCACATAACATATTTTGCCAAGTATATAGAACATGCCAGTTTATATAATATTTCAAGTCTGGGAAATGAAATCTTTCATTCAGACTTTGGCCGTTTTCTGCACTTTCCTTAGGCAACCAACTCTACAAAAGACTTTTTCCAGATTTTATGAGCAAATCATGTTTCTGTAAGATTTGGGATATTAATGGGTTGTCAAATTTAAAGTTTTGCAAACTTTTAGTGTGGAAAGGGAGGGAATCCAAAAAGTTGGCTCTTTTTTTAATTATTTACCTTTGAAGTCCAGGAAGTGAAAATGACTAAACAGAGCTAGCAGTTTTTTGAGAGGTGCACATCTTAAGTAAGACCAAGCTGTATACTCAATAAGCCAAATTGGACCCATCAATCATACATCAAAATAAAGTGAATTAAAAGTTCTTTTAACAATACCTAAGATATACAAGGTCTTTTTTAAATAGCCAGGATAACCAGTGAGGAAAACCTGGGTAATTTTTTTTTTTTATAAAAATCTAACCCTATGCAAAATATGAAACTGTAGAGTGCCACCTTAAAACAAATATGAAAATTTGTGCAATTGCTTTTCTCTTTCTCATATCATCATGTATTCTTTTCTCAACAAAATGGTATATTAACATTGATGCTATGCATGAAAATAAGCCAATTATGCCTATTTTGCTCTTGCTTAAACAATATGCCTTGTGGCAGTATTTTGTGTGCAATGACCTCAATTATGGGGAAATTAGAAGTCTTAGAACACAGAAGTAAAGTCAACTTAAATTTAAAACAGTTGTATTAAGTGAAAGAAAAATATAGCAAAAATGTTTCTTTTCATTCATTTGTAATAAGATTAAGGAAAAAATGATGATAAAGCAGATACACTTTCTCCCGTATACTAGTGTTAGAAGAATTAGCAAACTTTTTACCCTTTGACCTTTGAACCTGAACTCTTCCATCTCTGTTCAAACTGTAAAGTTTATAAGTGACATTTCAGGAATAATTGTGGCAAGTTTCATGTCCCTGTCTTTTAGCAAAACATTGGTTGCTATTGTTAAGAAAATGCAAGGTGTAGTTTTAAAATAGCTCACTTTTCATCAGAGGGGGGGGGGGGCTTGGCTTGTGTGGAACCTTGCTACTGACAAATACTGTTCTGTGGAAAAAATGCATGAGAATTAATTCAAAAGGACTGTTTAGACGCTTGCGACTTAAATGTTTCAGCTATACAACCAAAATTAAATCATATTATAATAATAATACATACGTGTTCTTTATGAAGGTGCTCTACAGATATTATGTACTTCTGAAAGAGTGACAGGGGTAAGGTGAAGTTGTTTGAATTTGCAACATGCACAATGAAGAGAATGTTGGCATACCTCTATGCTATTTTCATGTACTGTGGCTGAAATTTCTGTACATATTGTACTTGTGGAAATTGTACATGATCTAAGCACACGTCAGACAGAAATCAGCCTGAATTAGTCAAAAGTACACTATTTTCAGCAGTTATTAAAATAGGGAAACAAATTTTTCCATAGTAGGCAATACCAGCCTCTGAAAGTACAATGAATGAATTACAAAAGATATAAAAAGTAAAAAAAGTTATTGGCTCTTTTTTTAGTTATTTACCTTTGAAGTCCAGGAAGTGAAAATGACCAAGCAGAGCTAGCAGTTCTTAATTAAGACCAAGCTGTATAATCTATAACCCAAATTGCACCCATCAATCATGCACCAAAATGAAGTGAATTAAAATTTCTTTTAACAATACCTAAGATATACAAGGTCTTTTTTTAACTAGCCAGGATAATCAGTGAGGAAAACCTTGGCAATTCTTTTTCTATAAAAATCTAACCCTATGCAAAATATGAAACTGTAGAGTGCCACGATACAGAAATGCATGGTCATGATGGTTGGCTCTGAAAATGAGAGGATTTGTAATGATGGTTGGCTCTGAAAATGAGAGGATTTGTAGATGACTTTATTTAATGGTTAAGAGCAAATATTATTTGTTTGTATTTTAATAACTAAGGCGGTAATGTGGGAATGGAGAATTTTTTGGTATTGGCCAGATTGATTTTTGCAGCTTTTAGATGAAGACAAATTCTTATGTGGAAAGGTGAAATGAAATTTGGTTTCTGATTGTACAAGGTTTGGTATTTGGGCCTAAAGAAGACTTCATATGCGGAGTCAGATGGATTAGAGGATAGTTTGGTAGGATACTGATGACCCAATTTAGTTGTCTGCATTGAAGTGATGGTTCATGTGCTTTGATAGAGGTACTTTCTGAAGGGGAAGTTCTAAATAGTCAAGTTCAGATCTTACTAAAGTCCTGTATAACCAGAGTAGAACCTTCCAGTCTCCTCCCCAACCTGTTTGCCACAAGTATTAAATCCAGGGCCTTTATATATTTGTCCGCAAACTATCTAATATGTGGAAAGTTAGTTTGCAGTCTAGAATCAATCCTAAAATTGTGGGATTTTGCACAACAATGATAAGAGCATCATTAAGATAGATATTTGGGTCAGTATGCATTTTATATCCCCGTAATTGGCAGAATTTATTAATACAATAATTTGAGCGCATTTTCTTCTGACCATTTCTGAACTAAATTTTACCCTTTACTTGTATATCAATTGGGAGGTTGAACTGCGTAATTTACACACAACTTTACCATAAAGTCAGTACTTGTAATCCTTTACAAGGCTACTTGCACATGTCTAAACAGATAATTTGTTGTAAACACTGGATTGGTATTGGGTATGCTTTTTTTCAGCATGCGATGGATGACATAGTCATAGTATTTGTAACAAGGCCAGGGGCTGCATGTTGAGCCCACGATCAATGTATCAATGTAGAACTTGTGACCTTGCCCCAAAAGTCAAAGGTTAAGCAAGCATGTTGCAGAATGAACTGTCTTAGTTTCATAATGATTCATCCACTGTATTAACAAAGTCCGTCAAGAGATTTATGAAATATAGTCACATAAAAAACTTCAACCAAAACCTTAATGCAAATTTTCTGTGACTGTGACCTGGACCCCAAGATCAAAGGGACAAGAGTGCATGCCACAGAATGAATTGTCTTAGCTTCATAATAATTCATCTAATATATGACAAAAATCCATCATGTGGTTTAAGAAATGCAAGCAAATGAAAAACAATAATTAAACCAAAACCTTAACACACATTTTCTAGACTGACATTCACCCCAAGGTCAAAGAGGGAAGCATGCATGTCACTGAATGAATGGTCTTAGCTCCATAATGATTCATCCTAAATATGAAGAAAATCCATCAAGGAGTTTAGGAAATGCGAGCAAATGAAAATGTGTTAACCAAAACCTTTTTCTATGAATGTGCCCTTGACCCCAAGGTAAAAGAAGCAAGGGTGCATATCATCAAATGAATTGTCTTCGCTTCAGTTATGAAGAAATCCATTATGCGGTTTAGGAAGTATATAAACAAATGATAAACTTCAACCACAACCATAATGCAAATTTTATATGACTAACCCCGACCCCAAGGTCATAGGAGTGAGCGAATATGTTATAGGATGAATAATCATCTTAGCTTCAGAAAAATGTAGTGATAATATTAAGGTACTGAAACTGATTTTATAATGTCTCTCAAATAACAAATTTCTGGTGTGATCATATGAATGCCTCTATTCAAGTTGAAAAGAAGTTGAAATAAAGCTGACAAATGATAGAAAAATTCATTTAACAAAATGTGATGAAAAAAGTAGTATAAAATCTTATGCATTTACTTTGATCAGAATTCAATCAACCAAAACTCAAGCAAATCATCTTAAAAATGTGCAACTAGATTCTCCTGCTCATGCAAACTTTAAATAATTGGGAATTATTGAATGTAATCATGGATTTGTTGTATCATGCCATGGAAGCAAACATTTTTTTACGGCTGATGCCTTAAGTTTACCAATAAAAACATTTAAATTTGTTCAAAAACTAGAAATATCCAAGTGGACTCATCTTTCAAATCTGTTATTCAGTCTTCAAAAATAACGACTACATGATGTACCTCAAGCCATGAAATCTAAAACAAAAATTGTGATTACGGAACCAGACACATTTTAAGTATGCCATTCCATATGATATTTCTGTATGCAGTTTTTGACCTAGCTGCTCTCTTGCAACTAATGATGTTATGAATAAACTGTATTTACACAGAGTTTTCAAAAAACAGTTGAACAAATTATTCTAAAATTCAATTATAAATACTAGCAATTAGCAGAGTACACAAATTGACAAATTTTGATTGTGAAGAATTGCTTGTAAAAAAATATTTCACATGTGCTAACCTTGTAAAAAAAACTACTTTTGGCAAGAAGTTTGAACTTAATTAGTATTAATATCATTCAAGCAGGTGTGAAGAATATCATAAGAAATGTGTTTTAGTTTGTTCAATAGCACATGGTTTTAATGTTTATCAGAGAACATAATTAGTAATTAAATACCCATTTACTCTAGACTAATGGATTATTGACAACAAAAACAAGTTGTCAATACAATGATAGAACTTGACTTAGTTGATGAAGTAAATCTATTCATTTCATGATTTGCTATTAGTTTTAATCTGTGTGTATATATATTTACATAATCTGTGGGTATATATATTTACATAATCTGTGTGTATATATATTTACATATCATGGCATGGACAATGAAAAGCATCTCCTTTCAGGTTTGATTGAGAAAACAAGCTGTCTTTTTTTTAAACTGTACACTAAAGTTACATAGAAATGAAATTTCAAGATTATGTCTGAAAAATCATGAAGTGCCAGTGTTCCAGCTATTTATTTGTTACAGACTGTTGAGCAAGAGAGGTGCCTTTTATGGTATGGCTACATTTTGGGGCAAAGGGGCACTTTTCAAACAAAAAGTACATCAAATTTCTTGTGCCTTTGGATTTTCACTGGACATGTGCCGAGTCATAATAACAATGGTTTTGCATCATCCAACGTCCAATCTGATTAAATCTATCACATGTTCACAGTCAGTGACATGCCTAATGCAGATCAAGTATGATTGCTTTGTATGGAAATGCTACTATAACCTGCTTACAGCAGTGGCTTGTAATGGCAACAGTGGAACACGGCTTACAAAACCGTTTACCTAATCACAAAAAAAAAAGTTTGTTCCCAGCATGTTTACCAGACAAGTCGTCCCCAGAAACAGTCAATGAACACATATCCTGTCTATTTTTAAGCCTGTGCATGTCACATGGTTGATAAATTGGGCATCATGGGAGAATGTGCTGTTGAAAAATATGTAGTGGACAGGATCATTATACTCTGAATTTGACAAATTTTTAACCTTTTTCCACAAGATTGTTCATTCCATAATTGAACTGGCCCAACCATAATGTACTGACAGTATTGCAGTAGTTGATAACTGCCCAAAGCATCATAATTGTGGCAAGCGAATATTTGTCAGTATCACATTATTTAAGTATTTAAACATGTGCTCACCTACATATTCTCTGGACGTAAACCCCAAATAAAATGCGTTTTAGACAATTAAAAACATCAATGCAACTGAACAGTTACAGAAAAGGGCAAGAGAAAATACTAAATATACAATTTTGTATGCTGGTAATGCAATCAGGAGCTATTTCCGTGAAGTTGAATATCTTAGGATCAATTGAACAGCAAGTCCAACATCTTGTTTACAAATATATAAGCTATTGTACACTGAAACCCTCTTCAAATGCTATGTAGAAAGAATAAATAAACATGTACAGACAATAAGGTTTGGTTTTGTGGGGTTTAATGCCATTTTTCAGTACACAATAGGCTATACATGGCAGCCAGTATATTTGGTGGAAGAAAAACCCAGGGAGAACCACCGACCCACACTGGCAAGCTTTCTCACATACTCATGTTCGTCAAGCTGAGACTCAAATTCATTGTGGACAGAGGTAAGATGTGTGAGTGATCTATAAAGGTTAGCCCCTTAGACCACTTGGTGTACAGGCATTTAAGCCTGCTGATTCAATTAAGTGTTGTAGTATTCACAGATTTAAAAAAATTAAATGTTTCTTGATCCAATCCCAAGCAATAGTGTAGTATCCAACAATAAGTTTTTAATAGACAAGGTTTTATATTGGAAACTTGAAGGTATTCACTTATTTCATGTTGCAATAACAATCAACTACAGGACTGATCAAAATTTATTTTTAACAACTTGTCCTGGACAAGTAGTTTCAGAAAATTCACTTTTCCCAAATACTTTTTCACTTGTCCCAAAATTTCAATCATTTGCATCAATTTGATAAGATATATGCACATTAATATGTAGAAAGAACCCCCCCAAAAATTACATTATTCATTTCTTCATTGGTCTTAGTTTTTCAAAACCATAGGTTGATTTGATATATTTTGCTGCATTTGTCATATTTGCATTCGAAGCTGGATTTGAATGAATCTCCATGTACATGTCTGTCACCTGGACCAGCACTAAGTCAGCAGTTGATAGCTGTGTCTGGGATGTTGTTTCCACATTTTCCTACTCTGAATTTTCCTTATTACATTCCTTGCTGAAATAGTTTAGTCAAGTCGTTTTATTCACATAGTTAAGACCACCTCGCTTGACAGCTACTTCTAAAGTGATCACAAGATTTGCCCTTTAAATATAAACACAGGAAGTTCCTTATTTAGTGTAACTGTTTTGCTTCTAATGCAATATTGCACATGGACAGTTGATCCTCTGTATATTTGATTTAAAATTAAAGAATCATTACCAGTTCATAAAATAAACCAACACTAATGTCCGTAAGGTTCCTTTCATTTAATTGCTTCGACTCGCTGATTGAAATCAATGGGTGATCCACACACAAGTATCTGGGTTGAATAAACACAATATAACAAGGCTGTTTAAAACAATCTAAACTAATCATTCTGGCATTGTTTTAAGTGTTTTGATCGGCCAATAATTCTCTGACTTTGCCCAATATGCAGTCAAGCAGTAATTAGAATGCGCACATGATATAGTTATCACTGACCACTTAAGGAAAGTGTTGTATAAAAGTTGTGAATGAATAAATGGAAAGGCAGATTCAAGCAATCAGTATGCCTGGAGGACATGAATGGCCTGATAAAGGTAGATAAAGTGATCAAAGCATGAAAATTAGCACCTGCCCAACTTGTTTTAAATTAGGAAAAAAAACACTTGTCCCGGACTAGTACCCTGGATAATTTAACTTGCCCGACTTCAAAATTGAATCATCCAGAATGTGGGGCTATTTTCAATATGTTAACTGTGGCAGCCATATTTTAGGTCAGATCAGCACCATTTTCTTCTGGTGAAAACATATCAATACGACTTTCCATTCTTTAGTGTAGCAATAAAAAGATGTCCAAGATGGCTGCCATGCTGGATGTCGGATTGGCACCATTTTCATTTAGTACCATCTAAACGTCAATGAAGATATGACTTTCTGTCTAGGAGGAGTAGCAATAAGATTTTAAAGCTGGCCACTGCTGTGGCCATATTGGACATTCAAGCATAACTATTTTCATTTAGCACCAACCATGCATCTTAAGAGTCTTCTGGAGAAAATCCCATATTGATATAACCTTCTGTTCAAGAGGAGAAGCAATAACAAGATTTTGGAGATGGCTGCTGTGGTGGCTGCACCATTTTCATTTAGGACCAACTAGGCATCATAAGAAGTCTTTTAGTGAAACCCCTATGTTGATAAGACCATCCACTTGGGAATAGTGATAACAAGATTTTAAAGATGGCCACTGTGATGGCTATATTAGCTGTCCAAGTGGAACCATTTTCATATAGGACCAACTAGACATCATAAGAAATCTTTTGGTGAAAACCCCATACTGATGTGACTTTCTGTTCATGAGGAGTAGTGATAAGATTTTCAAGATGGCTGCCATATTGAACATCAGGTCATCACCATTTTTATTTATGACCAACTAGACATCACAAGAAGTCTTTTAGCGAAAATCCCATGTTGATATGACCATCCATTCTTCTGGAGTAGCAATAACAAGATTTTCAAGATGGCTGCTATGGTGGCCATATTGGATGTCTAAGCAGGAGCATTTTCATTTAGTACCAACTAGACCTTGGGATGAATGTGTGCGCACAGTTTCATTGCAATCCTCGAAATAGTTTAGGAGGTATAGTGATAACAAACTTGTGCTAAATGGACGGACATTGGAAAACAGACAACAGGCCATCCCATTAGTTCTCCTGGTCTACATTTTCTACATGAATTTACATTAAAATGTATATATTTATCACCAGTGTAAAAATTTGACATCTCCCTGTGCATCGTACGAATGGTATTAATACTGCCTTTATTTTGTTGTAAATAATGTTCAAAATAAACATGTCCAAAAATGTTCAAATTTTTAAATGCATGTTCCAGTCTTTGTATCATCATGGAATGTTCTCAAATGCTCTTTACATCAATTAGCAAGGGGAAAGTTGGTTATGATAACTGTATTATGACTATGACTTACACAGAGCAGAACATACAAGAGTGCATTTAATATCAGTGATAGTTTCTGTGGAACTCTACCAGATTGATTGACTGAGTGGTGTTTTATGGCACATCAACACATGAAGGTTATATCATGCAGCAGCAATGGGAGTAAATGTCTTTCACAAAGACGCACCATAGTGAATGACCCAGGCTGGTCTGGGCAGAATTCAACAAACCTGTACCCTTCTGGTTGCAAGTCCAGAATGCTAACCACTGTGCAACCACAGCTCTCCAACTCTCGCAGAATCTTTCAATATTCTGAATAATTCAGAGTTAGTCCAAGTCTCCTCCGACTTTCCCCATCCCCTGTTAGATATTTGGACAGTTATGTTGGAATGGAATGTGAGACACACCCCCATTCAAAGAAATGGAATTTGCAAAACCCACATGGTAGCTGCAGAGAGTAGTCACTTTACCCTGGGGCTAGCAAAATTTTGCAAACTTATCTCAAACCCTACCTGCCTGAAATCATCAAGAAGAATATTAAGCTTCTAAGACGTAACAACAAAATCATAATTAGTAAGTTTAATTTTAAAAAATGCAGACATATGAGCTGATTATTCATTATTTACAAGCAGATTCAATTCTACAATGCAGCATTGCTTAGCCATATGATTGCCAAATCTTGTAGCCAATGTAATTGAACACCACTGAATTATCATCAGTCTTTTCTCTACGTAGGTTGTTTGCATCACATGGTCATTTGATATTTGATGCCAATAAAAATGTAGGCAGCAAGATTTGGGATTATGTGACCAAGCAATCTGAGAAATGGCCTAGTACAAGATCCAGTTTGTAAACACTGTCATTTTTACCTGTGTGTCAGCTTCAAGTGTGGGCTTATTAAAGTGATGAAAAGTCATCTACTTGTCGATTTCTACTGGTGGGGTTTCATACAAGGCTGCATTATTCTGCTAGCCGAATTATGTAATACTTGCCTGCTACTATTGCATTGTTTACCTCTTTGGGATGCCAAGTCCCCAGTCCAAGCTGAATGTTCCCTCTTCCAATTAGTAACTGAAGGCCCAGAAATGAAAAGAACATGATTCCAAACAAAAACTGGTATAACAAAACAATGCACTTACCCTTGCGGGAAGCGAGTAGATGGCTTGGCCACATGTGCCGTCAAGATTGGACCCAACAAGTAAATGCCTTCGCTCTGGTGCACCAAAGATCAAAAGTAAAAGGATGAAAGGTAGTGTGAGACCGCCAGAAGGTTGTAAGGTTGTTTTCACAGCGTCATCCAAAGAGGTGCGATTTAGGTAGGCCCAAGATGCAGCAATAGCCATAACTTCATAGGCTTGAATTCTCATGAAAGAAAGATCCCTCTCGGTGTGGGTCAGATGAGCAAAGGAACCTATCTTTATCATCTCCAGTAAAGATATGACCGAGATGGGAATTTCAGTAGGAATTGGAGCTACTGAAGGCAGTGGATTCTTAGCCCAAAACCCAGGTTGGCAAAAAAGTGAAACTGAATAATAGTTACTACTGAACTGTACACAACCCTTTTCCACTAACAAGGCATGAAGTTAACTCCTTATTATAGCTGTTGCTAAGGATAGGAGGAGGACTGTATTAAGAGTAAGGTTGTCGAAGGAAGCTTCACTCAAAGGTTCATAAGGGGGTTTTGATAATGCTCAAAGAACACACAAAAGGTTTCATCTAGGCATTAATTAGTGAGATACCAGGGCTCAGAAGCTCAAAATACCCGATGAGATCAGAAAGATTAGGGTCCAATCCTATGGTGTAACCCTTAGAGAACTCGGAGAGTGTTTGAAAGGAAGAGAAGAAAGTCTGCAACTGCATTTAAAGGGGGACAGCTAGGATCAATGTGGTTCCTACTGCATCAATTACAGAAGATAATTCCCTTTACATGGTACACTTTGTAAGTGGACTGTCTAATTGCCTGGGCAATGCAGTTGGCAACCTGCTTGATTTGAACTGGGGCTGCCTGTTTGTCTGCTGAGGCTGACCCTGTTTGAAGTACTTTTGCGAAGGTCCCTGTGGTCAGCCAGGGTGTGCACACTTCCTGGCTGGTTTCGATGGGGTGGAGTCACAGCCAGGGACTGGTGTTGCTGGTCCCTTAAATCCTGTGATGCTATCGAGTACCTCTGAAGAGCATCTGTGACAGTGGTGCACCCCTCAACAGGTTATTCCTGTAATCCCTGCAGAGGTCAAGATGCTATGCAGAAAGCACCACTGACATGGAGAGTGCATGCCTTGACGTTTGTGCCACAGCTTCCAGCATGCACTGCAATGACTCCTCCTTGAAGAGACTGAAGGAGGCAGATGAAACGAAATAGGCATGGGAGGCTATTATCACTTGGGTTAAGGGCCTTACGCTTCAATGCCTATACCGGGCGACTCCTCCAGAATCCAGCTGATATCCCAACTTGGGTTGCACCGGAGTCCAAGAGGGGAGGCTTAAGGGGCCAAACAGGGGTATGAACCTGATAGCTGGAGGCAGAGACCAGTGGGTGGAGTGTAGAAGGGGGGGGGGGGGGGCGGGGGCAGACTACCCCTTTTGTTGCCTGGCAGACTCTTGGATTCTAGAAAACTTCTGCGCAAGCTGCCAAACCAGGAAGCAGAACAAAATCTGAACAAGAGTAGGCCCCCGAAAGTCTCTTCAGACTCGAGAGAATCTTGGCTGTCCTCAGACCTAGAAGGTTTTAGGCACAAGTCTGGGGGAAGGAACCAGTAAACTAGTTTACAGACTTATCAAACGTCCCGACTTCCTCTTCCAACACCTGACCCTACAGATGGGAAGAAGCAGGGGACTCAAATGGAAGGGGAGGACCTGCTGCAACCAGCTCTTATGGGAACTGATTTGAGTCCACCAGAATGGAAACTGCATTGTCGTCCTGAACAGGCTTCCAAGGTGAGTCAGGACTGTCCTCCCTGTTCTTTGTGTTCTGGATATTCTGGAGTTTTCCATCTAATGGGAGGATGGAATTTTCTAAATCTGGATAATGGTAATTCTGTCTGGGAAAAGGTAAGCAAATGAAAACACTCAATCCACACAAAAAAGGTATAAGATTGGATGAAAAGACATTTAAAAATGACAATGAATACATGTACTTGCACAAAGTGCAAGAACAAAGAAGGTATTCCATGTTCTTTTCAATTCTGGGCCTTCAATTACTAACTGGAGGAGGGAATATTTAGCTTGGACTGGGGACTTGACGTTACAGAAAAGGTAAACAAGGCAACAGAAGCAGAAAATGTATTACTGTTATTAAGCTGTTTTTGGCAAATTCCATGCCTTTGATAGGGAATGCACTCTGACCTCCTACTCCAACTTAATGATCCAATATCTAACATGGGGTGTGAAAGGTCAGAGAAGATTATAATTAAGTGAAATATCACAATAATCTTTTCTTTTTAGCTAACATGAATAACCTTATTCTGCGAGGTTTGAGGAGAAATACACAAGGGTTCCATGGAACATTATTCTTGACTGTAAACCACCTATAATGAACCATCCCTGTATAGGACTTTAAAGTTTTTTGTTTTGTTTTTTTAAACACAAAATTGTAGTGCTGAAGCTACAGTTGCTAATAGTGGTGAAAAAGTAATATCAATGTCTCAATATCTACCAAAGCAGGTGGACAAAAAAATAATAAAACAAAATATCTTGTACACAAAAGGACTATTTATTATCATTACAATTGGATAATGGTGTTCATAAATGAAATAAGAAATGGAGGACATTTCTGATGACCTACAAAATAGGGCAGGTATGATGAATAATTTTAAGCCACAAGTTACCTGTTCTATGATATGTACATATAATGAAAAGTTAATTAGATTTCTGTAAACACTGATTTGTCTACAGGTTCTAATGACTTAATGAGCTTAAGTTTCAAGTTATACAGTATCCTGGAACAGAACATAAAACAAAAGTAAATTCTACAGATAAAACAAACATCTAAACATCTGAATGATACAAAAGATCCCCTTTTTTGTCAAGCCCACTTTTTAGTATAAAACTTTAACATTAATCTAAAAAACTTGAACACCGACCTTAATCTAGGGCGTAGACAGACATATAGAAGGATGGATGGACAAGCATATGGATGCCAAAGTGAGTGCTAGATCAAGCTTCTGCCAAGGTGGGCTTGACAAAAATGTGTTGCTTTGTAAAAATGTTCAAGGCTATGGACATCCAGGAATGATTTTAAAGCTTGAGAATGACTTACAGGAAACTAATATCTCTATAATAACAAAATCATTAACAACATTGATTGTTATGTAGCTGACTCGTTCAGAATAACAACTTGTGTTCCATTCATGGTACACGCATCTAATGAAGATCTGGAAAAAGAGAAAAAATATTTGTATTATAATTATATTTACACTGCCACAATATGATGGATTTTTATATGGAACTTTTAGTGCTGTAGAGTATATTTTAGAACTCAAACTGGCAAATTTTATTGAAGCCAGATTCACATGTGGTAAAATGATTTCATTTTTGAATTACTGATTCTATAAACTATTATTTTAAAGAAACCATTCTTTTTTTCCAGAAATAACACAATATTCTATAGACTGTACATACAAAGCAAATATATTCTCAGCTATTGCTTGCTAGTTTCCATATAAATTTTGCCATTATTTTATTTGCTACTACATGACATAACTGACAAATCCTATCAATATATCTCTAAAACAAGAGTGCCAGGGCCGTCATTCACATGAAAAACTTTAATTTTTACATAAGCATTGTCAATGCTGCCACCTTCTGAAAAGTTGCCAATTTATCATGTATTTTAATTAATGTGGACTAAAAAAACAAATACAGTATTGAGGATAACCATAGCTGTAAAATTTGGCTATTTTGTTCTAAATGGGAATTTAATATTGGTCAGTTATATTTTTTCGATTTTGGACCTTCACTGGTTATAACATTATGTTCACGATCTCACTCTGAAACCACAAAATCATTAATATTTCTCCACCACAAAAAAATTCTTGCTCTATGGTATCCACTTAATCAGGAACAAAATTTTAAATTTTTTTACAGTTTTTTGGACACTTGTGAGAAAAAATTATCTTACCTTTAAAAATCAGATTACTGCTAAGGTTTTGTACTGCGTCTAGAAGGCTCTGAGGCTGTGGGGGGTGGGGGTGCACCTTTACGATCCAAGTCATCCATGTAAGCTACCAAGATTTTCTTCCTTTCCTCTCCTACACAATCCAACGTCAGGTAACGCTTGTCATTCTACAAACAGACAATGTTTTGTTTGCACTGTTGATTATAACAACTTTTCAAAGATAGCAATGTAAGAGTAAACCAAACCGAGAGGCCATAGTGGGCCTGGCATCACTGGATGACATCAACCTAAGAGCCTAATGCAATGGCACTTAGATAATTAATCTGAATTAGTAGTAGCAGCCATATGTGACGGCAGTTTAGTATTGTGCAAAATCACCATAACCTTTTGACGCAAAATCAACAGGCCTCGATATTAAGTGTGCAAGCCCTTCACAAACTTTAATCAAGTTGCATGATCTAGAACTAAAGTTATTATGCAAGCACCATATTTCTTCTTTCAGTCAGTGATCTTGGCCTTGGACATTTTGACCCCAACATCAACAGGCTTCTTTCTTACAAGTGTAAGCCATCAACAAACTTTGAAGGTACATGGTCTAAAACTTGAATTTTTTGTGTGTGCAACCACAGGGACCTAGACATTTGAACTTTTGACCCCAATCGCTAGGCTTCTTCCTTATTCTTACTCCAAGTGCAAGTCATCCACAAAGTTTAGTTCAGGTCTTTGAGGCACAACTAAAGTTATTATGCTGAAACTATTTTTCTTCTTTCAATGTCCTTGACTGTTGACCTTTTGACCCTTAAATTCCTTACCCTAAGTGCAAGCCATCCACAAAGTTTGGTCCAGGTTTAATGTGGAGCTAATGTTAATGTGTGGAAACCAATTTTCTTCCTTTTAACTTTCAGACTCCTTGAGCTTTGACCTTTTGGCCCCAAAATGTATACATTTCTTCCTTATCCTAAGCGCAAGTCATACATAAAGTTTGGTAAAGGAAGATGGTGTAAAACTGAAGTTACTGTGCAGGAATGAAAAAGAAAACTCTCTTGCAATTTGTTAGAATATGACTTTTTTATAGTTCTGCTGCAGTTTATAGGAAACTTTTGTAGTCAAGACTGTGTCGGTAAGAAAAGTGTAACTGAAACAGATAAGATTCTTTTTCTTTGTTTACTGGTCCAGGAGGTAACTGAGCATGATCCTTCAATCTGTGGATCTGTTTTGTAAAAGTCCTTTTGAAAGATTCTTTAATTTAGGTCCACAGAATAGACAAATACCATGGTACAAGGATAGTGCAGAAATATTTCACAAATATTAAGGTAATGCCTGTAACTGGCATAAAAATAGCTTTACATCTGCCACAATGATAAAATTTCATGATCACATCCAAGGATTATTCCAATTTCTGTGACTACTCCCACACTGGAAAGGAGTGTAAAGTAATTTCCAAAATTTCCAGCATTGAATCGAATTGCTAGAGCCTAGTTTAATATTTGTAATTTTCTTCCTGCTGCATTGCTAATGAAAATAGGAGGGGGGGGGGGGACTTTTAAAGAACCATGGTAAATAAAATTACCTGTAGTATTTTTTCAATATCAGCATAGTGTGACTCATTTTCTTCTATCAGCCTTTTGGATCTGAAAGGAAAGAGACTTTTCTGTAATTCAACAGTAGTTTTTACTGTATATATGTTCCCTTCATCATCAACACAATCTGATTTACTCAAAGCTCACTTACTAATTTGAATGATATTTTTGCATGCGGTTATTCAGAACCATTAAAAGAAGTCGATAAATAGCTGCACTACTGATCTTCAAACTAACCTAGATCTTCATATGGATAAACATAATAAATGCCTAGATCTTCATATGGATAAACATAATAAACACCTAGATCTTCATATGGATAAACATAATAAACACCTAGATTTTCATATGGATAAACATAATAAAGACCTAGATCTTCATATCGATAAACATAATAAACACCTAGATCTTCATATTGGATAAACATAATAAAGACCTAGATCTTCATATGGATAAACATAATAAACACCTAGATCTTCATACGGATAAACATAATAAACACCTAGATCTTCATATGGATAAACATAATAAACACAGTCGACAAAATACTTATCAGCCACCATGTGTTCATAATATCATTACAATGACCTGATTGTACATAACACATTAAATTGCATATTAAGATTCCTTGTCACTAAAGTAATTTCTTTTTTGACCCATTCCTTTTTAAAATTATCTTGAAAAAGCAAATTTTAAGCAAATCATGTTTCTATGAGAATATTTACCTGATCACAATAATGTTTGGATATAAGCCTGCTACCTCCTAAATCCAGCCCTACTAAAAGATGAAAATTGGTCTTTCGTGTCCATATCATATAGACAAAGGGCAATAACTCTTGCCCATTACCTCCCCTTGCCACCACCAGGTTCGCTAGTTTTTAAGCTGAGCGATATACCATCAAGGATGCTCGCATAGCGGGGTGGCTGGGAGGGTTTTTAAGTAATGTGATTGGGTACGTATTCTCTGAGAAACATAATTTTCTTCAAAATTTGCTTTCTCCTTCCAATAAGTTCCTCAATAACATTAACATTAGGAGAATAGGTAACAGGAGGAGGGAATGCTGAGCATCCTACCTATACCTCAGGTATCCTTCTAGGGAATAAAAGGCTGGATTCCCTATGCAAACGATAACCCACTCTCCTAATCTGAAAGCAACACAGCCTAGGGTCATGTGATCTGTGACCCTTATATGCAGTTAAGAAGATGATTATTGAATTCTTCTTACTGACAAAATTTCACTGGCGAGTGCAGCTAAGAGGCTGTGTTGACTTTAACTGGGTCTGGTGGTCATTTGGGCTGCCGCCACAGGACTCACCAGATTCAGAGTCTGTCTCTGTGAAACGAAATCTCTGAGATAAAAACTCTCGAAGGTTGACTCAGCATGCCACCCATCAGCTTCTATTATGGCTCAGATCGAAATGTTACATTCGAAACTGAAGCTCGCAGAGATTGCTTTTATTTCATGAGCTGAAATCTCATAAGGCAACACTGACTTCAGAGCATGCCGAGCATATAACCCACTTCAGCCATGAAGATAGGACTTCAGGGGTGATATCCTGCTTCCCGGCCTTCACCGGGAGAAAGATGCGTTTGCGTATGCCACATCTTGCCTCTGCGTTTCAAGTAGTGCTTGAGGGTGCAGACACGGTTTTGCATGGCTGCTGCTGTCGACATGTCTATCGAAGAGAGGGAGTGTATGACCACTCTCAGATTGCCCACTGACAGCAACCTTTATTTGGCCATGAAGCCTGGTTGTGTCATGAGGACCACCGAACCATTTGATCTGAACTGAAGATAGTTCGGGTCAGCTTAAAGGGCATGTAACTCGCTCACCTGGCATTCCAAAGATATGGCTATCAGGAAACATGTTTCGAATGATAGTAGCTTCAGCAAGGTTCAGGCTAAAGGCTCAAATTTATCTGAATTGAGCCATGTTAAAAGTCAGGAGAGATTCCATTTTGGAAACAGCGTGAGGGATTTTGGTCAATCCAAATCAAAATTGGCTAGTAGGTCTGACATATCTTTATCATGACCGATATCTCATCTGCCATGATGCCTGAATGTGTCCGATATCATGGTGCGGTAGCCTTTGATGGTAAATGAGGCCAGCTTTTTCTCCTCATCGAGCCAGAGAAAAAAAGTCGGCCAGTTGAGGGATCGAGGCACTCAAAGGGACAATGTTATTGACTCAGCACCAGTCCCTGAAAATATGCCACTTTTCCTCATAAGCCTTTAGAGTGGAGGGCCTTCTTGCTCTTGAGATTCTCTCCACAATTGGAGGTCTAAATTCTTTCTCTCACAAGGCTGTCCTGACAAGAGCCAGGCGTGAAATAGAAGGCGGTCTGGGCAACGATGGAACAGTTGCTTGAGAAGATTTGGCTTGGCCGGAATCTTTCTGGGCAGATCTATTGCTAGATCAAGTAGATCAGTGACCCCGGACTTGTCCCATCTGAGAGGGGCTATCAGAACCATCTTGCGGTTCTGACCCCTCAACTTCTGTATTATTGTCGGTACCAAGACTGTGAGTGGGTAGGCAAGGCCCAGAACCCCTCCCAACTGATCGATAGTGCGTCCACGGCCCAAGCTTTGGAGTCTGGAACTGGAGAGACAAAGTTGGGCAACTTGTGATTCGACCTTGTCGCAAAAAGATTGATCATCAGACGCCCCCAACATACGCAAAGCCAATGAAAGATTGATTAATGTAGGGACCTTGCCATATAAATGACTTGACCCTTTCTGGTTAGAGGGATCAGCCAGGACACCAAGTCTGCCGGAAATGTGCCTGATTTGTATGTTGATATGGAGTTGGTCACACCAACATAGAAACTGCCAAAGCAGAATGTACAGGTCGGGTGATTTGGTTCCCCCATTTGAGGTAGGTCACCACTACAGAGTTGTCCGACATAATCAGGACTGTTTTCCCCGAGAGTCTGTCCTTCCAGAATTGAAAGGCGTTGCTGACAACCTTCATTCCAAGAAAGTTGATGTGGAGAGGCAGTTCCCCTGGCTCCCACGTGCTGCTGACCGTATCGAAGTCTAGCAACAGGTGGACTCCCCAACTGTACATACTGGCATCGGTACATACTGTCTTTTCCGATTGGGGCTTCTCCAGAGGAATTCCTGTCGTGAGCCAACCTGAGTTGCGCCACTGACACAGGAATGATCGTACCTCGTTTGTGATCCTGACCTTTTGATTAAGGGGACTGAAAATGGGTGCCACTGAGCCAGCAAGGTCATCAGTACGGGGCACATAAAAAGACGGCTGAGTGGGATCAAGTTTGTTGCCACATTGAATAATCTGAGGAGTTTCAAGAACTCTCGTGCTGAAATCCAAGTCCTGTTGGAAATTGACTCAATTAGTTCGACGATCAGTATTACGCAAACTTGAGGAAGTCGTACCAGATTGAGATTGGTGGTAAATACCATACCTAGGAGGACAAAACACTGGGATGGATGAAGGTTGGACTTTTTTTTTTTTTCCAAGTTAATGAGAAAACTGAGATGATTCAAAAGGGATATGAGATCGTTCCTGCCATTGAGAAGAATAGAACTTACCATATGTTTCTGGAGGATGTCTTCCAAGTACGCCACTGTCGCTGTAGATGAAGCTGATTGGAACAGGGTGATGATGCAATCCATGATTTTGTTAAAGACCCAAGGTTGAAGTTTAGACCTAATTGAAGAACTTGAAACAGGTAAACCTTGTCACAGTAAGCAAAAGAAAGAAATTTCCGCAACGCTTGGTGGATAGGGACGTAAAAATGTGCATCTGTCAGATCAAGACTGATGGCATATTTGTCCCTTCTGATAGAGAGTCGTATCAATCTGCCGTCTCCATCTGGAACTTCGGCGGAAGAATGTACTGATAGAGGCGACTCAGGTTGATGATTGGACTCAATGTGCCGTTGGCCTTTCATGTAAGGAAAAACCTTGAATAAAACCCAGGAGATTGTGTTTTTCTCACAGTCTCCACCACCCATTTGTCCGTATCTCCTGTTGTAGAATATCATCTTTCTCCAAATCTGACGCTACATCCATTAGAGGGGAGAGGAAGAAAGAGGCGTTGGGTAAATGAAAGCCGAAGCCCCTCTGAAATGATAAGGATCACCCATTCATTTTGAGGATATAGGTTGATCCAACGAGATTGGAAGTGCAGGAGTCTGTAGCCCACAGGTAGGCTCTCTGTGGGCGGTGGGGTTTGTAGGTTAGCATCGAGGGTTAGGAGGCTTGGAGGAGGAGAAACTTAGTTCTTCCCCCCCCCCCTCGCAAGATTGCCTCTTAAACTGGCTGGACATAAAAGATACCTTTTCCGTTGCTCGCCTACTGTCAATCTGCTGTGGCAGGGGTGGATTGGTCTTAAAAGACTGTACTAGGTGGGCAGCAATTTGGAGGGGCAGGTACTGGGCTGCCTCCCTCCGAACTTGTTCAGTCTTGCCCCCAAAGTGTAATGGCTAGCCAAACAGCGTCATCCATAATGCCCGGGTGTGATCTGACTGGAGCGACATGGAATGCAAACATGCGTCACGTCGTACCAAGTCAAGATTCGCGAAGGAAGTCAGCGCATTTGCCATGGAATGGTGAGCTGCCCTGTTAATGACCCAAGCAATTCTGGCCTTGGACTCCCAGGCATGCTTATTGCCCGATTTTTCCACAAGTCGGAAAATCGCCAATGAGGCCAAGTTTAACATGGAAGACGTGATGAAACACATTATTGTCCACTTTATAAAAAAGTGGGACTGCCATGTGGACAGCCGCTAAATTCTTATCCAAAGCCAGATGTTCAGTATGGAAGGCGTCGGAGTATGTTTTGTACCAGTGCGATGAGAATGTCGCTGGTACTTGGCTTTCAGAAAAGAAAGCCTTAGCATTCCCTGGATCACAGATTCATTCAGACAGACGGTCAATAATCTCCCTGATCTTTACTGACTGAGGAAGCAGCCGGAAGGACGGAGTCTCTTCCTCATCGTCGATATCTATCGAAGCCTTGACCTTATATTCATGCGTGGTGGTAGGGGGTGGAGGGCATTCTGAAACCGACAACACCCGGTATATCTCTTTGACAGCAGCCTTAAAGCTGAACTCAGTCCGCTCCATACTTGGATCTGAGTAAAGCTGCTGTTCAGGAGTATCTTCACACTCATTGTGTGCATGTTTCTGTTCTGGTGTTGCCTCCATATCCAGATAAACCATTCCGGGTGGCATCGATGACACAATGCCGTCATCTCTATGTAAGTCACGGTAACTTCCCGCTGGGTAAGCCATGAACATACAGTAAGCCAGCTCCACCGGATTAATGTGTCGTACCAGTATGGATGGCTGGTTCTCCGGGAGTATGGTCAGCACAGTTACTGTCCATGTGGAAGGCAGTCCAGTTGGTGCCGATACCAGCCAGGCCGTGGGCATGGCTGAATGGACAAGTCTATCACTAAAATCCCCCTCACAATGTTTGTGTAGCTGTACACCCGGATCTATCACTATCATTGTAACTGTATGTAGCTGTAGGCATGGTAGGATGGAAAGATCTATCATTAAGATCTCCGTAATTTTAGGGAGATGAAGCCACAGGCCTGGCGAGATGCATGAATCTTTCAGTAAGATGCCCTGATTTAGACAGCTGGACTGGCTGGCTGGCTGGCTTGATTGGTTGGACATTCATGGACGACTCTGGATGGCAATATGGTAGTATAGGATGTATCTGTTGGATCCGTTAAAACCCCATGCACCCTGACTTACAGGCCTGAAGGCCATGCTCGGACATGCAAGGGGACTTACACCTCTTGGGCTGCCTAAAAATGGGGGTACACTCCTCCACTGTATCATAATTACCTGTCCATACACTCTCGGACCATATCGCACACACACTGCATGGTGCTGACGAAGTACATTTTGTACACGCAAGGCATCAACTCATGCCCGTCTTCCCTGACCTTGAACTTGTATTTATACACTTCGTCAACATGTTTCACTGAAACGACAAAATAAAACAAAACACAAAAAATATGTGTGAATTAACAATGCAGCGTGTTAATCGCTATAACAACACTCATTACTAATTGGGTGAGCAAACAATAGGCAGTGTGCACAAAACCATGAATCACAACATGCATCAATGATAGCATGTTGTACCATGCAGTCTAAATAGACAAAGTCCAGAAAAGTAATAAAATATTGGCAAAATTAATTTATACCACCTGTAGAGGAATGATTAATACACACAATAAATCCAAATTTCTGAATGGATGGTTAAAATTTACATCGATATTGGCATGGATTGATTGGAGGTTTTTCGTATGATGTTGGCTGTACAACAGCGAAGCTTAAAAACTAGCGACACCTGGTGGTAGTGGCAAGGGGAGGTAATGGGCAAGAGTTATTGCCCTTTGCCTATATGATATAGACACAAAAGATGAATTTTCGTCTTTTAGTAGGGCTGAATTTGGTAGGTAGCAGGCTTATATCACATCATTAATGTGATTGGGGAACGTATTTGAAGGAGAAATTAATTATTGCAATTACAAGTAAACAGAACTTGACCGATAACTGATACATTTTGTAGGTTTACATACCATTCCTGAAGTTCTGCAGAACACACTTTACTTGCTAATGTAAATTAATTGGCCATGATAAATAAAAATCGTACTAAATTTTGTTAATTACGTATCATTCGTAAGTTCTTCAAAATACACTTAAGCTGCAAATATCAGTTAATTGGAAATTTGTCAAAAACTAAGTCTTGATATATTTTATAGGTTTATATACCATTCCTGGAGTTCTGCAAAATAAACTCGGATTGCTAATGTCGGCTAAATGGTCATTTTTCAAAAACTTGGTTCTGGGGTTACAAAATGTCCTGAGCATAAACTTTAAACTAAGTTGCATCTAGGATTTAGCAAATTTGGGCACTGTCCCTCCTTACAGTTGAAAATAGTGCAGCCAATCTGTAAAAGAGGGGGACAAATAGTTAGGGCCTCTCAATACGTCGTTAAAAAAGTAACTAAAAATCGAAGCAGAAGAAGATGGAGTGTTTTAATGTATCCCGTTTATTAACTGGTGTTAAAATATGAAAATTAAAATCCAAATTTTATTTCTCTGCTCATGTTTAAAAATTTTTACACTTGCCAGTAAAATACCATAACAAGGCTGCATTTCTACCATAGTCAATTACTCCTATGTCCATCCTTAAGTTTGAAACTGCGCTGAATGTTTGAACTTTGCTGTCACATTAAAGTACAACTAAAATGAAGAATCTCCAAAAACACATCCAGTACAGATGTGTTCTTTAAACGTATAACAATGAATTGCGAGTCAACATACAGCTGAACATCACGTACGATGCGCCAGTATTACTATCATTAGTGTCTATGTTGATCAAATTCATTGAAAGAACAAAATGGCACAGATTAAAATCTGCTGGTGCATTATATGATGGTAGTCCAACAAAACAAGACTTTGACCCGATATGTATGATTGGGGGGAAGGGGAAACAAGAAATCTGGAGGTCAAATTTTCAAGAATGTCTCACATAATTGGCAGCCTATATTCACACTGTTGCACAGCTTATAGTCTAATTGCTTTATTCATACTATATTTACTCTGATGCCTTTTTCCTTATGGAGTAAATCCAGGCAAAATCTAATGGTTTAATTTTTCGTCTATTCACTGCCATTTTAGTTCCTTGAAGAGTGATGGTACCTGAGGAATGCCAAAGTTGGTTGAACTCGGGGTGCAATTTATCAATGAAATTAAAATGTCTGATCACTTTCAACCTAATGTGATTCGACATATTCATTTTGCTAAGGAAACTTAACTGGAAGTTCAACCAAATTCAGTATTCCTCAGCTACCATTGCTCTTTAACCAAGTGATTTGGTGGTCTACAACAGCAAGACTGTACAGGATCAAAATGGGTCATTTCTACATTTCTCGGAAATTAGGCATGCACGATTCATGAAAATTTGCACCCAATCCTTATTTTTTGTGTGATTATGCCCCACCAGATTCAAAACTTGTGTGCAAAATTATCAGTTTTAGCTGCATTTTCACAATCATGCATCCTAAATGCAACCCCGTTTAGACATAAGTTAAAAATATGAGAAACTTAACTTCAACTGCATTCCCCAATTAAAACCTATTATTACCAAAATGTCCTAATAATTACTTCAATATGGTTTTGATCAATAAATCTACATGCTTTTCTTCGGTCAAAAGACTCCAAATACGATTTTCTATTTTGAAATACTATTCTTGTGCACACAGTTTCATGACTAACTACAGGACTTGGTAAAAACCTAATGCCTTACCCCCCCCCCCCCCCACCCCAATCCAGAGAAAACAGTGTAAGCAATGTACTTGTAAGTGACGAGCTTGGTCTCCTTCAGGAGCTCTCTGAAGTCTGCCTTGGCCTGGACATACTTCTCTCGTAAATAGTCATCAAATTCCTTCTCCTTCTTCTACAATGAATAATAATAATAATCACACCAAAATCCTCAACAATAATAAATACACAAACAACAATGTAAAATAAATTCTATTAACTCTGAACCAAATTGCTGTTTTGCCATCTGAACTTTTTTCTTAACCATCTTAAATCTGAATAAGCAGTGTTCAGTCTTCTACCAAGTGCAAGATCTCATGTCCACCATTCCTTTTAAAATCTTCATTTATAACAGGTCACAGTTTCGTCAAGACACTCAAAAACATACCTTATTGTGACCTGGAATTCTGGTTTAATGCTGTTAAAACATGCAATCTTGACCAATACAGTGTACCATATATACTTGCTTCCAAGTCAAGTCCAACTGCAAGCAACAAAGACCCAGATCTGCCATTGCATAATGCACAGGCAGATCAGGGTCTATGCAGTTTGTTCTACTAATTACTCCTAACAGACTGCATATACCCAGATCAGATCTGGGTCTGTGCCATTTGTAGTTTGACTCAACTTAAAAGAAAGTATATACGATACTTGCTCCTAATAAGAATAGTAAGTATTACTTTGCTCTCTGCAAACTTGCAAAACACACCTTGAAGTTGAGACCAAATAAGCCTGCAGATAGCAAAGTATTTAAGTTTGTGCTAAAATAAAAATAAAAATTTTATTAGTAAGAGAGATCATGATTCAATGATAGTCTACTATGTGCACATTTTACAGTAAACAAATTATTGATTTAAGAGTGCCCTACAGCCTGTTCTACCGCCTGTGGGTATCGAATCAACTTACCCTATCACTGGAAGAGAATTTGGTATAGCGAGGATCATCTTTAATCATTTTCTTAACTTCCTTCCAGGATGTGGTCAATGTGATCTGAAACAGAGATAATTTTGTCAACTCGTGTGTACCAGATGACAATCCAAAACTAGCAGCAATGTATTGATATAAATGAAAAGAACCAAGCTGTAGTTCAAAGCAACCTCAGCTAAAGATTAAAATGCAGACAGATGGACACAGATTGATAATGCAGACAGATGGACACATTTTGATACCTAATACCTGTATAGATTTGTACCTCACTGAAACCAAAAAGTTGTCATTTAGGGAAAACAAAGAAGTTGACAAGTATGTTTTATTGATCTATTTTATATCTTTGTAGCAGGCAAATTCTATGAACTGATTTCCTCCACTTTTCACTGGTCTCATAAATTTCAACCTGTCTATAAAATCTGGTTAAAATCCAATAATAATTAAGGGAGTTATTATGCAGAAACAAAAGTGGGTTGGTCTGAACTTCAAGGGCTATAACTCTGCTACCCAATGCAGAACACTGACAATCGAACTCAGCCAAGGTCTCGTGAAAATCAACCTGCATACCAAATTGGTAAAATCCAATAATAATTAAGAGAGTTATTGTGCAGAAACAATAATGTGCAGGTCTGACAATCAGGAGCTATAACTACGCTAAAAGACACAGAATGCTGACAAGTGAACTCTGCCAAGGTCCCATCAGTATCAAGCAGCATACCAAAACTGGTTGAAATCAAGTAAATAAAAATCAATGTATTTTTTGTGTGGAGAAAGAAGTGGTCAAGTCTGACAATCAAGGGCTATAACTTTGTTAAATGGTGACGTAAAAGGCTGAGAATGGAACTGTGCTAAGCTTTGATCAATATCAAGCAGCATACCAATTTGGTTGAAATCCAACAATACTTAAGGAGTTATTGCAAAGAAACGAAAGTGGGCAGGTCTAACAATAAGGGGCTATAACTATGCTAAACAATGACTTAGAATGCTGACAAATGAATTCAATCAAAGTCTCATCATTATCAAGAAGCATACCAAATTTGGTTAAATTCAAGAATAATTAAGGGATTTATTGAGTGGAAAAGAAAGGATTTATTGAGTGGAAAAGAAAGTGGTAGGTCTAACAATCAGGGGCAATAACTCTGCTAAACAATAAGGCAGACAGCTCACAACTGAACTTGGCCAAGATCACAACATTATTAAGCAGCATACCAAATTCTGCTGAAATCAAGTGTACTGAAATCTTCAAAAAGGTGGAGACAAAAATGTACAAAATCCTGATTTGTAGCCTGCAAACATATGCAACTTGTGTAACTGTATGCAACTGCAGCTAACTTGTTTAGTTTTTAAGAATTTAGCAAAACAATAATTTTCTAATTTATCATGCAAATACTTAATATTTTCTTACTCCTGAAGTTTCATCCAAAAGCTTATGGAAAATTTCTCTGCTTTTCTTGGACAAGTTCTCAATGTGCTCTTCAAACAGTTTCTCCTTCTCCTCTCGTTGGAGTAGGTCATCTACATCCCAGCGATGGTCCTTCCTTAGTTGTTTACGGGTATCTCTCCATGTGGCCTCAGCATTACGTACCTAGAGAGAAAGTATAACATTAATAACATTAAGTTTTCAAATGAACAGAATTAATATGCTCTTCACAAGTTAAAAATTTTCCTTTGCAACATGTTCTCAATGAACAAATCTTAAGACAATTTCTTACATCTAATCCCGAGTATGAACAACCTCTGCTTTATACATCTTGCATCTCGTGTTTTAAAAAAGACTGGCACAACATTCCAAAGTGACAACTGAAATGATGGAGCTGAAAGTCAAGCACACTATTAGGTCAATCCTAAATACGAATTGGTATTCAACAGTAAAATATTTGATTACCTGACTTTATGCATCTAAAACAGATCAAGAGCCATTGATAAAAAAAAAAAGGAGGATTGAAGATGTGTAGAACTGCCAGTGAGACCAATAACAATTAAATGGATGGATATGTGTGTTATTGAAACTTAGAGAAATTCAAAGTTCCCAACTTTTCCATTAAGCAATCATAAACAACTGCCATAAATTTTACTCATCAATTTTTAAAACATATTTGATCTTGCTCATCATTACAAACTGCTAATCATGTAACTATGGTAATATGGTCTTTATTGATTCAAAACTTTGTATGCATTAGACACCTTTTGATATTGTTTTTTTTTAAAATTGGCATTTTCTTCTGATTTTTTAGGCAATACATCTACAAGCTGCCTTAAAATCTGACTCACTAGTTTTGTTGACCATAGTCCTTACCATATCAGCCAGGAGTGCGTTAAACTGTTGAATAGCTTCGTCCTTTTTGTGCTGCTCCCTCTCCTTGTCCCGCTCCCTGAGGGAGTTGGACAGCGTCTGTTTGACTTCCTCCTCCCGCTTACGGAGACTAGCCTCGATACGTTCCTGCTTCTCTCGCTCCTTTCGCTCCTCCTGGTCAGAGTCCTGAACAATGAGAACAAAACATTTGATAGTGTTGACTAAGAAACTTCTGCTTTATTCTTTTAACCAGAGTCTGTTTGAACACTGTTTCTCTCATTCCTATGGACATGTGATATAATTATGAGAAAACAATATGGGATACCTGCTTCCCACAAGAATGTACCCAATGACTGGAAACTGACATTATATTGCCTACAACTCAGCAGCTGTCTATTTCATTTGCAACACTTTGCAAACTATCCACATTAACTACATTATTTGATATAGGAATGACAGAAAAATCAATAATTACCAGTGTTGGATAGGAAATCCTGCCCAATGATCAGAATTTTGTGGGCAAAACATCATTCCTGTCTCAATATTCTGACCAAAACTTAATCACGAAGTCTGATGAATGCATCAGATGACAAAGATGTCACTGTTGGAGAAGTGATTAAAGATGTCCATGTTGGAGAGTTGATTCATATTTCTAGTTGTTAACACAGGCAAGTTGGTTGGTTTGGTGTTCTATGGCACAGCAACACTTGAAGGTTACATCGTACCAAGGCAAGTTGAGTAAAGTGCCTTGTCTAAGCACACACCATTGCAGTGTTTCAGCCATGTTTTAAAAAAAACCCAAGGGGGTGAACTGACTCTCCTCATTCGAAACAGTAGGCCAGGGGCGTGATCATAATAGAGCAAACCCCATAATAAAATTAAATCTCATTTGCACAGTCTATTTTACATTTTATCTGCATGAAAAAACAAAAAAATAACCTTCTTTACTTGAAGATTCTCCTCTTTGATGCCTCTGACCATATACTAACAGTATGTGTGAAGTAGAACAACAATTTTTTGCCTCTTCAACATTACAGTCATCCGTCTTGGCAAAGTTTCATCTTGCAAGTGATTTCTTGAGGGTGGATAATGTTTTCTTGTTTTGGTTCTGCCATTTTGGAATCAAATTCTTCATTGGAAGTTTCACTTTCTGTTTGATTTTCATCTTGACTTTTGTGGGCTTTACCAGTCTGTTCACAAGAGTCATCATATCCATCATTTTTTTCACAAACCTAATACTGAGGTAAAGAAATCAGTTGTTTGTCATTCCATATTTACCTCTTAGTGAAGCTTTGCTGCCTTTATAAATGATAAATGGCACTACAACAATGTTTTATCATATAACTGGACACAGATTCTTATGAAAATTGCAAACTACAAATTCTTCTTTTAGTCAAAGATGTTAATAAAACGGGGTTGGAGGTTATCTCAGTATGCTACTTGAATCTGTTTTAAATTTATTATCAAGACTATTACAATTTGGTAGCATGCCAAATTATTCTTACCCTCTCAACCAAGAAATATTAAGGAATATACCAAATACACGATTATTTCCAGATGATACCATGTTTTGCCACATTTGGAATTAGGATAATGGGGGAAAATAGATGGTCCGAGCATTGCAACCAGTGCAATCGGAAAAGATCACAGAGCAATTCAGACATTTAAGGATTCGTTGGCATGTCTGTATCTGCTTAAAAGTAACAAGCACCACCTTGTCCTTTTGTCTGCACCATTTCTGGCACATTAGATCTCTTTTCTTTGCAGAACTTGGTGTCAATTTTGCGCAAATCCTACAAGGGCATGTCCTGGTTGAAACAATGACATATGGTGATAATCAAACCAGCACACTTCTAGTCACGAGTCCAACATCTCTCAACCACTGAGCAACTGTGGCTTCTTACCAACAGGCAAGACAATAAATTGATGGTTTTGTGCCTACTGAACTTCACAGAAACAACCTATCTTTCCATCAGCCACTGACAAACTGAAATAGTATCACCTCTTTTTTCAAATGTATAATTTTCACTAGTCTCAACTTCAAGACTTGAGGAATCTCACCCTGAACCCATTTAAAAAATTTGATGAAAAATAATACTGTGGTAAGGCAAGTCTGTTACTATGTGTCCTTTTTCTGAGCGATTGGTATTAGGTTTGGACTCAGAAAATTTAATAAAAGCATAACTTGGGAATACATTTGTTACGAGTAAATTGATAAAGTTTTGAATTCGGCACGGTGCTGAAATATTTATTTTTATATCTGGGTCCATTTACAACTGAACTATGGCCCATTTTATACTCCTGAGTACCTCTAAAAAAATCTAATATACTGAACCATATGTCTACATAAAAAATCAAATGAATACACTGAACCATGTCAACATAAAAAATCTAATTAATACACTGAACCATGTCTACATACAAAATCTAATTAATACACTGAACCATATGTCTACATAATATTCCTTACCTCCTCAAGATTTTTCACATAGTCCTTGAACCAGTCTTCCCTTCTGGAGCTGCTATCTATGGCCTTGTAGCGAGGGTCAGAGTCGATTTTTCGCTTGATCTCACTCCATCGCGAGTGTCGATCAATATCAGATGTCTCCTTCAGCATCTGAATGAAGTCTGTTTTTAACTACAATAAGAAAAAAATAGAACCACATTGAAATTGAGAATCACAAATTATTTTCCACCCTGTAATGAAAAATAAATTAAATAAAAGGACAAATTTGCCATCTTCGACAAACCCTATTCATTTCCACGTTTCAACATCATGCCAAAGTAATCAACCTTTGAAAGACTGGTCTTGACAGCAAATTTGTCCAACAATGATCAACCATGACCACACTCATCTAACTGAATGGTTATATAAGAAAATGTACAAACGCTAAGAATGTTAATACCAAAACTTTTATGCATGTAAGATTTTTTTTCCAAATTACTTCAAGAGATTGAATTTGCTAAATATTTTCCTAGTAGATAGTATGATTTAAAAATTCCATAAATTTACTTAATCAGTAATTTGTGACAACTTAGACATTTATTTTTGCAATGATTGAATGAAATAAAAACATGATTTTTAGTAAGCAGACAGTTAAACATATTTCATACTATAAGATTAAATCCAGTACGGGCTGTTCCATTAAACATACATGGTACCCAGGGAAGGCAGTTGTTTTAAAATATATGCCAGGCTCATAGTTTTCATGTGAAAATGGTACAAAAGTCTAAATTGCATCTATGGGTGACTACTCCATGTTTAAAGTGTCTTCCTTGGGTCCCAGGTACGTTTTACTGGAACTGTCCTAAGATTGATTTGGAGTTCACATTAATCATGGTTGATCTTCCTGAAACTGAGACTGGCATTATGATTATTACGACGAGAGATGCAATATACACTGAAAGTTGATCACAATGAGAAAATCTTTAACTGCATTGATTCTCACCAACTTGACATGTTTACACTGTTGAACAAAACAAAACAAATGCAATACACACTGAATAATAAATAGAATTTCAAATTAAAGTTAAAGGTATCCATAAGCATTTCATACTTATATTAAAAATATTCATACACACATTGATGACAAACTAACACATGTAAAATATACTCTGCATCAAAGACTTGGTACATTTAACAGAACTAATTTACGTGTTCTTGTTATTGATAAAACTGTATTACATCATGCCATAACTGCATAAACATTTAATTGCCATGATAATTTTAAGAGTACTTATTCGACCTTAAATTAATTTTCTTCATTTCAACATCTGATACTTCAATCATTTTACTGAAAATTTTCATCAACAACAACAATCAGAACTAAAGACATGTTTCATATAATGTAAACAAATACAGATTTATCCAGAGGATTCAATAAACAAACCAAAAAATGACATCACGCAAATCCCTAAAAGCAATATGCATAATCTAACAAATTATTGACATTAACTGTGTAATATTCATTTCAATTAAGAGAAGATGTATCATTTTTCTTTTTGCTTTCTGCTTTTTAAATTAAAAACCTTCATTCTGTACAAAAGTCAGTTCCTCTTCACAAGGGTTGCAAGACAGAGACAGAATCAGAGCAAGAGAGAAAGAAAAAAAAGTGACAGGGAGTAAGAACTAATAGATTGCATCTTGTAGATTCATTTAAAAGAAATGAAGTGTATCCATACTTTTACCATTACAAAGTTACTTAACAATGTCACCATGATTTAATAATTCTCAGCATTATTGAGAAATTGTGATGTCTATCAGCTTTTCCTTCTGACATTTCTTAAATCAACATTGGAGAAATTTTTGGAGAATGTTTAAATTTCTACCGCATAAGAATTTACCAAAAATGAATGGATAACTGACATTATGCAATGAACCTTGGCATTACTTCTTGAAAAGAGAAAAGCTGACAGAATAAATTCAAAGTGATGCATCAACCTGAATTTTCAAATCTTTGTCAAAACATTTCCTAAACAAACTCTGTCGGTGAGGGAATAAAAAAGGAAAAGACCTTGCTTGAAAAGATATTAACTTCAAATTTCAAAATAGGGACAGAGTTACAGATTAATTTTTTTTCACAATATTTATGTTTAAACAGATCAGATAGATAACATCACTTTGATACTATAACATGCAAAAAATGCTGCATAAATGCAATTTAAATTGTTTATTAAATTTCAAACTGAAGTTCTTTAAAATATATTGCTAAAAGTACAATAAACATTTCCCAAATTACTTTTTGATATTGTATATATCAAAATATAATACAAGAATTCTGCACTATTTTATGCAAGATCTTTGTTTTCAAAGTCACAAAATAACTTAAATTTTCAAAGTCACAATGTGACTTAAATTTTTATCTCGTATTTTTTTTTTAAATTTAAAAAAGAACTTCAGTATGAAATACATTGGCCCTAAAATTATATTTTTCTATACAAATCAGCTCTTTTTTTTCCCACTCCTATCATAGATAACATGGAAACAGGTGGATTTGCTAGTATGCTATTTTTTTTATTATTCTTGGCCATACATCCATATCTCTAACTACATATGTACATACAGCAATAACTCAAGTTTGAAACGAAGTACCCTTGCGACTATACCGGAAGTGCTTGCACTTGAAGGCAAGTTTGTGGGTTTCGCAGCATCGAATAAGATGTGAATCCTGATATGTGATCAAGACAGCTGATGAAGAACAGATTTCAACCTCGGGATCTTAAACACGGAACTTGGAGAGCTTTCTTCTTTCCAAAATGGACATAGATCAATTAGTTAACACAATAGAATAAATTTTGTTACACAAGACACTTAAATTATTTTACTTTCTTTTTCTGTTCACTTATCATTTCTGTTATTGGTCTAATAAAAATACTGAAATCTTGAAACTTTATAACTCTTTCTTTGATATCTGGGAATTCAGAATTTGACTCATCAAAGAAAATGAGATCTTAGAAACTTTATTGATGGCATCAATTATGTCCAGTAATGTGTGAAGAAAATCTGCTTTGCTATTGAAAAATCTGATATGTTCCAATTATGAACACACAGTCTATTATAATGTAACAATATATGCTAGATGGATTTTATATGAACTGCTCCATTTTTAATTTCAATAAAACAGGATCTTGTCAAAAGGTACATAATTACTGATATGATGAATATTCATAAGTAAAAAGTTATTCATAGATTTATACTGTCTATCCTGATGAAGGTCTTTATTAAGACAGAATCATAATTATGATGTTAACATTACTGAACTGTTACTAATAGTCATAGGAAAACCTCATACATTATACTGAATAAAACAAATGTGAAACTCCTCAATCATTCTATTAAAATAGTATGTTCAATCATCCTCAATATTCATATTTGCCGATTTACCCTGTCAAAAAAAAAGTTATTAGCTCAGGTCAACAAGCATTACAACAATGAATGCAATTTACTAATAAAACCCGTTTTGGACGGATTTAAAATTTTTTTTATCAACATCTACTAATCATCATAAACCATGAAGTCATTAAATTAAAATGAGTATTCAAATAATATAATGAATTGATAAAATTTATCCTGATATATAAATTCTGTATTATTGGGAAAATATGCAGAGATGCTGCCAGGATTTTATCAAATGGGGGGAGCTCTTCCCTTGTCACCAAAATAAGGGGGGAGTAGAAAAAACGGGTGGGGTGGGGTGTGTGTGGTGAAACAGCCATAGTTCAATATTTACCTAACACTCAAATATCAATCTCTCTTTCTGCCTGCTCCATTCTGTTAAAGCTCTATTAAATCAAAATTCTCAAAAGATGTCTCCTCTAGTTGTATAAGCATTAATCTGCTGATTGTTTCTGAGCTTAATCTGTTCATTATATGTGTATGAATATTGTTCTGTGCTGCTAACACCCTTTTACAGACTGTTGTCTGAAGGGGAATACACATAACTAGCTTAGCCAGCTTGAACAAGTGGGGAAACTGTTCTTTATGGTTATTATGTACAATTTTCCACAGCTCATAGGTACTGTCTCTTGGATATCTCTGCTCCAAAATAAGATTTTTTACTAACATGAGTTCTGCCAAAGATTCACCTTTTTGAATAATTGCTTTGCTGACTACAATGCCAGATTTCTTGTTTGCTCCATAATGCTGTATTAGGGTTTCAAGTTCATCAATGCCATAGTCTGCTTGTTCAGACAGGTATTTTGATCAAATAAATACCCTTACTTTTTAATTTATTTTTAGATTCTTATTTATTCAATTTATCTTAACCCTTAGAGTGCTATATAGTTTTGTAGCACAAGATCCCTCAGGGCTGAATTGTTTCAGAAAAGAAATGAAAATTGCACTTTTAAATTGCCTGTGTTTTAATTAGGCTTGGTATTCTGCCTTTTCTACATTTAATTTCAAAATACCGCTGGATAGGGGGTTGACTGACATGCCGTCTGTTTCTGTCCATCCCGCATGTATATCAGACTCGTATTCAACATCATTTTTCAGGTTAAAAATCACTTGCTGGTACTTCCAGTAACACTTTTCCATCTCCAATAATCTGATATACTTCAAATCTTTTAAAAAAATTATTGTCATCATCGTTATTATTAGCCAGTATTTCCCGAATGAAATCATTATCTGAAGATGAACCATGTTGGGAGTCGGCCATTTTGGGTTTTCTAGGTAGCCCGTATTTTAAACATGCATTTGTAAAACTTCCTTGATGAATGCAAGGTTAAAACTATGACAGAATGCTTGTTCCAGGGTCCAATATGTAAATCAAATTTAGTTTAACAACCATTCATGTCAAGCTGAAGTACCCAGATGTGTAAACAGTTGCGTACCTGAAAAAAAACATGTCGCAACAAGCGCTATGAGACCCCTACCCGTGGCATAACTCATGTCACGACAAGTATTTCAAGGGTTAACAGTTCAATAAAAATTGTATACTGTTCAAAGTAGATTTTTATATGCGCAACTTTTAAACTAATTTGCATAAGTTCTCATGCATCACTGATCCCCAAGTGCGCGAATTCGTATAAATTATGCACAATTTGCACACTCACGTACCCTGGCAACATCTCTGAATATGCTATTCCTAAATTTTACAAGATTGCAGATAAGTGAATTACAGAGACTGAAATAAAATTTCCGAACAACAGTCAAATGCATAAGTTAAACTGTCTCTTCAAGGAAAGTCAAATGCATAAGTTAAACTGTCTCTTCAAGGAAAGCCAAATCTTAACAAAAGTTCCAGTCTATAACCAACATACATTTATCAACACTTATTCAACAATTAGAAATATGTTCATGGAACACAGATGCCCCACCAGTGCCTGAAATAACCCAAATGCAAAATGTAACCAAGGTATATGAAGGACGGACAATGGTTACACTATACGCCCCTACCACTTTCATGGTGGGGCATTAAAATCATACAGTAAGGACATGAAAACTGTTTTATACCAAGTCATTCTGTTGAAGCAACCATTGATGTCATAACGAAGCCAAAATATTTATATAAAAGTCCAATATAACTAGAAAAGATCATATCACTGAATACACACAGCTGTGTGTTACTATCTATTGATGAAAATGGTGTTTTCATAAATTCTTTCATTATTACATCAAATTCAGCCATGAGAACAATATACATGTAAATGTAATATAAACATTTAATCTTATTCAATTTTATTTGGGCACTAGACCTATACAACAAGGGAGAGTTAAAGAGTATGAAGACCCTTTGTCAAAATCACAGATGGCAACAAGGTGTGGTTTGATACTTACTATAGTGCACATCGCAAACTTAGGCCAATTTGTCTCCAGTGTTTTGGCCACCAAAGAAAAGTTTCTGATGAAAAATTCATAGCTTGTTATTTTGATTTAGATAAGACTTTTCAACAGTATCAAACCAACATGTTGCCTCTCTCACTAACAGAATTATAGAGACTAACAACAAGAGTACTGTGAACAAGACATTATATGCCCATTCCGTGTTTAATAGTCCTCTATGTAGGCACTAGTAGGTACACTTGACTCTGGAGATTACTGAGATATGGATCTCAATTACCTCAACCTCTGGTCAAGGTATGTAGTCCTAAACAAAACCTAACATTCAGGACCATAATTTTTTTTATTATAATAACCATGACTGTGACCTCTAACTTTTAGACTCCATAATCTATCCAGAGTCTGATCAAGGAACTTACTTTTGAACAAAGGTTATTCTGCAAAACCCATTTTTCTTTGAGCCACAATGACCCTGACCTTTGGGCCCCAAAATCAATAGGCCTCTTCCTTACCTTAAAACTTTAGTAAAATTATGTGGTCTAGAACTAAAGTTATTATGCGAAACTTTCTTCTTTTTGTAACAGTGACCTTGACCTTTTGACTCCAAAATCAATAGGCTTCTTTCTTACCCAACATGCAAGTCATCCACAAACTATGATGAAAGTACATGATCAACAACTGATATTTTTGTGTAGAAACTATTTATCTTCTTTCAGTCAGTGACCATGACCTCTTGACCCCAAAATTGATTGGGTTCTTCCTTACCCCAAGTGCAAGCCTTCCACAAAGTTTGGTCCAGGTATGTGATGCCAAACTAACATTATTGTGCAGAAACCATTTTCATTCTTCCAGTCAGTGACCTTGACCTTTGATCTTTTGACCCAGAAATTGATAGGGTTCTTCTTTATCCCAAGTGCAAAGCATCCACAAAATTTGGTAACTGTATATGGTGGAGAACTCTAGTTATTGTCAGAAACCATTTTTCTTCTTTTAGTCACAGCGACCTTGATCTGTGATCTTTTGACCCCAGGATTTAAGATTCTTCCTTACCCAATGTGGAAGCCATCCACATAGTTTGATAACTATTAATGGTGAACAACTCAAGTTATTGTGTGGAAACAAAATCGGTAACAGGCAGACAGATGGACAAATGGATAAACAACATCATAACAATATATTCTGCCTGATGGCAAGCATACAAAAATAGAAATTTTTACATATCAATAAGATAAAGTCATAGCATTCAGAAGATAAATCATTACCCAGATAAAAGCATATAATCTCAGTATTGAACTATCTCTTCTTCTGAACTCCTATAATGCATGAAAATTTCCTCCCAATGCAAACTCACTAGAATGAATGAAAATTTTGATAAGCATGTTATATAAACCATTTATTAACCATTCAATTTTCACTAGAAATGTGTCCTGATAAATCAAAGTAAACAAAACTTCAAAGAGCTGAAAGAAAAGGGTTGAGGGAAATGATGATTCAAAAGATTGTGGAAATTCTAAACATATAAATCTACTGGTAATGATACATTCCAAAAATCTCAACTTCTATTTAAACAGCAGCAAAAATTTTTATTACATTTATTAAAGAACTTATTATTCAAATGAGTTCCTAGCAAGCATAAAAGATTTTCCAATAAAATTAACATGGGCCTCTTAAAAAGGCAATTTTAAATTCTCATAAACACCCAAGCAAGCAATTCAGAATTTCTCATAACCTACTGCAAAGGGATGGATAGCTTGCATTGCCTTTCCAAGACACCATAGTTGATTTAGTGAAACAACCCTATGATTCCCAAGGTAATATTTATACCCTACAAGAAATGTGGTGATCCATGCTTTCACTTTTTTTCCACTTGTTTCAGTCAAAAATATTCAAGATCTTTTTACTGTGATATACAAAATTTAAATCTGAATAGTCATTAGATTGGTCAAAGTCTGCTTTATGCATCTAGTTTTTTTTAAAGTTAACAACACAGAACAAAATATAACAAGCTACACTTATAAAATATAGCATACTAATTCCAGAATAGAAAGGACACTTTTCCTAACTGCATATGCAATATGCATTAACTCATGAATGATTTTATTTAAATACAAGAACAGCTTAATAATGGGCATATGACACAAGAAAGATAAACCTTTGGAGTTCAGATTACTATATATTTTATATCATTAAGCAACACCTCTGAAACAGAATAAAGCATTATGTGGTGAAGGTAAGGAAATTGAGGGAATATTCATGACAAAACAATGATTACATTAAAAGAAACAAAATATGTTTCTTTATCTGTTAGAAGTCTTCAGTACTCTTTAAATATACAAAGCAACCTTCAAAGTCAGCTGTTTGCCATATATCATAAATTACATTTGAATCTAAGCAGACTGTCAACTATATTTATGACAGTTTGGGTTGGTTAATGTAAGCTATTAATTGCACCATTTGTTTGATATATTTCCAAAAGTTTCACTTGAGATCACTGCAAATAAATATACAACACACTGAAATGTCATGTGCCTGATTCCCAGTGGTTCGGGTGTTCAAGGTCAGCCTTTTCCAAAGGATCAATAGAGGATTCAGAGATATGGGGCCAATGACCCCTTGATGATTTCTACAAGGGCCAGGTAAGACTTTGTTCGACTAATATTGTAGTGTTTCAGCCAGGTTTGACAAAAAAGGAGCCCATTATTTGAAAAAGTGGGACAGTAGTGTGATCATAATGGACCAACCTCATAATAAAATGAGATATCATTACAGAGTCTATTTTACGTGTTATTTGTACACAAAAACTAAATAAATAACCATCTTTATTTTATGCTAGGCAGTGAATTACTGGATTATCCGAGTAAAATAATTGTGATATTTCACTGCAGTGAAAAAATATGATATTTTTTCACTGGCTGTCAATAACGTTATAACTAAGAAATTCCAAACTCTTTTTAAGACGCTTCTGTGGTGTAAAGATTAAGATGACTGCTTCGCATCCAGGCGAACCGGGTTCAAATCCACAAGGGGCAAATATTTTCTTTTTTTTCTCCATTTTCTTTTTATCTGCTGTTGTACCTTGATTGGGAAGGAGCATTATGTAACTACTGATATTTTATGTGCAAATATACACAAAACAGACCAGAACATAAACGGTAAACTGCTGACATTATCGTGCGGGATACAGTAAGAAATCAGCTACTTCAGTGTGTTATACAAATTGCTAGACAATACGCTTGAGCATAAAATAAAAAGAATATTTGCTTCCTCCAAGTGAACAACGAATATATTTCATCTCGTGGGTGAAGAACTTAAGTATTTTCACCCACGAGATGAAATATATCCGTTATTCACTCGTATCAAGCAAATATCCTCTCTTTACTTGAAGATTCTCATCTATGATGCCTTTGACCATACTCTAACAGCATGGGTGGAGTCGAAGTCTACAACAGTCATCAGTCTTTGCAGTTTCAGCTTTCAAGTGATTTCTTGAAGGTGTGATAATTTTTTCTTCTTTTTTTTCCACCATTGTGGAATCATATTCTTCATCGAAAGTTTCACTTTCTGTTTGAATTTCATTCCAGTTTTTGTAGGTTTTACCTGCTTGTTCACTAGTCATCATATCTGCAGTCATTTTTATCACTTCCACAATTCTAGCGTAATACTGGGGTAAAGAAATCAGTTATCCATTGTTCCATATTTACCTCTTAGTGAAACTTCACCGCCTTTACAAATAATAAATGGCACTACATCAAGGTCATATCATGTAACTGGAAGCACATGTTTATATAGAATCACCGAAATCAAAATTTTTTCTTTTAGTTAAAAATGTTCATAAAACAGAGTGAAAGTTACCTCAATATGTCACTTAAATTTATTTCATATTTTTCAATGAGACTATTACAATTCAGTCACATGTAAAGCTTGTTCTTAACCTCTCTACCAAGAAATGTTATGGGATATACTGAGTATACAATTGTTTCTGGATGATCCCGAGCTTTGCCATACTTGGGATTAAGAGAATGGGGGAAAAATATCTAGTCTAAGCATAGCAACCAGTGCAGTGAAAAAAGATCGCTTGATGGATTTGGTTCATTTTCATAAAGACAATAAGTGAGCCATTCAGACATTTAATGATTGTTTGGCGCATCTGTATCAGAGTAAAGGTATATAAAAAATGTGCATTGTTAATTTTTCTGTGGAGCCACTTTTGGTGCATTAAATTTCTTTTTTATTGTTATTTTCTTTTCACAAAAGAATTTGCTTTTTATTTTTTAGTAATATTACACTATGCAATTTATAATACTGAATGTAAATAAACTGACATTACAAATTCTTTCTTCATTTCAGTGGAGTCTGTTTGTCAAATGCACTCTTCACACATTCAATGAAGGAACTATCCAGTATATAATTCACCGCAAAACTAGAAGTCTGAGGAGTGCCTGTGAGAATCCAGCCTGAAGTACAGAAGTCACAAGTTTCTCCAATTTTATACTGAATGAAATTAACTTAAGGTACTTGACTGCTGATTTGCCCTTTTTCTTTTTTACAAGGCCAATATCTAAAGACATGTAAATGAGAATAGCTACATGTGTATCTATATTGTGACAATGTTAAACGTTTATAGCTACATGTGTATCTATATTGTAACCATATAAAAATTTCCACTACATCGTTGCAATGTCTTTATCCTGAGCAAGTCAGATAAAAGTTTCACTTGGTTTGATTTGGTGATTTATGGCACAGCAACACAAGTAGGCTATTTTGTGCCAAGGCAACTGGTGTAAAGTACCTTGTCCAATGATACACTATGGTAGCCAACCCAGGCTGATATGATGGAAGGATTCTAACCCACATCCTTCTGGTTCCAAGTCGGCCTGCTAATCACTGAGCCACCGTGGTTCCTGACTACATTTGTGGCCTCTTATGAAATGCAGGAAGGTGTATTGGGCCTATTCTACATCCCTTAACTCGCAGTGGGAAAGTTTTTACTTGTTCTTACCATGGTTATAGCAAGCCAGGATTCCTATACTACCGACTCCAATTTCTTTCCATAAGTTCGTTTTATTCTGTTCCAATGGTGGACTGCATGAAGACAGCGAAGCCTCTTCAGACAATTTCAGTTGGAGAGTGTCAACTTTAATTTATTAATTTGAGCAATTTTCCATAAAAAGTCACAAAGATGCTCGCAATTTACCTCTTGTGAAGATGAGTGTTTGCATATGGTACATCGGGTTAAAAATTATTGTTATCTTAAATATGAAGTTGCTGGATAAGGTAGTGTAATCAGTCTAGCTAAACCAACTGTCTTTGACAGTATGCTCATTGCTTCATGTATTTAACATTTAAAGGGAGGAATTCACAAAATTTGCAACAGTTATTTTCACACTGTGCCATGTGGGGAGAATTACTTCAACCTGGTTCTTGCAGAAAGGGTAAAAGTACACATAAAAATTATTTGCACAATGTGAGCCATTTTAAGTTGAAAAATGAAATGATTAATTCATTGATTTACATTTGTTGGCATATAGTATTTGGTGGTTATTCAAAATATGACATTTTCATAACAACTTAAATTCATGGTTATGCCTTCAACAAAACTGGGGCCCTAATTTTTTATATGCCTGGATCATTTTACCCAGGATTTTAAAAATCTCTGCCTTGATAGACTACAAAATCTATCAAACTTTTATTTGGGGTACGCAAGAATAAAAGTGAATCCACTGTTTACAATATGGATATCAATATTCCTTCTGAGAGTGGATTTCTCCAGATATACCCACCCACCCCAAACTCATCCAAATTGGAGTCCCAAACTCCAAGATGTCCAAGATGCAAACAACTGACTCCAAGTGGTTGCTGTCTAGATTCAAAGTAGCAGCATAAGACTGGATGCCCCTGAAATAGCCTCAGAATAGGTAACAATTCAGCGTCAAACACTCGATTGTTGTAAAGAGTATACACAGAAATGTATGTCCCTGCAAGCAATGTCTGTGCTTGTATTTATAACATGTCTATTTTCAGATATGTAATTACTTGATACAACAAACTTACAATATTTATGTATATTAAAAGTAAAAAGGTATATAAACTCTTGCTCATCAACTATATTGCATAAACTTTTTTAATACAAACAAAACTGAGAAGCAGTGTTTTCTCCAGCTTTCCAAGAAAAGGGGCCCGATCGGTTGAGTACATGTGGCCTTTTGTACTTTAAGGGGATCTTGTCTATTATTTATTATGGGGATTTTCAAATGGACTTGGACTTGTTCCCTTCCAATGATTAGAATAAAAAATGCCTACGATGCAAACCAAAACAAAATTATCCTTCAGGTTTAAACGATGCAACATACACAGCGAAAGCATATTTAAGTTAGATCCACCCATACAGAATGTGAAAATTTTCCATTCTGCAAAGAGTGAACCAGTAATGAGTTCAGTCTAAATAATTGTGGGTGAAATGAGTCTCCTACATGTAAGTTAATTTGATAAATAAACTAGACCAAGTATTTCCTTTTTTAGCATGATAAAACTGTTATCTTTTATATTCCATCAAATCTATTATTTATCTATTCCTGATAAACTTTATTGACATCGTATAGTGCCTCCACACTGAGACAGAGAATTGTCCAACTACTGGACAACGAAACGTAACAAATGTTATTTGCAAGGAAGCTAAATCTGTGAATACTAAAAGTCAAAATACTTTATTTAGGCATGATCGGCTAAAATATCATTCCTGGTAATTGTATTATATTGAAGAATCGACAGTTAAACAGCATACATGATCCTTCTTAAATTACAAATATTATCATCATATTCATATGGATAAGCACCGTGTTGAATTTCAGGCTAGTTTCTGAAACCATAAAGGACTATTACCTTCTTTATATATAACTAGCAAGAATGAAATGAAAATTTTCAAATAACTATTGTAACCCATTTTGAGGCCAAAATAGGTGTCCAGAGATCCTGCTATGGATACATATCAAACCTCTGAGATTGATTTTTATTTACCACAAACCTCCACTTCTCCGAACACATACCTTTTCCTTTTGCTGGGATTTTTCTTCTTTCTCCTTACGCCTTAGTTCTGCAACATAGTCGCTGAAAAGATTTTCACGCTCCCTCATTTTTTCAATTCCTTTGAATTTCTCATCTTTCCCATACTTGCTGGCAAAATCGCTGAAGGATGACCTGGAAAAGAAGTCGATCAGAGCACTGAGAAAAAATGCAAAATTTGGACATACATTTTCAGCTGTCTAATGAACATTTATTTTGGACTTACTGTATAAATTAAAAGATTTATTAAAGGAAAACAAGGTCAATAAGCCTTCAAACTATAGATTACAAGAGCTGCTTCCTTTTGAAGAAACCAATTTTTGGAGTAAAATATGCTTTAATAATACTTGCCCAATCATAATACATTAGGAATACATCCACTACCTCACAAATCAAGCCAAAAAAGGACATTTGCCACAACTTTCGGCTTGTTTTACGTGCCAAGAAATTGTCTGCTTGCCAAGGTGGAAGTCATAAGAGAGTGGTATCCTTTTGGATAGAGGAATTGGTGTCAAATCCCATAAATCTGTCAGTTACTACTGAAGTGGATGTGTGCACTCTTACAGGAATGTAGCTGTGGGCAGGGCTTGGGAGTTTGTGCCCGTATTATGATCCGATAAATATTATAAAAAAGCACTATTTTACTCAAAAAATTGTTTTCTTCTTCAAATACATTACCTGATCATAATACATTAGGAGAATATATAAGATGAGGAGGAAGTTGCATCTCCTTAATCCAGATCTGACTCAGTCTCCAGTCTCTTAATGTACGTGAAGCAGCTACGATATATGTGTGTGTGATACAAGCTACAATATATGTGTGTGTGATACAGGACGATTTATGTGTGTGTGAAACAGGTTAGCACATGGTTTTTATTCATGGACAAGGTCTAGAGAACAATTTTCATTCTCGCAAATCCAGTGGAACCCGTGTCATTGCAAAGCTGCCGAATGACCTGGGATGGCAGCATGTTGCACTGCTGACATAGGTCCAACAAGGTTAAACTGAACCCTTAGGGATACAATGTCTCTGTGGTAAAAAAAAAAATAGTCACTGACCTCCATTCCATGGCTTGGATGATGACAATTAGCAAACAGTTTTGATCAAATGCTATGCTTGTGGTGATTGCCCTGATCTCATGAGCAGATATGCATTAGGATTTCACCTGGTCTTTGGTAAATTCCTTAAAAGCTGAGTGAATAACTGAGGACATCAAGGACAACTTAGCCTGAGCTGAAATATTGTCACTTCAATCTTTGAGTGGTAAAAACAAGCGAGATCTCCCTCTTCTAATTGGTTCAATTCGCTTTAGATACCACTTCAGAGCCCCTACGGGGTCTTGTAGATGCTGTGGGACAAAATATCCAAGGAAGACAGGTGTTTCAAGACAAAGGACAGATTCCCCATGCATGGGAGCCTCTTCTTGGCAAAGAAAGCAGGGGCTGTCATGAGTGGAACTGCAGATAGTTTGGATTGACCGACAAATTACGTATCTCGCTGATCCTGCCTGCTGTAGTTAGAATTATTAGAAAGCTGGCTTTGTATCAGAGGTGAGTCAAGGAGGTGGTAGACAGTCCCTTGAAAGGCGCCTTATTCACCACATTAGAACTTGCAGAAAAATTCCATTTCAGACAAAGGGCAAAGTCTTCTGTCAAGACAGAACAAAGTTTACCAGAAGTTCAGCGAGGTCTTTTTTCTGGCCAAAACTCTCCCTTCCATGTCGAAACCATGTCTGCTATTGTTGAATGGTACCCCTTCAATCTGATGGAAGCTCACTTCTTGAAGAGCCAAAGATGGATGTTAGCTAACTGTGGTCTCCAGGCATTTAGAGGAGAGATGTGTTTCCACTTGCAAAACTGGGAGAAAACTCTCCATTTCTCCTCATATGCTTTCAAAGTGGTGGGTATTCTTGTCCAAGCAATTCTGTCCATACCATGTTCTGAGAAGCGTTTCCTTCTAAGAACTTGCTTGATATGTGCCATGCATGCAGATTCAGCATCTTGGGGTTTGGCTGGAAGACCTGCATTCATAGTTGTTTAAGCAGATGGGAGAAGGCCGGATTTTCCTGAGAATTTCCTCTGCTAGATTCAATAGATCATTGATCCATGATTTTTTCCACTTGAAGGGAGCAATCGGGATTAGACACAACTATGATTCCATGGCTTTTTGCAAGACTCTGGGATTCAGAGCGGTTTGGGGACATGCATATGCATCAAGACCAGTCTAGTTCAGGGAAAGAGCATCAAATGCACTGGCATTTGGATCTGGACTGGCTAGACAAAGGTTGGAGCTTTGCATTCCACCTTGTTTCAAATATATCCACATGGGGTTAACCCAACCCCAATGGGCAGCAGATTCAACTGAAGACCAAGCTGGAAATGTACCACTTCAGTATGAATTGACTGATTCTGTTGGGAAAGTGAGTCTGCTAGGACATTAAACCTGCCTGGGATGTGGCAGATTTGGATGTGAATATGTTGATGATAACACCACCTTAGAAAATCCTGAACCAGAAGGCAGAAGTCTGAGAACTTGGTTCTCCATTTCCTTCTGATGTAAATGATGACAGTCAATTTGTTTGATAGAATAAGAATGCCCTTTCCTGACTGTCTCCTACCACGATTGAAAGGCATTCACTATGGCCTTCATCTCCAGGAGACTGACGTGTAGTTACCACTCCTGAAGGGGACAAACCCAGCTGACTTCTTGAATAGAGGGCAGGAGGAGGGCATCCCAGCCTGCCATGCTGGTGTCTATTGAGATTGTAATTTCTGGCAGTTGATCCTGCAATGTGATGGCCACAGTAATCCAAGCGAGGTTCTTCCATTTGCTGAGATGGGACTTCATGTATCCTGAAACTGATCTGTGGAGAAAATTCCAGTTTCAAAATTCCAGTTGAATCATCTACAGTGGTCTCAATACAATGTAGTATATGAGAGGTGACCAGACTGGGGTAGTTGTCTGAATGACGACTGGTCTTTCTCGACTAATGGATCCATGAATGTGGGTACTTCATAAGCACCCAATGGTGGAGTAGGTGGAGGTGGACGAAAGTCTGGTGGCAAAAGCTGGAAAACCCTTCAACAGCTGTGTAGATGGCTGAGTCTTCCCTGGACATCATCGGATCAATCAAGGAAGGTGGTACTTGTAAGTACGACCTTCAAACACAATAGAGTTAGGTGAGAGAAATCCCTCCTTCGATACATGTGATGATGGAGCTGGCAAAGCAGGCTGAGAGGGACGATGAACAAGGCTGCAGGTCAAGTTATGTTATGACACAGTTATCTTGAGGCATTGACTCTGCATGTCATGGACAGTCAAGAATTGGTACAGGGCATCTGGAAATGGAGCATCACCTTAGTCCCAAAGGCAAAGCTGTGAAGATTGAATCTGTCTGTGGTGACAAGGGCAACAGTGGGGCTGACACTGTACAACAAGCCTGTGATGGCATGGATTGCCAAATCTTCTACTGAGCAGATAAGCTTTCTACCTTCAGGGATGTTGTCAACTAAGGCAGCAACAATACTAAAGGCATTCGTATACTTGATTTTTTGCTTCTTAGCTCTCTCATTCACCCATATATCCTTCAGACCAGCATGAGCACACAGCATAAGTACAGCCTGAATTGCACCCCATACAAATTAATACAAGTCTTCTTCAGCCAGCTTGAACAGTTTGCACCCCATACACTTAATTGTGCCAATTGTGTTGACACCTGTACACACAGACAGCAAAATAATGGTACACACAGGTGAAATCACCAAAGCATTATGCTGAACTTACTGTGAGGTGGACACTAATAATAACAAAAATGACAAAGGAAATATTGACCTTAAAACATGTAATAACAACACTTTCTTGAGAGAATTCATAACAAGGTCAAGTACTGGGTTGAAATGAAAGTACTATGACCCTGGAAATTAAAATGGTGCCAACATGCTTATCACAGGACAAAGACAAATGTAGTGTGAAATATTCATCTATGATGAACACAGAGCAAGAAATAAATATATAGCTGAAGTATAACTTCCCTGGAGTGAGGCAACTCCAAAGAATCACTCAAATGATGAAAAGGCACACGTGAATTTGCTGTTAAGGCCTTGAGAAGGAGTGTGCTTTCCAGCATAAGCAGAAGTGCTTTCCAGCGTGAGCAGAATAACTGATGAACTGATACAATTTTGCACCAATCCTTCATTCCCAGGCAAGACAACTCTCATGTGACTGCCACCTTTGCAAGCAGACAACTTTATTGCACTTCTGTTGCTAAAACAAGCAAAAGGACTTGGCAAATGTCCTTTTTTAGCTTGTGAGGGCTGGATTTGTGATGTAGTGGATGTACTCTGAATGTATTATGATTGGGTAATGTATTTGAAGAAGAAAACTATACAAATTTACTGATTACAAACCAAACAAAAAGCTGGTCATGGTCTATATCTTGAGCCCACTTTTAAATTTTGGTAATAAATATATTTATTTACCTAGAAATGACTTTGAAAAAATGTGTACTCTGAGGTTAACCTAGGGTGTGGAAGGACATACAGACAGAGAAGCACATGGGCATCAAAGTGATTACTATGTCAATCTTCTACCAAAGTAGGCTCAACAAATTTATGAATTGTAATAAAGGTGAATAAAAAAGTTCTATTTGATGTCAAATTTCATACAGAAGCTCCAAATGGTTCTATGGAGGATGAGAACATTTTAAACTAAGCAATTTACCGAGTTTGAGGCCAGTAATTTGATAAACTGTAACTTAAAACTTATGTGTAAGTAACAAATATAATCAGATCCCACATCCCCCTATGCTTCATTTAATTTCAGATAAATATTAAATCATGAAATCTAGCATATCATTAAACTAAAACATAATATGTTGGTTACCAATTAAGAGCCATCCCACCCCAACCCCTCAGCATGGCAGGCAGGTGATATTTGTCCACAAGTTAGACCAATTTTTTCAGTAAGGTTTAGTGTAATATCATGTACTGCTATTGTTGACATGGAATACATGCATTGTAAAAGTTTAGAAGTGTAGACTGATCCAGTGAAAAAAGCATTATGTTCAACTAAAATGTTTGTCAAGTTTGTAAAGTACACTTTGGCCTGAATTATCTCCAGTTCAGTTTCAGAAACTGCAATTTCAAACCCCACCGAGGTCAATTACTTCTTGTTACATGTCTAAACTCAATGTAATCTGGATGTTTTTTCGAATTCACATGGTGGTGGCACACATTTCTCCTGCCATAAGCAATACTCAAATCGACATGGCACCTTCACCCTAGGGACCTTCATGCTTTAGACATATTATAGATTATTGCTACGACTTACTTTCCATGCAGTTTTGCTTCCTCCAATAACTGCCGGAAAGAATCCTTTTTTTCCCGTAGTCTCCTGTGCTTCTCTCGTCGCTCTTCCTCTGCTCTCTCCTTCACGTACTGCTCGAAGACCTGTTTCCTCTCCTTGGACGTCAGCAGGAGGTAACGGGGATCAAACACGATCTTGTGCAACTCCTTCTCCCATGTGGAAAACGCCGACACCTGAAATATCAGCAATCACCATGACAAATCTTCTGTGGAACGAGTCAGTATTTTTAAACAACTGTAAGGAAAAAAGTAGGTTACTGGGATCCAGTTTTGAGGCAGAACACAATGATTCTGAGATACATCCACACTGCAACTTGGTTGGCAGCAAGTTAAGGAAGCTTGGCCTTAAAGCCTATATTTGACTGCTGAGCAGTTTAGATTAAATTCTGAAAAGCAGGTCAAAGCAAACAAGTTTAGATGCATGACACATCTTCATCCCAAGCTGCATCCATGCAATAGCTGTATCAAAAAACAAATTACAGCCAGGTTTGGTTTGGTTTAGAGCTTTATGGCAAAGCAATACAAGCAGGTTATTTAGTGCCAAGGCAATTGGAGAAAAGTGCCTTGCCCAAGGAAACACCACAGTAGCTGACCCAGGCTGGTTTGATGGTAGGAATCGAACCTGTAACCTTTCGAATATGAGTCTGGCACACTAACCACTGAGCCACTGCAGCTTCCTACGGCAGGATAGTGTGAACAGACAAATGGATGGATACACAGACACAATGACAAAGTGAATCCTGTATTGTGCTAAATTATCAAAGTGAGGGTATAATAATAAATACACATTTAACATTTTAAGAATTAAATATTGGTATGGTCAAGAGATACAGACAAATCTATACTAAACAGCCACCTTCAGGACAGAAAACAATGGCCTCTTGAGTCAGCTGGCTGCTAAATACACGTTCATTTCTTTTAAAGTCTTAATGTAAGGGCCTGAGAAATGTGACTTTTTAGAATAGGAGATTGACAAAAACAGGTGGACCAATACAGATACAGCTGTTGCTGCCTGACGATCTAACTTAGCAAATTTCTAATGCAGAATTAGGATTCTGTGGAATAAGGTTCTCACCTGCAACTGTATAACCTCCTTTTGTATCTGACTTGCATAAACATTTAAACACTTGCAGAATCTTACCATTGATGATGACAATACTGTCACCTTTGGAAAGTGATACCTATGTATGTCTCACCATGCAGTTGCAGAAGTGACAAAAAATTTCAATTTTTCAAAATATGACAACCAATGCAGACTTACATCCTTCTCTGCTAGCATGTCCCTGAACTGTTTCATCCGGATCTCCAAGGGCACAACCGCACGCTGCCTGGCCGCCTGAACCTCTGCTTCAATAGCTGCCTCCTTCCCAACATCAATCTGTTTAACTTCCTTCTTCTCTTCTTTATCTTCCTCTTTCTCAATTCTGATGAAAAGAATTTTTCTTTTAAGAAACATGCTTGTAGGCACTAGGACTACAAGTAACTGTTCAGAATTAGGAAATAAACAATGACATTCATTAAAATCATACTAGTCATTTAAGATTTTTAGAAATAGTAATAGTTTCATGTAATCAAAACGTTTTGTTTCTGTTTTGTGAATTTATCCTGCTCTCCCAAATTCTGAAGCAAAAGATGCTGTTATCAGCAAATCCAAGCATCTTCATGACCCTAGGTAAAAGCAAAACTGCCACCCTTTCCTGTGTAACTGTACTTGTTCATATACATTATGCGCTTCTCTGCTCTCAATCCCTTTCAGAACAAGAATACATAACAAATTCCATTGCATTTGAATACTGAAACACATCCAAAGATTTTTCACCAGTCAAAAGATGGCAGCCTGATTGCATCTGTTAATCTATAGTACTAATAACTGGCTGCATTATGTACCGATTTGACTCTAAAAGATGGAGCTCTTTTCATGCTCAAATGTATAGAGATACCAGTCAATGAGTGTATATTTTGAAAAATCTAGGAAGCCCTTCTGGAATAGATAACATTTTTGTTAAAAATTACACATTTCTATTCAATCATATTGCACCCTCCTATCAGCCTATACATACAATGTACCAAGTCAGTAACAACTGAGATGCAATAAGAATAAATCTGACATTTATTCCTCCAATTCCAGAAACCTGAATTCCAAGATTTGTAATCCTCTTCATCAATCTAATGCTCATGAAACACACTTTCCTGGCATTCTGTAAACTAATTTGAATGGCAATCCTCTGAAGCGAATTGAATGATGGCGACTAACAGTGTATGTGCAATTTTTAGACAGACACATGACATCCTTTGACTGAATGATAAGTTACAAGGGTCTAATAAAAATAGCATTTGCAGAAATTTGTTGCTAATTTCAATACTCAGATATGTGAAAAGAAAAAGGAACAAGAATATTTAATAAATGGCTGTTCACTAGGGGTGAAACGATACACCTGTGCCGCGTATCGATACGATTCACAATACACAGCCTATGATACGATACATTATCGATCCTCAGTTTAAAGAATAAGAAGGCAAACGACAAATAATTATTCATGATTGCTGAAGATTAAAGTAACATATATAGGGTATATATCGTTTTGTATCGATTCTTCACCTCTTGTATCGATACGTGTATCGATATGGCAAAAGTATCGATGCATCAATACATCGTTTCACCCCTACTGTTCACAGACTCATTTTCGTATGCAGAAGAATACAATGTAGAGAGGTAACTAGGTCATGAGATCACCATATGTCTATTTTTAGATCATGTACTATACATTTATAGTGACTGCTATTTTCTGCCAGCTACACTTAAAATGACTGCATTTGTTTTTATTTTTATTTTTGTCATGCAACTGATTATCTGCTATTAAAATTCAATGCTATACAATTTTGATTTTCAGGAATTTTGTCAATTCAGAATGCAGAATTTGTTTCTAAAGTTTTTAATAAAATACAGAATGGTTGGCATCTATGAATGTGTATCAATTTGAATGCAGTTTCACATTGAAAAGCAGGCCATGGCCGGCATGTCAACCCCCACCCCCACCCCCCAGTTGCAAGCTTCAATAATGAGGTCCTTTATTTAGCCTGATAAAGGTAATTGCATACCGAAGCTATGTTCCAAATCCAGAGGGTAAGATAAAATGCTACTGAATTAAAAGGAAAGTAAAAAACTTTAACAAGAAGGTTAATCTAGACACGCCCTATGGATGGATTTTAACAGCAAGGTTAATCTAGACACCATATGGATGGATTTTAACAGCAAGGTTAATCTAGACACGCTCTATGGATGGATTTTAACAGCAAGGTTAATCTAGACACCATATGGATGGATTTTAACAGCAAGGTTAATCTAGACACAACCTATGGATGGAATTTAACATCAAGGTTAATCTAGACACACCCCTTGGATGGATTTTAACACCAAGGTTAATCTAGACACACCCAATGGATGGATTTTAACACCAAGGTTAATCTAGACACACCCTATGGATGGATGGACATACACACGTATGCCAAAATGATCGTTATGTCATGCTTCAGCCAAGGAGTGCTCAACAAAAATGTAGCACTGACAGAGTCACTTGTTCCTAGTCCAACTATACTACAGATTTCTTCAAGGCATCAAACACTGCACTTGTAAATGAAAGGAAATCACCTACTTTTTCTTTTTAGCCTGTGGTTCTTCATCTTCCGGTTCTTCCTCTTTCTTCTCTGCTAATGAACAAAAAAAGCAAATTTTTGTTAAAATTTTATACATATTAAATTATGTGATGAAAAGACCATCATATGGAATATAAATGCAGACAATTACCCAGAAAGAAATTTGTAAATGAAGATTTTAGTAAACACTGTTTCATGAATTGGTAATGTCACACTTAAGATATAAAACTAACAAAATGAAAAGGCCTGTGAGTGTCGTTTTAAAGAATATATTCCCAATGTATGTACTGTTTAAAATTAGGCCCCAAAAAAATATATGTGTTTCCACTTTGGCCAACCATCCCTGTTTCTCAGTGCCGATCCTAGCACCCCCCCCCCCTTTATTTTTTTTTATTTTTTAATAAAAAAAAATCAGTCTAAATTGATTTGTGCATCTAATTGAGCCAGTTTTTGCCCTGTACTTTGAAGCGCTTGAAATATTTGATTTATATAAAATGTTTTTCAAAAAAAAATAAAAAACCTGCCTACCCTAATTTTAAAACCAGTCCAATAGGAAACACACACATTGTTTTTTTTGCCTTATCTCTGAATATCTTTCTGTCAGCAGTGACTCGTATTATTTGGAGTTTAATAATCACCTTGCTTTAGAATATGGTGATTTCACTTTATTTTGTCTGTGCATTCATAGCATGGCATGCAACTAACTTTGTCATTTTATAGACTACATACATAATTGAGAATTAACAAACTATGTAGAAGGTAGTGATGAAATAAAAACAGTAGAACTCAATATCTGTTTAAGGAAAATATTTTGTTGACTTTTTCTTGAAAAGAAAATGTAACAAGAGTACCATTAATGGCACATTATATGCCTACCCCATATTTAATAGTCGACTATGTAGATAAGTGAAATTTTTGTACAGAACCAAGTTTCTTCTTTCAGTCACAGTGGCATTGACCTTTGACCTTTTTGACCCCAAAATCAAGAGGCTTATTCCTTACCCCAAGTGCAAGCCATCCACAGAGTTTGGTCCAGGTATGCAATGTAGAACTGTTATTATGCAGAAACCATTTTTCTCGTTTCAGCAACAGTGACTTTGACCTTTGGATGCCAAAATCAACAAGGTTCTTCCTTACTCCAACTGCAATCCATCTACAAAGTTTGGTAACTGTAGCTGGTGGACTCGAGTTATTGTGTAGAAACCATTTATCTTCTTTCAGTCACAGTGACCTTTTGACCTTGAAATCAAGAGGATTCTTGCTTACCCCAAGTGTAAGCTATCCACAATGTTTGGTAACTGTAGCTAATGAACTCAAGTTATTGTGCAGAAACCATTTTTCTTCTTTCAGTCAGTGACCTTGACCTTTGACCTCAAAACCAATAGAGTTCGTCCTTACCCAAGTGCAAGCCATGTACGAAGTTGGGTAAATGTTGATGGTAGACAACTTGAGTTATTGTATAGAAACCAAAATTGGTAATAGACTGTTGGACAGACATCATATGTTCCAACATGTGGTGGGCATATAAAACCACTGCCACCAAAAATGTATATTTTTGTCCACTGGCAATTTACTAAAATTGTATATTACCAATATACTGAATTTACGGGGTCACTAAATTATTTTGATTTATTGTATAAATGGCTGGTTGATGTAAATTTCACTTAAAAATTTCAAGGGACAGTATTAAGACGCAAAATTCTCCATTAGTTGCACTGATATCAACTGCACCATTGCCAAGTTCTTTCATAAATGAGGAAAACATTAACAGTACTGTACAAGTTTTCTGCATAGTTTTCATTGTTAAAATCAAATGAAATAAAATACACTCTGTGATAATAGATAATGGATTTAGTTGTTTTTTTTTTTTAAACCGCATATTAATATAACATTCAAAAAACAAAACAATACTTTAGAAATTAATGAAGCATTAAAGTTGATATCTTCTTCCTTTTGAAATTGTCACCATCGACCTCTAAAGATCATCGCTTTGAATTTTAATGAATGATAAACATGTAACCTGCCGGACAGACAAACTCAGAGTCACGTGTGTACTAATTAGTATATGGTCAGGTTTTTACACCAGGAAAAAGATAATCTATGTGGAACCATACAGTGGCATAAAAAACATCATCATCCACTAAAGACTTTTAAAATACAGGTATGGAGAATACTGATGGTTTGAAGGGTTGGGGTAATATTACATTTAACAAGGTCAAATGGAGGAACATAACTTGTGAGGTACTGATTATTTTATTCCTCTTTTTATGATCATAAACAAATGCCAATATACCTCTAAAAACATTTAATCTTAATATATGTTTAAGCAATTACCTTTATGAGCATTTTAATGATTCTGTTTGAAGTACTACATAGAAGCTGTCGAACTATATCAAGGGAGGTTATAACTGAGTCTAGTTATGTCCCTTTACATAGCTAGACTCACTTTTTCAAGACCCAAGAACCAACACAGCTTAACATAGAAAAGTGCCTATCATTAGAAATACAAACTATTCTCAGCAACAGAGAGTAGACAGCATGCCATAAGCTTGAGAGGGATAAATCCCTACAAGCCAAAAATCCCTTTTGTTTTCAGTGCTGCATGTCAATCTTGTTTATTCTTCCCAATTTTCCCCTGAAGCAAATATGTGTACACTCATGCTTACTGTTGGCTTCACTTGAAGCTATGGTAGGTTTATTTCTGTTTGGTTCAATTGAGTAAATTTTCATATCTTTCAAGACTGTATGCAGAACTGTAAATGTGCTGAGAGCTGAAAGATACAAATGAAGCTATGCAGGAATTTAAATTAAATAAACCACCATAAGTAAACTTACTATTAACTAAAGTCAATTTCTCATACAAGACTACTCGCAGACAAAATAAATTGGTCAAAATCTGCAGATAAGCTTCGTAGTAATCCTAGAGCAAATGATCCCATCTATGGATGTAAAGACATACTATGCCATCACTCGTCTCATCTCACAACTCATGTGCATGCAATATGATACTGATAATGTCACATCTGACATAACATTCATTATGTAATCCATCAGTATAGAACCAGCACTTGCTTGTGTTTTTTTTTTTTCTTATTTAGCTTAGCAAGTATTTATTTCCTGTTTGTTCTTTTCCATGCAGTTTTATTATGATTTTTCTTTGTTATGAGTAATCCTAATGCCATAAACCCTGCCTATTCTTAGCATCTGGGATTATTTGTGAAGGAAAAAAAAAAGAATGAAGGAAAATAAAACATAAAATGCAATCACAATATACCACTGCTGGTCTCTTTGGTCACAGAGATGGAATTTTTAAGGAAAAGTCAAGTTTCTCTTGGGTAATTTTTGATATATCTGGCATGCTGGTGACAAACTTACCTTTCTTGTTAACATCTGGTGGGTTCTGTATCATCTTTTCAACATCTGCCCTCCCCTGAAGATCTTCTGGGCGGTCCCAGACAGAACTACGAGTACTGGGGTTGTAGAAGAACACTCTGCTGTCCCCAGTCCAAACAACACACCTGCAAGTAATATGCCCATACATTACTAATACACTAATTTCTGGCCAGCGGTCACCGCTAAGGGTGAAAATAAAAAATTTCAATGAACAGTGTACATGTATCTTTCACATAAATATTTGAGATAAACTGTGTAATAGGTAATATGAAAACATGGCCTATAAAATATTAAACTGAAAACTTGAATGAAAGACCACTGAACAACAAGCAAATTCCAGGAACCGATGACCCACACATTTTGTCAGCCTCATCAATATCAAGCTGCCTATAAAATTTGATTGAAATCCAAAAATACTTCAAATCAAAGTTTTGACTTATTTCTATGAGTAAAGTCTGTAATAAAATACCATTAAAAGTGTCTTACTAAAAATATCCAATTAGTCACTTGGTTTATTAAATGTCAAACAGTAGTTTAATTACAATTTTAAATAGCAACCGCCAAACTCACAAGGAAAATGCAGCCAAGTTTCAGTAACAAGTTGAGATACTGTTTTTAGCGCATCACTGGTGCCACTCTATATTCAGCCATTATCGCTGCTTATCTCAACTGGTAATAATGTCAAATTACTTTCAGGACAAAAGTTGTAAATATAAAACTACAATTTTACAAACTTTCAATCTTAGTTCTCATTTCACCCTTACCTTTTACTCCTATTTTTTCGTATTATTTCATTTAAATGTGTTATGAATATACCAATCAAATTTGTCCATTAAGGTTACATGGAACATGCTCGTGCAGCAAACTGAGGGTTATTCTATGCAATTATCTGGCGAATCACCCTGTGTGTATATCTATGTATATATATAGTGTCAAACCTGCCCTAATGGTCACCTTTAAACAGTGGTCACCTGGTCTGAACAGCCATTCCCATTTCCCTGTGAAATTTCCTTTATTAAGGTCACCTGCTTTCTGCGGTCAACAGCTAGGTGTTTCCTAACCAGAATGTTGTTTCTTACTGCTTTAAGTGGTTGCCCAAGTGTATCATCCATGCAAATGAATCTTTTGTTTTGCCAAGACATGAATCGTTTGTTTTGCCAAGAAAGGCATTGTTTTGGTAAAGACATGTCATGTGAATTGATGTGTAAACATGCTTCATCTTGCTAATATTCACCACACTAAAATCAATCAGTCAGGGTTATTTTAAATTGGCTAATCTCCCAACCACTTTTTTAAGAATTTGAATAAAGCCACAATATTGCTTAGTAATTCATTGTAGGCATAAATACTCATCCCCGCCTGCTTTGTTGTGTGTTTTGGGGGTGAGCAAGGTGTGGGGGTGTTGATGCTGATGACCGTACTTAATGTATTTATCAGAAAAGATTAAAAGAGAACTAATTTGACCACAATTTCCTTTAGTTTAACAAATTTGACCTATTCAACAATTTCTATCGGTGTTTGCTGCATAATAATTGTTTGGGGATCCAAATCATTTTAAGCTCTATGTATTGTTTATCATGAGAAAAATCAAATTCAGCTGTCCAACTCTTCTCATATGTGTTCAATAAGTGAATTGTAATTATTGTCAGAAGAAAAGAAAAAAAAAAAAATACAGCTAAAATTTGCATATGCAAAATGCATTGAGGTCCAACAAAAATGAACAGATAGTCACAAATGTACATACCAGATCTTCATTAAATATCTATCCATGTTTGAGATGAAAATGTTAACAGGCATTTAATCATTAGGTTACTCTTTTTAATCCGAAATTGATAATTAATGAATACTACAGTCTCAATTTCATACAAGATACTCTCTTGGTTCAGTATTTTCAATGAATGCTGTGCCAAATTCTGCAAGATAACAGAACGGAGGATGAAAACTTGTGCACATCCGATAGTAAATAAATGATGGGAACAATGTTAAAAGACATCACAAGTCTTTGAATAAAGGTGACCAGTCAATCATTGGGTTGACACTCTCTATATCTGGCCTAGGACTGTGACTTCCAAGACCGGTGATTCAGGTTGCAATATACAAGCAGCTGAGCTACCTACCTCCTTACCGTATATATAAACAAAAACTTTACATTTTAAAATCTGTCTGCCCAGCCGACTTTTTTGTTTGCCTGGTAAATAATTGCAGTTGCCCCCAAGATGGCTGTAATCAAAATTATTCAACAACTTTTGTCATATACATATATATAGCACTTCTAACTGCACACAATTCTTGTACCTAACTATCAGTTGTACTAATGGAAAGTATCGCATACATGTATTTAATCTATTTCACATATTTTATCTATCTGAGATATGCAAATAAAAGATAATCCCACTATTTCCATTGTTCAAGGTGTCTTGTTGCCAGTCAGCTTTCTAGTAGATGGCCGTTCCTGACCACAAACATATCCATATTTTATGTTCATCTAAGTTTACATCACTATGGATCACATTATCGTTAATCCAATACTATTAATCGTGTCTAAATCGGGCATGTGCAACTTCCTCCTAGGCATGGGCGGGATAAGCCATTTTTAAAGCCACACCCTATGATGTAAATAAGCGGATAAAACCAGGTCACGGGCTGGATCATAGGTTGTCTGGTCTAAATAGACAGGGAACTGTAAGTTTCCACATGGGTTTTTTTGTTTAGCCATTACTACACAAGCCAATATAGTATGAAACAACAATTGTGATTGGTTTAACTATTTCAACTTGCCATACTTCTTTAGCTAATGTTACCCAATAGAAGCAACTGTCACATACTCAACAGCATGTGTCCATTTCTTTAACAGATCGTTGAGAAAGCATAATACTGGATCAAAGGTATTCAGTTTGTCAAGCTGAAGAAACTGCTACCATTATGTTGGTGTGTTGACGAAAGACAAACTTTTGCAAGTCTTGTTTCTTTACAGGTTTACCCTGAGGGCTGGTAGTATGGACTGATTACTTCATCAGATCACGAGTAGCCGACACATGTTGATTATTGTGGCCTCTTAACGAAAACAATTACCCAACATTCAAGTACAGAATTATATGGAGATAATTCAGGCACCCTGTTGTAGGTAACGAAATGTATAATGCAAGGATCAAATATTTGTTGCTGGAAAGGATATAAAATTCCATTATAATTTTTATAATGATAATTTTTTTTAAGGTTGCCCAGCATTAAAATTTAAGTTGTCCCAGGCTCCTGGGCAATGGAGTTTTCTACCCCTGAAAGACACATGGATAAAATAAAACGCCAGATGTAGCAGATTTATTAACACATCTGATGCTCCAGATTAAATAAAATAAGGACTTATTTGATTTTATCAAGTCTTCCAACCAAGGGAGATTAGTGGCTTGTCATTTATGTTGAAAGTTTATTGTGTTCAGCCAATAGCAACATCCTAAGAAGATAATTGTTTTACTGCTCCATCTAATGAAACACAAAACCCTTATTCAAATATAAAATCCATCATTCTTGTAATTTACAGTCCACAACTGTATTTCATTTTCTGGTTTCACTACAGTTATAATGCCCACATGCAAATCATAGTGTCACTTTGTGAATGAAAACAAGTTAGTTTTCTTTTTCTATTTGATCTTATAATCTTCCACTCTTGAAATGTTCACTTCTTAATCCTCTTGTTCTCATTTGTATGTGCATTCATATATTCTGTATTTCATATTGCTCTTATTTGTCTCTTTTCTTGTACATTCATTTATTTGTTTAATCAATCATTCATTCTTATACTTACCCTCTCACTCTGATGCTACATCTCTTTGGTTGTACATCTGTTTTTACATTCCTGTTTTAAATTGCTTTAATTTAAAGGATGACTGGTGAAATCATAACTTGGATTAATTAGATCAAGTCAAAATAATTCTGAAAAATCAATTGTCAGTAAAACCTTAATGCACATAGCAACAATTAAATTCAGACTTCCTTCATGGAAAAAGATTTGCTGAAGAATTTTCGTGAACAAAAATATGCCCAGGGAAGTGTAGAATCTTAAAGTGTCTTTTTTTAATAGTAATTCTGCCTAAATACCTCTCTATCTCTCCACAATAAATAATGTTTATCATAACCAACCATGTCTTGTCACTGAGAAAATGACAAAAGTTTGTCTCAAAATTTTTCTCTTTCTCTAACACAGAATCGCTTTTCACAAATAAGATTATTTCTCACAAAGACTGATACATTATTGAGGAGGTAGCCAAGAATTTATATAAGACCACAAAACGGTTTCACAAATTTATTCATTTTATATTCTTGAAAGGGATTAATATAACCTTCATTGTTCTCTATGAAGATTAACATTCTGGTACAATTTATGGTAATTTTACTGATGAAGTGTTTCTTCAAGTTTTACCAGCAAAAAAACAAACATCAACTTTGCACACAGATAGCTGAAAATTCAAGAAATCCAAAGGATTTTGTGAGGTATACCAGTACAATGTTACCTGTTGCAACAAAAGCTTAAAATGGAAAACATCCAGTATATTTGTAGCCACCTAGTGATAACAAGGGGAGGTAATACTTGTATCTTGGAAGAGTTACTTTACACATACTATTTTTAGCATCTATACTGTATATAGAGCGGAAAGACACATTTTTTTTCAACTTTCCAGGAAAGCTGGATTAGGAAGGTAGTGGAAATTAATTCCTAATGTTAATGTGATCATTTGATGCATTTGACAGAGAAATGAAAGTGTGGGCCTGACAATCAAGGGCTATAACTCCGCTAAACAATGCAGAGAGTTATTCCATGCTGACAACAGAACTCGGGCCAGATGTCATGAAAATCATGCTACATACCAAATGTAATAATAATTAAGAGTTCTTGTGCAGAAATGAAAGCGGGTGACTCCAACCATCAGAAGCTATAACTCTGCTAAACGATGAAGTAGAATGCTGACAATCTGACCCAACCAAGGTCTTATCAATTTCATGCTGCATACCAAATTTGGTTGAAATCCAATAATAGTTATGGATTATTATGCAGAAACAAACGTTTGTGGGTCTGACACTCGGGATATAACTCCACTACTCACCATGGTGTTCCAGGAACTGGTGTACTGGAAACTGGCCGTGCCTTTTCAGCAGCCTTCTGTTCCTCACTTTGTTCCTCTTTCTCCTCCTTCTCCTTCTCCTGGAAAAGTTAACAAAGATATATTCAAAGTTACTAATACTGGCATCATATTGCCAATCAAAAGATAAAGTAACTGGAACAATGCTTGACAAAGTATTGCCTAATATTTTCAAAATAATTAGCCTTTTCCTTCATTGGATTAACTTTTGAGATATGCAGGTCATTTGTTTTTGTGAATGGTTGTAAAGGTTCATTCCACATAAACACACATCCTCCCTGTGGAATACAGTTCAAAGAAACATGCATATTCATACAGAAATAACTGACAAATCAAAGTTGATGTTGATTTACAAGATTAGACTGTACCTCTTTCTTTTCCTCCTCCTTTTCTTCTGTTTCCATGGTGCTCTCCTCTGTATGATTGACTTTAGCTTGCTCAGCTGTGGCTGCAGCTTGCAGCTGGGCAATTTTGGCTGCCAAAGGAAAGTAAATGACTTAGAACACTACATTGACAAAAGTGTCTGTATTCTTTTCTGTTTTATTCAGTAGCATGATAGGCTATACATGGTGGCCAATATATCTGGTGGATGAAGAACCCAGGAAGAACCATCAACCAACGGGAAGCTACTGGCAACCTTTCTCACATACCCACGTTGGTCGAGCCGAGACTCAAAACCACATGGGCAGGTTAGGTGTGAGTGATCTGTAAAGGCAAGCGCCTTAGACCACTCAGCCACCTAGGGACCCAAAGTAGTCAGGGATAAAAATGTGGAAGAAAATAAATGAAACAATACTGCTGCAACTCCCTTGAGAGCAGCAAAGCTGATAAAATTATTCATACTGATGCACTTGTATATTAAAAAAAATATTCTTATCATATATATATACCTACATACTCAAGGTTTTCTCAAACAATAAAGAACCACTGCCATGGTCAGTCAAACAATCTCTGAACTGGCACATAATAGTCTGATGTTTTCGCAAAAGAAACAAGTTTCAGTGCTGATTGCAATATGTAAGTGAAATGGTGATATTAAACTCCCTAATATTTTGTACGGATGTTTTTGATAAGGAAAATATAACCATTTGAAAAAAGCAATTCAGGTAGAAAATAAAGGTAAGTAACACAAGGGCAGAGAGAGAATTGTTTTGAAAAGAGAAAATGCAAGGTTCACAATAGGGGGCAAATCTGGCAAAAAAGTCACCCCAGCAGCCATCATTTCGCCAAAATATGCAGAGAAAGCCAAGTTGACTTCAGCTTTCTCAAGTTGAGGTCACCCACACTACCATCCCCATTTAGCCACTGAAAGCTTGTGTGTTCTGAGTACAACATTAACTCTTGTCTCTTTAATGTTCTAAGAGTAATGTAAAACAATTAAAGCACTGTATTTTCAGGTGTTATGAACAAATTTTGTGTCAATTTAATCAAGATTTCAATCTGCAATTACATTATAATCAACAAGATTCCTGCCGAAAACTCACACATCAAGTTTAAATATTCGAGTTAAGTTCCATGCATTTGTAGATTAATCAAGTGCAAATTATTACTCTGTGGCAGTTTACAGGCTGATTTCTAGTAAATGTAAACAAGTTTACTTTATATTTCATCAGTAAAAGTAGGCTGAGAGAACTTGTACCTAAATATGTCACCCGTTTTTGATGGCAACCATTGGTGATGTTACCATCTTCTGCATAAAGCAGCAGTTATGCTGAATCAAACTTAGAAAATTTTAACTTTTATCAAATTTAATGAGTATTTCTTTTCTTTTTATATTATTCAGCTCAAAGACTTAATAAAATGGCTGTTTAAAGTGAATGTTTTTAACATTCTTAATTTTTATCTCTACACTTCTCCCTATTTTCCCACCATTTTGCTCTATTATTGCTGGGGGAGAGAAGTCACTTTGCCAAAATAAGTTAAGTCCAGCGTTGACCCTGAAGATGTACCAAATTCAACCAGCATCAGGATAAGAGTGTATTCTGGGTCAATCCCAGATTAAGTAGAACTGTACTAGGCTGATTCCAGCATGATAAATGTATTCCAATTTCAAATTATATGTATCCTGACTAAATTAATTTGAATATCATAAGACTATGGTGTGACCTGGGTTGATCCCAGTCTACTTGTTCTTATTCAACATCTTTTTGATGCACAAGGATCTCAATTAAGCTTTGATGAAATAAACCAAAAAAACACAAACTAATAATTTCATACAGTACTTTGCTCTTATCTCAAATTTATGACTGAAATGGAAAAAGAAAATTATAAATTTTTTTGAAAGTAGAAATAGTTTGTATGTAGTTTTTGACAAAACTTCACTCCTTAGGGTAAGAGCAAAGAATAAATTTATTCATAAAGACCTGATAAGAACCATGATATAAATGCCAAATGGTAAACATGAAACTTGGTCCAGGCAGCTAGAGTGTGCAACTGGTACAGATGAATGGACCAACTCGTTTGGTTTTGGCTAAACTTTGTACAAAAGATACATAAAATTATTAGCTTTAATTTCAGATTTCTTCACAGAAATATAGCCACAAAACATTTTTTTAAAAAAAGATTAATTTATGTGATAATGATAAATGCACCTTTTGTAAGAAGGGAATAAAACAAATTGAGCGCTTATTCTATGCCTCTTCAGTTACTGAACACTTTTAGATATTATTTGTGGAATGGATCCAAACTTATGATCCAAATTTTATAATTACACGAAAAGATCTCTTGATAGGAAATAACAACTTTGATGATCTTATTAATTTTCCTTTAAAAATGTTATATACAGATCACACTGTGCATCAAAAAATCCCAGATCTCACCTATTATTAAAATCATATTTTATCACATAAAATGCTGGAAAAATATGTAGCCAAAGTGAATAACAGAACTGAGGTGTTTAAGAAAAAATGACCCTATTGTCACCTTTTGGTATGTGATTTAAATTTTTTTTTGTTTATAGCTGTTTTACATTTCCATGACTCTTGTGTTTTGATTAAAGAAAACAATATTACATTTTGTTTAAAAGTAACCAACAGGCAATTGAATAACACATTGTAGTTTGTATGCGAGTGTGTCTGTGTACAATATTTATGAATGCATGTGTGCGTGTGCATCACGAGTGTGTGTGGTGTTTAAGTAAGCGAACATGTGTAAAGATCAGGATGCAAAACAATTTAAGATAATGCCCCATACACCAGGTCAAGTGGTGATGTAGGGCAGGCATCTGCAACCTACAGTCCGCGGGCCAGATCCAGCCAGCAACCTGGTTTTATCTGCTTATTTACATCATAGAGTGTGGCTTGAAAAATTGCTTCTCCGGCCTGCGCCCTGGAGGAAGTTGCACATACCTGATGTAGGGGAACATGTCAAATGCTGACAACTTATGTTCAATTAAAAAAAAAAATGTAAAAAAAACCTTTTCAGACAATTTTACTTTACTGCTGTTTCTGGACAATTTTTGAAACTTTTTTAGCATGAAATTGTGAAACAAATATACTTCTTGGTTGTGTCGAGACTCAAAGGTAAAGAATCACAGATCTGAGAAAAAACTGCAAAAAAGGCAAATCTGGACTTTATAAATTCATTGCTGTGGAAGTCATAATATGTTAATTTTCTATATGGCATTTGCAATTCACTTTAGGAATTTGAAGATTAAGTTCAAAATGTTTTATCTATCATAAAATCAATTTTTTACTTCTCAAGTGTTCTCGTTATCTGTCTCTTCTTCTGAAGAAAGAAACAATGAACCTCTCTTATCAAGTTTACATGCTTTGACCTGGAGATTCAATGCTAGAAGAAGGTGAAGGAGAACTGCACAAGCAAAGGATGCTGCTACAGAAAATGATGATAAATAAATCAATCCACATACCTTAGGATTTTACATGTTTAAACATCACTTTGAAATCGTATGTGCAATTGATTAAAAACTCCTCTCCAAAGATATATGAAAGTTTATAGATCTAGTGTGTATCCTATTGCGATGCTATTTTTCTATGATGTTACCATCAAGTTTCCGAACACTTTTGTGACTGGAGGATTCAATCTTCAATCTGGCAGAATGTTGAAAATTAATAGTCTAATTTATATTTAAGACAGCCATACTCCAAAGCTGCATCAATTTTTTTTTTTTTTTTTTTAAATCTGCACATGTGCCCCCCTACTTCTACAAAAAGGGGAACAAATCATGTGAAGTTGGGAGCTCAGTGTTTATTATAAAAAAAACTTGCTGGAAATGAAGATTGTATCAAGAGAAAAATAAAAGCATTAGGCTGCCACCTGTATGTAACATTAATGACCTATGTGTGGGAGGGTAATTCCACATCAAACCAATGCAGATGTTCAAAAGTTTGTATTTCCATGAGTGAAAGATTTTCAAATTCTTCCCAATTTTCAAACACCAATTACAAAACATTTTCTGTTTTTCACTTATTTCAAATCATGGATGGGTCTTTTTCCAGTTCTCATTGAATATTTACTTTTCTTGGTGCTTGCTGCACCATTTTCATCATGCACATCATAGTCACCAGAACTATTATCATTACTGTGTTCACAAACATCTTCACTTTCCTGAATTTTCTCTTGTTCATTCTCAACATTTCTAGTCCTTTCTCTGGAATTGTCTCTCACAAAAAAGAAACAGAGAAAAAAATGTGCAACATTTGCACAGTTTTTCCATTCTGTTACATGTCAGGTCTGGGGCAAGAGGCATGCATAGGTAAGGCAGCCAATCAGAACTCGGCATCTGACAATTACATCACTGACTGGTGTATTGGTTGTTCCAAAAATAGCATAGACTTCCATGTGCAACAAGAAAACAAGACAAATGCGCACAGGATTTATATACATTTGCAAACATTGCTTGTTTTTTGCACCATTCCGAGTGTAAGGAGACTGCAATTTGCGGCATAATTTCACCTTTTGCAGGAAACCTGCAGCTCTGTATTATAGATGTAACCCTGTTAATGCAATCAGTCATTAAGTTCGTTTCATTTGTCAAAACGTCGAACAGTTATATGCCAGCACAGGGATTTTTCAACTGGCCATTCCCACTGTTCTCTAAATGTTTCATACAACATAAATCAGTAGGCATATGTGACGAAAATTAAACAAAGCGCCTTCATTTAGCAGTTCTGTGTACTACTTACCTAAACTGATCTGTGCTAGTTTTTGTATCTTTCCATGAAAATATATTCAACTGCTTTTGTGTTTTCACACTGGATGCTAGGTAAATTCTTTTCTTCTGATATTTTTCCTTCTCTGTTTTATGCAGTGAAAGTTTTGTATTGTCCTACATGGTGTTGAGCTCTTTATGATGCATCTATGTAACATGCTACACTGCTCTGCATGCAACAGTGTCCAATAAACTGAACAAAATGCAAAGGTTAATGCAGATCACTGAAACATGAAAAATAGGTCAAAATGACCTAGTTGAGGACTTAAGGGCCTAATACTGCTCATGATGCACTGACATACAAAGTTATATGTATCTGCAGGCAATAGTTTCTGAGACACAGCTAAATGCAAAGGTTAATATAGGTCACTGGAGCATGAAATACAAGTAAGTGACCTAGTTTTTACTGAAGATTGTAATACTCATGAAAAATGTACATACCAACTTATGTGATTCTACAAGCAATAGTGGCTGAGGCAAGAGATTTACTTTTTGTCAAGCCTGCATTTTATTTAGCATGAAAGTAGACAACTTTAACATTGAGCTCAATCTAAAAAAGCTCAAGATTAAAAACCTCAGTCTAGGGCGTGAATGGATGGATGTGCAGACAGACATGGACGCCAAAATTATTTCTATGTCGAGCTTACTCAAAGGCTGGCTCAACAAAAATTATCTAAATGCAAAACCCTAACATAGAGATAATGAGCTGAATGCAAAGGTAAGCACAAATCACTTAAGTATGAAAAATAGGTCAGTGACCTAGTTTTCAATGATGGCATTAGTAGTCCTCATGAAACATTTACATACCAAGTCATGTGACTCTACAAGCAAAAGTGTCTGATAAAAGACCTAAATGCAAACCCTAACCTCAGTGTTGATGCCAGACGGGTGGATGGACATAAAGACATCCCCGATTCATTAGCTGGAATTGGTTTTAAATCCAGCCAAAAATGAAAGCTTTGTAGTTACTGTGTGAGTATGTTCAATTGCTGTCTTCATTCATGACAAAGAAAATCCTACAGTGTAAACAGATCCTATGTGTCACAAATAGACTCCGGTACAAGTACACTGACCGAACCATAAAACTTACCTTCCCAGTCAATGAGAACCTGTGGTTTTTCCCATGTGGATTCCATCGTCTTAGTGTTGTAGTAGTAAGATCTCCCATCAGAGTTTTTGTGTTCTGACCATTCTGCCACCTCAGGTGGTTTGGGAGTCTGCTGCAAGCAGAAAGTTATCATGATATTAATATTGGGATTTAACACAGGACATTCACCTATTAGTTGTTTCATACAATAGGAAAGCTGAATTAAATAAGCTTATGTCTGGCATGCAAACTGTGCTGTGATATATGTCATGTGATTTTCAAAGACTCTGACACCACACCAAAACAATAAATCTTACTCAACATAGTGGACTCCACCACCACAACCACTATCAGCAAACTCTGGGGTGAATATCATGTAATCTGAAGGGTTAAATTACTAACCTGTGTCTGTGGTGGCTTCTGGGCCACAACAGAAGAATCCTGGGGCGGTGCAGAGACCTGGCCATTGGTCATTGGGGACTGTTGGCTGACATTCTGACCACTATTGCTGTCTTGCTGCTGCTGTTGACTTTGCTGCTGCTGCTGCTGTTGCTGCTGTGCTTGCTGCTGTCCTGCTGCAAACGGATTGTTGAAACTGGGTGGCAGCATGGATGGATTAAATCCTGCAGGCATACCTTTAAGGCCAAAGATATATAATTTTATTAAGACTTCTTTATCTAATTGGCTAGATATATCAACAGTGATACAGTTAATAAATTCCTTATAATTGACTAGATATATCAACAGTGATACAGTTAATAAATTCCTTATAATTGGCAAGATATATCAACAGTGATACGGTTAATAAATTCCTTATAAAGTACAAGTCCTTTGTATCGTTATAGAAAGATAATAAAGTAACAAAGTCAGGGTTCAATCTAGATATCGTTTCTATGTCAAGGATGCAGTAAAGAAAAAGTCACTGGCCCATTGGAAAAATCCAGCTGCTCCATGGCGATGCATAAAAACTGTTAAGTGATGCACTCCCAGTATTTAAAAGTGCCACCACTTACCTTTTCTTCTAAACAGAACAGTTATCAATAGTTAAAGCATCTACATCAGTAAGGCGCTTATTGAAATACTATGCAAATGAAGCATGGCAATAAGACAAGTGCAAGTTACCTAGTTACAACAGCCTGGTGCCAAAAAATTATATCACTTTACTTTCACATGCCAAGTCAGGGTTCTCAATAGACACGTGCCCTTGGGTTTTAACGCTTGGAATTTAAATTGCAACCATTTCTGACACATGGAAATTCCAACCTGTGCATTTTTATGGCGCACGATGATTTGGGCCAGAGCATCAGCCTTCATTACCCTTATTCATTTCTGGCATATTTTCCTACAGAGCGCACGCTGTCCATAACAAACTGACTATGTACCAGTGATCGACATTTGCAAGACTAATGTTTACACCTTATCAGCCAATAATACCACACCTATACAAAATCAATTTGAACTGGGCAGAGCTAACAGGTCACTGATGTCATGCTTAGGTGGGCATAACTGAATCAAGGTTAGATTGTTTTGAGATTATCTTTGATGTTTATGATAGTTAGAGGAAGAGGGAATACAAATTTGATTGGATTAAATTTTGATCAAATATCAGTGTTTGTTTCATTGCCCATTAACATACATGTGATTCTACTGGCGGTAAGACAAAAATAGTTTTAAAAGCCGGACACCGCACATACCATTTTATAGTTGAAATCTACCCCTACTGCTTTTGAAAACTAAAAGATTATAATTATTATTATTCTGGGACCCAAAAATAAGTGGTATATCTGTGCGTTCTATCCCCTCATTACAGAAACCAGTCTACTGAACCGGAAATTTTGTACAGGTGCAATGATGTGTGGCACAAAGTTTTTAACTGATTACCTTATTGTTGTAATCTGGAGAGTTTAAGGCCAAATTCAGGATGTTTTATGAGGGTGTTCTAAGTAATAAAACGATCAACGGAGGTAATGGCTTTCAAAAATCGACTGACCTTTGGCGGAGATGAAAAAAAAAGGAGAGATCAACCAAAAAATGATTCTGGCAGAAACACTTGAGTAGGTATTTTGATTTGTTGTATTGTTTAATTGGTATTACGTTGTTCAAGATGTTTTTAGAGGAATGTTTAAGGGCATTTGATATATGTTTTAGTTCAATTGATGTCAAAATTCCAAAACATAGGATTTTTCCCAATGCCATGGCATGCTAAAGAAAACACTGGTTAATAAATAGTTTCTCGGGATTACATCTTGTGTCCAACTCAGAAACTTTCTCCTCATGATGAACTTAGATTGAAGGAGTATTGGAGAGCAGTCAGCAACCTTAAAAACCGAGTCACAGGAAAACTAAAGTTTGAACTTTCTTGCAGGCTGAGCGTAGTTGTTTTGTCATTGCCACATTCTAACGATAAAGAGGAGACATTATCCATTCTTCACAAAAAAAAGGTATTCAAGGGCAAATCTGGACCACAAAAATACTGACAGCCTGTTAAGTGTCAAACTTAATAATAACAATTTATGTCATTAGTAATCATCAGTCAGTGATTTTGTGAAGGAAACTAAAAATGCTTGTGGATTTTCTAATAAAATAATCTTTGCAGTGAACAAGAAGATATACAACTCTTCCTTTTTCACTGAATTGTCTGTCATACACTGACTTTTGCATTAATTAATCAAAACGGTTCAAAGATGTATATTTTCTGTTCTGTCTCGTCTCAGAAATGACCTCTGACCTTTTGAGCCCATAATCGATAGGGTTCTTCTTTACCCCAAGTGCAAGCCATCTACAAAGTTTGGCAACTGTTGATGGTGAAGAACTCAAGTTATTGTGCGGAAACCATTTTTCTTCTTTCAGTCATTGATCTCGACCGCTGACCTTTTAGACCATGAAATCAATTGGGTTCTTCCCTACCCAAAGTGCAAGCAACCCACAAAGTTTTGGAAACTGTACATGGTGGAGAACCATTTACTTTCTTTCAGTCACAGTAACCCTGACCTTTGAGCTTTTGAGCATGCAATCAATAGAGTTGTTCCTTATCCCAAGTGCAAGTCATCCACAAAGTTTGGTAACTATAGTTGGTGGACAACTAAAATTATCGTGCAGAAATCAAACTAGTAACAGACAGATAGACTGATGGACAACATCCTAACATAATATGCTCTGACTTATAGGTGGATTGCCCCCTCCATTTGAAAAATGGAGGTAATTTTCTGAATAATGGAGTGATTTAATGAAGAAAAAAAGGTGGGGTTTTGAACATATTTTTGCACATTTGGTTGATTTTTTGGTGTTACTTTTTAAGAAATAATTATGAATCTTGCAACTGCATGTCCTTGAATAGACCCCTTAATTCATTTTTAAAAAAATCATAATACTTATACTAGTGACAAACAGACTTATTCATACTCTCTTCATCATACAGATATACAGTAACTTGAATACACATTAGTACATGCTAGTTAATACCTGGAAAAGTCTGTGTGCTGGAGAATGACTGCTGACCACCTTGCGGCTGTGATGCTACTGGGGCTGTCTGCACTTGACTAGTAGCCGCCTGAGCTGAATAATAAGACCAAAGAAAATCAAGTAAATTTCACTCTCAACTGGAGTTTCTATCGGTTGATTATGCAAAACTAAGTTAAAAATTAATTTCTTACCACTAAATAAGGAGCCCCAAGAAGTAACTGATGCTCTACTGGCCAAAAATAACTTCCAGGAATCAATATAAGACCATTTCTTCCTTTTAACCACCAAGTATTTACACCATCTCTGATATTCTTCATCAATAACAAGATTTTCAAATTAGCTGCTCTGGATGTCAGATTGGCACCATTTTCATTTAGGACCAACAAAACATCATTTAGGACCAACAAGACACCATAGGAAGTCTTCTGGTGGAAACACCATGTTGATATGACTACCCGTTTTGTAGAAGTAACAATAAAAAGATTTTACCGATAGCTACCATAGAAGACATATTGGATATCAGATTGCTAGCATTTCCATTTAGGACCAACTAGACATTATAAGAACTCTTTTAGTGAAAGCATAATATCAATATGACAAGCCATCTAGGAGATGTAACTATAACAAGATTTTCAAGATGGCCATTATAGTGGTCATATTGGAAGTCAGATTGGCACCATTTTCATTTATGACCAACTAGACATCATAAGAAATTTTTCAGTCAAAACCACATGCTGATATGACAATTCATTCAGGAGTAGTGATAATAAGATTTTCAAGATTGCCACTCTGGTGGCCATATTGGAGGTCTATACAGCACCATTTTCATTTAGGATCAACCAGACATCATAAGTAATTTAATAAAAATCCCATGTTGATACGACCATCCATTCTGTAGGAGTAGCTATAATAAGATTTTCAATATGTCCGCTGTGGTGGCCATACTGGATGTTCAGGCGGCACCCTTTTCATTTAGGACCAACTAGACATCATAAGAAGTCTTCTGGTGAAAACCTACTTTTCATTCAGGAGGAGTAATGACAAGGTTTTCAAGCTGGCTTCTATGGTGGCCATATTGGATATCAGATCAGCACCATTTTCATTTATGACCAGCAAGACATCATAAGTCTTTTAGTGAAAACCCCATGCTGATATGACCATCCATTCAGGAAAAGTAATGACAAAGTTTTCAAGCTGACTTCTATGGTGGCCATATTGGATGTCAGATCAGATCAGCACCATTTTCATTTAGGACCAACAAGACATCATAAGTCTTTTAGTGAAAACCCCATGTTGATATGACCATCCATTCAGGAGAACTAGCAATAAAAAGATTTACAAGATGGCCACTGCAGTGACAGTATTAGACATCAGCTTGGCACCATTTTCATTTAGGACCAACTAGACATCAAAGAACTCTTCTGGTGAAAACCCCATGTCAATGACTTTTTTAGGATGAGTAGCAATAACAAGATTTTCAAGATGGCTGCCATGGTGGCTATATTGAATGTCAGATCGGCATCATTTTCATTTATGACCAACTAGACATCACAAGAAGTCTTTCCGTGAAAAGCCCATGTTGATACGACCATTCATTCAGCAGGACTAGTGATACAAGATTTTAAAGACATATAAGACATCAGATCAGCACCATTTTCATTCAGGACCAACTAGACATCATAAGAAGGCATCTGGTGGAAACCCCATGTTGATATAACCATCCATTCAGAAGAAGTAGTGATAACAAGATTTTCAAGATGGCTGCTGTGGCAGCCATATTGGATGTCCGAGCAGCACCTTTTTCATTTAGGACCAACTAGACCATGGGATGAATGTGTGTGTAAAGTTTTATGACAATCTTCTAAGTAGTTTGGGAGGAGTAGCGACAACAAACTTGTGCTAATGACGAATGAAAGACCATCCCATAAAATCTTCTGGTCTAAGACCAGTAGAGCTTAAAAATAAAACGGATATGTATCAAGGGAAATAAGCAGATCTAGCTATTTGTACCAAGAATTGTTGAAATAGGCTATTTGTAGTCCTAACATTGGAGGAGGGTGGGGGGGACTAATTTCAATACCTTAATACTTAGCTGCAACTATTTGCATTGCTTACCATTTCCAGGACACCTAGTCCCCAGTTCAAGCTAAATACTCCCTCCTCCAGTTAGTAATTGGAGGCCTAGAATTGAAAAGAACATGGTCCCAATCTGATTCCTTAGTCATAGCCAACATACAGAATACCCTCCTCTTCTGACTTGGACCAAGACTACAGGACATCAGAGCTGGGTAGGAGGAGGAAATCTTTGCAATAGTAGAAGGTAAGCATTAAATAATTAAAATTAGCTTTACCCACCTAAAAACTACATTTTACTAGCAGTATATTTACCAGTTGGAAGTGACACTGATGGCCCCAAACAAAAACTGGTATAAGAAACCAATGCATTTACCCTTACGGTAGGGGTGTCCACAACTGAAAGATGGTAGATGGCTTTGCAACATGCTGCACTGTCACAACCCAAAAATTAAATGCCTTTGCTCTGGTACGCCAAAGATCGAAGGTAAAAGGATAAAAAAGTAGTGCAAGACCACCAGAAGTCTGCTCTCATAACATCATTCAAAGAGTGACTTAAGTAGGTTCAAGATACAGCAATAGCCCTAACCTCATGATACTTAGGACAATCTACCTGGAAATGGTGGACGTAAAAATATCAGAGGAACCCTTGAGAGGTTGAAAGAGACAATTCCAACCCTTCCTTCTCCCTTCAGAGGAAGTCAAATTAAACCTTAAGGCCCTAACCACGCAAAGGACCCTATCTTGATCATCCCCAGCACAGATACAACTGAGACTGGGAATTTCAATAGGAACTGGAGCTACTGAAGGTAGCTGATTCTTAGCCAGAAACCCAGAATGCCAAAGATGAGAAACTGAATCCTAGTTACTTTTGAACTATTGACAAGGCATGAAGCTCACTCCTCCTCACTGACACTAAGGAGAGAAGGAAGACTGTTTTATGGGTAAGGTTCTCAAAGGATGCTTCACTCAAAGGTTCATAAGGGGATTTTGATAATGCCTGAATAATGCCTGAATAACACATGCAAGGTTCCATCTAGGCATCAATGAGCAAGATAATGGTCTCTGAAGCTCAAAATACCAGATGTGAGCAGGAAGACGCAGGTCCTACCCAATGGAGAAACCCTTAGAGAACTTAGAGTGCGAAAAAGGGCTGTCCTATAGCCCTTGACAGTAGAAACAGAACAATCTCTTTTCTTGAAAAGGAAGAGAAGTCTGCAACTGCATTTAAAGGGAAGCAGCTAGGATTAATATGCTTCCTAATGCACCAATCACAGAAGAGTCTCCACACTGTGCATCATAAACTTTTAAACTGGACTCTCTCCTAAACTGGGTGATGCAGTTGGCAACCTTGCTCAAAACTGGCCTTAGTGAACTGTTTGAGACAAGACAAGTGTGAAGGTGGAGAATCTGTGGGTTGTTGTATAGGACAGACCCCCTGTGCTACGACAGTCAGTCCTTCCCCTGTGATAATCGGATGGGTTTGTGAGTTCATCGTTGAGCCATGACCATTGTGGACACTTGGGGGCTATCAGAATTAGATGGAACATGGAGATCTTGATTTGGTGGAAAACCTGCAGAATTCTTTTTAAAGGTGGGATGATCCCACTTCAGCCAGAAAGTATCCACCGCCCAGGCTCTCTGACCTGGCACTGGAGAAACATAAATGGGGAGCTTGTTGTTCAGTCTTGTTGTGAACAAGTCTACTAATGGTCTTTCCCAGAGCTGAAAAAGCACCTTTGCTATTGGGGTCTAGACAGGCTGTCTGCCAGGATATTACTTTTGCCCATAATATGGCAGGCTATGAGAATGATCGCTGAGGAGACTACCCATCAGAAGATATTCCAGACTTCCCAACAAAGAGAAAGAGCACATGTACCTCCCTGATGTCTGATGCTACTACGGATGTATTGTAGCCCTTGAAAGGTTTTTGCTGAGATCCAGCAAGACCTTAGATATCTCCATTGCAGTATCTCTGCAGAGGTGGAGAAGCTCCACAGAGAGCACCACTGACATGAAGAGTGCATGCCTTTAAGTTTTTCCCACAGCCTCTAGCAAGCATTGAAACACCGCTGGACAACACAATCCCAAAAAGAGATCAGCATGGGAGGCGATCATCACTAGGGTTTGAGCCCTAAGGCCTTTACTGCAAAACAAACCCAGGTCCCAGTCAGTATCCCAACTTAGGACACACCGAAGTCCATGGGGGGAGGCTTAAAGGGCCAAGTAGAGTAATGGATCCAACAGCTGGAGAGACCAGTGGGTGAAGCACAGAAAGAGGAAAGACCACCCCTTCTGTTGCTTGGCATATTATTGGCTGCGGGAAAACTTTTATGCAAGTTCCAGATCCATAGCAGAGTGTGGAAACAGCAGAAGATCTGAATGAATGTAGGACATTGAAAGTCTCTCCTGAATGGAGAGAATCTTAGTGTTCTCAGACCCACAATGCTCTGGGCACGTCTGGGGGAAGGAGGCTGTAAATAAAGTAATCTGCCGTACCAAACATCTAAACTTCCTCCTCCTCCAACACCTGACCCAACAGGTGCAAAGGATATGGGGTGTTTTGTTGGTTTTAACCACACTTTTAATACATTATTGGCAAAATTGTGCTGAGGAAATGGGAGCTAAGTGCCTTTTCCAAGGACACAGAGAAGCAGCTGACACGGGCTGGATTGGGCAGGTATCGAACCTGCAACCCTTGGATTACTAGTCAGACGTTCTACCAACTGAGCTACTGGAGCTCCATGTTGGGAAGGAGTAGGTAACCCAATTGGAAAGGAAGAACCTGACACAACCAGCTCTTCTGGAAACTCATGTTAGTCCACCAGAATGGAAAGGGAACTGTAATCCTGCACCTGCTTCAGAGGCAAGACAGGACTGTCCTCTCTAGCATCCCTCTCCAGAGAGGGAGATGTCACATTAGGGTTTGTGTCATCCCATAATTGCAAACAATGGGTTAAGGGACTAACAGTACTTACTGTTCTCCTAGGCGAATAGGATCACTGATCCCTTCTTGACCATCTGGAAGGAGGTTTTGTTGGATGAGGCCAGAGCTAACTGCACAGAACCCTTGCTTGTCACATCCGCCATACCTTGAAACCAAGGTAGGGACATCCATGATGTCATGGGGGGGGTCATATCACAATGTAGCCTCTTTTTTATGACATTGTCACAATATGATGTTTATACTATTTCAGATCAATGAAATATGGAAATTAATGTAAGACCAAAGTTACAGCTCGCTGAAAATTCCATTGTTTCTTTTCCAACTCACCAATGCCTATAGACTGTTGCTATTTATATCTGACAAACATGTATGGACTGAAATGTACCAACTCTGAGGTCGCAGCTGAATTAGTGCTCTGTATTGCAGTGAATGGGAAACAGATTTATGTTAGTGGGTGTGAGGGTGAAGGGTTGGTATCTCAAATCTATACAATATTACACAGCACACTCAAATGTCTTTGATTTGTCAAAGGTCACTAGGTCTAGTTTACAAATTGTTTCTTCATTGGACAATCAATAAAGATGTCGCCGACAAAGCTTAATTCACAGGTGACCAGGATCAACAGTGGTGTCCCTGACTAAGCTCGTTTGTTCATTATGTCTCCCCAATTGTTTAAACACTCTATAACCACAAAGCACAAGACGAAAGAGGTGCAACAGCTTATCTCCTGGACTTATCAAATAAATGCTATAATTGAATGATTGACCCAGGGTCTGTACTATAGACATTACATCAGTCCCTTTATTGTGTCACAGAGTCAGCACAACATACCTTTAGAATTAAATATGTGAAGCCTAGTCCCAAATTAAGAGAAAAAGATACTAGCAGCAACAATTAACTTTTATTACCATCTTCCATGTCTTATTTGGGGACCTAATCCAAAAAAAATTCACCATCCGACTTTACCGGAAATGCCATTCAATTAGGTGTTATGTATTATTGAGGTAGTTTATCAGCTTGCTGTAAATTAATAATTAGTTTTTAAAAACAGTAGATTGGAATAATATACTGTTGTTGGCTGAAATTCTACAGTATAGAGTTTTTTAAGAAAAAATGATTTAAATATTTAAAAAAAATTAATTTGGGAGGAATTATGTTGATCACGGAAGGATAATACTAACACTAACACAGCAACAAATCTGGAACTGATAAATACCCATTTTTCAGTACATTTAATAATTAGGTATATCAATGTTTTTTTTCACAACTTGTTATATCTCCTAAAAAATAATTTTATATAAAAATCACAACTATATTGCCACTTTAAATTTTGGGAAAAAATGTCCAGCAAGAGCCATCGGAATTACTGGATCCCTGTCACTCATCTCCAATATTTTGCCGATACTGCCATGGTGCTGAATCCAATGATTATACACTGCATTAGCAATATATGAAAAAATCATTAACTGTATATATCAAAGGTCAATTGCAATCTGTACAAATGCTTCCAACGGGGAGGTGAGTGGGATAAGGATGACATACCTTGTGCAATGGCAGCTTGTGCAGCTGTAGTTGCTCCTCCTGATGTGGCCATAGGGGTAGTCATGTTGGTGTCCTGACCCTGTGTCTGGGCTGCAGCCATCTGTTCCACTTCTGCCTGTGTTATTATCTTTACATTTTCAGGCTTTGTCCAAGCAGATTCTCTCGTCTTTGCATTGTAGTAATACACCTACAACAAAGATTACCGCTGCCTTACTATATGTGCAGGCTGAACATAGATTGAGCACATAAATTATTATGGTGCAAGATTTGCTGACTGAAGCATAACTTCTATTTTCCTCACAACATTCATGGGTCCTTTAAAAAAAATTCAGAACAGACATGTTAACAGTGCTGGGAAGGCAGTAGTATGTGCCTCAACAATCCCTGAATATATATATATATATATATATATATATATATAATATAAGCTTGACTGCTCAGCATGTTAATCACAAAGTATATTTTTATCAAATAAGCAAACACACTAGTGTACAACTGACTCTTCCTTATGGGTAAACACTCTGCCACCATACTGTGCATCAGCTGTTATCATAAGATATGTTAATCAAAGTGAACTACTGCAGTATCACCAATTTTCGTGGGGTACCAATTTTCATGGATTTCGTTGTTGCCCCAAATCACAAATTTAAAGACTCGATGAAAAATTTGCCACACATGATATTATAAATCAATGTCATTTCTATGATCTGGTAATAAAATATTAGCTGTTACATGTGCTTCTTTTATTTTATCCCTTTAAAAAAAAGAATTATAATGTATGTTATATTGTTTCAATGCACACGTATCTATACGGTATCCAATTGCTGTAATTTCAACTTACTGCCTTAAATCGATATGTTGTGAAAATAAATAAGGATAGAGAGAAACAAGAAAAAGCATAAGGTATTCAAACACTGGTATTAATGAAAATGAAAGAAAGAATAATAAATGATATTAGTATATGAAAATTAGATTTAATATTTATATAGATTGATTCTTCATTCAAGTAAAACTGTTGTCGAAAATTTTAAATCCTCATGAAAGTTTAGTCTCATTTTATCCATGCATGCTTAATCCCAATGAACAACATGGCTGTAAACTATCAGAACTATAGCATGAAGCACAATTACTAATGAAACACTATGTATATACACTAATTACTGCACGGTAGTGAAGCTCACACTTCATTGATTTTCTGACAAAACCACTGAATCAATATCGTGTCAATCAAAGTCTGCTGGAACACAAAAATGTTTGTCAGATAAATAATCATGAAATTGTTGAATTAAACAAGCCAATCATTCTCAAAGTCACGAATAATTAGGTCCGATCTTTCACACATTTTCGCGTGAGCCGCACTTATCTATTCAGCATGAATTGACTTGATTTATAAAGTTTTAAGTAAAAAGTCTAGTGGTTGAATTTGGTTCATGCATAAGGCAGGCTCAAACAAAGGAGTGATTCCATTGTTTTTCAATTTAGTTAACATCTTCGCACTTTGATGGGGTCTGAACACATCAAATGTTGACACTGCTTGCTAACTGCATTCGGCAAGGGGCAGCTGGTCACGTGTGTGGTTCACATGTGGAATGATGACATTATCCGAACCAACGTGGATATAAGTTGAATTTTACCACTCTTGAAGCTCTGTGTTAACGCCATGGTCATCATAAAGTAATTATTGGACAATGTTTAAAGCAACAGATCATACGCATGTACTTTAATCACCAATTAGGCTGAGTGTTGTTGACTGCATCGGCTTCCTTTGATGTTGCATGTAAATGATTGATCTTGACAAGTGTTTGATTTGTACGTGTATTGATTTGAAACAATCGCTGTTTGTTATTGGCATAGTTTTGTTCTTTTGTATTCATTATTTGCAGTATTTGTAGAGGTTAATCCACGAAATTAAATACTTACAATATGCCAACTCTGACAGGCAAAACCATGAATCTAAGTACCCACGAAAATGTATTTTTTTTTGGACAAAACCACGAAAAATTGAAACCCACGAAAGTAAATGATACTACAGTATCTCACCGATACAAAGACAAATGTTTTCCCATGGTGACCTCAACCCGATGCATCAGATCCCTTAAATGATTTCAGGTGTTCATTCTTCCTTACCAAACAGTAAAAAATGGACAAATCTGATGAAATAAAAAACAAATACAACTATACATTCTCCAGGTGGATGCTGGCAATGCCCACCCAAAAGCAGATTGTGTAGACAGAGCTGCTGGTTGTTCAATAATGTTTTTACAGTTCTGGGACTATGCTCTCCAATTAAATATACACATGTACAGGAGTTTAATTGCAAGTCAGCACATATATATTGTAAAGAACAAAAGTTAAGTTCTAAAAATATAAAGATAAAAAATTGAAAATAAAACCACTAGGAGGATAAACACTGCCAAATAAAATAAAATATTCAGTCCAATAATATAATAGATAAAAGCTCAAGAATTACAATCCTTTAAAAGAGATGTAAAATAAAAGGTATCGTAAAACTAAAAAAAACCTTAAAATGTACGGTCAAAATTTCCTATATAAACCACATCTTTTTAAAACAACCAGGTTTTACTGTCGGTACATCATCATAAAGCTTCCTAAATGAGTTCACAGTAAAAACATTCCATCTTACTGGGTTGAAATCAAATACACTTGACAAGAATGTGTTCTAATCTCGGTGAATACTGGTAAGGTATGCACTCTGGTCGAGGTTGACCCTTCAGGAGGTATGCACAAGTCAGGTGCGTCTTATGTGCACGTGGCACGATACCACCTCATCTCTGCAATTTGTTCTATACGAGGGATACCACTCTCCAATGATGGGTTTGATACTCCAAAGCTTGTTTGTGGAGTTTTCATTACACATATCTTGCTAAGTATATTGAACATACCAATTTAAACAATATTTAAAGTCATTATATGGAATCTTCCATTCAGAAATGGCTGACTGCATGGCAGCTTTATCTGCCCTTTCTTCACCTTTAATACCAATGTGACTAGATGCTTGAGTAACCATTCCCCTCTTTAATTTATTTTGGACATTCGAGTCTCGAGTCTACATTAAATTAAAAACTGGTTAACAGGTCTGATACATCCTTATAATGACTTATATCTGCTCTACATGAGACCTGAATGTGTCTGAGATCACGGAGTGGTAGCCTTTGATCATAGTGGTAACTAACTTTTAATTCTCAAAAAGTCAAAGAAAAAAAGTTAGCCAATTGTGGCATTGAGGCACGATGCTGTTGCAACTGCCCTAGTCTCTGAAAACCCGCCACTTCCCCCTTGTACACCTTCAAAGTGGACACCCTTCTAGCTCCAGAGATTCTCTCTAGGACAGAAGACTTAAATTCTTTTCATTCGGAAGGCTCTCCTGACAAGAGCCAGGCATGAAGAAGTAGCCTGTCCGGGCATGGATAAAACACCTGCAACCATGGCTGTTTGAGCAGATCGTTCACCTAGGACTTGTCCCTCCTGAGAAGGACTATCAGAATAACTTTGCATTTGTAGCCCCTCACTTTCTGAATTATTTTCGGTACCAAGACTGTGGGAGGGTAGGCATAACCCTTAAAACCCCTTCCAATTGAGTGCGAGTGCACCCACAGCCCATGCCTTAGGGTCAAAGACTGGTGAGATGAAGGTGGGCAGTTTACGATTCCACCTCATCGCAAATAGATCTATCATTGGGCAGTTGCAAAGTGAACAAATCCACTGAAAGATCAATGGGTGGATGGACCACTGTGTGAAGGGTCTGGCCCCCTCTTGACAATGTATCAGCCAGGACATTGAGTCTGCCAGGAATATGTCTGATCAAGGCCATTATATTCATCTGTGTGCACCAGCAGAGAAAAAAACCCAGAAAACACAGATTTGGTGATATGAACGTTGGCACGGCTATGTGCTTGTTGAGCCGGCTGAGATCTGTGACTGGTCTTTGATTCCCATTGGACTTGGGTACTAGAAACAGCCTGGAGTAAACCCCAGGGGAGTTCAGCTTGCAAACTATCTCCAAAGTATTGACCAGATCTCCTTCTGTAAAATTCCCACCTTCTCCAGATCGGACAGCAAGTCTGTCATGGAAGGGGATGGGGGTTGAATAAATGAAATCCAAAGTCCTCCCGAAATAACTTGGATTGGGAAATGGGTTGATCCATGCAGTTCAAAATTGAAGGAGTCTGGCACCCACCAGAAGGCTGTCTGGGGGCAATTGGTGTGGCAAGTCAACATTAGCTGTTTGAAGGCTTGGGGAAGGAGGAACCAGGTTTCCTTTATTTTTCCTCTTTATCTGGAACTGAGGGACATGCTGTTGCCTCATGTTGGATTGAGGACAAAATTGTTGCCTTTGAGTGTTAGCCTCTTAGCCTTTTGTTGGCGATTGTCTCTTTGCTGCAGCTGCATCTCTCTTTCATCTTTTGTCTTTGTCGCAGTACTGTGGACCATATGTTCTCCAACCATGAAGCACAAACAATGCATGTAACTGTAGATGAACATTAGGTACACACAAGGCAGGTCCAATGCATGTCCATAGCTGCCTTAAATCTTTTGCATTTTACACATTTTGTTGACACTGTCTATCAATTTTCTGAAAGACAAAAATGACCAAATATTTTCACAAACCGAATATGTTCAGCTCCACTAAATAAGCAAATAAATATCAGCAGTGTACACAAAAACAACCAACAAGAGGCATCAACGATACTGTGTTGGAGGACAAGGTCAGAAAGAAAAAACAAGCAAGTCCACAACTGTGAGATATTCACATAAATAACAACAAATTTCACAAAATAATGATTACAACATGCAGTAAATATATTTACATTCAATACCATCCTGACTTTGTCAATGGATGGTTAATAATCTACAAGATTAATTTATATTCTGTGAGAGGTATGAGATACCATGTATGATGTATTAAGCAACAGCTAAAACCTAGTACACAACTGTAGTCACCTAGCAGTGGTGAGTGGGGGTAAGGGAAAGGGTTAGGAGAGTTTCTTCCCGTCGTCTATATGGAAAGATGAAATTTTGTGACACCCCAAAACAATAGGGTTCATCATTACCCAAGTTCAAGACTTCAACAAAGTTCAGTAACTGTAGATTGTAGATACCTCGAGCTATTTTATGTAGAAACTGTTTTTCTTCTTTCAGTCACCATGACCATGACCTTTTGACTCCCAAAACTGAATCAGGTTTTTCCTTACCCAAAGTGCAAGCAGTTCTCAAAGTTTGGTAACTCTAGAGGGTGGAGAACTCAAGTTTATACGTGGAAACCATTTTCCTTATTTTAGTCAGTAACCTTGACCTCTGACCTTTTGACCCTGAAAAAGACAGAATTCTTCTTTACCCAAAGTGCAAGCCATCCACTAAGTTTGGTAACTGTAGATGGTGGACAACTCGAGTTCTTGTGCAAAAATGAAATTGGCAACAGATGGATGAAAAGACAGAAAACGTCACTGTATAATATGCTCGGACTTATGGTGGGTGTATAAAAACCTTAAACAATGTTTATGGTGAGGCCAGAAGAATGTGTGACACCTATGTCTCACCTGTGCTAAAGTAGGCATGACAAAAGTCAGTAAGCAACCACAGTAATTTCACAAACTTTGAATCAAAGATGATGGCTGAATAATGATGACACTGACACTAACCCCACATTCCTTGTGCTAAAAGTATACATGACTAACGGTCACCTTTACTCAGCTCAGCGGCCACCTGCTCACAACAGCCATTCTAATTTCCCACCAGCAAATTTCCTACATAAATGTCCTGTATGAAATGGTCACCTGCCTTCTGCGGTCAGGTGTTTCCTAACCAAACAATGGTTTCTTCCTGCCTTAACCGGTCACTGGTACATATCTACAGCAGCGGCCACTCAATCTTTTACTTCACGAGGAAGGCATTGTTTAGATAAAGGAATAGAATGTGAATCGATGTGCAAATATTTCTTATCTCACATGTACTCCCCGCACTCCAGTCACTTTGATAGTGTAATTCAAAGATGTCACTATGTCAAATTCAAAAGCAAGGCAGTTTTTATCATTAAATTCGTTTGATGAATGGTGGTAAAAGTAGTTGTGTTATATCAGCAGAAATGAAAATCACCTTTTGTGCCAGTGTTACAGGTATAGTTCGATATCTTCATCTATTTGCCTGTGAATTAAAACTATCTCTGAAGAAAAAAAAGTTAGTCTTTGAGAAAAGATACATGTTACATCCCTTTTCATTAGGGTCAGGGTCATTTAATATTTAAAATGTGTCTGTACAGGTAGGTGAAGTTCCAGTTCATGAGTCACAATGAATAGCCATATACGGTTTCTTCTGATTTTCTGTTCATCACAGGCTTTCTCAAACACACCGACTATCTTATGATCTCGGTGAGTTGAGCAACTGACAAATCCAGATATTGTTTTTAAAGCATGAACTAAGATCAGTGTATATTTTAAGTCAGTGATGATTTCATCTATAGGATGGATTAAAGTGAGGATGATACAGTAATCATATACCTGTAATTATGATTTTGTTGTACAGTGCGCATAAAACAATTTTGATAACGTAATAATAATAATAATAATTACAATAATAACAATGATGAAAATCGGTGCATGGTATTTGTTCAAAACCCAATTTTAAAAGGTGAACCTGTATACAGCAGTCACCTGTGTGCAACAGCCAGTTTTTCCTTTTCCCATGAGTGGTTGCTAGTGACAGGTTTGACTCTGTGTGTGTGTGTATATATATATATATATATGTATACGCAATTTTCTAGGAAGTTATACCCAAAAAGTTATACCTTCCCTTCTGGTGTCTTGGTTTCTACCCAAAGTTCTTGTGAGAGCTCAGGCTGATTCTGGTTTGGCATGGGTCCTGCTTGATTTGGTGGTGGAAACCCAGGAGGGGGCATTGAGAAATTGTGATGGGGAATTCCCATTGGTGGAGGCATCATAGGTGGTCTCTATAATGATGAAACATATTTGTCATCAGTAAATATTTATTGTAAATATACTAAACAAGCATTTATACAATAGTCAACGTACAAATAATTTACCTGAGACAACTCCATTGCAAACTCCTTGTCACAAGCAGTAAAGAAAACTCTATACCCATGCAAACAGTACATCCAAGGTTGTGTCAATGCCAAATTTTACATCCTGCACATAAAAATACATCAATCCAGATGGAAGAAGATCATATCTTGCATCCAATGGGAAGGTGCGACACAAGGGGTTAAGCTGCATCAAAATTTATCAATTTTGTTCATCGTTACGCCATAAATTTTCCCATGAATTGGGAAATGGAAATATTTACAAATGACTAATAGAAAATATTATCCTTTCATTCTCCATATACAAAATGTTCACTCTGTGCCAATCACCTACACCCCCTACAGTAATTGTATATGTATCCAGTTACGATGTAGATTTTGGCCCCATATGAGTCTGGTTCCCAATCTTAATCTAGCTATATTGAATTTGTACTGTAAGCAGAGGGTGGGAGACAGACCACTGTACTACACAAGTGTACTTGTATCCAGAAATGATTCATATTTTGGCCACATGATAGTTGGTTCCCAATCTTAATCTAGCTATATTGAATTTGTACTGTAAGCAGAGGGTGGGAGACAGACCACCGTACTACACAAGTGTACTTGTATCCAGAAATGATTCATATTTTGGCCACATACTAGTCTGGTTCCCAATCTTTATCTAGCTATATTTATTTTGAGTATCTATTGTATGTAGCCACTGTACTACACATGCTGTGTTTCACCAAAAATAAAATGGTACATGTATCCTGAGTATCTATTGTATGTAGCAGATGGGAGACAGACCACTGTACCACACATGCTTGTGTTTCACCAAAAATAAAATGGTACATGTATCCTGAACTTTGGAAAAGGTGTTCTACATAATATTCAGAACAATATTTGCTTAAGAAAAGATCTGTTTATTTAAATTCAACTAGATGATCATTACAGAAGATGGAAGATGCAAATTTTGACTAGCCATAAGCTAAAACTCACTCAATAAGTTTAAATAGTTACTGACAGTCAGTGTATAGATATGCAAACTCACTCAATAAGTTTAAATAGTTACTGACAGTCAATGTATAGATATGCAAACTCACTCAATAAGTTTAAATAGTTACTGACAGTCAGTGTATAGATATGCAAACTCACTCAATAAGCTTAAATAGTTACTGACAGTCAGTGTATAGATATGTAAACTCACTCAATAAGCTTAAACAGTTACTGACAGTCGGTGTATAGATATGCAAACTCACTCAATAAGCTTAAACAGTTACTGACAGTCAGTGTATAGATATGCAAACTCTGAGACATGAGACATACAATATTCAATGCATGCATGCTAGGAGCAGGGTTCTCCATATAGTTTCATAACTGGAAGTGAAATGTCCTTAGTTGTCAAAAACTGAGGGTAAAATCTAGAAATCTGATTATGAACTTTAATATCATGCGAGTGAAAAACAAAAGGTCATCATAATACAGTAATAATTTTACAAATTCCACAATTAAGAAGATATAAATTTAAATATCTTACTTACATATTTTACCAAAATAAAAAAATTCCATTAGAGTTTATTTTACCAGCAACCTGCCTCAGCTTGTCCCAAGGAATTTTTTGAAAATTGCAAGCATGATGCCCTCAAAATGTTAAAAGAAAGTTAAATGAAAACTGCACTTAATTATTTATATCAGCACTACATGACATTTTCCTTGGTTTAGTGAAAATATTCTTAGCAAATTAGTTTTAATTATTATTTTCTCTTCTCATTCACCTTCATGCTTGAGTCACATATTGAATGTGCTGATGTATATTCAATGCAAAATGGGTTTTGGTATTATCACTTACACAATCACCAAACTGATGTATCAAGCAGAAAGCACATGTCAACACAGTAGTTACATGATACCAACAAAAATATTGTTGACACGTGCTCTCTGCTTGATGAGTTTGGCTTCTCCAGGCTGCTGCGACACCGACAGGTTTTTGGTAGTTGTTCTCAGAATAAATATGTTGATAATTATGTTTCTGTTCATTTTCTTACAAACATTACGTGACTTTCATTTAATATTTGCGATTTTTTTCTACAACAACATTAGAAAGGAGGTTTTTGTTAATCGTTTAAGGTCGTTTACATTTGCTAGGCCCACTAGTAAGCAGCTACTCTATGCAAACACCCACACCCCAACATAAATGTCCGAATATCTAAAATGAGGTGCAGAGGGTCAGAGGAAACTAGGACTATGGAGGTTCAAACAAATTTGTTGTCTCAGGGGAGAAAACAAACACTGGATACTGCACCCTAGATCCTGAAAATATCACAAAAACAAGCCATTTAAGGGACTGCCTTTTATCTTAATAATATGCATTGATGCTTGGTTGAATTTCCGCAAATAAATTGAATGAGTGGTGGTGCTTGAATAAATATATATTTCATCCAAGGTGGGGGTTGATATTAATTATATTTTATGCATGGTGGACGAAAATAAAAAGTGCCTTCCGACCCCCCCATACCATTATTTCTGAAATAGCCTTTACCAGCAACTATTGCATTGCCCACATTTTCTGGGACACAAAGACCCTCATCCAAGCTAAATATTCCCTCCTCCAATAAGTACAGTAGGACCCCACTATAGCAAACTTCATTATAGCACGAATTCGGATATAACACGATCGTGGCATGGCTCCCGAAATTTCATCTATTTTTTCGTACATGAAAAAAAAAATTTTCTCTTCTTCAAAGTACGAAAAATAATGTGTAAAAAATTAATGATCATTTTGAGGAAGAGATCGTGCAAGAATTCGGATATAATACGATCGTGGCATGGCTACCGAAATTTTACAATAATTTCGTCAATTTCTTAAACTACTGTTTGTGAATGTTCATTTCAAATGTGTCAGTAGTCAATCACTGCACTTTGATCTTAGTTTATTTTTGAAAGATGTCAGCTTATTTTAAAGCTGAGAAGTGTTAATCTTATTATTACTGATACATAAACAATAAAGTCATTAAGTCTTCTTTGTGTTTGTCTTCAGTGCATTCTGTGTACAATCGTTGCTCAAACAATAGCCGACATATGTTTGCTCATTCAACTGCATACACAGCCAAGCACCAAACAATGGGGTGGTTGATAAAAGATTCACACCTGAATGTATAAATCAATTAATTTAAGTCACTGACGATCATCAAAGTCAATCTCAAAGCTAAAGGTTGTTCAAACCATGCGGCAATGATTTATAAAACATCAAAAAACGAAAGCCGCCAACGCGCACACGTGGCTTGGCGGTGTTGTTAGACAATCGCCACGCAATCAATTGAGGAATATGGTTGACTTTGCAAAGAGTAAACGTGACAGCAGCAAGAAGCAGCTGAAAATTAATCAGTGTTTCCAAAAACAATAAAGTATTCTAATTCGTAGCAGATAAAATTATAGCAGTATGAAATTTATACTTACACCGTTTATTGACCTTGGGACGTACAAGTGCATACACACTGTAAATGTGCTTCATCATTTCTTATGTGATTTATTGATTATAATTATTTTTTTGCATTGAATTCAGACACATAATGATCTATGACTAAATATTATACTTCTGAGTGCATATTTTCGATGGAATTATTATGGACTCACTCCTACACATGCCATGAGATCGGTTGGTGAGTACACGTGTTGATCCTTTAACTATTCATGCTATACACTAGACATGTATATATAAATGTACCAATACATGGTTCTCTGAATAAAGTTAAATATTATATGTGCAATCTCTGTTTTCATTGCATGTGTATTTCTCATTTAATATGCATTGATTTAAGATGGTAACGGTGCCAATGAAGCACGTTGTTTTCAGACCACAATTTACCCCCCCCCCCATTTACCCCCCCCCCCTTTTCTTCAGCTAAATGACTTGGTTTTGTCTTGTTCGGTTATAGTACGCTTTGGGCATAGCACGATCTCGTTTTGTGGACCCCGACCATCGTGCTATAACGGGGTCCTACTGTAATTGGAAGGTCCAGAATTGAAATGAACATGATCCCAGCTTAATTCCTTAGTCATAGCAAACATATGGAATACCATCCTCTTTTGACTTGAACTTAGACTACAGGACAGCAGAGCTGGATGGGAGGAGGAAATCTTTGCAATAATAGTAAGTAAGTATTACATAATTCAACTAGAACTCCGCCAAAAACTATATTTTAATAGCAGTAATACAATATCTACTACTACTGCATTAGTGAATTCTCCAGTCAGGAGGGAGGCTAATGGCCCCAACAAAAACTGCTGCAAGAAAACAATGCACTTACCCTTAGGGTAGGAGAGTTCACTAATTCAAGCTGGTAGATGGCTTGACCACATGTTGTGCTGACATTATTGGACCCAACAAGTAAATGCCTTCACTCCGGTGTATCAAAGATTGAAGGTAAAAGGATGAAAAGGCAATGTGAGACCGCAAGAAGGCTGCTCTCATAACATCATCCAACAAGGAGTGATTCAAGCACATCCAAGATGCAACAATAGCCCCAACCTCATTAGCTTTAATACTCATAAAAGAAAGGTCCCTCTCAGTGCGGGACTAATAAGCTCTCTTGATAGTGAGGATACTCCACCTGGAAATGGTGGCTGCTGAAACATCAGTAGAAAGAGATAATTCCAACCCTTCCTTCTCCCTTTAGAAGCCAAATAAAACCTTAAGGTCCTAACTGGGCAAAGGAGACTATTTTGATCATTCCCAGCATAGATATTAACAAGACTGGGAATTTCAATAGGAACTGGAGCTAATGAAAGTAGCGGAGTCTTAGCCAGAAAACCATCCTGGCAAAGAAGAAACCAAATCATGGTTACCAATGAACCATAAACAACCCTTTTCCACTGGCAATACATGAAGCTCACTTCTTCTCCGTGGCAACGCTATGGAGAAGAGGAAGACTCTCTCAAGTGTAAGGTTCTTGAAGGAAACTTAACTCGAAGGTTCATAAAGGGGTTTAGATAACACCCAAAGAACACAAGAAAGGTTCCATCTAAGTATTAATGAGATACCAGTCTCTGAAGCTCAAAATACCTAACGAGACAAGAAAGATAAGAGTCCAACCCAATGGCGGAACCCTTATTGAACCTGAGTGTTGGAAAAAGCTGCCTTATAGCCCTTAATAGTAGAAATAGAACATTCTCGTACCTCAGACAGGAAGAGAAGAAAGGCTGCAACTGCATTTAAAGGGGAACAGCTAGGATCAAAGAGTTTCCTTCTGTACCAATTAAAGATGACTCTCCACTTTGCATCATAAACTTTGGAAGTGGATTGCCTCCTAGACTGGTCAATGCAGTTGGCAACCTGGCTCCAAAAGTGGTATTGGTGAACAGATCATTTGAGACGAGCCAAGCATGAAGGTGGAGACTATGGAGGAAGACTGTCTTAAAGGTAAGGTTTTTCAAGGAAGTTTCACTCCAAGGTTCATAGATAACACCCAAGAAACACACAAAGGTTCCATGTAGGCATTATTGAGTGAGATACCAATCTCTAAAGCTCAAAATACCTGATGAGATCTGTGTATTGTTGTGTATGAGAAACCCCTGTGCTGCAAGAGCAGGTCTTACCTCTGTGATAATCTCCTGGGCTCATTTACCAACGGGTTAAATTGGTTACTGAACCAGGACTGTTGGGGCCACAGGGGACTATCAGGACAAGCCGAGACATGGAGATCCTGACCTGGTGCAGAACCTGCAGAATTATTTTGAACAGTTGGAAGGCATTAGTGTATAGACGATCCCACTTCAGACTGAAAGTGTTCATCACCCAGGCCCTTTGTTCTGGCACTGGAGAGACAAAACAAGGAAGCTTGTTGTTCAGTCTCATAGCAAACATGTCCACTAATGGTCTCCTCCACAACTGATAAAGCATCTTAGCTAACAAATGGTGCAGAAACCATTCTGTGAGGACCAAACTACCCTGTGTAGACAGACTCTCCACAAGGATATTCCTTTTGCTCGGAATATGATGGACTCTGAGAGTGATCTCCGACAAGACTGCCCAGGAGGTTCAGACTTCCACACAAAGAAAAAGGAGCATGTGTACCTCGCTGATGCCTGAGGTACACTACAACAGACAGCAAGCTGACAACAAAGTCCTGGCTGTAAGATGCACTATGAGGGACAGGATTTGAGTGGTCCTGTCAAGCGAGACACAACCCCTCCTTTGATTGTGAGGAAATTCATCCCCACATACACGAAGTCCTGAGAAGGGATTAGATCCAACTTCTCTAGGTTGGGGATTAGACCCAGACAAGTTAACATTGACCAACAGAAGGATAGGTCCTTCAGGGGAGTATCTGTGAGGATGTTGTGCGTCAACCAGTCATCAAAGTACTGGAGGATGAGGATCACTCAAGAACTCAAATGGGTTGCTACTACCCCAATCACCTTGGTAAAGACTCTGGGGGCATAGGCAGGGCCAAACAGAAAAGCCCAAAATTGAAATACTTCATGGCCGAGACAAAACTGGAGGTATTTCCTGTGAAGCTGGAAGATGCAGATATGAAGTATGCATTTTGCAGATATCCTGCAGATCTAAGGAGACCTCCCAGTAAAGCCTTATGGTGTTTCTGGCCAAGGTGCTTGTCTCTATCTTGAAGCATTGTTCCCAAAGAAATTTGTTTAAGGTGGAAAATATCAACAAGAAGTCCAAAATTTCCGCCTGTTTTCAACACCAAAAAGATCCTGGAATAGAAACCCAGAGTTTGATTGTTTTTTTCCCCTCTTCTGCACAGAGGTGTGTACCTCTTTTCTTAAATGAACCAGTTTATACTGTTGAAACCAAATGGAATCTGTGATAGAGGAGGATATTCCCATGAGCAAAGCTGGTATTCGCCTTTCAAAGTAGAATGGACACACACAATGCTAGTGAATTCCAACCAAACCTCTGAAAAAAGAGCTATTTAAGCACCTTCTGGGGTACAGGGAAGAGGAAGATGCTGCAGGATAGGGTTTAACTCCCTAGGCCCGACTACCTCCCCTGGTCTCTTCGACCATCTCATCTAGCAAAAGACAGCCATGAGGGAGATCATGAGGGAGATATGGGGCTGCTTGTTTATCTGTTGAGGCTGACCATGTTTGACGAACTTATGAGGAGGTTCCTGCATTCAGTCAAGGTGTAAGCACTTCCTGGCCTGTTTCGACGGGCCTGGAGTTGCGGCCAGGGACCAGTGTTGCTGGTCCCTCAAATCCTGTGACGTCACAGATGGGATGAGACCTCCAAAGAGCATTTCCACCTCAAGCCATGCAGCCCTCAGAAGGATCTAACTGTGATCCAGCACGACATTAGATGTCTCCAAGGCAGTGCCCCTGTCCCAGAGTACAAGGTGGAAAGCTTAAGGGGCCAATTAGGGGAATGAACCCGATAGCTAGAGAATAAGACCAGCAGCCGGACCTTAGAATTGGGGATAGACCACCCCTTCTGCTGCCTGGCAAAACTCTTGGTCCCGGGAATATTCTGCACAAGCTCCTGAAACATAGCAGAATTCAGGAGCAACATAAGATATGAACAAGAGTAGGACCCAGAAGGCTTCTCCAGACCAGAAAGAATCTTAGTGTCCTCATCCCCAGAAGGCTCCGGGCACAAGTCTGGGGGAAGAGGCAGTAAATGAATCAAACATCCAGACTTCTTCCTCCTCCAACACCTGACCCAACAGGTGGGAAAGAGCAGGGATCCCAATGAAAGGTAAGGGCCTGCCGCAACCGTCTCTTCTGGGAACTCGTTTGAGTCTACCAGAATGGAAAGGGCATCATCCTAACTCGCTCCCAAGTCAATACACGACTGTTCTCCCTGGTATCCCTCTCCAGAGAAGGAGACATCAAATCAGAGTTTGTGTTGTTCCATAACCGCTCATGGGGGGTAATGGGACTAACCCTACTGTCTTCCTAAGCGAATGGGATCACTGATCCTTTGACAGTCTTGGGGGCGAGTGGCAGCCTGCCTCCTTTGTTAGATGAGGCCAGAGATGACTGAGCAGGTCCCCGGTCTGTAACATCCACCATACCTTGAAATCTAAGGCAGGGACATTCATGACGTCGGGGGTGGGGAGTGGGGAAAGACGACTCACTACCAGGTAAGGGGGGTTACCTGAATTCTGTAGGGATTAAATGGGAACATAGGACGTGATCCCTATCCCCTGACCAATGATCAAAGACCAGTGTTTGGCTGCTTGAAGCGCATGACCCAGTGACTGGTGACCGTCACCTGGTCACACAACCAAGATCTGACAGACATGCACGCTTTGAAACTATCAGCAATATCACTGCTCTTCCCTGTAGCCAGGAAGGCACAACTCCCTTATATCGGTCACCGATACCATGTCCACCACGAGAAGGTACTGCTCATCCCTGCCTGGAATGTGCAACTCATTCTCAGGCACTTTTCCTCCCTTGGGAATGGCCAAACCTTAACCAGCACTGACAGCATCAGACCAAGCGTCAGGGATCCTTAGCCTTTTGGCAATCTCCGTACCACAGAGATGACTCCTTGTTTCTGCCCCACAAGGGGAGTTGACTTCCCTAAACCAGGACCTGATCCAGAGCCCTCCTTGGAACAGAATGGGTCATCTTATGATGATGAAGAGGAAGAAGCGCCTTTCCTCCTCCATCTATAGATGTGGCGACTTTTCTGCCAAGTTCCACACTTGATCTGTCCATAGAAAACCTATAGGACATCAATCTGTGCATGCACAATCGGCGCATGATAATCAGGTGGTGTGTGTATCTCATGGGGCATTCTTGTGCCTGCATTCATCAACACCCTGCGATGTATTAATCTCTGAAAGAGAAACAGTTGAGAAAGAAAAAAAAAGATAACCAGGTAATACTTACCCAAACACCAGTTACTAAGAAGGGATTAACAATGAACAGAAGCACCACCTGTTGAGCAAGACACAAAAACCCTTCAAAATTAAGAAAAGGAACACAAAAAACATTCAGATAATGCAAGAACTGGGAAGAAAAACACTCAATCAACACAAAAATGTATAAGATTGGCCAAAAAGATGTTTGAAAACAACAATGAAGGCAAATTCCAATAAGCAATCTTGGGACACGTGTTGCTTGCACGAAGTCCAAGGAAAATGAGGAAGGTATTCCGTATGTTGGCTATGACTAAGGAATCAGACCAGGATCATGTTCTTTTCAATTAAGAGCCTCCAGTTATTAATTTGAGGAGAAAATATTTAGCTTGGACTATGGACTTCGCATCCCAGAAATGGTAAGCAATGCAATAGTGGCAGATAATGTATTACTGCTATTAAAACAATGGGTTAACCTTTGGTTTTCCCCTAGTGGCTGTTCAAGGTATCACTATACTAATTAAGTTCCTTATATATTTCCTTAATTTTTCTACATTTTTTTATGAAATCCAGTGCATTAGCTATAAGTTCAGATGCACCATGATTATCTTACTTATGTTAGGCACTAACTTGGACAGAACATATAAAAAACATCAGCATAGGTTATGTTGTATTTTCTGGAAATGGCTGCATTTGAATGAAATTACTGGAATCTTTAGTGCATGTAACCTTTCCAGAACCGACCAAATCACACCGGTTTCCTTCATCATCCTATTCAAAAGCCACCAGGCTTTTTGTCTGTATGATTTGCTTATATATTTTAAGCATTATTTTATGTAAAATAATTCTCTTGTTTATTTTACAACTGTTAAAATACTGGTACTGCTCTTCCCTATTATAACACATCTCGCTATCATGTTATTCTGGATATAATACAGTAATGCTATGGATCTAAAGACCAAAATTATAAAAAATAAATTGTTTTTAAAAAATAGAATTTAGAATTTCCATCAGCTGAAAACTTACATTAAAATCATTGTGTTTGATTTGAACATTACCAGTATATGTTTTTACAATCAGCCTTTGACTCTAATTAGCAACTATTGTATTTAGTCAATGTCAGATATTGTATTCCTAACCGGTTATAGCACACTCTCAATTACCCATGCATACCTGCCAACCCCTACAGAGATATAAGCGTAACCTAAGTGGTAAAAAAGCATAATCTGAGCATAAAAAGTGTAATCTATATTGTAATTTATATAATACATGTCATAATTACATTAAACTGCATGAAAAATGTACATTTAGTTTTGCTACTAACCTGGATCTGCAGCTGGTTAAAGTTCTTGTCACAAATGGGCAAAATCCATGTGGATTAGTACCAGAATACAAACCACAAAACACATTCACAAATTATATATACACAACACTCACTTTAACTCGTCTAACTTTCGCAGAGTGATCGTAAAGTAAACTCTACAAATTCTGTAATGATCATTATCATGTGCTCAACCTGAGGGCTGTATTACCACCCCTCTCATGTTCTTTCTAAATCTGTGAAGCACTACTGATTTGTCTTTTTTCTGATCTGACATGTTATAAAGTTTAAAATGATCCCTCTTCTCTAACATTTTTCAGTGATGTTACATCCAAGAGTCACATTGATAAAGCCTGTTTCACTTAACATCTGCTGCCATTTTTTAAAATATAGACTGGTCAACTAACAAATTCTGTTTTGTATGGTGTGTAGGATTAAAGATATGATAATAAAAATGACAAACACAACTTTTTATTGCTGTATTTTTTTTTTTTAATGTACAAAAAAGCATATTCCATATACGTGCAAGCATAAGACATAATTAGGTGAAAAAAGCAGAATGAGTACACCAAAAGCATAATGGCTGAAAGGTATGCCCATGTCTCTAATAAGCCACTATTGTAATTGGTCCATGTCAACTAGTGACTTAATCTCTGTCAACACACCTCACCAATCATGCAGGTACATGTAAGATATGACACCACTATTTTTTCTATGATCTGTTGCCATCCAAGTGTCAATAAACAATGGCCTACTGTAAGCTCATCTTTTGTATTTGTCATGCAAAACTACAGACTGAAGTGCTCCAATGTAGCCCGGAGTGCATTGACCAATCACCAGAGAGAAAGACAGATTGACAGATGCTCATTGGCATAATGCAGCTACTAATAAGGTCTGTTACAAGCCAGAACACTGAGCCTTTAAAGATTACGCAGCTAAGAAATATCATAGACTTGGCAACAACAAAAAACCCCAACAACATAAAATCACAAAATACTCCAAGTAGGCATGAGCAGATGTTATTCTGTGTGTGATATACCTGTACATGTTATTCAGTATGGAATTTGGGAACACCCACCATGCTGAGTGAACAGTGCTTACTCTATCTGGATTAGTTCTTTTGTGAACAATGCTCGTTTTTTACATCACTGGATTTTAAATGGATTACATACATGTAGATTTGTTATTTTTTTGTTTTTATGTTTTTTAGAAATGCTAAAGTGTGCAGCACCTGATTTTGACCCAAAAAGTGAGTGATAGTTGTAATAAAATGCTTTACAAGAATTATCATACAAAAAGCAAAGCACAAGCCATTTCAGAGAAACTTCTGAACTAATAATTTTGAATGGATTTGGTTGTGGTTAAGTAGTAAAAAAAAAAAAAAAGGATAAGTGGCAAAACAACAATGGGGGTGGGGGTGAGAAGAGCAAAATCATGTTAAATCCCAGACCTAACCTTGGAATATGACATCTGTTTGAACAATGTTATGGATGATTTTATAAAATCTACATAAAGTATGATTTTACTGGTCTCTTTACAGTGAGCCAGTGCCATACTTACCATGTTAGGAGGTGGTCCCATCCCATGGGGTGGTCCCATATTGTGAGGTGGACCCATGCCAGGGGGAGGTGGACCACCCATTCCTGGTGGATGGGGACCCATTCCCTGTCTGAAATAGAAATAAATAAGATTAAAAGTACTTCCTGGAATCAAATGATAAAGAAAGGTCAAAAGGCATTTCATCTGTGAGTGAGCCTGCCCATATAATCAGCCAGCATACCAAGAAATGCAGTGAATAATAAAGTGGAAACAAAATTTTTTAACATACATGTTTCAAATGAAGACATCATAACATCCTGATATATCTTTATAGTGACATTGAGTCTTGCCCTTTCTTGCAATAAATATTAAATAAATAAATAAACTAGATTTGTGTTTCAAAAATACATATTCCCCAATTCCAGACCAAAAAAAGGTAAGTCCAAACAACAGTCCCTCAAATCGACTGATGATCTACTGGCAGAACAAAATGTACAGGAATTCATGGTAGGTCTGTTTCTTCTCTTCTGTCCTTTCTTTTTAACTGCAGAGTACTGAAACTATCTTTGATATTCTTGAGAAACTCCAACATATCAAATTTAGTGACAAACATATTTTTGCACATTTTGGAGTTAACATGTTCAAAAGATACCTGTAACTACAGTACAAAATTCTTAACCAGCGTCTTTGACCTTGAACCTGATATCATCAACAGAAGATTACTTAATTTAATTGTCTCAGGCAATGTCAAGATATACCCACATGCCAAGTCTGGCTAAATATATAATTATTATTGTAGGGTCTGCGGGGGTGGGGTTGCGGGGTTGGAGGAGACACAAGGTTTTTTAACTGGCATCATTCAAGGTATTCTTCAGATATATCCATAAACTGGATATGATAAAAATCCATTTATACTGTTTTTCTTATCGTGCTCACAAGCCAATACAGACAAAAACCTTTTACCTTAAAATCAATGTCACAGTACTATCAACTTGTTTATTAGAATACAGTTAAATACAAAGTCTGGTCAAAATTCAAACTGTGTTCAAAAGCTATTTAGTATCACAAGAGTTCCTCAAAACAACTTACGTTCTATTGTCCGAAAAGAATTTCCAGGAATTAAAGAGAAGACCCTGTCTTCTCTTTAACTGCTAAGTGTTGAAACCATCTCTGATATTCCTGAGCGACAAGATTTTCAAATTAGCCACTTAGGCAGCCATATTAGATCCAAGATTGGCACCATTTTCATTTAGGACAAATTAGACACCATTAGAAGACTTTTGGTGAAAACCCCATGTTGATATGACCATCCATTCAGGAGAATTAGTGACAAGATTTTCAATATGTTTATTGTGGTGTCCATATTTGAGGTCACATCAGCACCTTCTTCATTCAGGACCAACTAGGTATCATAATTAGTCTTCTGGTGAAAACCCATATTCAAAATGGCCACTGTGGTAGTCATATTGGATGTCCAAGTGGAACTATTTTTTCATTTAGGACCAACCAGACATCATTATAAGTCTTCTGGTGAATACTTCATGTTGACAGGACTTGTCTTTCAGAAGTAGAGAGGAGAAGAATTTCAAGATGGCTGCCATGTTGGCTATATAGCGAAAACCCCATGTTAATATGATTGTCCATTCAGGGGTAGTGACAAGATTTTCAAAATGGCTGCTGTGGTGGCTATATTGGATGTCTGAGCAGCATCATTTTCATTTAGGACTAACAAGACTCTGGGATGAATGTGTAAAGTTTCATGGCAATCTTCCAAGTAGTTTAGTCGGAGTAGCGATAACTTGTGCTACGGACGTCGGACAACAGGTCATCCTATAAGCTCTTCTCGTCTATGACCAGCAGATCTAAATAACTCGAGTCCCTCAAAGGGACTAATGCTATACTGTCTGAAAAGAATTTCCAGGAATTCAAGATCATTTTTTCTCTTTTTAACTGACAAGTATTTATACCATCTCGGATATTCTTGCGCGATAAGATTTGCAAATTTGCAGCTGTGGCAGTCATATTGCATGCAAGATTGGCACAATTCTCATTTAGTACCAACCACATATCATAAGTCTTTTGGTGAAAACCCTATGTCGATATGACCATCAATTCTGGAGAAATGATAATAACATTTTCAAGATGGCTGCCATGATGGGCACATTGGCACCATTTTTATTCAGGACAATCCAAGATATCATAATTAAAACCCCATGTTTATATGACTTTCCACTTAAGAGGAATAGCAATAAGATTTTCAAGAGAGCCACTGTGGTGGCCATACTGGATATCAGATTAGCATAATTTTTATTTCAGTCAAACAAAACACCATAAAAGTCTTCCAGTGAAAACCCCATACTGATTTGACTTTCCATTCTGGAGAAGTAGCAATAACGATTTTCAAGATGGCTGTTGTGGTGTCCATATTGGATGTCGTATTGGCACCATGTTCATTTAGGACCAACGATACATCACAAGTTCTTCTTTAGCAAAAACCCCATATGGATATGACCCTCCATTCAGGTGGAGGAGTGATAACATTTTCAAGATGGCCTCTGTAGTGGCCATATTGGATGTCTGGGCAGCACCATTTTCATTTAGGGCTATTCCAGAAATGATGGTGTGGGAGGGATTCGACAGCACTACAATTAAGATATTATACCTAGTGGTTTAGTTTAAATTATAAAATATGCTTGATGGGGTCAAATATGATTTTTTAATTATGCCTGGTGATTTTCAGCATATGATGCAACTGATATTGAATCGAAATCAGGATAATATGGCAACATGATGAAAAATAAACTTGCACATTCGAGCTAGTTTCCTCTGACCCTTCCCATCCCATTTTAGATATTTTGGACATTTATGTTGGGGTGTGGGGTCAGAATGCACTGCCTATCGAAAACTTGGAATTCACCAACATGGCGCAGTGTCGGCATAGGGTAGACGCTTTCCAGCTGACCTAGCAAACTTAAACGACCTTACATCGAGCCATACCTGCATCAGATCGATAGGAGAAGGATTTATTTTCTCAGATATTGCAAGTATGGCATTCGTTATGTGTTCAATCTGATGACAGATGAGACGAAACTACAGCATTGATGAAATTTGACCTGATACTCACCATTTGCATTGTTAGTCACGTGACTTCCCAACTCTCACAACCTGTCCATGAGATCAGAGGTTCATTAGTCTTGTGATACCAACGAAAAACCCCTTTCCAACGTTATTGTACAAAATATTCAAAAATATGAAATGAAAAACCCCTTTCCAACGTTATTGTACAAAATATTCAAAAATATGAAATGAAAGTCATGTAATGTTTGTAAAAAAAAAAATAAAGAAAAGGAGCCCTCTTTGGGGTCTGTCTTTTATCTTAATATGAATTCACGCTAGGTTGAATTTCCGCAAATAGATTTCATGCATGTTGGTGATTGAATACATATATATTTCATCCAAGGTGGGGGTTCATATTAATTACATTTCATGCCTGGTGGATGAAAATAAAAAGTACTGTCCGACCCCCCCCCCATACCATATTATTTCTGGAATAACCCTTAGGACCAACCAGACATAACAAGAAGTCTTCTTGTGAAAACTCCATGTCGATATGGCCATCCATTCAGGTGAAGTAGTGATAGCAAGATTTTATGTCAATAGGACCATAACTTCAAGAGGAATAACGATAACACTTTGCAAGATGATCACCATGGCGATGATGTTGGAGGTCCAATGAGCAACATTTATCCTGAGGACCAACAAGATGTGAAAACCCATGTCTATATGACCATCTTTTCAGAAGGAATAGCCATAACAAGATTTTCAAGATGGCTACCATCTGGAGGTCTGATCAGTATCATTTTCATTAAGGACCGAATAATATCTTAAAGGTCTTTTGGTGAAAACCCCACACTGCCCAACTATCATTCAAGAGAAGTAGCAATAAACAGATTCTGAAGATGGCCACCATGGTCTAATTGTCACCATTTAAATTTAGAACCAACTAGACATCACAAGTCTTAGTGAAAACCCCATGCCAATATGATCATCCATTTAGGAGAAATAGCTATAACATGATTTTCAAGCTGGCCTCCAAGGCGGCTACATCTGATGTCAGATGGCACCATTTTCATTTATGACCAACTAGACAGACCAACTAGACATCATTAGAAGTCCTTTAGAGAAAACCCCATTTCACTACAACCAACCATTCAGGAGCAGCAACGAGATTTTCACAATGGCCACCACAGCTCATTGTTCTCCCCACATTCATTTACTGTCACGGTCCCGATAAACTGTCATTTCAGCCCACGATGCTTTTGAACCAGCCGATATGCTATACACCAGTGCCAATATACTTTTGTTTTCTGCTATCCATTAAAAATTATGTTAAATAAACAGTGACTTAATTCTAAGCCCTATAACTGGAATGGCATTCTCATCACTTCTTGGGTATATAATTATGATAATCTGAGATAATTATCCACTCACTTACCCAATATCTGCTGTACCTGGCATGACATGACTGCCAGAAATTACATTGTTTACCATGGAATTTCTTACAAAACTTTGTGCATGATATTTGAAACAAACTAGTGAAACATTTAATTTGTGAAGCCCAAACAGATGCAAATTTTGACTGAGTGGATGTTTTTAGGTCCAGAACTAATAAAATGAATCATTTTATCCAAAATTTCATCTCATAAACATATGAAGAAAGGACTTCAACTATTTAAACTGTTGCTGATTTTCGACTATAACCTATTTTTGAGGTTGCCATTTGATACTATGCAACAACTGTGGTGAAGCAAATTTAGAAAAGTTGTAATATTATAAAGTTTTAAATGTATGTCATCAGTTTTTTTTAAACATCTGACATGAAAATACGCACAAACAAAAGATAAAGGAACTATTCTGAACATCATAATTTTGAACTTTCTACAGCCACTTCCCACTAGTATGGCAGAAAAGAGAAGTCATTTCGCTCTTGTATCAAGAGTCCAGCATGGACCCTGCATCATTAGCCTAGGTGACTTGACTCTTTATACAGATGTATTGATGTAATATTGATGGAGAATGGGAAATAACTTCTTTGTAATTGGATCTGAAAATAGGGAACCTTTAAAAGGTAACTACATTAATTAGGTAATCCACCTACCAAATGGCATCCAATTATGTGTAATGGTTGCCAACTTATGCTTATTACAGAATGTGTGAACAGACAAATGAACAGAAAAGGTGCCTGCTATAGGGCTCCCTCATCTCGATGTGGGACCCCAATCAAATTAAACTGGTTTCTACTGCTTCATACTCTGCTCTTGACAAACAAGGTTATTCCAATTAAAGGACTACAGAAAACTAAAATCACACAATACTTGCAAATAATATTTATAATCCTCCATTCAACATGTTAAAAATGCTATGTTACTTAATTATCCGTTGACTATGCACTGTCCTATCTAAGCACATCAAAGGAAATTCACTTACCCAGATGGAGGCCTATGCCAATACAATAAAACCTACAGATCAGGTTCTCAATGCAGATTTATTAATGATAAAGTGTTGTGACCTGTCATGAAAGACCACCTGTCTTAAGAGACCATTATTTTGGGGCAGAAGGGCTGGTCTTTCAAGACAGCTTTTACTATATTGTAATTCCATAAATTATGCAATCAAATGAAAAATTTAATACAATTTATAGTTATCCATTTGAATATGTCTTGTTAAAGTTTCAAGTTTATGTAATCAGCCTTTACCTATTTTGAATCTATTTATAGAGAAAATGAAATTCAGTTACCCAGGTGGTGGTCCATGCCCTGGGCCTGGTCCATGTCCTGGAGGCGGCATGCCTGGATGAGGGCCATAATTTGGATCAAATGGTGGCCTGCCTGGTCCTGGTCCAAAGTGTGGTGGTCCATGTGGTCCTGGGGGTCCATGGTGTGGTGGGCCCCTTGGTGGTGGCCCTCTCATTCCTGGAGGAGGGGGGCCCCTCATGCCAGGGGGAGGAGGACCACGCATTCCTGGTGGGTGAGGTCCTCTGAACCTTGGTGGAGGGCCAGGGGGGCCAGGGGGACCAGGGGGACGCCCAAACGGTGGTGGTGGCCTGAAATACATGACACAGTTGCATGTGTTTATTTAAATCAGCAGCAATTTAAGCAAAGTTGGCAGCAGAGTTGCAAGCATCCATTGGAAGAACACTGAAATATGTAACTGTTGCAAAGACCTCAAAATTAAAGGCAACTTCGTTATCGCTCTAGGAATGTTTTCTGGTGAAATCATAGTTTTATGTGACTATTTCACACTTCGCCTGGTAATGTGACACCTGTAAAATAAGACCTATTACTAAGAAATAACACAACCAAGTTTTCCAATCATTTCTTAGTACATCAATTGTATGAAGATGAGGTTGGATGGAGTTGATTGCCTTGTGAAAATATGAAAGCTGTGCATGATATGTGAATACAAGATTATGCAATTTTTTTAACAGCGGGCTTATTTAACAATGCTCTATACACCAGTTTATTTAGTTGCTACAAGTAAAAACAAAATCGTGACATTGGTAAATCAGCAACAGGACAGTAACACCACATACTACCAACAATGATAATGTTTTGTTGTGTTTAAAGATTTCTTTCAATTTACCAATCCATATAGACTCTTTGATATACTGTCTAATGAATGAAGTAGGGATTGTGGTTGCTAATTACAATAGATATTACCATTAGTTGTCTTTAATCAAAACCATGACTGTCACACCCAATTAACAGCAGTTTTATGAATTCTAGGCCTGAACACTCTGCATATTTTAGTTTTTGAAAGGAAACAAATTAAACACAATAACATATATACTGTGTACTATCACTATCATAAACAAATTTCATCCCCATGCCAGGCCTCATGATTAGACAGCCACTGTCATGTGGTGGCATACACGAAATGGCAGTCATATGAAAAAAATGAATGTGGTGGATCTTTCATGCATGCACGCATGCCACTCTATATGTATGCATGTATGTATGCATGCACGCACACATGATCCATGGCATTAAATCTCTTATAACACTCACATTTTATGATTAATTATTGTCAGATCAAAACACCTGTGTATTCAACTTCTGTTGACCTTGGATTTGAATTGCCAATGCATGCGTGGAAAGCAGCATCGCCCCATGGCAAGAGCAACGTATCCTAAATGTCTATCAAAGCGTATATCACTGGGAACTGACTAATGCATGGGTCAGTTAAGACTCATTGCTCTTGCCGTGGGGTGATGCTGCTTTCCATGCACATGTCAGCAATTCAAACTGGAGGTCAACAGCCACTAAATACACTGCTGTTTTGTTCCGACAAGGGATCAACCCTTTTCAGACTTAACCCAATCAGCCAGGCAGTTGTGTAGAACTGGAACTTTTTTCAGTCAGTGGTGTATCAGCAGGAGTGAATGGAGTGACATTGTTCAATCTGGCTTTACTAGAGAAGTTTTTCAAATAATTTTTCAGTTATATACTATTTATAAAGCATACAATTTTCTTTAACGTCATATTTTTTCAGATGTAAAAAAATTCAGTTGAAAGTAAAGTTAAATAAACTAAAAAACACTTTACATTTTTTTTAGAACTTCTTTTCAATACAATTTTTCTATCTGCAATATTCATTTTACCTCCTATATGTAAGTGTATGAAATGTGAGGAATTTTATGCAGTTTAAGATGGTGATAAAATAATACAAATCCATCAAGAATGTCAAAGGTTATTTCAATTTTATTAAATTTACTCGCATTAGAATTGGAGCACAAGCAGAACAGATCCTTAATTAAAAGCAGACAAAGCTGTTCATTTTGTTTCAGTATTTTTATTTTTAAAAAAATATCTGAGTTTTTTTGGGTCTATTTTGGTCCATTTCCAGGAATGCAGTATAATTTCATAATATTATGCACACATCCAACCTCGGTATATGGGTGAACTTTATGTGCAGTGCAGTTCATAAAATGTCCAGCTAGCTTCAAAACCATCGAAGTCTTCATCATTGTCAATATCTGCGTCAAAAATACCAATGAACAAGTCATCATGCGCTCAGTTCATCCAATGTAGTCAAGATCACAATCCCCACTGCCTAAAATATCAATTTCCCCCCACAAAATCGTCTATATTTTCATCAAAATTGGCATCCACAGCTGCAATCACTTGCTGCTTCAGTGCTGTCCACCATTTTGATCTCCGCACATTAAAATTAAGTTTTTAAATAAAATTTTCTACTAACCAGTTATCATGATCTCCGTTCATTTCATCGAAGTCAAGTTCACAATATGTACTGCATAAAACGTCAATTTTCCCCACAAAATTATGTATATTTTCATCAAAATTGGCATCCACATCACTGCCACCTCTTGCTGTTTCAGTGCTGTCCGCCATGTTGATCTCCACATGTAAAAAACTCATGTTTGAAATCAAATTTTGAAATAACCAGTTATCCCCACTATGTAAAATGTCAATTTTCCACACAAAATTATCTATATTTTCAACTAATTCAGCAAGCACATCAGTGCCATCACTTGCCTCTTCAGTATTGACTGCCATTTTGATCTCTGCACATTAAAACTCAATTTCTTAATCAAAATGTTACCAGTTTTGAGGGTATTTTAAACTCTTGCCATCACTGCATTGTGTACCTTCTACCTTTATTTCCTTTTCAAACGAGTACACATAAAAAAAAATATGATGTTTTATATGTCGAAATGCACAGTTAATCGTATCCTGTTGGAAAAGGTAAAGTATGACTGGAATCTTATCCCGTCGAAAAAGGGGTAATACTAAAAAGTGATTGTTCTACAAGATTTAATACCATGAATCAATAGAAGAGGAATTATACTTAGCATCTGGATACAAAGGTCAGTCAAAATAAATTTATTAATTAGTAGCAAGCAGCCCGATAATCAACATGCATAACAAGCGGACCCTCCAGAATCTATTAGGTTTTCAATATGTTGTTCTCTGCCACCAGTCATGTCAGAAAGAAAGAAAGACAAAAATGGCAGAGAACAACTCGTTCGTCAACTCCTGCATTGCTTTAAAGGAAGTGTCTATTTGCACAGTTGCTGCATATGAACTTTTGGACAGACTATTCGCACTACCGCTGTGTGCCCAAAAAAGAAAAGACTATCTGCGTAGCTATCCATCAATACATTAGGGACAAGTCCAAAATATTCTGAATGATATAAACTCAGTTAAACATATATCCATCAATACAATTACAGGTTTGGCATCCGAATTGACATACTATAAAACACCATAAAAAAGTGAAATTGTTCAGCCATGTACTAAATTTTACAAAGACTATTCGCACGACTGTCATTCGCAAACCGAAACAAAGCTATATAATCGCTTTAATCAACATTAGGATATTTTTCTCTGTTTCATTAAAGATATATACTCCAACTTTAACAGACTTCGGCATTTCTTGGCTATCATTGCATTTCAACCAATTGAAATGTATGTCAACAGAACTTGAAAACGCGTCCACTTGCTTGTGTCAGAATTTGATTCCATTATGTAAAAGACATCGTAGTAGGTATAGTCCAACTAAACCAATTAGACTTTAAATTGTGAAAAAGTGTCAATATGGGCTGCCAAGTGTGCGAGATACTCCTTTAAAATGTGGCCTCTGGTTCCCCCGTCAGTCGATCAGGAATCATGCTAAACAACGCCGTTTATTTAGGCAGTAAGATGTTGACCCAAACAAGATAAATATCAGGGTAGACTTCTTACATTGTAGGACTAAGAAATCTCCTACTTTCAAACTCTTAATATACTTTCACTAGCCAACTCATTTGAGCATAAAATAAAAAGAAAATGTCTTTTCTTCTGAGTGAATAATGGAAAACTGGTGTGTTTCACCCACGGGATTCGCTCAATATTTATTCCGGAGGTGAAGAAGTATAGTCTAACAACAATGACTTGCACATATGGAATTAAAGGTATTCAGCTGCAAAAATGAGTATATTTCGACGATCAGGTACATGGCATCAATATGAATAGTTTCACGTAAATTACATACACAGCGGCCGTGCGAATAGTCTTTTCAGATGAGGAACACAGCGGCCGTGCGAATAGTCTTTCCCTGTTAAGGTGCACGGCGGCCATGCGAATAGCCTCGGCCTACTTTAACAAAACTGAATTGTTCTACCACGATATACAATTCGGTGGGCCAACATCACCATAACTGTATATTAACACATATTTTATGATCGTTCCAAGAAAACGACGAATCTAATTTTTAATGGATAATGTTTTTTTGTGTTGTTGTTTTTTCTCAGGGCCGTATATTATGGAAGGGGTGGGTGTGATGAAACAACATCGTTGCGAATGCCACCTTGGTCCTCTCATAAATCCTCTGGGACCTCTAGGACCCGGTGGCCCAGGAAATCTGTGCATCTTCTGGTCATAGTCGTAGCCTTGATCATGCATGTCAGGCCCATCTTCGTAATTGTGATGAGGTCCGTCTTCGTCCATTTCTGTCGACACACGCTAGATCAAGCCTCGAGTTGGAGAGATCTGGTCACGTGCCATGGGATCATGACAAAGATGAAACTACGGTCTGCAACAATTATGGCGTTTTGGACAAGGGCAATATACTAAACGATACCGCATTAATCATTTGAGTTTTAAATTATTATTATTATTTTTTTAAAATAAATAAGTTCTTAAAATCCTGTCAATACAGGTTGATTTTTTTGCGTACATAAAACAATAATACCCAAAGCCATAGTTCAGGCATCTCTGTCGTGGTTAATATATTTATGACAAGTAAACATATATGTCAGGTATAGATTAAAAAGTAAAAATGTATTGATTAGACAAGTTTCCAAAACAATAAAGTCTAATATTCTTAAGAATGTTTTAGCATGCGTATACTTATACCTTTCTAAAACTCTAAATAGCGTAACTTGTTTTAATTAAAATATTATATATATGTATATATATATATGTATATATATATATATATATATATATATATATAGACATATATATATATATATATATATATATATATATATATATATATATGTGTGTGTGTGTGTGTGTGTGTGTGTGTGTGTGTGTGTGTGTGTGTGACTTTAAAGGAAATACAATAGATAACTTTGCGTAATATTTTCATATATAATTAAATAATTTATAATTGAACAAACAAAATACATTAGAATCACACGCAATTAACTTTCGGGATAAATTAGGAACTATTGATAAAATATTTAAAGCAATATCAGTCATGTTCATTAAATTTTTTTTTACACCATTGAATAATCTTAACATAAGTAATTTAAATCAAATTAAGAAGGAAATCATTGTCTAAGATATTACCCTGTAGAAATTTTAAAAGCAGTAATTAAGATAAACTCGCAGAGGAACATTATATCTAAAATGTTTGTGTGTGTGTCAAAGAGAGAGAGAGAGAGAGAGAGAGAGAGAGAGAGAGAGAGAGAGAGAGAGAGAGAGAGAGAATAATGAAAGTCTAAACAAGAACATTTTATTTTCTCTGGCCGAATAAATCATTGAAACAGTTCAAAGGGGGGGGGGGGGTGGCGCCGAGGCGCCGTCGGGAGCTCTTTTTTTTGCCCCCCCCCCCATCTAATCCTCTGGTTTCAGGGCTTAGAGGGGGAGATTGGAGGTTGGAAACTAATATAAAAACTGTTATCTGTGGCAAAGTATGGGCGCCACTAAAGAACATTGCCCCGGGCGCCTCAGTATGGGCGCCATTAAAGAACATTATTATTATTATTATTATTATTATTATTATTATTATTATTATTATTATTATTATTATTATTATTATGATTATTATTGTAAATAGAAAATGCCACGCTCATAAGTGGGCGGAGCTATTGCTGTTCCTGCAATTTCTTTTGGTCCCTGAAGATACGTGGCAAACGTGGTGTGATTTTCAGAATTATATGAGAAGCATCTCCGCAAGTTTCACTTTTAAAAATCTTAAACGACAAAGCCGAACTTTATGGGCATTCCCCAAAGAGGTCGGTATGTGGACCCAAAAATGATATGTCGAAAAGACCAATTCTGTTTAGATATTTGCATTTATTGCACCACAAATCGAAAATTAAATAATCCATTTTGTTTAACTTTCGTAGTAGGGCTTGGGTGGTCGGCTTTATAGTATGCAACACATTGGATTGCCATTTTGATGATCCGCTGATTAATACTACCACTGTGTGTGTGTGTGTGTGTGTGTGTGTGTGTGTGTGTGTGTGTGTGAACCCCAAATTTCAAATATTGTTTTTGTATTTGATTCCTTACAAATCAAATTATATTTCCTTTGTAGAATCAATGTATAAGTTGTACCTTAATTCTGTACCTTTAATCATATAAAATACAAGTTATAAAGATTGTACGTAAGCTTTTTTTATTTTTATTTTATGGCATTTTGCTGTAAAGCATAAACTGTGTGCAGGAGTGTACTGGGTAAGCAACTCTGCCCTGGACTTATCTGCCGGGACAGTCCCGGGGTTTTGCTCACATCAGTAAAACACCGGTAAAAACGGATTTTTTTTTTGCGGCGGCCCACCGGGATTTGTTCCGGTATGCCCAATGGCCAGTACACCACTGACTGTGTGTAAAAGTGATGGAGAAAGGTTAATCCATAACTGTTAACCAATATCGGTGGTGTAGTTTCAGACGTGAAAAGTATTCAACAACTCTTTTGTTTCTGCATTGACAGCATGAATAACATTTGCGGTATTATTATTTAACATATTTTTGATCTCACGAAAATAATGGTTCTTGTTCAAAAAGAAATCGGGTCTTTATCTGTTGCAGCTTTATAGCAAAGTACTATAATTTTCAAACGATTTTTAAAATTTGTTATCCATATCGCTTTTTATAGCATTTATCTCACTTATTTTTTATTTCTGTTCGATTGGTTGTAAATATTCTTGGATGCTAGATATGTCACCTGCTTTGTCTCTTTCCGCTTGCAATGTTTGAATAGCATTAGACAATGTGTTAAATCGTTGCTTAAACAGGTCGTAATCATCACAAATATTTTTTTCTGTTCTCGTCAGTCTGTTCTACAGATCTCAGAATTTCTGAGAATTCGTTAACTTTTATTACAACTCTGTGCAATAGCTGTTAATCTACAGTAAACTTGTTACCTTTTGTATTTACATCTTTCAAATTGTTATACTCCAGAGTTTTACGTATTTGTATCTCAACACGTCTTTGTAGCTGCATCAGTTAATTTAACATGATCACGTACATCTATCATACGTTTATTGTTGAGGTTAAAGTGACCTTTAATTGTTTGACTTATTGTGATATCTTTCCACTCTCTTTTTCTTAGATGTTTAGATGAAAGCTTGTGTCAATAGGACCTCTAAAAGATATCTCAGAGATCGCACAATAATTATTTCACATGAAAAACAGACTTTACTTTTCATCTTCGTTTCCTATGCTGATATTCAATCTGTTAGTAATTCCTTGTATGGCAGTTAACAAAGTATGAAACAAAGTCACCGTGTAAAATGTTCCTGACACTAAATAAGTAGAATAATTAGCATTTAAATAGTTGTTTGTGTTACTGGTTTGTTTGAGATAAAGTTATACATTTTAGGTATAAAAAAAATCCATAAACTGTATCAGATTTAGTAGATGCGTGTATAGCGCTCTGTTTCTTGAATCCTAACAATTCAGAATTGTACTTTGTGATATACACCCTGTAAGTGTTACTTGAAGTGATTGTAACTTTTGAATTGTGTTTTAAACATTCAGCATCAATACTTTCTTCGTTGTCACTATTAGAAGTCATTCTGTTTTTGACTATTTCATCTACATCTCAAGATTGCAAAAAATGACAAAGATTAAAACATTCCTTGTTCCATTCTTGTCGTTTGTGTAGTAAAATATGTTATTTTGTTTTCACCAGAAATATTGAGGTAATCAACAACAAAACTTATTATCTGCAATGATATAGACAGTTTACCACCTCTGTTATGGATTGGATTAGCAAGATCGATTTATATTTTAGGGAGTCCGCCGTCACTGTAACTGACGTCTTTTTTCGAAGATTGATTGCAACATAACTTTCCATTTACTGTACTCGAAAGAATATGGTAAAGGTAAACGTGTAATAAAGCGTATGCTTTTAAGCAATCTCATTTATTATTACTGAACCATCACAATAAAGGCTTGCTGTTTTCTCAGCAAAATATTTGCAAAAGGCGACATGTAAACAGCCTATACTTAAAACTTTTCTATTAAATTAATGTTCTTTGCAGTCATCCCGTGATCCTGCCCTGTATGTTTTTCATGTATCTCTTTCTGTTATAATATTTTCCCTTCCTCTATGTAATATTTATTTTTTCATGCTTGCATTTTTGATCACTCTATCTCTTTTGTACTCATTTGATGATCAAAATAAACTGTTCATATATGCATACATACACACACACACACACACACACACACACACACACACACACACACACACACACACACACACACACAGTAAAGTTTTTTTTATTACGTTCTTATCCAATATGTTCTCGGTCAGAGCGTTTGAATTTAATTTCCCCAGCCAAATTCCTAATTACTATATTTTCCAAGGGTTTTGTTATAATTTTCCTCTGTTAAAATGTTTAATTGGTTATAGCGTTTGATTTGTGGGGTGCGCCTCAGCTCAATTATAACACCAGAGGCGCCGAAGCCAGATAGATAATGACGGTCTTTAAACAACACAGGTGTAACAAGAAAGGCTCCGGGTAACAAATGCGTGGTAATCACACGTCATTCATAATGAGTAAAAATAGTTAACGCCTAACAAATGCGCCAAGTAACAAAGGCATGATAATGACACCTCATTCATAATTGGTACTTTAGAATCACGGATTACGGTTCCACTGCAATTAAAGGATTCTAAGAATTGTTTCTTTTTTATTTTAGTAAATTATTTAGAAATATCTTTTAGCTATTGCTCTATACCTGTATGTTGACTAATTGAGTACAGCTTAATCAAATACACACGACTAATGACAATTTCTTTACATCCAAAAAAATAAAGAACTAGTCGTTAAGTTACTGAAAAAAGACATTTTCACATAAAAGGGATTTTTAAGTTTCACAGCTCGTATATGTGCATGTTGACACTTTCATCGGATGGTAAAACTTACTTGTTTACCGTATATCTTTTTATTGTCAAGTCTATTTTCCCTGTTAGATTTCAACACACGATAAGTAGTTACCCCTGTAATGACAAATATTGCAACAATTGTTGTTAAAGGCAAAAATGTATGAACAACAAAACAACCAGTTCACATTGTATTTATCAAGCATTTTTTCCATTTTTTTATATTTCTGCCTTATTTTCTCCTGACATTTTTTAAAATATATGTTTTAATATTATCAAACTAGTACTCAATGCAGACAGAGGTAAGGCTATTTTGAATGACAAACATCCAGTCCAGTGTCTGATACGATTTGAAAACATGTAGACATCTTTCATTTCACTTTGTAAACTGTGTAAATTATAAATCGGAAGAAATCTGCTAACAAATGATGTCAACGTGTAAATTACAACATATACTAATGTCTTCTTTATTTCTTTTTCGTTCTTCTTTTTCAACACTTCTTCAGTTAAATTCGACAGGTTATCTCTTTGTATATTCCATTTGCAAAAGCGTTGTTTAACTCATGTTTGTACTATTCAGTTTCGGAAGATATGGGGTTATTGCTTGTTTTGTCTTCGATGATCTTATTTCTCCTTCCAGCTGTCCTTTGTTCATTTCATCGCTACCAATAAGATTAAAATTGAGACCTTCGATATAACTTACACCCGAGGGTCATCGATATGTTGTCGTGTTCTGTTGACCTTTGAATTCACCAATCAAATTGCAGCGTTCACATTTATTTAGGTGATAAACGTCATTCAAAACATAACGTTTCTAACGATAATTATTCGTAACACAAGACGCAATGCTTTATCTGGTAGGTTACAAAAAATAAGTGGACCTGAAATTCAAAAGGTAAACAGAACATGAACCTTTATCGGTTCCTGTCAGATCTACTTATTTTAAGTAGATCTCAATTTTAATCACATTGCCTCGCTACTTAAAGTTCTGAAAAATGTCTGAGTGGTGTGATGATTTTGATAATTCAACAGAAAATTATCTGAATGAAGATGATGATGGAATCGATGCACAAGATCAAATACAAGTTGCTAGTGTTTTTTATTTCTTTCTTTTTCAGACCAAAGTCTAGAACCTTTTGAAGAAGGTGCTAGTGTTTCACGCCAAGTTTTCGACTTTTACCGGCAGGACATAAAGGGGATCTTTGGAATGAGTGAATTACTATATGAATTAGAAAGAAATAACTTAGAATAAAAACAAAACACTCTATTATGAAAAACATTGAATGGTAAAACACTTCAAAATTTCGAGAAAAGGCAGTATCAGTACCAGCACCAAGCACTATTGCAGTCCCCCACCCCCACCCCAAGAAAAAAGAGGTGTTGGTCGCATTATCTTGGAAAAATTAAAAGAAGGAAAAATTACCATTATGTGAAACGCTGAAACAATTGTTTAAAGAAAAGGTGTAACAACAGCTGATATAACTATTGCAATGGATATGACTATATAAATCGCTGTTCTGTGGATAGCAAATATTGTAAAAGCTTAAGTAGGTAGTGGAGGCCAATAACTTGCGGCAATGCTCAATCAGGAGGCAAATATTATTCTTTCGTTGACAAAAATTAAAATAGGCTCAATAACATTTTTTTTTAGTTATCTGAGTTTTAAAAATATGCTGCATCAGCTTTACCCGGTATTATTGATAGAGTGATAAGCTGGACGGGTTGTTTCTTTTCCTATCTCAACATGTAGTTTACTTGTTTTTGGCATTAGTTGGTTTATTATTTGCATTTTGTTTCAAACGTGCAAACGATGAATCTATAAGGATCACAAATTAGCGGAGCTCATCACAGTTGGTGAATTCGTCAACTATTTCAAAAGGTAAACCATAGCAGCTCCCACAACCATTAACATCGATATAAATTATTGCTTGTTTATTTCATGGTGAAAAAAAACAAAAAAATCGCTTTTCTAAATCGCCATGTGTCATCTGAAAGTCTAAAAAGGGATTGGCATTAACATATTTGACAGTAGGAAAAACATCACAATAGTCCATCTTCTCTCTATATTTTCTACTCACTTTGTCTTTTTTGTCATGTACAATTTCATATCGTACTGTCACAGAATGCTTATCAGCTATGGAGTATAATTAATCGTAGGATTTAAGCCATGTTTAAACGAATTATTGGATTTCTTTAATTTGTTCTTATATCCAGCGATAGTACTTATTTTTGCAACCACATAACTCGGTAAAAAAATTGTACCATCAGCACCAACATCACAGTCCAATTTTACTTGAGAATTTGTAATTTTGAAATGTTCCCATAATGTTAAAATCTGAGTTGTAATATTGCTGTCCTTCAATTATTAGCTCTATTATCTTTTACACAGTGTCTGATACTGTCGAAACATACTGTACATACTGTACAATAGATCTTCTGTGTTTGCAGATTATATAAGACGTTTTATCTTTATTTCAACTTGTAATACCTTCCTCTGTTAGACCATCGGTATCTTCAAAAAGAAGTATCTCCAGTCTGTTTTCTTGTCTGGTTTTGCTGTACTATAAATGTTTATTTTTTTATGACATCTCAATCGTACAGAAAAGAAAATACCAGTCACCAACATATTAGTCCGCAGTTAAATTATTTTTTTAGTCATCTGATAAGTGAAGCCACTTTTATAATAAAAGAGATAATTGTGTGTAACTCACCATCATTTATCTTTATCATATCTCCAGTCATGATGAGGAGACATTTTAAAACTGTTGCAGACTATGTTAAATTGCTGCATGTCAAATTTATCTCGCCTCATAATGGAATAGCACTTTTGAAAGCGGTTTTCTCGTTTGGAAGTAAATATAAAATATGTAAACAGATTTAACAAGCTCGAAAATACTTTGATTTGTTAACTGCTAACATGATATACCGAAAACGTCTGTTGACATCCATACTATTCTGATGGTCAGTAACTATTTACTGAATCTTCGCTAGAAAAGTGTAAAGTTTGGTGATCATCAATGTTTAATGGTCTGTAAGTGAAAAAAAAAAATGTTTCAGTATAATATATTCTTATCTCAGTCAATATATTTGCAATATCAGGATTGTGATTAGCCGTAAACTGAACTGTTGGTTATGAATCATGTGCTTTAATTGTGAGGGATTTTTTATATAAATAAAATTAATTATTTAAATCGTGTGAAAAGCACACCTGCATTTCCCACAAGTTAAAAATGTATTGTGCTAAACAATGTTCGCCCATACCTCGTTTATAAAATTTGATTTTCTTGTGCAAATAGATTTAACATATATTTACTGTTTTTCCACATTCACGTGTAATTCTTTCTTGATTTTTCTCCCAGATCTATTCATTTCCTTTACTGCAATACCATTTTAATCGAGTGTATTCTACACAATCTGTACATCTCTGGTATAATGTAATTCATTTTACATTCCCTCTATTACTTTTTCTGGGTTGCATTTTGTAACATTGTGCAGCTCAAGTATTGATTGAAGCATTTGTTTCTATAGTATAATTTCATTTACTAGTAGATGTCAAATTAATATTCTGAAACAAAAAATGACACCTTAACAATCTGAATATATACACACTGTGAATGTTGTAATGGATTTTACTTCATCCATGTGATATAAACATTCTTTACATGCTAACTGATTTGGGTTAACTTTGTGGTAATTCTTTGTATCAGAAGGTGTTATGGATGCATTGAAATTGTACAAGGTAAAAAGTATGTCCAGGAAAAATGCACAGTTGATTGTGTAATTCAGCGAAATGCTAATATAATTTCTTTCAATGTCATCATGATTGAATCAACTGTCATGTAATTTTCACTCCTTTTTCTTATTCTCAAAATCTCACAGACAAGCTTGTATTTTTTATATTGTATTGTTTTAAGCTTGTAATATATAGTTTGACGACCTTTATAATTTTTAATGTATTCTATTCATTACTTCCGTAATTTTATTTATTACCACGCTAGGATATTGTATACATTGTAGTAGCCTTATCGTGTTTTTTATGCATATATTATTTTCTTATATACCTGTGATGTTTTGGGTGTACTTTCTTTTATCACTCTGCTTTGGTGATCAGCATAAAGTCATATACCGTGCATGTTTTAACTTTATTCTCTAATGAGCTGTTTTTCTCTACATCTATCATATTTTATGAACTCTTTCAAAAACTTAAAAGTGTTCATGACATTTATCACTTCCTTCATTCTCGAAGGTCTCATTAATTTAATGGTACAATATATTCAGATGTTTCCCAACTGTTCAACAATTCATAATATCCTTTTCATTTTACAAGAACATACATTTTACCGTTCATTCTTTTGGCCTTCTAAATCTTCTACTTTCCATATGTCATATTGCTTGTCGTGTGTGTGTGTGTGTGTGTATATATATATATATATATATATATATATATATATATATATATATATATATATATATATATATATATATATATATATATATATATATATAATGTTCGTAAAACATATCCTCTGTATCCTCTTTCTTCAGGTCTTCCAGTTTGTAAACGACTGGATCACTTAAAATTACTTTCATGGTTAAACTATTTCCTTCGTGAATTTCCTAAGGTAGCCTTCTGAACGCATTTCTTTGTGTTTCGAAATTTCGCAGATTTGATATTTAGGCGCTCCAAATGCATCAGTTGCCAGTTATAACCGAATAGATTGATACATACTTTTGATCTGTTTTCTTCATTGTTTCCTTCAACTGGAGTCATATATATATATATATATATATATATATATATATATATATATATATATATATATATATATATATATATATATATATATATATATATATATATATATTGGTCTCTGATAAGTGTTATTGTAACCATCAATTAACTTTGGTACAACGTCAACCCATTTTCTGATTTCACTTCGTGTACAATATTTCCACATTCTATTCTTTGACTTTCCTTTGAACCTATCCACCACATATTTGCTTTTTTGTTTGAGTAAGTTTCAAAGAAGTCAGTATTTTCCTTTTACAGTAAATTCTTAACTTTCTTGTTGAAAAACTCGTTTCCTTCATGAAACTGTATCTTTTCAGTTTTTCTCTCTTTGAAGATTTCTTTAAATACATCGTGCACGTCAGCTTCCTTTTTCGTGTTCACTTTTCAGCCCAAGAATATTTTGAGAAAATATCTATCACTGTCAACATGTATTTGCATCAGTTGTTGTGTTTTCAATATGCTTTGATGTCAGCAATGTCTACTTGTCACTGGTCATCCACGTGACTAACATAAACCGTTAAGCAGTGAAATCTTATTCCTGCCTACTTGTGTAATGTGATGATAGACTGTTCACTTAACCATTGATTCAATTAAGGATATTTTATTTTTATACTGTTAAATTTGTTCACACAATTGATTGATATTTGTGGAAGAAACTGAACTTTCAGGATCGTACTGAAGATGTCATAACTATTAGTCTTTGTCTTACTCAACAAAGTACATCTTTGTTGAGGCTGACCTTAGGTCCGCTGCAGTCACTATGAACATTCATCTGCAACGGGTACATTTATTTTCAGCACTTTGCAATGTTTCTTCAATCGTTTCAAACATATGAATGATCTCAGATTTATGTGAAATTTTTCATATTACAACGGATTGAGCAAAAGCAGTTAAAACAAAATGATCAGGATCTCAAACAAAGGGAAGAGGACATGGAAAAGGAATTTGAAAGAAAGCAAATTGGAGACGAAGAGCTAAAAAGGCATGAAAAATTGACGCTATTTGTACACCCCGTGAATAAATATATCACCTGATCCACCACCACCCGTCCAAAATTCAGCACACCCCTTGAGAACTGCAAATACCGTATCCTATGCATTGGATATTGACCAATCAAATACCTAGAAAAATATAGACAGAGACACACACAGAGAGAGGTGCATAGTATGTAAGAATAGGTCTTATCATAGAGTCAAACAATTTGATATAGAGTGATAATATTATGTAGTCAGTAACAGACATTGTATATCGTAATGCAAAATTAGCTTTAAGTTCTTTTAGTGCAAATTTTCTGTGTATTTTAAATTACCATTGAAGTGTAATACGATACTCAGGTATTGTATTGGTCAGCTGTCTTAAAATCTCTTGACCTATGTGGAATTTTACTTGTTATATCTTTCTTTCCTTTATTGAATACCATGATCTTTGTTTTTATCTCATACCATGATTACTCAAAGTGTCGATACAAGACTTAAGACCAGAACTGGTTTAAATATAAGCAACAGGTCAACATTTGCATGGTTCAAATATTTGATTTGCTATTTCCACAATATTAAATAGGACGAGACTTAGGCCATCTCCTTGTCTTATTTCTTTATCCATATCAGATTCAGGTCCAAAGTGATTTATCAATATCAGATTCAGGTCCAAAGTGATTATTCCATATCAGATTCAGGTCCAAAGTGATTATTCCATATCAGATTCAGGTCCAAAGTGATTTATCCATATCAGATTCAGGTCCAAAGTGATTATTCCATATCAGATTCAGGTCCAAAGTGATTTATCCATATCAGATACAGGTCCAAAGTGATTATTCCATATCAGATACAGGTCCAAAGTGATTTATCCATATAAGATACAAGTGCAAAGTGATAATTCCATATCAGATACAGGTTCAAAGTAATTTATCCATATCAGATACAGGTCCAAAGTGATTTATCCATATCAGATACAGGACCAAAGTGATTATTCCATATCAGATACAGGTCCAAAGTGATTTTCTTTTTTAATTGTGAATTTGGTGCTTAAGTACATATATTTTATTATACGGTAAGAATTGACCACTATTCCACGAATAAGCATCTTAAAAAAAAATAATGCTGATCCCCAAACCGAATTGAATGCTTTCAAGAAGTCAATGAAAGAATCAAATATTGTTTTTTATTTTCTTCTTTTTGTTGTAACTCGTGTTAATATTTGTTTAGAATAGTTTGAAGGTATAGATATGGTCAGTTGTTCTCAAACCAGTTCTGATTCCTGTTTTTTTTTTTTTTTGCTTTTTGTTTTCGTTTTTTGTTTTTACATTATTTCATTATTTTCTAAATAAATTGACAAACATTTTTGAACGATGTTTGTGAACAGTTTGCTAAGACAAATGTTTAAATGTGTACCTCTGTAGCTTTTGCATTCATTCATATCACATATCTTGCTTATAGTTGATATCATGGATAGATTCCATGCGTTAGGAAAAGTTCCTTGTTTAAGAATCTTTTGAACAGTTTAACAACATGAAGAGTCAACACAATATGGAACCATATTGTAGTAGCTCATTTTAAATGAGACCTTGCTTATTATTTTTTAGCAACCTGATATTTACAAGTAAATGGGGTAACATCTAACAGGTTATTCTTATCATTAGTTTTTCTAAATCTGAAAGAGCAAGGTCTTCATAATTGGTGTTATAGATATCTGTAAACTACCAAGTCCATTTCATGGACTCAGATGGGGTTTATTTCTTTTTTTTTAGCAAGACTTTGGCAGTTATTTAAAACTTTTCAACACTGTTTCACATAATTTTTTTGCATATCATTCAAACTATTTGACCATCATTTCCAAAACATTGCTTCTTTTTTATTTTCAATAAATATTTATATTTTCTCTTAAGTATATGAAAAGTAGCCGGCAGACTTTATCCTTTGGGGTTTTCAGTAATTTTTGACTTAAAGATCCCAGTTCTCTGCTTATTATAAAGCAGTTATGATCGAACCATTTTGAGTTTTCTTTTCGTATGTTGTGTGTGTGTGTGTGTGTGTGTGTGTGTGTGTGTGTGTGTGTGTGTGTGTGTGTGTTGAATGTCTGGAAAATACAAGTGATTTGCTTGATGCCAAAATAATAACATTGTTCATTTGATCTTTAAATATGTCATCAAAAGTTTACAAATTTGTGTTTAGGTCGTGAATAGTAATGTTGAATGTTGATATGGCAATGCCTCCATGTAATTGACCAGCTCCATGTTCATCTAAGTTAATATAATCTTGCAAACATGTCAAACGGGTATTAAAATCTCCCGCTACAACAATATTCACATTTTAACTATGCATTTCATTTTTTTCTTAATAATTGCAAAGTGCATCCATTTTCATCTGCTGTAAGAGTTGTAAGAGGTTTCAAATAGGCTGATGAAAGGTCTACATGTATATCCTTATTTAGGCCGAAGAAGTGCTTGTCGAGTTTTATACTAATGATATTAGGCCTATCGTCAGTAAACATTTTACTTATACCACCTTGTAAATGTTGTTCTATAGTAAAGTAACAGACCTCCAGATGGTTTGCCCTTTTCTTTTCTGCATGAACATATATATAATTATTATTAGGGTATTAGTGATAGGGTACCGAGACATTTCGCCCCATGGACGTTTCGGCCCAAGACATTTCGCCCCACATTCAGTGTACATTTCTACATTTCTTAACTATCATTCCCAACAAATATGTTTACCCTTCATATTAAAGTGCATGTAGTTAAGCGGCATTTCGTTTGATCTTTGCTCGTACTAGTTGTCATCTTGAATTATTCTGAGACTTCTGTCGGCGAGATTAAAGAACGTGTCGCTTGTTGAGAAACTTACTCGCACTCGAGATAAAAGAACGTGTCGCTGGTGGAGAAACTTACTCGCACTCGAGATAAAAGAACGTGTCGCTGGTGGAGAAACTTACTCGCACTCACACTCGCGTAAGCACCCGACATTTGATCACTGTAAACGATAGATTCATTTTCATAAACTAAGAAAAAGGGGAAAATATTGTCAGATATAATGACAGACTGAATGTAAATCAAACAAATTGAAATGGGTCCGTAAATCGAATAGTCTAAGTATAAGCCTATTCTTCTTCTTCTTATTATTATTATTACTATCTCCTTCTGATATGAGGATAACTTGTCTTACTATCTCTTATTTTCTATACTCTTCATCACGATACATGGAGAAAAGACTTGTTTCAAACATAATTATAATTTCAAAATAACACCGTTTTAAACGAACATAATTATTTATTAAACGATGTCATGGTCCGAAACGTCCATTGAAGTGGGGCGAAATGTCCATTCTTTTTTTTTTAAGTGGGGCGAAATGTCCATTGAAGTGGGGCGAAATGTCCATTCTTTTTTTTTTAAGTGGGGCGAAATGTCCATTGAAGTGGGGAGAAATGACCATTGAAGTGGGGTGAAATGTCTTGGGACGAAACGTCTATGGGGCGAAATGTCCCTGATTCCAGTGATAGATACCGAAGATTCATTGGAAAACATATTTTCACATAATGTGAAAATATAACATTTGTTTAAAAAAAATATATATATATATATATATATATATATATATATATATATATATATATATATATATATATATATATATATATATATATATATATATATATATATATATATATATATATATCACACACACACATATTGTGGACTTGAACTCTTACGACCAGGAAAGAGAAGTATTTGCATAATTCCGGAACAAGAAACACATCTGAATTGATAGCAGTTATACTTTGGCCTTGTAGCGATGATCTAACTTCCGCATCAGTTTTATGTGGGATTATTTTCCACACGTTATGGCTCAGTAAAGTTAGTCACAAGACCCATGAGCGACATAGACGATCAGCCACTACAGTCCGAACTGGACACTATGGACTTAGCGGCACCCCCTCCCGATGTAACTTTCGCTCCTCAAAGAGATTCGTACCATAAAAGTGGTCCCAGATCCCCCACTCGGGGGACGGGCACAGAAGAAAGCTCCCCCCTTTTAGCTTCGCGTGTGGAGCATGAATATGGAAACTTTCAAAACCATTTCCCCGATGATCCTGAATATCAAGAAACAATTAGAAAAGCGGAAGAGGCAATAGAATGTGGCCGCTACCCAGAAAGAATTTATCAGGGCTCCAGTGGGAGTTATTTTGTCAAAGATATTGATGGGGTAAGTTGAACATACAGTACGTATATTAGTCTGAGTTTCCTCTTACCTTTCCCACCCCATTTTAGATATTTGGACAGTAATTTATGTTGGGGTGCAAGGTCAGAAGGACCATAGTAAACGTGAAATTTGCCGAAATTGCACAGTGTAAACGGGCTAAATATATTGAGCTGCATTGTATTGAACACTACCTGCATGATCTCGATAAGTGGAATATTTATCTTATCAGACATAACAATTAAGACATTTCTATATCACATGATCCTTTGACTTTTGAAATCAAGAAATTGTTACCTGTGATATTTGGATCTGGGCTTTTCTAGAACTGAAAATTTATTGGTGGGGTGGGGAAGGCCCCCTCCCCATTTAAAATAAAGGTGAATATTCTGAATTTAGTAGGGATTTAATGAAGAAATTAAAGTATGGCTTGAAAATACTGATCAGGGCGGTTGCAAGTTTGTGCTGGACAAAACGGTGAACCGAGCAAGCGTCGCCTTCTGCGCCCCCCACCCTCTACAAAAAATACAGCAAACTCCGCAAAATGGCACTCCCCAAGGCTTGGCGCCCATATCAGCCACCTCTTACGACAGCCCTGATACTGATTCGTGATTTTTTCAGTCTTGTTGATTTTTTGGCATCATTTTTTTTAAAAAATTAGCGTGAATCTTGCAATCTGTTATCTTAAAATAGACCCAGAAATATCAAAGTACTGTGTCCAGTTTGTAAACACTGTAAATTTGGCTCATACATCAACTTATTAAAGAGATGGAATAAGTTTTAATTGTTATAATCAGATAATTAGAGAACATAAATATTGTACTTATTGATATCTGGCAGGTAGGGTGAAATTAAAATGTAGCTTAATTTTGCTAGCCCCAGTTTAAAGCTACTTCCCTATGCTGCTACTGCATGGTTTTGGTACATTCCATATTTTCGATAGGGAATGTGCTCTGTCCTTACATACAAACATAACTATCGAACACTGTGTAAAAAGTCATAGGAAAATCAGTATATCTGCTTATGTGCAAATGTGGGTACATATTGAAATCACTGGACACTGACCTTGCTTCTGATCTCAGTTTCTGACCAGTCAGTGTGCAGATCACAGTAAAAGATTGAATATCTGGTCTGGCTGTTGTAAAACATCCCAACTTAAAGTGCAGTCAGATCTCAAATTTTGCCTGCTGAAGTCTGGCAACAAACCTGAACTAATTCTGTTTTAGAGGTATAATATACTTTATATACTTGTGTATAATCTTATACCAACTGCATAGACCCAGATCTGTGGAATATGTCACAAATAAATTGACCACTTACATTTTGTTCTTCAAGGTTTCATAAAAATCAATAGAAATATATAATGATTGACATTTTAAATCTGTTTGATATGATAAATCCATGAATTCTATCATAGGTCACAAACCAGCATGAAAATAGTAGCCCAGAATGATTCACAATATACCGTAATATGTTAATTCCACAAGTCTGACAAATAAACAATGAAAGTCAAGTCCACACTTTTGTGATTCACAGTATCCTATAAAGGTCACTGTCTAATGTCATCTGGTACAAAACCCAAGAATTCATCTGCATCGTTTGAGCACTGAACAAGCATCAAATACATGGCTCGATCAAAGGGTTGTAATGTGGAGAAAACAAAGAAGGTGCTAAAGAATTAAGGTCAAACACATTTATGTAAGACGTGTAAGACTGAACTTGGCACTGAACAAGTATCAAATTAACAAGGTATAAATCATAAACTAGAAAACTGGAGAGAGAGAGAGAGAGAGACTGAGACTGCAGTTGTAGGGAAAGAAGATATTTGATATTTGATAGTGCATTTATTTAAAGTGTCAACAGTCATACCTTTGCACAGACCGTCATGCGGGATGCAAAGACAATGGAAGTAGCTAAGATTGCTGCTATTAGTAAAAGTAAAAATGCCGTTATCAGCGACTGTGAACGTGGGTTCAGTAAGATGAATATCATCAAAATTGACATTAGGAATAAACTTGGCATCTCAAACTGCATTCAGCAAGTGGGCAGCTGTTAAATCACGATGTATAATCATGTGACATTCGATTTTATTATTTTTATGAAACAACATTTTAATGTGAAAACATTATAATTAAGCAGTCAAAACTGTCATGTAATGATTTATTCTGTAATATTGTGATATTGTATTGTGTGTCGTCAATAAAGTAATAAATACCCCATCTTTTTCAATTTATATTGCCTACTACATTAATAGACATGGAAAAATATTGACTCCTTGCTTGGCGACATTTTTTGAAAATTGGCGACAAAATATTGAGGTTGGCAATTTTTTGGGCGACAACTTTTTTAAAGCCAGCACCATCCCTGATACTGCATGACACAATGAAAGCATTATTGAGTACTGAAGGATATAGGATATTGGTGATATTTTCTTTGTGCCACTCATTTACTGTAGTAAAAACTAACATTTTTACAACCTTTATGGTAACAGACTGGTGAAACTGTTACTTTTGGGTTAAATTTTAGGTTCAGCAGGCTTAGTTCCCGGTTCAACAGCTTTGATGATGAGAAATAGTGTAAAAGTCTAAATAAGTAATCCATGACATTGATTTAAAACCTTCCTCAATTCTTTTCATGTTGCTTTTGTTTCTTCACTCATTAATTCATCTTTCACCTCTCTAACTTTTTGCCATGAATCTTGTTTGATACAAGTAATTGATTTATGCTTCCTTCTAAAGTGTAATAAGCTAAAGTATCTTGCTGAATTAAAAAAACGAAATGATGGTTGGATGAGATGTACAAAATGTGCAGATGAAAGATTGAATGGAATATAAGCATTAAGATACCAAAAATTAATAAAAAATATCATTTGTGAATGTGGTAGGATCATGCATAGTCCACATCTAGAGTCTAAGATACACAATTGATTGATGAATTAAATTATGACTCACTGATGTAATATTAAATACAAAATATTGAAGAAAAGCAACACAAAAAAATAACTTTGTGCCACTGCACACTAGTGTGCCGCGAGAGATTTGCAGGTGTGCCGTGGGAGTTTTGAAAAATATTTAAAATTGCTAGCATTTTGAAACCTTGAACATATCGAAAAATTAAATGGTAAATCAATGTCGCAAAAGTTAAAAAGTAACATATATAAAAGCAGGCACATCCTTCACATTAAATTTAAAATTAAATATATATGTAAAAAATAAATAAGTTCTTCACCACAAAAATTGTTAAATTTTTTCAGGCGTGCCGTGAAATGTTTTAGATCTTTCTGGTGCGCCGCAAGACAAAAAAGTTTGAGAAACACTGCTATAAAGGGTAGGAGATAGCATGATTAATCTAAGTCAGTCAAAGCCACTGTGTGATATGTTAAAAATTCAGTGCAGGAAGTATTTTGACCTTAGATTTCCAGATGATTTTGAAAGACAAAATGATGGTTGGATGCCATTCAAATTATGTAGAAGTAAGTAATCAAGGAAATTAAAGTGTATGATTGTGGAAGGCATGTACAAATTTGCTCTGTGAGTTCACATCTCAAGTCAGAGATACACAATAGACAGATAAATGCAGTGATGTAATTAACAAAAACAAATAGTGTAGAAATGCAGACAAAATAAATAGATATGTCATCATGGCAGAGGAAATTTTTTTGTTTCTCTTTTGAGATAAGTCATTGAGTGAATGGTGTGTTAAAAATTCAGTGTCGGAAGTGTCATAAGATAAAATGTGCAAACTAATTTTAAAAAAGAAGTGACAATCGGATGTTACATAAACTTTGCTCAAAGCTGAAGGGGAAAGAAAGATTACGATATAAATAAGGAAAACAATTGCTGAATCTGAATGGATGAAAAATGCAAATTCATTCAATGCAGTTTCACGTAAAGAAAAGAAAACAGCTATAAATTGATGAGTGAAAAACAGAATGGTGTGCTGATTGTATGAAAGAATCAGTACGTAGAAAAAGCACTGAAATTAGGTGTAAAAATACAGATATTGCACAAAATGCAAAGGCAGATGAGGGTCTATGTTATTTGCAGTTGCACCCATCTTAAAAGTGAGTATATGAGGTACTGAACAGGTTGTATATTACCCCCCGGTTAATTACCCCCCTGCGACGACGAAGAGCTGCCTTGGTTTCACCTCAAAATGATTTTATCCTGTGCTCAATCAATGGAACTAAAGCAAATACATATTGTGTAATACCGCAATAAGATTCTATCCCGTCACTGCAAATATCACGACTGCAATGCTCGGATTATGAACATTGTTAATGACTTTGCTAATAGAGAGCACTATGAATACTTGCGAGGGATCGCACATAACATTCAGCTGTAATCATATCAATATAACATATGTTATGGTACTATAAGATTCTATCCCAATTTAAGTGTACACAAACACAATCTGATAAGAGTATTCAATATAAAAGATTTTAGCAGTTTAACATATTTTATGGTACTATAACATTATGATATGATGAATTTAATATTGAATATTCCATGTTTTCAAGGCTGAGATTAATTAACTAAAATAAAAATTTACAGTAACCGGGGTGGGTGGGTTGGGGGTGATGGCATTGTCCTAGAGTCAACTCCTAGACCCCTTTATGGTATATAAAAATTGAATTATGTCAGCATTAAGGATTTATCAAAACTTGTTTCATCACAAATAAACAACCATGAAAAACATACATTCATAGTAGGAAATGCCAACATTTTTAACAAAACAGCTGAAAAATTGAATGAGTATAAACATTGGTTCTTCAGAATAAAGACTATGTCGACATTGTGCCTAATTAAGGCTCAGTCATTAAATTCAGACATTTTAGCCATCAACTTAAGGTACCATTCTTTATGTATTGTGTTTTTGAAAGTTGGTAGGAAAAATGTAAGCTGGCTGTTGAATACTGCTAAACACATATTTTCAGGTTTTTGCGTGTACCTTAAGGTAATACACAAGACTTTGTACCTTAAGGTAATACACAAGACTTACCGACCTATCATTTACAGAGGTGAAGATTCATTTTTTTGTTGTTGTTTGTTTTTGTTGGTTTTAATGGCACTTTTAATACATTATTGGCTATATCATGCTGAGGAAATGGGAGTTAAGTGCCTTTCTCAAGGACACAATGAGGCAGCTGACCTGGGCTGGCCTGGGTGTATATTGAACCCACAACCCTTGAATTTTTAGACTGATGCTCTACCAACAGAGTTATTGTGGATTCCCCACAGGTAATGATTGCAGAAATGTTTTTTTTTTACAGATGGCTAGGAAATATTGCAGAACTTTTTTTTACAATAAATAAAGATCAAAGAATGCTGAGATAATTGTCTTCACTCATGAAGAAAAACAAGCATTTTAATTCCACAGACATTTATTCTATCAGTGAGAAAACAAATATCCCCAAACAAATTTCATATTCATGATCACATGACCGGTGAATATAGTGAACCAGCACAGAATGAGTACAATTTGAACTTTAAATATGTGAAATTCATTTCATTGTTCATCCACAATTTATCTAGTTATAACAGTGACCTCATTATCAAAGAGTTGGTGCATCAGGACTTAAATCAGAAAGTAAAAATCATCCCAAATACATAATAGAAATACAGTTTATTCCGTAAGGACTTTATTGTAGAAAAATGCATGAAAAAGGGAAAGAAATAATTAGACAATCAGGTTTGTAGATTGTTATCGATTCATGGAAAAACTACTGTATATACTTGTGTATAAGCCAATACAAACTGCCGGTGCATTATGCGATGGCAGATCTGGGTCTATGCAGTTTGTAAGGACTAATCAGTAGAACAAACAACATAGACCCTTATCTGCTGGCACATTATGTGATGGCAGATCAGGGTCTATGTTGTTTGCATTTAGACTGGGATTATACGCGAGTATATACCGTAGCTAAGAATTTAAATGATGACAAGTTTGTAGAAACTGGTAGACATTTTGAAAATATGCATCCACAGTTCGTTCTTATAGACATTAGTACTTTGATAGTTTTTATAGGTTCAATGAGACAACTATTCATTCAAAAGAATAAGTTTATTCACCATTGTTCAATTCCAACATTTCAGATGACTGCCAGTACATACTTATATAGTGTACTATCATTCGATATTTTTCCATCAAATTGCTTTTGTACCTTCATTTTTTTCTATATTTCATTGTGTCACACAGTATGTCATACACAGTTTTTGGATTTAAAATATGATTTCCCTTCCAAGTAACTTTTGAAAAATTGCAGAGTTGTTGGTAATGCCACAATGCTGTGCTTTGCATATGCAGTTATTAGTTTGTAATGTGAACATAGTAACATAGAAGTGGGAGCTCTGAGAAATTACTATTGTTTTGAGCCACTTTCTTTTTTATGTTGAGTAGTAATTTAGTAATTATAGTTTAAATTTATGTTTTGTGTAGCAGCAGAGTGAATTGAAGCAGCTACAACATCTTTCAGAGTTCATATTTAGTCTAGCACACTTTAATATTTGAAAAGTCAAAATAATAATAGTGACTTTTATATTACTTTTTACTTATTTAAAGAACAGAGAGGACTCGTTTGGTGTGTGGTGGGGATGCCATTCTGATCAATGTGAGTAAATCTGATCAGTGGCGTACTAAGGGTAAATGGCGCCCAGGGCGACGATGATGGCTCAAAAGGCCAGAATACGAGGTCCGAATTCTTATCAGCTGTTTTGGAGCCCCAAGACCTCTGGCAACCGGGGCAACTGCCCCATCCCCCCCCCCCCCCGCTAGTACGCGACAGAATCTGATAATAATTTTACGTCAGTCTACACAACGAGGATCAGAAACAGCCACAAGTCATGTCTAAATGACTCCTGCTATTAATATTCATACACTATTTAAGTTTTTTTGTTGAGAGGTGACCTTTATCTCTTCCACATTTTTTTTATTGGCTAATTCACAACTCCATATAGCATGTGTATTTTATGCATATATGCTGATATGCAAACTTTTTGGTCCAAATATGTAGGCTCTGCCAAAACTACATGTACTGAGTATGTATACATTAATTAGGATACATTAAGATCACTTGTATTCTTTCATATTCATTAATCGTCATTGCAGTGGGTGAACATTTTCAGGGGAATCTATTATCGGTAGCACTGGATCATCGAGGTGCTTCTGCGAACATTTTCATTTTGCTGACTACTGCATCACACTTCTGGTGGTTTTGAGACTGCAGATAACTATCAACTGCCATCTGTGAGAAAAGGTACAGAACTTGAGTACTTTTTACCCATTATTCACCACACTGACGTGAAGTTACCTGCCATTGCCAGTCGTTGCAGTTCAGGGGGAGTTTCTGTTATGGGAATGATGTCACTGTTGTGCGAATGACATCATTGATTAACCATTCAGGGGACAGAGATTTTACTACATGTATTTACCAGCCAATGATATTGGCTTGACAATTTAGGCCAGGTACCAGAAAAACATTTTTGTCTGACATTTTAGAAGCATCTGAAAGATGATAAATCTATTTGGATGTATTCAAAATGATTCATCTGACTGGATTCCTAAAAACAAGTTCCCAGTCAGAGTATCATGTAGAAAAGGGCCAGTTTTCAACATTGAAAATATTGGCTGTTCATCGACAGAGAGTGCAGCACTTAAATACTGTACTGAGATTTCTTTCTGAATGCATTGTGCTATTGGCTTTTTCTACAGACAATAATCAACCTATCCTTGATAACAGCCAGAATTGAAATTTATTTAATAAACCATATGAAATACAAAACTGGACATTCTTTCTTGGCTGACCTAGATCTTAGGCAACAGTTTGGAGTGGGTTTCATAGTACCTTACCCCCCCCCCCCCCCCCCCCCCCCCCGGGAAGGGGGCTAACATTGTACATATCAGGGATCCTGATCTTGCTGTATTTGCTGGACATGATTGACAGATCATAGATTTTGACCAGCACATACTGTGAGCAACAGGACGTTGATCATAGGATACCTAAAATGTCATTATATTCAATTGTCTTTGATTTGTTTATCAATTTAAGTGTCAAAATAAACACCTTAACAAAGTAACATTTAAAGGTGATTAGGTTTAAACATTGTTTCCTTGATGGACAATCAATACAGGTGTCGCCAACTAAGCTTGCTACAGCCTGACTGTTTGAGGGCTACACCATTCACAGTCAGCTGGTTATGTGGTGGTAGAAAAGGGTAACTTGATTCTTTAGTGAACAGTGGTATGGTAAATTTCAAAGATCAGCTTCTTAGTAAAAATATTTGTTTTGCAACTCACTGTCAGTCCTGCAAATAGAAAAAATGGAAAGTACTCTTTAATTGAAGGATTGCCCAAGGGCCTGTGTTTTAGACATTACAATAATCATCCCTTTTACCATGTGCTTTTTTACTATGTGGTGGTGTGTCAGGACAGATCAGACCTATTGAATAAAATCTATGTAGCTTAGGCCCTAATTAAAAAAGAAGAAAGATACATGTACTAGTAACAACAACTAACCATTATTATCATCCTCTTACATGTTTGAGGACTTGAGAAAATAAAACTTAACCTTTTGCCTTGACTGGAAATGCCCATCAATTAGGTTTTATGTATGTTTGATGTGGTAAGTCTGCTTCTTGTCCAAAAATAAATAATTTTTCAAACAGTAGAGTGGCATCAAGTACAAAATTTTCCATAGTATCGATTTCTGACAGAAAAAAATCATTTTTATAAATAGATAGCTTGATAGAAAACTACATACTCCTCTCGGAGGGTTATCACCCTTTGGAAGGTTAACACCACTTCCACAACACTGTTAAAATACCACCTGGAGAAAAACATATGCTTTGATAACTGCACCAGACTCAGGCCTTTTCTGCAATGGCGTTAGTGCAGAATGTACAGATTTTAACTAATTCATCAGAGGAAAAAGTGAGGAATTATTTACTTGCAGAGTTAATGCACAGAGTTGATCATGTTACAAGGTAGCATGCAGCAGATGTTACAGTATATCAATAATGTCACAGTGACACACATGTGAGATGCCACATATAGTCTTGTACATACTCTTATAACTAGAATCATGAAACTTGGAGAGGGAAAACATCTTGATGAGTACTACATCCTTATCACAAAAGTAGGTCACTGTGACCCATGATAAATTTTAATGCTGAACTGACTTTGGTTACATTTTGTATTTTAAGTTTATTTCTCAAGTTCTGTTAATTCTAGAATCATCAAACTAACTGCATTGTATGTGTTTCTATCAGCACCACACTCTTACAGCAAAAAAGGTCACTGTGACGTACATTGCACATTTTATTATCATGTCTTTGCATTTCACTCATGACCAGAAGTTTTTTACTGCATACATACTGTTATAACTGGAATCATGAAATTTGGTGAGGGTATACATCTGATGAGTATTATACCCACACTTCAAAAGTGGGTCACTGTGACCCATATTCATGCTTCACTGACTGATTCAATTTTTTGTTTTAACTGTTTGATCTTGAATCATCTGACTAAATGATTATATACATCTCTCTTAGTACCACACTCATACAAAAAGGCCACTGTGACCTGCATTGCACATTTTACTGTCTTAGCTTATGACCACATGTCTTTTAACTCATTAACCCCTGGAGATTTTTATCATTTTCGTGTGAAATGGGGGTAGGCAACACATTTTTGGGGTTACTTCTGAATTCAGCCAAACAGATCTGCTTAAGAAAGTTTATCGTTTAGCCGGATGCTTAGGTGTATCAGAAACATTGTTTTTCATTGGCTATTATGCTCGCACATGTGCAGAAGGGTAAAAGTTGGACTTCTTTTTTTTTTTTTTTTTTCGTATTGGACCCCAGATTTTTGTGTCCTGGCCCCTTTTTTCTCCAAATCTGAAACTTATCCTACTTTTTGCAAAGGTTCATCTGTCTGTGTGCAGTTCAGATGGGTCTGCTTTGGATCTAAGGCCAAAAATTCTAAAATCCGGACACAAACTCCGGTTCCGCAATTGTCAATTTTCGACCTAAAAAAAATCGGGTCTCAAAAAATGCATTTTGTTTGCTGTACTTTTTAATGCGAGTAGAAAGTCGACATTATTTTGTATCATTGTAGAGCTACATATGTCTACTTTCCTGCAATACCATCCACTTTAGTGTATCTTAAATGATGTTGATGTTACAGAGCTCGGAAGTAGGGTACAACCTCATGACGTGTAAATGTGGCGCTAGGGGTTAATGAGTTAACATGCTGTGTATATACATGTAGTCTTGTCTAAATCATGAAACTTAGTGAGGGATGCTTCTTGATGAGCACTATTTCCTCATGTCATTTCCATAATACTTGGTTTCAATTTTGTGTTTTGATGTTCATGGCACTGTTCATGGTAGAATCGTGAAATTGATGATGATAGGCATCTCTGTTACTACCACACCATAAAACAACAGGACTAGAATTAAAATTGTTATATTACATGTACTTTGCTAACCTCTACCCATCTACACTAGGCTACAGCATCAGTATCTATTTCTAGGTCCTAGGCAACAGTTTGGAGTGGGTTTCATAGCACATACCCATGGGGGCTAACTTTGTATATATATGTAAATAAGTTGCACATTCTTGGTTAAATTTTTGCATTTAACTGAGGTTTTTCTGCTAACTGTATAAATATTTGTATACCTTAAGTCATGTAACATGATCAGGGGGATGGATCTTGATGCTACACCCACATCAGAAACAGGTCAGTGTGACCCATATTTCATCCTTCAATCTCTTGGGTTACATTTTGTGTTTTGATTTTGTTTCTTAAGCTCTGTTCTAGCAAAAATCAACAAACTAGAACATTTTATGCATTACTGTTAGTACCATGCCCTTACAACAAAAGAAGGTCACTGTTATCGACAGTTCACATTTTATTGGCTTAGGTTAAGTTTTTGGTTTAGCTCATGTCCAGATAGGTGTTTGGCACCTAGTATATATACTGTTATATCAAGATTCATGAAACTTTGTATGGGGATACATCTTAATAAGTACTAAACCATCATCACAAACATAGGTCACTGTGACCTATATTTTACATTTCACTGACTTTGGTTATGTTTTGTGTTTGAAGTTTATTTCTCAAGCTCTGTTCATGCTAGAATCATCAAACTTGATGACTATGCATCTCAGTTAGTATCATACCCTAATAAAAAAGATCACAGTGATCTACATGAGTACTACACTTGGATCACAAAAGTAGGTCACTGTAACCCATATTTTATGCTTCACTGACTTTGGTTAAGTTTTGTGCTTAAAGTTTATTTCTCATGCTCTGTTCATGCTAAAAACATAAATCTATATTATTGTACGCATTGCTATTGGTACCACACCCTTACAAAAAAGGTCACTGTGACCAACATTTCACAGTTTACTGACATACATTTCACAATTTATTGACTTGAGTTTTTGTGTTTAGCTCATGCCCAGATAGGTTTCTGGCACCCTGTATATACTGCTATACCTAAATTCATGAAATTTGGTGAAGGGGTGCATCTTTATGAGTGCTACACCCTTATTTCAAAATTATGCCACAGTGATCCATATTTTATGCACCTCTTTTAGTACCACACCCTTACAAAAAGGTCACTGTGACCTGCATTTCACATTTTACTGATTTGGGTTAAGGGTTTTGCATTTAGCTCATGACAAAATAGGTTTTTGGCACGCTGGATAATACTGTTATACCTAGATTCATGAAACTTGGTGAGAGGATACATATTGATTAGTACTACATCCTTATCACAAAAGTATTGCACTGACTTCAGTTCATTTTTATCTTGTAAGTTTATTTCTCAAATTCTGTTTATTCAGGAATAATAAAACTAGATGATTGTATGCATCTTTGTTAGTGACATACCCTTACAATGAAAGAAGTTCACTTTGGCCTACATTTGACATTTTACTGGCTTAGATCAAGTTTTTTGCATTTAGCTCATGAACCAGTAGGTTTTTGCACCCTGTATACATACTGCTATACTTGAAATCCTGAAACTTAGTTAGAGGGTGCATCTTGATGAGTATCACACTCTCATCACAGAAATAGGTCACTGTGACATCTCTTTCATGCTTCATTGACTTGGATTCAGTCTCAAGCACTGTTCATGCCAAAATAATAAAAATAGATGATTGTATGCATCTCTGTTAGTATCACACCCTTACAGTAAAAGAAGGTCACTGTGTCCTATATTTCACATTTTACTGAGTTGTGTACAGTTTTTGCATTTAGCTAGGTTTTTACCTCCAGTATAATACTTGGTGATAGGATGCATCTTAATGGGCACTACACCTCATCTTGAAAAGTTCACTGTGACCCACATTTCATGTTTCACTGATTTTGGATAAATTTTTGTTTTTTACTGTTATTGCTTGAATCATTAAACTAGATGAGTGTATACATCTCTCTTAGTGCCACATTCATACAAAAAGGTCATTGTGACCTACATATTACATTTTACTGCCTTATGTTTCTGGATTTATTTCATGACCACATAGGTTTTCTGCATGCTACATACATAGTATCCTATCTGGAATCGTGAAACTTGCTGAGAGGATACATCTTGCTGAGCACTGCTCTTTCATTTCAGTAGTAGGTAATTATGGCCCATATTTTATGCTTCACTGACTTGGGATACATTTTGCATTTGATGTTCACTTTTCAGGCACTGGTCATACTAGAATGCTGAATTTGCAGATGATATGCATCTCAGCTACTACCATACCCTTATGACCACACAAGTTTTTTGCATCTATATGCATCCTATCCAATCTAGAATCATAAAACTTGGTGAGTGGGTACATATTGATAACTTCAACATCCTTATTGCAAAAAGAGGTCTCTGTGACCTGTACTTCATGCTTCAGTCACTTTGTTGACATTTTTTGTTTAAAGTTCATTTATTGAATGCGGTTTATATTCCAACCAAGAAACATGATAATTGGATGCATCTCTGTTTGTACTACACCCCTTCAACCAGAGATCACTGACCTACATTTTATGCTTTTTTAACATTGGTTAAGTATTTGTTTTATGATCACATATATTCTTCCAGGATATATATAGTACATCCTATACTCAGAAGGCCCCTTCTGACCAGTGCAGTTGTAAGTAGGAATAAATATGTCTATTCAGTGGTAAACTTTCCCTATTAATGACTATACATTGTATATTGTGATAGGTTCCCTCAATAGTTAAGGTTTATGTTCCTAGTTTGGTAATTACAGCATGTATTTGGGCCATAGGTCTTAAAATGAGCACAGCAGAAACTACACATTGTAATTAATTGTAATGGATGCAAGTACCTATATACAAATAGGTAAAAATATTGAGTCAACTGCCATTAGAACAAGAGATTTCCTTTTTTTTGTCTCTAAAACTTTACTTAAAATAATGGCTGCAACAGATATTTGAAATCTAGTTTGAAACATCCCCGATAAGTGTACATGAGAGCACATGTACAAATGCCCACACTGTATTGGTCATCCATTCAAGTCATAGTGGTCACTTGTGGTACTGTTGAGTAGCCTCAATTTTACAACTACATGTTTAAGGGGTCAGTTCAAACTGAATGTTGAATCTTATGGACTAACCATTTTTTCATGAAGTTTGAAAACTAAATAAAACTAACTTGCATAGACTCCAGTCCTCATTTTGAAAATGGTAGAAAAATCCATGTACAGGAAAATGAAAATATGTGTGCTTATCTTCAATTTAGATAATAATTAAAATTTTCAGGTATACACAAAACTTATTAGCTAAGTCCAAGTTATACATATAAGGCTGGATCCAGAATATTTTTCTTGGGAGAGGGTTGGGTTCAGTATTTAGAAATGCTGGTTGGATATGCTGTCAATTACCATCTTTGTGTTTTTTTAAGTGAAAGTGTTTACTTTAAAATGGGGTGTAGGTGTGTTCTACTTAGCACCTCAATCCCCCCCCCCCCATATCCACCACTGCATCTTAGTATTTTTGTTCTAAGTTGATTAAAACCATTTATATAGTCCTTGCTATAGTTTTATTATTAATGAATTTCGGAAACACGTGACAATGAGGCAGGCATAATATGGTCAAGATCATTTACTCAGTGCAATCAGCCTTAAGTGCAAATTAAGTTATCTCCCTTGTATAATCTTCTTTTTGTAATGTCTATAAATAGCACTGACACGTGAGGTACTTCTATTGGGTCACTGGCCAATTTGATCAGAAACAGGAAGTTGTCAGAGGGCATTCTTCAAATCTGTGTACATTGCTGCCACATGTTGTCGATATCCTTATGGGAAGTGAGATATTAATTGTTGATTGACAGATTAGTGTCAAGTGAAAGGCAGCAACAAGAGAAGGGTTTTAGGACTCCACTGTTGATTTTCGTGATATTAAAATTGGACACATTAGTTAGGTAAACTTGTCACTATCAATGTATCGGTGGTTGAAGTGATATCGATACGGGTACAGGACTTTTCTGGAATAGTACCATGGTACTTACCATTTACGAAGGAGAGGGGTTAATGGTTGTAACCTTGGAAAATATAAAATCACAAGAAATATGGAGGTCATGAACTTGTCACTCATGTGAAAACTATCCATTTGTTCCATATACGAGTCAATGTGTGACAACAACAACTTTTTTGTTCTATATACGAGTAAGTGTCACTTATGTGTAAATCACTCCTTTTGTTCAATATACAAGTCAATGTTCTGATTTAAATTTTGTGTCAGATGAATGGTTTACCGTTTACGTGTCTAGATTTTACTTACAGGACGGCAATCAGGATTGAACATGACATGTACAGATTTCATGACTTCTTGAACTGTTATAACTATTTGCAAGTATTATTACAGATTGGATTGATGAACTCAACTAAATGTTACAAGTGCAAACATACTGTATTAAGCAATAGCATACACTATATATGTATTACTGTGATTAGTGTTATCATGTATATTGGGACATTATATCATATCAGTTAACTATGTACATGCAATGAAAGGTTTTGTACCAAATCAAGCAAATTTACAGGAGACATGTCAGCATCAGATTCGGATACAATACAAATAGTCCAGCGTCAAGACTCCAATGTTGATACTTCCTACAAAAGTATAGAAATAAATCTAGACCTGTCTACCTATGTGTCCCCATACGGGAACAGATTTGAAAAAGACCCAGATTTTGCGAAGACTGTGTATGAAGCAGAGCTGGCTATTGGTCTTGGACAAGAGCCCAAGCTAAGTTTCAAGGGAACTAGTGGCTGTTACTTTGTCAAGGATAGACACCTTGTAAGTACATACAGCAGTATACTTTTTCATTTATTCATATTGGAAAAAAAACTGCAAAGATTCTTCTTTGGTCTTGCAGGCAGATAACAAGATAAGAAGATTTAGGTGTCACTTTGTGGTGGACACATACAAATTTACATTCTGTGTTAATTTTGTTAGCTATTCTGGTCCAAGACCAGAAGAGCTTATGTGGCCTACATTGGGTGTCTGGGATCCTTTAATAGAAAATCTTATCACTGTTAGTCCCGACTGTCTTAGGTTATTTTTTTGCATTAGCTCATGACCACATGGATTTGTTTGTGTGCTATATACATACTATTCTATCTATAATCATGAAACTTGCTGAGTAGATCCCTCATTGTAGAAATAGGTCATTATGTCCCATATTTTACACCTGGTAATTGGGTTTTAAAAAATTTACAATAATTTTTCAGGCACTGTTCATGCTAGAATCATGAAATTTATGATGAAAAATATTTCATGTAGTTGGTACCATACTCTCAGAAGAAAAGAAGTTCATCATGGCCTATATTTAGGGATCTCCATAGTACAGAAACCCAGTGGGTCCCTGTGATGAGGCTGTGGCCCACTTTCCAATGGAAAGCAATGCAAAATTAAGAAATTGTATGGGCCAAGTTTATCTTGATATTTTTAATATTGCTCTTGGAGTAAACAAATGCTATACTAGTATTTCAATTATTCGGGGGGGGGGGGGGGGGGTCAATTAAGATGAATTCAGCTTAACTCATAATTTTGTCTAGCATCCTTTCTGATGTCATTGTGTCATGTGACCAACAGGTCATTAATGTTTGGCAAGTCAGTTGTTTGCATGAAATAGCTGTTTTCAGATTTACAGTGTATTTGGGTGGAAGTAGGCAAGTGACCAGTTTTGGGTGGAAGTAGGCAAGTGACCAATTTTGGGTGGAAGTAGGCAAGTGACCAGTTTTGGGTGGAAGTAGGCAAGTAACCAATTTCATTTCCAGTAATTATGTCATAGTAACAAATCGGTTATTGTAATGAGTATGTCTTAATTTAGATGAGTTATTGTTCTTTTTTATTGTTATCAATCAACATGTATAGATGAGTAGAATAAGTTAGAAATATGAATCTGTGCTTTTTATCTAATGTATCATAATTATATTTAAAAAAAGAAAATATAATCTCTGCATAATCTGCTTATGTTTTAGGTTCATTTTTATAGAAATAAATTGGTTACATACTATCTTCCATGTAAAAATATAAAATTTAAAGGAATGGAAATAAGCAAGATGTAAAGGAAATATGCATGTATATTAGATGTACTAGGAAATTAAAGTTGGAGTGAGAAGTTGAATATTCCTTTGTAAGATCAAATTTACCCTTTAACGCATTTGATCCTATCAATTATGTGCCGGAATCTGAATATTCCATTGTAATAAATGCCATAGTAACTATGTACAAAACACATATGTACATTAGATATGAACTAATACAAGAAAATGTAAACACCTTAGGCCAAAAAAAAATAAATATGTGTGTTTCCTATTGCACTGGTTTTAAAATTGGGGTAGGCAGGTAGGTTTTTATTTATTTTTTTATTTTTATTTTTTTTAGCATATATATATAAATCAAATAATATTTCAAGCACTTCAAAGTACTGTGCAAAACCGGCTCAATTAGATGCACAAATCAATTTCGGCAATGTGATTTGTTAAAATAAAATAAAATAAAAAAAATTGGGGTGGGTGAGTGATATAAAAGTGCTCGGGTCGCCAACGAGAAACAGGGATGGTCGGCCGACCGGAAACATATTTTTTTTTGTCTTAGTAGAAACCCTATACAGTCAAAGGTCTCAACTTGGTGTTTTAGCTGTACTGGCTCATAAGAGTGATAACACAAACAAGTATGAATTGATTTTCATCAAACCATGTTTGTGGATATATTTGAAGAATACATGTACCTTTATTGATGCCACTTCAATAACTTCATTTTTGTCCCCAAAAAGATTAATTATAGACTTAAACATATGGGTACATTTTGACACTGAAACAAGTTCAATGTTCTTCTATCCATGATATCAGGTTCAAGCTCAAAGGTCATAACATATAATATTTTACTGCACTTACAGCTATATTGTGATCATGTTACCGTATATACTCACGTATAAGCTGGGTCCAAATGCAAACAACATTTGGTATGTTGGAGTTTTTCAAGAATATCAGAGATTGTGCATGTGTGTCAGTGTAATCATAATTTTTAAAAACATTCACAGTATGAGAAAGTGCACATACATGTGTGTCTCTTTGTCTTGATGAATGCATTCGTGTGTGTCAAGTTAGGTGAACAAATATAGTAAAATGTTTTGCCTATTATCAGCTGTAATGTTTAATCATTTTTGTTGTGTTCTACCATGAATTTGAAGGGAGCATTTAATGTTACCTTTCTCCATACAGCTGTCTGTCATGTAACTCAATTTCTTGTGTGGCTGTGTAATGGAAATGAACATAAGGTTGAAAAAAGGTATCAAACTGCTGTCATATGAAATGTTCATATGTTTCCAGTGGTGTGTCAACTGCTCAAAAATACCCAGAATTAAGTTTGGGGAGGGGTAGCCCATAATTTCGGGCTACACCATGGTATGGTTCCATTTCAAGGAGAATCCAAATGCACATTTGCAGACAGAGTCAGTGTGGGTTGTGTTTGTATTGTCTAATTGCAGGATGAACTTAAGAGCAACACTCTGTGTGATGTATTAATTTATGAAATACGCATTTAAGTAAATACATGTAATCAAGGGGGAATAATTAATTCATTGTTTGGGGTTCCATGCTTTAAAGAACTTTGACATTGTCAATTCCTGGGCGTACTGGCAAAATTGCATACAGTCTATACTCACTTATAAGTTGAGTCCAACTGCAAACAACATAGACCCTGATATACCATCACATACTGCACTGGCAGATCAGGGTGTATGTTGTTTGTTGTATTTATTACTCCAAACAAACTGCATAGACCCAGATCTGCCGGTGCATTATGCGACAGGAAATCTGGGTCAGTGCAGTTTGCAGTTGGACTCGATTTGTAAGCGAGTATAGATGGTAAGTAATATTCACAGAACACTGTGATATGGGCATTTTGCTATATTGAATGATTTCTGTGAACTAGAAATAGTTTGATTGATTGATGAACTGTCATCATCATCATGTTAGATATGCAGACCACTATTTAAAAGCTGGTTTGCAGTTATTATACAATAGTCCTTCTATTAGTTCTACTGGTCATTGCTCAGAAGAGCTTACAGGATGGTCTTTAGTCTGTCTGTTAGCATAAGTTTCTTATCACTACTCCTCCTGCACTACTTGGACATTGCCATGAAACTTTACACACACATTCATCCCATAATCTATTTGGTCCTGAATGAAAATGGTGCTGCTCTGACATACAGTATGGCCACTAAAGTGGTCATCTTGAAAATCTTATTATTGCTACTCTTCAATGGATGGTCATATCAACATAGGGTTTTCACTAAAAGACTTCTTATGATGTCTAGTTGGTTCTAAATTAAAATGGTGCTGATCTGACGTCCAATATGGCCACTGTGGCAGCCATCTTGAAAATGTTGTTATTGCAACTCCTGAACAGGAAGTCATATTGATGTTGGGGTTTTACCAGAAGACTTCGTATGATGTCCAGTTGGTCTTAAAATGACAATAGTGCTGATCTGACATCCAATATGGCTGCCACACAGTGGCCATCTTGAAAATCTTGTTATTGCTACTCCTCCTGAATGGATGGTTGTTTTCACTAAAAGACTTCTTACGATGTGTAGTTCGTCCTAAATGAAAATGGTTCTGATTTGATGTCCAATATGGCCACCATAGCAGTCCTCTTGAAAATCGTGTTATTGTTATCGCTTCTCCTCCTGAATGGATGGTTGTATCAGCATGATGTTTTCACTAAAATACTTCTTATGATGTCTACTTGGTTCTAAATGAAAATGGTGCCAATCTGATGTCCAATATGGCCACCACAGCAGCCATCTTTAAAATCTTGTAACTGCTACTCCTCAACAGAAAGTCATATTGACCTGGGTTTTCATCAAAAGACTTCTAACGATGCCTTGTTGGTCCTAAATGAACATGGTGCCGATCTGAAGTCTAATGTGGCTGCTACAGTGGCCAGCTTGAAAGTCTTGTTATCACTACTTCTCCTGAATGAATGGTCATATCAGCATGGGGTTTTCACTAAAAGACTTCTTAAAATGTTTTGTTGATCCTAAATTAAAATGGTGCTGATCTGATGTCCAATATGTGGCCATCTTGAAAATCTTTTTTTTGCTACACATCTTAAAATGGAAGTCATTTTGACATGGGGTTTTCATCAGATAAGTGGTCCTAAATGAAAATGACTAATCCTCAATATGGCCACCATGGTGGTTATCTTGAAAACATTGTTATCTCTACTCCAAAATGGATGGCTGTATCAACATGGGGTTTTCACCAGTAGACTTCTTATGATACCTATTTGGTCCTACATGAAAATGATGCCAGACATGCATCCAATGTAGCTGCCATGGCGGTTGTCTTGAAAATCTTCTTGTTACTACTACCCCTGAATGGTTGATCATTATGACATGGGGTGTTCACCAAAAGACTTTTAATGATGTCTTCTTTGTCTTAAATGAAATAGTGCCAATCTGACATCCAAATCTTGTTATCACTGAAAAATATCAGAGATGATTTCAACACTCAGCAGTTAAAAGGAAGAAATGGTATTATTTTGAATTCCTGGAAATTCTTTTCACCCAGTAGCATGTCAGTCTCTTTGAGGGACTCTTGTTTTCCAGAAAACTGGGTAAAGCCACTGTGCAAAAACACAGTAAAGCTGGCTTAGCTCAGCCAAACCAGAAATGTTGTTGCGCATCTCTTATGCACTCAAGCTGTAAGGTTCAAACACCAAACACCTTTCTGGTCTCAAAAACTTTTTGAATATATAGGCTCAATTATCAGAACTCGCATGATCTTGAACCAATTTAATTATCAGAACTCGCATGATCTTGAACCAATTTAATTATCAGAACTCGCATGATCTTGAACCAATTTAATTATCAGAACTCGCATGATCTTGAACCAATTTAATTATCAGAACTCGCATGATCTTGAACAAATTTAATTATCAGAACTCGCATAATCTTGAACCAATTTAATTATCAGAACTCGCATGATCTTGAACCAATTTAATGTTCCTTATGAATTTAGAATCCATATTCTACAGTACCAATGTGGGTTTGTATCAGTTGATTTTATTTATTTTTTCAGAAGATCGTAGGAGTATATAAGCCAAAAGATGAGGAGCCTTATGGTCAGCTTAATCCCAAGTGGACCAAATGGTTACACAAACTGTGTTGTCCATGCTGTTTTGGACGTAGCTGTCTCGTACCCAACCAGGGTTATCTCTCTGAAGCTGGTGCTAGTCTTGTAGACCAAAAACTGCAGTTAAACATAGTCCCAAAGACAAAGGTTAGCACTCAGTTAAACATAGTCCCAAAGACAAAGGTTAGCACTCAGTTAAACATAGTCCCAAAGACAAAGTTACAGTCCCAAAGACAAAGGTTAGCACTTAGTTAAACATAGTTCCAAAAGTAAAGGTTAGTACTTGGTTGAAGATAATCCCAAAGATAAAGGTTGACACTTAGTTAAACATAGTCTCCAAGGCAAAGGTTAGCACTCAGATGAACAGAGTCTCAAAGACAAAGGTTAGCACTCAGATGAACATAGTCTCCAAGGCAAAGGTTAGCACTCAGATGAACATAGTCTCAAAGGCAAAGGTTAGCACTCAGATGAACATAGTCTCAAAGGCAAAGGTTAGCACTCAGATGAACATAGTCTCAAAGGCAAAGGTTAGCACTCAGATGAACATAGTCTCAAAGGCAAAGGTTAGCACTCAGATGAACAATATCTCAAAGGCAAAGGTTAGCACTCAGATGAACATAGTCCCCAAAACAAAGGTTAGCACTCAGATGAACATGGTCTCAAAGACAAAGGTTAGCACTCAGATGAACATAGTCCCCAAGACAAAGGTTAGCACTCAATTGAACATGGTCTCAAAGACAAAGGTTAGCACTCAGTTGAACATAGTCCCAAAGACAAAGGTTAACACTCGGTTGAACCTAGTCCCAAAGACAAAGGTTAGCACTCAGTTAAACATTGTCCCAAATACACAAGTTAACACTCTGTCATAATTTTTGGAATTTAGTACCAGTACTTTAGAGTAACATGGAATTAGAAGAAAACAGCTTTCATCAATTCTGTTTTAGAGGTTGCCATTTTGTTGTACAACAACTGTAATGAAGCACTATAGGAAAAGTTTTACTATGTTTATAAACTTTTAATAGTATTTCACCAGCATTTTAATCATCTGACATGAAATTTTGTACACTCTCTTCTCCATATTTTTGCCAATTTCGCTCTATTCCGGCTAGAGAGAGGTAATTTTGCTAAAATATTGGTGTCTAGCTTGGACCCTGCCTTAATATGATTAATTGTACTTAAAAGCAATACTAAGTTTTTTCATGATTAAAATGTCTTTTAGTAATGGAAAAGGTAAAATTACAGTTGCAATCTAGTAACACATTTTAAGGATATGAATGGAATGAGGGAAAAGTTATGGCAAGCAAGATTTACTAACGTTTGATTGGAATATTTCAAAATAAAAATGCTGGGGCTGCCAATGGGAATTGGGGCTGTCAATGGGAATTCTGGCTGTGAGGTGGCCACAGTTAATATAGCAGAAGAATTCCTGCAATTTTCAATGTAGAATCCCATGCTCTGGGTGTCCTTGACAATGATTGCATTAAATATACAGTCCGTAGTCAGATTACAATGAAAGTAGATGTTAGGGCACCAACTAGACATAAGTGGATTTTAAAAACAAAGTTACAATCCTTCTTTTTATACAAAGGTATATAATTTTATGGGCTTTTTGTCCAAATTCAAAACAACCCTTGCCTAAAAGACTTTCTTCATACCAGCATGTGCAGATAAGCAGAGTAAAGTTAACATTTTATTCTGTATATTAAAATAAGTTACATGCCAATTTATATTTTTGATTCCGTTCAATAAGGGTCAAAAGTGATTGTTCAAAATTCAATTTCATCCAGGAACAACCTGGAAATGCTCATTTTAGAAAGCATGGGAACCCAGTCATCAGGAAACAGAAGATATGAACACTTCTGATGAAAGCCTCCTACTGGAAGTTAGAAGTTGAGAGCATCCTGAAGCTAAAACATGTTTTAAATGTGTTAATCGCAATTATAAATATCATCAACATCTTTAAAAAAAAAAAGGTGATTAAAAAACAACTGTGAAATTTTGAATATTTGATAAGTACCTATAATACACTGAATACCAAATGTACATTTAAATATACTTAAATTTTGTAAATGTCAAATTTTCACAGTATGGAAAACCATACCTGATGGAGTACCATATACAAAATAAACTGTAAATAGATCTTATGGCAATCAGATATGTCAGATGAAATTGACCAGTCAAAAGAAAAGTTGTAAGGTTATGGACTGTGTTCAGAAAAAAACAAAGAGGAATTAAAACTTACATCAGAACAATCAGAAAAATCATTATTTATGTATCATCTATCTCCATTATAACATGGTTTTTAAAGCTTGTGGGATTTTCATGAGCAAACTCGACATCAAATCATGATATGCTCCATGTCCTTGCCTTCTCACAATTCATGGTCGCACCCAAGCTGTATGAGATTTTCATGTTTTCCTTTTTGTTGTGATGAATTTGATCAGTTGTAGTGACAATTAATAAAATGCAAATAAAGTCTTTTTCCATTGTGAAAGTGTTAGTCTGGGAAATTGTCGGGAAGGGCAAGGTGAAAGTGTTAGACTGGGAAATTGGCATAAAGGGCAAGGAGTCATATATGATTTGCCATACTATGTAAAACAAAAACTCGTGTCACTGATAATGTGGCAAGATCACATCTGACTAAGGGACCAACCATTTAGTTTTTTTTGGAGGGGGATTTGGGACTTTTTTAAAAATAAATATGTCCAACTCCAAAAATAGCTTGAAAAAATATTCTTGCTCAGATTTGTAGAAAAAAAAAGAACCAGTTATATCCATTATATTATTTCAAAAAAAATGAAATGGTCGGTCCCTAAGAGATATGTGTCTTGACATGCCATCAAAACTGGCCATAATAGTTGCAAGCAGAAAGCAGAAATGTTGACAATGCAAATATAAAGGCTATTAATAGATGTTTACTTTGCTATATGTGAAAAGTTCCAGTGTTTTCTGATATTGCTAGTTTATGATTGGCTCTGATTTTTATATGCTTGACAAAAGGAGGAGCATATAATATCATGTCTGTCCATATGTCTGTCTTTTACCTTTTTTTATATAGCTCCACTGGTCATATACCAGAAGAGATTATGTGATAGCCTGTCAGATGTTCTCTGTCATCCATGCATCCTGTCATCTTTCCATTAGCACAGATTTGTTATCACTGTTGGGAAGATTGCCATGAAACTATACACACACATCCATCCCAAGGTTTTGTTGGTCCTAAATGCAAAATGGTATCCCTTGGACATCCAATAAGGCCATCACAGTGCCATCTTGAAAATCTTGTTATTGCTACTCCTCTTGAATGGATGGACATATTGACATGGATTTTCCTAAAAGGCGTCTTACGTTGTCTAGCTGGTATCAAATAAAAATGGATAACTTGTTATTGTTACTCCTTCTGAATGGATTTTGATATCAACATGGGGTTTTCGTGTAAAGACTTTGTATGATATGTAGTTGATCCTAAATTAAAATGGTGCCAATATCGCTTTCATGGAGGTCATCTTGAAAATATTGTAATAGCTTCTGAATTGATGGTCATATGGCCATGGGGTTTCACTCAAAAACTTCCTATGATACCTAGCTGGCCCAAAATGAAAATGGTAAAGATTAGACCTCCAATATGGATGCTATATTTAAAATCTTGATATTGCTACTTCTTATGATATTTAGTTGGTCATAAATGAAAATGGTGCTGATCAGACCTCCAAAACGGCCATGGTGGTAGCCTTATTGAAAATATTGATCTTCAGAACAGATGATCATATAGACGTGGGTTTCACTAAAAGACTTCTTATGATATCTTGTTGGTCCTAAATGAAAATGTAGCTGATCAGACATCCAAATATGATGGCCATGGTAGCCATTTTGTAAATCTTGTTACCACTATTTCATTGGAAGATATCGTCATATCAACATGGGGTTTTTATTAAGATACTTCTCACAATATGTAGTTGGTCCTAAATGAAACTGATGCCAATGTGACCTGCCAAAATGTGAAAATTCTCGTTATCGTCACTTCTGAATGGATGTCCATACCAACATTTAAAAAAAAAACTCTTTTTTCTTGCAGTATATAGTTGTTCCTATATTAAAATGATGCTGATCCAAATGGCTGCCTTGATGGTCATCCTGAAAATCTTTATATCACTACTTCTATTGAATGGACGATTGTATCGACAATAGGTTTTTACAAAAATACTATGGCAATATGTAATTGCTTCTCAGTGAAGGATGGTGCTCATCTGACCTCTATCATTGCACCATTGTCAGGGGCAGATCCAGGAATAACATTCAAGGGGAACGTAAACAAGTAGGCAAGGGGTCTGTGGCATGATGCCATCACTGTGCCATAGTGACCATCTAAATAAATCTTATTATTATAATCTTCTCCTGTGTAAATGGTAGCATTGGCATGGGGGTTTCACTTGAACATTTTTTGCAATATGTAATTGGTTCTGAATTAGATTCATTGGGGCTTCAATTTTTTTATAGTCAGGACTCCCAGTTTTGGAGAAATGTACCCCTGAACTTGCATTTTCAAAATATTATAGAGGGCTCCAATTCATATAATGTTAATACAGCTGATGAATAGTACAATCCAAACATAAACCACTTCTGCCATTTCTAAATTTCCTTAATGTACAACATTTTTTATTTATTTTTGCAGGTTGTAAAATTGACCAGTAAAACATTTAATTACAGCGCAATAGATAGAGCCAAATCTACAACCAAGAAAAATATATCTGAAAGATTTCCAACAATGGGGAAAAGATTCCACAGGATCGGTTTACCACCAAAAGTAAGTATTCACAATTGTCAGCTGATTATAATATACTTATTTTAATGCTGATACTTTGAGATTAATTTATTTGAATTGTTGCCCATGGGCCTGCTCAATAGAATACAGATATTCGGTGCAGAAAGTCAGGTTTTCACTGGAAGACTTCTTACGGTGTCTAATTTGTCTTCAATAAAAATTGTTCTGATCTGATATCCAATATGGCTACCAAAGTGGCCATCTTGAAAATCTTATTGCTACTCCTCCTAGATTGAAAGTGATATCGACATTGGGTTTTCACCAGAAGACTTCTTATGATGTCGAGTTGGTATTAAATAAAAATGGTGCCGATCTGACATGCAGTATGGCCACCATGGCAGCCATCTTGAAATGTTCTTATTGCTACTCCTCCTAAATGGAAAGTCATATTGACCTGGGATTTTCACCAGAAAACTAATTATGATATCTAGTTGATCCTGAATGAAAAAGGTGCCAATCTGACCTCAAATATGGCCACCATGGCAGCCATCTTGAATATTTCTTGTAGCTACTTCTAAATGGAAAGACATATCGACATGTGGTTTTCACCAGAAGACTTCTTATCATGTCTAGTTAGTTCTAAATGAAAATAATGCTGATCTGACATCTGATATGGCCACCGTGACAGCCATCTTGAAAATCTTGTTATCGCTACTCCCACAGAATGATGGTCATATCAACAGAGGGTTTTCACCAAAAGACTTCATAGGGTTTTCACCAAAAGATTTCTAATTATATCTAGTTGGTCCTAAATGAAAATGGTGCCTTGCAGCCATTCTCCTGCGCTTCAGGTTTCCACCACTTCCATGATTTCTTCATCATCTGGAGAAAATAAAGTACAATGGAAAAAACATGGAGATTTGGACACTTTTTACATGTTCATAGAGAGCATGGAATAATCTATGGAGAGTTCTCCATGACATGGATTAAACACAAATGGTAGACAGAGCATGGAGATCATGGATAAGCTGTATGTGGGCATGGAGATTACATGGATTGCCTGTAAACTACATACAGATCATGGAGACAATAGAAAGATAGGATAGACAGAAAGACAAAAGGATGGTCCAGGACTGCAGCAAAGCAACAATTTCCCCCTTCTACTAGTGCAGTTTGGGGTGGGGGTACAAACATTCAGAAAGAGTTAAGCACTAATTCATACAAGTGCAGTTATTCTGAAACAGTGTTTAATTAAAAACAGTTAAGCAAAACTGCAGACAGGATGAGATTTTCAGAAACAGTTCTGCAGTAATCTGTTAAAAACTGGAAATACACAAAATATTCAATAATTTTGTCTCATTTTACAGTAAACAGAAGCTTTTACAAAATGTATATAAAACTTTTTAATTTTAGAATTTCTGTATTTGTGAAAATTGCTTCTAAACATAGATCATTTTTCCACTGGTGACTGCTGAACTATTGTGAAAGGATTTAACTCTTATGGGAAATGTATTGATTGGTCTATACATTTTGTCTATTCAAAATGGCATATATTTGTCCAATAAAAATGAATAATAATAAATATTCCCCAAAATATTTAACACTTTCTTTCTCGCATTAAAAAAAAAAAAAAAATTAAAATTGAAGGGATCAATTATCCATACTGCCTGCATGTCACAAGCGTAAGGCAGTGTCCATACAAACATCAATACCAACTGCCATGGACATGACAGGTATAGCTACTGTGAACCTAAACCTAAACATTGCAACATGTAGCTCATGTTGCTGATATAACAAAAGATGCTACCAAATTATGGATATAGGAACACGTGAGATTAATCATCATGCTTATGGTCAGATTCTGATACATCAAAGAAAGCATAGTGAACTGAGAACGATGTGTACTTCCTTTCTATCAAAATTGCCATTATGCATTTTTCATTAACATGCCTGAACTGCCTCTCTCCAAAAGTACTTTTGCAGACAGTCCATGATGTAATGTTGATATCTGAACTTTATTAGCAAAGAACGATCAGTAAAACTTCTTCCACATCAAACTTGGTGCCTAAACAAAACTTCGGCCTTGTATTTGGTTTAATGATGGGCCAGAGCAAAATCGCATCTGGAAAAAAGTATGATTATGTGGAAGAAAAAATTGACTTAAAAAAAATTTAAAAAAAGAATGAATCAATTAGACACACTAAATAATAATAATAGGTAATAATAATATAATAATAAAAATAACATAAATAATAACATTAATAATAGTAATAATAACAACAACACAAGTAATAACCAACAATAATGATACACAAAATAATTAAAATAATAATAATAATATTAATAATAATAATAATATCTGATGCTGATATTTTAAAAAAGTGTGAGGAAGAAAGTAATATTCATGGACATCAGATGCCTTTATTGACCTTGAAAATTTTTAAATGAACAATGATGGTATTAAGTTGAGAATTTGGTCATGCAGCTGTCAATTTTATATTGTTTCAAAATGAATTAGAGATAGATCATCCAGGAATCAGATTTGAATATGACATTTTGTGTGTATTTCTATGATGAAAAATTGCACTTTGCATTATTTGGAGTTAGGCTGTATGAATTTTGCACTGAAACTTAAGCATGCATTAATGTTTCGCAAAATAAGATTTCATAACTTTGTTCTTATTTCAATTATACAGAGTGTACATTCACAGCCTGTTTCTTTCCAAGTCCAATTTCTCCATGCTATTTCCATGTGATGTACATGATGAGACTCGTGTTGCAAGTCTCCGTGTGATTTCCTTGTTACTTTCCATGTTCCAAATACATGTCAGCACGTATTAATGTTTTGTCCATGTAGTTTCCATGACATTTCCACATACTTCATGTTTTGTCCATGTAGTTTCCATGACATTTCCACATACTCCTTGTTTTGTCCATGTAGTTTCCATGACATTTCCACATACTCCATGTTGACAGCATGGCATTTCCACATGCTCCATGTTGACAGCATGACATTTCCACATACTCCATGTTGACAGCATGACATTTCCACATACTCCATGTTGACAGCATGACATTTCCATGTACTCCATGTTGACAGCACGACATTTCCACATACTCCATGTTGACAGCATGACATTTCCACATACTCCATGTTGACATCATGACATTTCCACGTACCCCATGTTGACAGCATGGTAAAGTTACAGAATATTCACCGCGATTTTTATGAACATGGAAAACTGAAGTGCAAGGCAGAATATAGCTGCAACAATCAACGGATTGAAAATCTTGTCACTACATCTCCTTAATGGATGGTCATATTAGCATGGGGTGTTCATCAAAAACCTTCTGATGGTGTACAGTTTGTCCTAAATGAAAATGGTGCTGACCTTCCATCCAATATGACTGCAACAGCGGCTAATTTAAAAATCTTATTGCTCAGAAATATTAGAGATGGTTTCAACACTAAAAAGTTATAAAGAAGAAATGGTCTTATAGCTAGTTACTTGGAAATTCTTTTTTGGACAATAGAGCATCAGTCCCTTTGAGGGACTCTTGTTTGTAGATGGAATGAATTGTATATGTGCGTATCAGACGTGTTTCCCCAGACAACATTGCAGTAATCTATAAATGTATATGGTTGAATATAGCTTTTATTGTACATTATCTTACATCTCGCTGACAAATATGGTTAAATTCTGCATAATAAGCACAGCAAAAAATGTATCTTTCTGCCTAGAGCTTGAACATGTTCATTCCATTGAAAATTGTTGTCAACAGAAATATGTCCTGGGTTACAATTTGTAGACCTGTATTAAATTTAAGACTTAAAGTATTATTTACTTGGTTTGCTTTCCTTTGTATAGCAGTAATCATTAAAACCTTTGTATAGCAGTAATCATTAAAACCTTTGTATAGCAGTAATCATCTTATGCTATTATCTTGTACCAGGAATTTAATTTAACCAGAGCCAGTTGTAAAGATACCTCAAGGTCCAAATTAGATTGTTAAAAATCAGACAGGGTTGAGCTCTCTGCATACAGATTAGTGGATGAAATGCAGTTGGCAAATCATTAATAAATATAAGGAAACGGAGTGGATCCAGTATAGACCCCCAGGGTATTCCACATGTTATTGACTCCTTAGAAAAAGTTGCTATTTTACTATGACACATTGTGATCTATTTGTAAGGCCTGAGGAAAACGATTTTGAAGCTGTTGCATCACATTTATATATCTTCAATTTATTGATAAGAATATTGTGGTATACAAGGTCAAAAGCCTTCCTAAGGCCAACAAGTATTGCTGCCACTAATTTCCAGTGATCAAGGGCTGTAATCCATTTGTCTATCATGGAGACTAAAGCTGTCTCACATGAGTGATTTTCCCTAAACCCAGATTGATTTTGGTGAAACAAGTTTTGGTTTGATAAGGACATCTTAAAATTATCATGATCATGTATTTTGAGAAGTTTAGATGGAGGGGGTAAGATAGAAATAAGTCTTAAGTTATTTACATCTTCTTTCTTACCTGATTTATAAATGTGAGTGACTTTAGCTATTTTCCATGTTTTGGGGAAAAACATGGATATGCTGATATTACATATACAAGTTCTACCGTCAGAGATTGCTGTAACAGCAGCCCTCAAAATATGTGGTCCAGTATTTCCAGACCTGGTGCTTTGTTCGTATCAATAGTTGATAAAGTTTCAGAACTTTATCAGTTGATATAGCATGAATCAAAAACTTGCTTTTAGAAGCAAGTTTTGTAAACAGTAATTTCTTAGTTCGTTGTGACTGGAGTGTAAAATTGGTTCCTTTATTTTTGAAGCAACAGTGATCAAAAATTCATTAAAAGTGTTTGCAATTTCTTCATCTTCTTCAATGACTTGACCTTCATAATTTAGTTGTTGAATTTTTGATGATTTTTTTAATACTTTTGCCTGCGCCTAGTTCATTGAAAATCTTCCAAAATAGAATTGGTCTTATTATGGATATTTTCTAGAGTTGATATTGATTGTGTTTTCTTGTCAGTTTTGATCATTTTAGTGACTTTTTTTCTCCAAGGTACTGTAGTGTGCTTGTTGACCTTTATATTTAAAGTAATCATGTGTTTTTATGGAATCAAGATTGTCTGGGGTTATTCAGCAATGTTGTATTTTCTTTTTCATTGTACACATTTTAAGTGGTACTTATTTATCTACAGTCTGCATACAAAGCTGAGTCCATGTATAAAACGTCATCAAACATTTTGTACAATATTCCATGGAAGATTGCCTATCATTTGATATCATCAAATGCTGAAATGATCGATATGTAATGGTTTTATGAGTATATGATTTGTCGGCCTTCAAGCCAGATTTCTTGGTAAAGAATACGAGGAAGTTATCACTTAAACCTACTCTAGGAATACGTATGCTTGCAGGGCTCGAAATTAGTATATTTTTTTTTTAACTAACATGCAGGTTCGCGATAATAAACTCTTTATTGATCCTGCCTAAATTTTACTGATCCTGCTAAAATCAAACAGAAGCCAGCTCAGTTTCTAATTCAACATTTGTTATTTATTTGCATCAACCCAAAACAATAACAACTGTATTTCACCAACAAGTTGAAGTTCGTGTTTAAGCTTCTTTAAGATGTTTTTGTTCAAAGATGCCACAATTTGCTCTGCTTCTGAGGAACCTACTTTCTGTTTTGATTTCATGTATCCCTCTGCCATTATGTGTAGGGAGCTTGCATTGCGTGATTCTTGGGATGATTTATGAAAGTTTTTACACCCGTCAACAAATGAAGTACCCAGCGCACTTTCATTTTTCTCCAAATACTCAGTGCAGAAAGTGCACAACATCAAAGCCTTTCCTGGGTTGTGCTTAAGCCATTTGTATTTATTTGCTCAGCATTTCTGGTACTTTTGTAGTCTCTTCTCTTGATCATATTTGCAATCACGCTCTTGTCATCATCAAATTTTTGCCTTTTTGGTATTGGCTGCACACCTTGCAAATACTTCCACATGTGTACAATTGTCACCGCACAATGTATTGAATGTTTATTGAAACACGTTCAGTATAATTCTGTATTATTTGTTGAGTTGGTGAACACGACCTTTTCCAATTGGTCAAGAGTAGCCTGAGACCCTGTACATTTTGTTATCATCAGTAATGAGATCAGTGTTTGAGGGGGAGTGCACCAGGCTTATTCCACATATGCGAAGACTGTTTACTTGATGAGTGGATGTGTGGTTTAAAACCTGTCCATTTGCACTGTGAGCATTTATTGTACCTTGTCAATTGCAGGATGTTGTTAAGTACTTAATTAACACAATAAACAGATCAATTAACCATTAAAGGGAATGCCGACTCATGCCCACTTAAGTTACTGTTATGATAGGTGACCAGGGATAATTTTCACTGCCCCAATGGATTAGTGACTGCTGGGTTTTACTTATCCACCGGCAAAATCACTAACTGCGGGATAGTGGTTTAGTGTTAATTTCAAGCCCTGTGCTTGACACATTTTCTTGCATTTTTGTATAGATGTGATCTATTCGAGTTTTGAGTGATCAGTTTCTTGTGTTGGTTTATGTACTAATTGAGTAATGCCAAAAGGTTCTTTGAAGTTTAACCAATTTTGATTTATCTGAATATTCATAAGATCTTACATTAAAATCAAATCCATATGCCTTTCAAATTCTTCATTCAAAACTAGTTTTGCAGATGGGGATCTATAAACAACACTAACCAGGAAGGTTTTGTATTTGTCTGGTTGACTTGAATCCATATTGCTTCAATTTCATTTAATTCAAGATCAGTTCTCCTTTAAACCGATATACCATCTTTAACATAAATCAGACCCCCACCCCATGAGCCTTTATTTCCTGTAATAGGTATGTCATAACCATCAATAATCAGTAGATCATTTTTATGACTTTCATTCAGCTTTGTTTCTGTTAAACCAATAATATGTACTTTATCATCATATGATGACAGCATTCATTTCAGTTGGTGCAGCTTATTATTGATACCTTGGATGTTCATCTGTCCAGTATGAAGACCATTACTCCATTGACAGATTTATGATTTTGCTGCCTGTATGTACTGTCAGACTCCCCTCCCAAAACAAAACATAAAACCAGAGCCTTTAAAGATCTTTACGCCTTTAAATAATGGCAAAATGTAACTGGAGCTTTTTTTTAAAACAAAATAATTTTTTTAAATACTTTAATACTTTTCATTCTTTAAAATCTGCTTCCCCCTGAAGTTTGCTGCCCAAGGCAGCTGCCTTGTCTGCCTAATGGGAAATATGCCACTGCTTTACCCTTAATGTCTAGATGTAAGATGCTATTTGTGTAGACCTGACAAGGAGTGGCACACAAGGAGATTAGTTTATCTGACCTGTTTATACAGTTACTTAAAGCATGCAGAATCTCACATTGTATTTATATAGAGATGGTTTGAGTGATGTTGTAATCACTAATACATAAGTTTGCTGGTTTTGGAAAACAAGTAGTACTAGGAACATATGCAAGTAGTTAACAAAATGGCCACATTAAAAAAAAAAACTATCTCCTTGGGGATCAAAACAATTTTTACAACGAATATCACATACGTATGACAGTACTTGATAGGTCTGATCCACCTGATAGAGTTATCCTATAGTGTTGTCATGGTCTCGTTGCCATCATCCTATCCCTTGAAATGTTCATGAGCTTTTGCTTTGTAGCCAAAGACACCACATTGGTAACACTAAATTGTCCGTTTGTGCCTGCATTCATGTGTTGTATGTTTTAATTCACTACAGAAGTCACATCATTGTGCACAGTGGTAGTACTGTTGGACGCTTATCATATTGGTTATTGTCTCTTTGGATTTAGAAGAGTGATTGTTTGAGTTTGTAATATGGTTGCAAGACCAGACTATATTTATGACATCATTTATGTTCTTCACTAATTTTTCTACTCATCTGGGGGAGAGATGGATAGTGTCCCTTTTTCCATACAGCTGATGTATCACTTGACCCTCACTTTCCAAAATATGTGTGTACTTGTGCACTATATCACAATTCTAGTCAACTGCAAGTCTTTGTATAACTTTATTTGTTTCCCACTTCTCACAGTCTCTTTTTGTGGCCATCTCATGCACTGCCACATAACATCTTGGTTTTGTGTATTGATGTGTGCTGATCATAAAATTCTTCAAAAAGTTCAAGGTCAGTCCCTTCAGTGGCATTATTTCTTCCAATATAGATCACTTTTTTGTGAACTGAGTGAGGTCATACATTATGATGTCGCCCCAAGATTGTTTCTGTATTACTCGGTACCCGAAATAGCATGTTTCCTGACACATTGTCTATCTCCTTTGGTATTTTTTCCATGTAGTATAGAGCTACCTATCAGGAGGACGTTTTCCTTTGGGGTGTGTGAATTATCTATTCTTTTCCTTGATGTATGTGTATTTCTATTGGGATGTGTATTGGGTTTATAACTGTTGGTCTTTGTTTCCAAAGACAGCCTCTGTCCTATATATGGGAAAACTGCTGTACACTTATTAGAAGTATGCTGCCCTATTGGCCTTGTCATTTGATTGATTTGACCCAGTTAAATTAACTTGCATGCATTTCTCACTGGAGGAACTAACCTTTACTTTTGAGACTAATATCTGGTTACACCTGCTGGTTGCTACTTTTGAGACTAATATCTGGTTACACCTGCTGGTTGTGCTGTTTTTAGCTTTTTCATTATCAGTCTTGACCAGTTTGCTTATTTGCCTTAAAAGTCTGTCCACCAGGTTTCAATGACTTAAGTGAGGTTAAACAGTGTTGGCACCACAAGAGCACCTTGGGCCTTTTATTAGTTGGCTGGGGTATTTCCTTTGATTAGGGTGCTACAACGAGCCAGGGGGCAATGGCTAGAGTTAACACCATCTCTGGAAAGCTTATGGTTGCTAGCTGAACTGGAGGAATCTAAATGTGTTAACTCTGAATCAGTGTCACTTAATTAAAGAGGTGTAAAAAAAATAGCATGTTTATGATTCTTTTGAAAGTTCTTTCAATCCATAGCTTTGTTCCAGAACCTTCAATTTCTAGACAGTTATGATAACTATCAACACATATCAGACATTGAAATTTATCCACATGTGCAGTAATTGTGAATTTTGACTGCTTATTTTCACTGTATATTCATTGCTTATCCCAGACAGAAATTGCTTAATAAAATCACCCTCTCTCAATCGACATAAATTTAGTTTGGGTTCTCAGCAGAATGAACTTACAGATAGACACAAGGATAGATATTTAGTTACTATTGGACCTACAGATGACCATGACTGATCTCAGTATATCCGCAAAAGTGCAGATATAGAAGAAACTTTTGCTTGATGTTTGAACATAAAATAAAAAAAAGTATGCAACATTTTTTAAACATCCAAGTGGAGTTTGGAAAAAGAAAAAGGCATTTTTGTCTTATTAATTTCTATTAAGGAGAAAAATGGTTGTTGCTTAATAACTTAAGTTCTAGACCTTGTACCTTGACTAAAGTTTGTGGTGGGCTTGCACTTTAGCTATGGAAGTGGCCAGTTTATTTTGGGGGTCAAAAAGTCAAAGGTCAGGGTTATTGTGACTCAAAGAAAAATGGATTTTGCACAATCATTTTTGTTCTAGAGTAAGTTCCTTGAGCTTGCCTTGTTCATGGTTTTAACTTAGGATAAGAAAGAAACCTATAGGTTTTGGGGTCAAAAGGTCAAGGTTATGGTGTTTCTAAAAAGAAAATAATGGTTTCTGCACAGTAAGTTTTGTTTAAGACCATATACATTGACCAAAGGTCAAGGTAATTGAGACCCATCAGTCAGTAATCTCCAGAGTCAACTGCCTACATAGAGGACTATTAAACATGTGGCTTGTGTATAATGTACCATTCTCTTTAGTTATGTTCTTCAATTTCAGTCCGGTTCATTCCAGTTATTTGTTACTGGTTATAAAGATGCCGACTTTTGGTTGAGGAGGTTTGACAGTGAAGCCCTGCCAGAGACATCAGCAAAGAAATTCCAACATCTTTTTGAGCGTTTAGTTGTTTTAGATTATATAATTAGAAACACAGGTAAGTGTCTTTTGTGTTTAGCTCACCTGACTGTGAGGCCAAGTGAGTTTATAGTCCTGAATCCATTGTGTGTCGTCATAGTGTCTGTCAGCAATTGCTATTTTCGACTTCTTTTCACAAACCAATTACCCGGTAACCAATTTCAATTAAACTTGGCAGGTGGCATCATTTTTTGAAGAGATTTCAATTTTGTACAATGGCCACCATTACTAAAATGTAAAAGAAACTTTAAATGACTTCTTTAAAAAAAACTACTCAACAGAATTTGACCAAATCTGAGAGGTAGCATCCTGACATAAAGGGCACTCAAAATTTTTACAAATTATCCTGATCCATCTTAAAAAATGACTGCCATTACTAAAAATAGAAAACAGTTAGGCAACTTTGCAAAAAATCCCTCAATAGAATTTGACCAAATTTGAAAAAAAAAGTGTCCTAGCATGAATTGCTTTCAAGTTGTTCCATAGAATAACCTTTAAATGACACCACAAACAAATTCTCAACAGAATTTGACCAAATTTCACAGAAAGCATGCTGGCATGAAAACCTTTAAATATAGTATAAAAGATGACAAAATTCACATCATTGACAGTTGTTAAAACGTTACTAAAAATTGTTAACAACTGTTACAAAAAATTGAAAAATAACATTTAAATAACTTCTCAAAAAACACTCAACAGAATTAGCCTAATTTGACAGAAAGCATTCTGGCATAAGGGCTTTCAAGTCTTGCAAAATGATGCTGATCTGCCATAAAATACGGTTGCCATTACTAAAATACAAAAACCTTTAAACTTCTTCTCGGAAAGCACTTAACGTAATTTGACCAAATGTAGCAGCATCCTGGCATGAAGAGCTTTCAATATTGTACAAATGAGGACTATTAGCCATTACATTTTCTCTAAAACTGCTGAACAGAACTAGACTAAATTTGACAGAAAGCATCTTGTCATAAAGGTTTTTCAGTATTGTACAAATCATGCTGATGTGCCTTCAGATATGGATGAAGATACAAAAGAAATAGACAAACATTTTAACAGCTGTTAATGATTATAATTTTATCAGTGGACTTATTCTTTTTCTCAAATTTCGAGAAATTAGACTAAGATCTAATTTTAATTTTTATACAGTAATCCTCATGTCCATTTGTCCATCCTGGCAGAATCTTCTGAATGTATTTAGTCTTGCATATTTCAGTTGATTACCATGAAACTTAGGGAATATTATGATCCTCATCTGAAGATGTGCATATCCAGGCTGTCAAGTTTTTATACATTCCTACAAATTTCAGGATTCCTATATTTTTCCTATTTTAAAAAATGCATACAAATTTCTATATTTTTCAGTTTTCAGAATGATGAATGCTAAAGTGGTCAATTTATTTTAATAAATCGTATCCATGGAACTGAGATCAAATGTGCATATTTTTTTAATCTCCATACATTTAATTTACTTCGTATATTAATAGTGTTTTGTGTATGGTGATGCTTTTGAAATTTATTTTTTTGTATATGGTGATGCTTTGAACATTTTTTTTTGGTATTGTGATGCTTTTGAGATGTGTATTTTTTCTTATTCATTTTTCATCATCAGTCACTTGGATGCAGATCTTTGCACATAATGTTAGAATGTTCATAAAATTGTTTGCTTCATTTTGCAAACATGTACTGAATACTCATCAACCTCACATATACTTGTTAAATACAATTTCTTTTTAAGGAAAATTTTAAACCAGAACAGCAGAAGAGAGATCATTTGTCAATTAGAGCTCTCTTTTTCAAATCGGCCAAGCATCTACTGAAGAAGTTTCCTCAACAAACTCCTAGCAAGTTTAGGATGTCATAATATCATAAAGGGAAATAAATGTCAAAATGAATCTGCAATAGAAATCCAAGAGGTGACCAGACAGCTGGTACTTTTCCTGTTTGATTAGGGACATTGATGCATTGTTCAAAATAATTTGCATCAGGTGATATGCATTTCCTAATTCAAAAGTCTTTTCTTCCATGACAGAATTAAATGTATAGTTTTAAGTTGACTCATTTATTTTGGAATTTCCGTTGGTCAAGATTTTAAGAATTAATTTTCTTCTGTATTATTCAGAATTACTTGAAAGGCATCATCTGACAATTTATCTGCTGTATTTTACAAGTCTTGCCATCTATTGGATGTATTCTGACATTAAATTCAGTGCATAATAAACAATAAAATGACAGTGAAGGGTGGAGGAGGCCATATATCCTACTAGTATACACAACAAAAAAATTATTTTTGGTGGGTTTTTTTTCTTTTAATGTAGTCGTTGTTTGTATTTCAGTACAAATCATGTATCATTTATTGACAAGTCTTTAAACCCTCTAAATATTAGTTTATAATTGTTTTATATACATGAGAAAAATCCTGTATTTTCCTATATTTTATGAAGAAAATCCTATATTTTTCACAAAAATCCTACATTCCTATATTTTTTACATAAAAACTGGCTTGACAGCCTGCATATCCACAAATCATTATGCTCCTGTGATTTTTGTTGGAGTTATTGCCCTTTTTTAACTGGAGTCTGATGTAGTGTATGACAGAATCTTGTGAACACAACTATTTTCAGTTTTCAATGGATCACCATGAAACTCTGTACATGTTATGGTCATCATTTGAAGAAGTGCATTTTGACAAAATGCTTTGCTCTCTCACTTATTGTTAGACTTTTTGCCATTTACATCCTGCAGCTGAATGCAGCGTGTGCTGTTTGTATGCAGGGCTTGAAAAGTTTTAAGTTGACTACTTGCAGGGCAAGTAACTTGGAACTGTTACTTGTCCTGTATCAATTTTATTCATCCTACACAGTACAAGATGCTGAATCAGCTTAAAATGCCACTCGTCCAATCGGATGAGAATGTTGAAAAAACTGGACAAGTGGAATTTTCTAGCCGTTTAGGATCACTGTAAAACTTGGCATATGTTATGGTCATCATCTAATGATACGCATGTTCACTAATCATTGTACTATTTACAGAAGAGTTAAGCACTCTTTTTACTGTAGACTCATCTCCATTATTGGGTATGGGTGGGATGAGGGGTAGGCAGCGGTTTACTTAAGCAAATTGCTCACCATTCCACAAATTATTATTATTAATATTATTATTATTATTAGCTTTACTGGTCATAGACCAGAAGAGCTTATGGGATGGTCTGTTGTCCATCGTCAGTTAGCACAAGTTTGTTATCGCTACTCCTCCTAAACTACTTGGAGAATTGCCATGAAACTTTACATACACATTCATCCCATGGTCTAGTTGGTCCTAGATGAAAATGGTGCTGCTTGCAAAAATCCAATATTGCCGCCACAGTGGCCATCTTGAAAATCTTGTTATTGCTACTACTCCTGAATTGATGGTCATATCAGCATTGTGTTTTCACTAAATGACTTCTTATGATATCTAGTTGGTCCTAAATGAAAATGGTGCTGATCTGATGTCCAATATGGCCACCATGGCAACCATTTTGAAATTCTTTTTATCACTCCTCCTCCTGAATGGATGGTCATATCAACATGGAATTTTCACTTAAAGACTTCTTATAATGTCTGCTTAGTCCTAAGTGAAAATGGTGCAGATCTGGGGTCCAATATGGCCACCACAGTTGCCATCTTGAAAATCTTGTTATTGCTACTCATTCTACATGGATGGTCAAATCAACATGGGGTTTTCACTAAAAGACTTCATATGATGTCTAGTTGGTCCTAAATAAAAATGGTGCTGATCTCCAATATGGCCACCATGGCAACCATCTTGTAAATCTTCATATCACAGCTCCTTCTGAACAGAAAGTTAAATTGATGTGGGGTTTTCACAAAAAGACTTCTTTTGATATCCAATTGGTCTTAAATGAACATGGTGCTGATGTGACATCCAATATAGCCGCCACACAGAAGCTATCTTGAACACTCGTTATTGCTTTTCCTCCTGAATTGATGGTCGTATCAACATGAAGTTTTCACTAAAAGACATCTTATGATGTCTACTTGGTCTTAAATGAAAATGGTGCTAATCTGACAACCAACATGGCCACCATAGCAGCCATCTAGAAAATATTTTTATTCTTACTCCTGAATGGGAAGTCATATTGACATGGGGTTTTCTCCAAAAGACTTCTTATGATGTCTACTTGGTCCTAAATTAAAATGGTGCTGATCTGGGGTCTAATATAGCTGCCACAGTGGCCAGCTTGAAAATCTTATCACTACTTCTCCTAAATGGTCATATCATCATGGGATTTTCACTAAAATACTTATTATAATGTTTTGTTGACCTTAAATTAAAATCATGCTGATCTGACGTCCAATATGTGGCCATCTTGAAAATCTTGTTTTTGCTACTCCTTTTAAAGGGAAAATTATTTTGACGTGGTTTTCATCAGATGAGTTCTTATGGTCTCTACTTGGTCCTAAATGAAAATGACTAACCCTCAGTATAGCCACCATGATGGTGATCTTGAAAATACTGTTATCTCACCTACAAATGGATGGCTATATGAACATGGGGTTTTTACCAATAGACTTCTTATGATAACTAGTTGGTTCTAAATGAAAATGGTGCCAGTCGTAGGTCCAATATGGTCGCCATGACGGCTGTTGTGAAAATCTTGTTGTCACTACTACACCTAAATGGATGATCATTGTGACAAGGGGTTTTCACCAAAAGACTTTTAATGATGTCTACTTTGTCCTAAATGAAAATGGTGCCAATCTGACATCCAATATGTCCACCATAGCAGCTAATTTGAAAATCTTATCACTGTAGAATATCAGAGATGGATTCAACACTCGGCAGGTAAAAGGAAGAAATGGTATTATCTTGAATTCCTGGAAATTCTTTTTGCCTAGTAGAACGTCAGTCCCTTCAAGGAACTCTTGTTATTATTATTATGATATATATGGTAAGGCACAAAAAATTTACTTATACTCATTCGAACAAGTGGTGAGTGGGCAAGGGCAAACAACTTTTTTCTCACATAAATAGCAAGAAATTATGGTCACTTTGTGGTCCCTGTCCCGCAGAGCAAATAGCATTTTAAATTTTTGTAGGCATACTTGCGAATTCCCCTGACTTAAAAATGTGTTAGTCTTATCTTCAAAATCTCTTTTCCTGCTCTCAGATATTTGTTTCAAATCACTCTCTTATGTTTTTAATTCTGACCTGGTGTTCTGCAACATTTTTTCTTTCAGACAGAGGCAATGATAACTGGTTAATAAAATATGAACAGGCTTCTTCCCATGGGACCACAGATAAAGAGGTAAGACAGTTTTAAAGCCTCTAACTCAAACATATTGTCTGGTCAAAGATCACAAAACTTAGTCAGTGTTGTACATAGGATCCCAAGGGCAGGATGCACATTGTCCCCCACACTCCAGATTTGGGGGACACACAACATTTTAGAGCAGGCATGTGCAACCTATGGCCTGCGACCTGATTTTATCTGCTTATTTAAATCGTAGGGAGTGACTTTAAAAATTGCTTATCTGGCCCGCGCCCTGGTTTAAGTTGCACATGCCTGTTTTAGAGGGACAAAGGAAAATTGTAGTACATAATTTACTAATAGTGCTAAAAAAAATTAGATAATCTTATTTGCTTGAACAGTTTTGCCACCTTTGTGGTTTGCACTGTACTATCATATTTACCTTGGACACTTACATTATTGCAATAAAAGTTTTATCATGTGCTCAAGTAACTCGTGAAAACATTAACACGCTTGAATATCTGCTTAACCGGAAATGAGCTGCACCATGGAATTTTCTGTTCCAGATTTTGCTCTCATTTAACTTTAGTGTATATTCATTATCTACCATTTCTAGCATTTATTATAATAAATACCCATGTTTCTGAATTACTTTTCTTCACAAACTAATAAATAATTAATTAAATGACAAATTGTGTATTTGGATAAATTTTGTCTCTTTTGTCATTATTTCAATCTCAAAATAAATTAAATCTTCCTTGCCATAGGGGTGACTTTAACCTATAAAATACATTACACTAACGGCCATCAAACACTTGACACTGCAACTAGGCCAACTACCACAAACCTTGAATGTTTTCATTGACAGACTCGTTGTTTTATAATAGATATTCATTGCCATCTTACAGTTTTTATCACCATCCGCGATTTTTGCCATTGCTAGTGCCGACATAGACATGGATAGACATCCACTAATGAAAAATTGTAGGTGCATTTTTCAATTTATTTCTGATGAGATTTGGGGGACATGGGACAAATAATTGTGGGAAACCCTCGATCCCACGCTCAATGTGCAACACTACTTTGTTGACCTCAGTTCTTGGTTACAGGCATGTGATTGGTCAAATATAAAATGCACTGAAGGTAGTCTGCTTTTGTATAGTCAATACTTACTGCATAGCTCATAATGACATGATCATTTCATTCTGATGTCATCAATATGATATCACTTTTACCTAGGTGTATCATAAATGCTATGGACTGTGGGAGAGAATAAATATAGAATGATGTCGTTGCAACTTCTCTCATTAAGTAATAAAAAGAAAAAATGCTTGTACAATTTTACTAATTGCAATAATGGTCCTGTGAAAGAAAATGAAAAAGTCAAGTATACAAGACCCAGGGATATCTTTAATAATTTATGACCTGCCATTAATCAGTTGCGGAGGCTTTTGAAAGTGAACAACCAATGTGATCTCAATAATTGTATCATACTCATCAGCATACCCTTTTTTTGTATTTGATACGAGGAGTCTATGATCTTCAACCTGTGCAAATCTGATGCACTTTTAAGTACTCATTCAGCTATTTATGGAGAATTAGTGTCATGGTACTTTTCCTCATACTTTTCAGTTTAATAACCCATACTTCGGGATAGATATTCAACTAAGATTAGCACACAAAAACGGACACCAATCTATAAATCTTTACTTGATTCTGGATTGCTTGGACCCTTAGCTATGTAAATATCAATTTTTCAAAACGTTTGATAAGTGATCATCCTTAACTTGAAGTCTGGATATTATTCTGCTGATAATAAGACATACCCAACTATGAACAGTGTAGACCCATGTTTGGTTGTGCTTCATGGGCTGCCAGATCAGCATCTGTTTTTTCTTATGGAATAAACTGTAAATCAATATCTGCTGTTGAATTATGTGCTGAAAGGTCATGGTCTGTTTTTGCTTGTGGAATAAACTGTGTAAATTGAGATCTGCTTTTGCATTATGTGCTGCCAGATCAGGGTCTGTTTATGCTTGTGGAATAAAACAGTGTAAATTTAGATCTGCTGGTGCATTATGTGCTGCTAGATCAGGGTGTATTTTTGTTATGGAATAAACAGTAAATTGAGATCTGCTGGTGCATTATGTGCTGCCAGATCAGGGTCTATTTTTGCTTATGGAATAAACAGTGTAAATAGAGATCTGCTGATGTATTATGTGTTGCCAGATCATCATCAGTTTTTGCTTATGGAATAAAAAGTGTGAATCAAGATCTGCGGGTGCATTATGTGCTGCCAGATCAGGGTTTCTGCTTTTCGCTTATGGAACGAATGGTTTGAATCAATCTGCTGGTGCATTATGTACTGCCAGATCAGGGTCAGTGCTGTTTTCTTATGGAATGAAGAGTGTGAATCCAGATTTGCTAATGCTTTATGTGCTGCCAGATCATGGTCTGTTTTTGCTTGTGGAATAAACAGTGTGAATCCAGATCTGCTGGTGCATTATGTGCTACCAGATTATTGTCTGTTTTTGCTTATGGAACGAGCAGTGTGGGTTGAGATCTGCTGATGCATTATATGCTGCCAGATCAGAGTATGTGCTTTTTGGTTATGGAATGAACAGCATAGACCCAGATCTGCTGGGGCATAATGCATTGGTAGATCTGGGTCTGTGCTTTTCACAGTTGGGTACATATACACAAGGAAATATATTTTTTTAAATAGTGCAATATGTCACATATGAGATGGTAGTTTAAATAAAGTTTGCTAATTGATCATAAAGCAAGTTGAGTAAATTTGTTACCATGGATCACTTTGTCACAATAAAACCATGTCGTGTAATCATTAGACAACATTATTTAACCAGTTTTTTTTAGCTCTACTGGTCATAGTCCTGTTCTTCCTAATTGAAAATGGTGTCCATCTGATATCCACAGAGAGCTAATTTGAAAATCTTGTTATTACTGAAGAATATCAGAGATGGTTTCAACAGCAGTAAAAGGAAAAAGGAAGAAATAGGGTCCGCAACAGACCTCAAAAACCTAAGGAAACCAAAAGTTTCATTTTGACCTTAGAAACCTGAAAAAAGTCAAAATAAACTGAAGGAAAACTAAATTTAAAAAAAACAAACAACAAATTTGAAAAAATGAACAGCTCTTCCCAACCCCACAAAAAATATTTTTTGCACACATTTTTTTGTTAGGCTAGCCTAGTGGTCGAGAAAGCGCACGAATTATGCAAATTAAAGACATCTGGTCATTTTATTCTATCATTTATTTGATAGACATATAACAGCATATCATTGTCAGATCATCAACAGTGTTAGCATTGTGTTCGCTTCAATCTTTGCACAGTTCGAAGTCCATTTGCTTCAACCTTTGTTCGGATTAAGATTCATTTACCAGAAGTGTTTTAGGGTGTATCAACAGAGTAAGGGGCTGTTGTGTCATGGTCTCCTCTGACAACACATCCATCGTAGCGTATCACTGACGTCAAGGAGGCTCACATGCCCCTTCTCTTTGCATGGAGGTGGAACCTCCTTTGCTGGATGCCTCAGAAGGGATAACCCTCCGAGCCAGCCACATTTCTCAAAAAGTGCCACATTCCGGGGAAGAAGAACATATTAGTAGACAATCTGTCCAGGTCAGGCAAAACAGTCCTCATGGAATGGTCTCTTCACCGCTCCATAACAGAGTCCCTTTTCTCTTTATAGGGATATTCAAATTTTTAATAAATGTTATGCTCACCATGGAGATTATCTTGTAACAACTTTGTGTCTTGCACCTCAAATTTTTTTTTTAAAACCTTAAAAAAAACCCCCCAAAAAACAGATTTTATAAGTTAATTTCACTTTTAACCTTGAATTCCTGGAAATTCTTTTCAGCCAGTAAAGCGTCAGTCCCTTTGAGAGACTTGTTTATTACATCATGGAGAGCTAAATTAGAAAAACAGAATTTGACCAAAATTTGACAGAAATTATCTAAGCATGAAGGCCTTTCAAATTTTTACACTTGTTGCTGATCCACTATCAAATATGGCTGCTGTTAAGAAATATAGAAAAACCTTTACAGAATTCTTCGCAAAAACCACATTTTGGAATTTGACCAAATTTGATTATCCTGGCATGAAGGGCTTACAGGTTTATACAAATGATCCCAATCTGCCTTCAAATTTGGCTGCTGTTACTAAAAATAGCAAAAACCTTTCATTGACTTGTTTTCACAAAGCTCCTAACATAATTTGACCAAATTTGATGGAAAGCATCTTGGTATGAAGAGCTTTCAATTTTGTACAGATGATACTAATCTGCCATCAGAGATGGCCAACATTATTCAAAATACATAAACCTTTAAACAACTTCTAAAATAACTCAACAGAATTTAACCAAATTTGAGAGGAAGCATTCTTGTCTGAAGAGTTTTCAATTTTGTATAAATGATGTTTATCTGCCTTCAAATATGGCTGCCATTACTAACATAGAAAAATCCGTAACCAACTTCTTTTTAAAAAACACTCAACAGAATTTGACCTTTACTAATATTTCTTGGTCAACTGCTCCTGCATTTGGTTATTAGGCAGATGTCAGCCAGGTGATCTAACTTGGGGTTTTTTGTGTGTGCATCCTTCAAGCTGACATTTTAACAAAACTTTTAAATGTTCATGTTCTCTTTTTGTGTAGGATGATAGTTTACAATTATAATCATTAAATTTATATAATATACAGTAACTTGTAGTCTGTGTCTGACTCATGATGTAAAAAACATTTTCTTACGCTTCTTTTTATTAAGGCTGATGACTGGAGTATGGTAGAAAATCCAGAGATATCCATAGCTGCAATAGACAATGGTCTTGCCTTTCCTTTTAAGCATCCCGATGAGTGGAGAGCATGTAAGTAGTAATTTTAGTCACCATTTTCAGTATCACAACATTATCAACCATTCACAGAGTAATCAAGTTATCAACTATTCCCAGTATCTTAAAGTTATCAACCATTCCCAATATTGTAAATTGTATTGACCATTCCCAGTATCATAAAGTTACCAACTATTCCCAGTATCATAAAATTATCAACCATTCTCAGTATCATAAAGTTATCAACTATTCCCAGTATTGTAAAATTATCAACCATTCTCTGTACCATAAAGCAGTGTTGCACCTATGATTACATGAGCAAGGAACATTGGCTCCCTGTCTCCCAAATCTGTGGGACACACAATGTGAAAGACACAAATTTACCTTTTAGTAATAAAGGTTAAAAAAAGCACTGTCAAGGGTGCACCAGCTTCACTAGACAAGGGTTGTTGTTCCAGTAATATAATTGTTTGAATTAGTAATAAAGGTAAAAAAAAAAGTACTGTCAGGGGTGCACCAACTTCACTAGACAAGGGTTGTTAATCCACTTAGTTCCACATCAACTCTTGGCATCCTTAGCTAGTGGAAACAGTGTTTTGAATAAGTGCCTTCTTGCAGATAAATAAGTCCCAGTCCACAGCAAGTGAAATCAATTAACCAGTGAGAGAGCTCATTATGTGACCTGTTAGGTATTCAATGAGGCAAAATTCCACGATGTCCACAAGCATGTCCACAGGCATTGACTTGAAACTGAATGTTGTATGAAATGTTTAAAGTGGAGAAACTTATGTGTGACATGTACCATTGTGTACTGAGGCTGCTGTGATTATTCCTAACAATCTCCCAATTTAAATTTAACAAGGGATCTTTTTGGATCAGTTTTTTTTTCCAGCTGCATCCAATCAGATTTTGGAGCAATAGATACCATTTCTGCTAGTTAAAGATGCCAAGGGTTGATGTGGAACAAAGTGGATTGACAGCCCTTGGCTGGCAAAGATGGGGGTGCACATGGGTCAAGAGTTTGGAAGCATTAGGCCAAATGTTGCGGCAAACCCGCAATCCTGCACTTATGGTGCAGCAATGATGCAGTTATAAACTGTTCTCAGTATTGTTAAGTCATCAACCCATTCTCAGTATCGCAAAACTCGTGTATCATGTGCTGTAAATCATAGTATTTCATGCAAAGATCAAAGGTTTTTTTTATCACCTGTGAATGGCAAGATAGGTATCGCTTTTCTAGTATTGACAATGGCGGTAGTATCAACAATTTTAAGTTGCCGTGTTAAAGTTTCTGAAAGTCCCATATGCTCTACATCATTGGCTGTATTAAGCTGCAACATTGGCACAGTATTGCTCTATGTCTAAAAGTTTGTACCATATGATGATATGCTAGGTGTTTCTCCTCTGTAAATGAAACCATAATGTTGTTCACAGGCGAATCACCGCATTCTCAAGAATTGTTGCTGAAAGCTTCAAACCCTCAATGACATTTTTAAAAAAACAAACATTTTTAAAGCAAGTACAAAAAGAAAGAATAGACATGACACATGACAGTAATCATCTTATAAAATTTATGTAACATTCATATAGTTCTACTTGAGCATCAGAAAATTGTGTGAAATAATGTACATTGAGCATGCTTACAACAAAAAATTGTCTGAAATGTACATTGAGCATGCTTACAACAGAAAATTGTCTGAAATGTAAATTGAGCATGCTTACAACAGAAAATTGTCTGAAATGTACATTGAGCATGCTTACAACAGAAAAGTATGTGAAATGTAAATTGAGCATGCTTACAACAGAAAATTGTCTGAAATGTAAATTGAGCATGCTTACAACAGAAAAGTATGTGAAATGTAAATTGAGCCTGCTTACAACAGAAAATTGTCTGAAATGTAAATTGAGCATGCTTACAACAGAAAATTGTGTGAAATGTACATTGAGCATGCTTACATCAGAAAATTGTGTGAAATGTACATTGAGCATGCTTACATCAGAAAATTGTCTGAAATGTAAATTGAGCATGCTTACAACAGAAAATTGTCTGAAATGTAAATTGAGCATGCTTACAACAGAAAATTGTCTGAAATGTAAATTGAGCATGCTTACAACAGAAAATTGTCTGAAATAATGTAACTTGAGCATGCTTACAACAGAAAATTATCTGAAATGTAAATTGAGCATGCTTACAACAGAAAATTGTCTGAAATGTAAATTGAGGATGCTTACAACAGAACAGTGTGAAATAATGTAAATTGAGCATGCATACAACAGAAAAGTGTGAAATAATGTAAGTTGAGCATCCTTACAACAGAAAAGTGTGTGAAATAATGTAAATTGAGCATGCTTACAACAGAAAAGTGTGCAATAATGTAAAGTTTGAGCACTGCTGTTTTGCACATACAGCTATTATATGTTCATGAAAGCTCTGTGATTGGCAGTGGTTCAGATTTTCCTCCACACAGTTACTTATTTTAATGCTGATTATGATTTTCTTTCATGTTGTTTTTTATTGTGAGCAAGCAAACATATTTGAAAGTAGGAAGCGGGCCATTGTATCAAGAACTCAGAAATGTGTATCAATGTATTGTCAAGATGTAAATATTGACAATAAATAATTCTTCACCATCTACCGGGGAGGGATATATTGGTTTTTGTGCCATCTGTTCATCCGTCTCTCACACTTTCCTTGTAAGCAAAGATATCTGTATATAACAAAATCAGCTGAACCAGACCAAATTGGATATTTAGATACCTTGTGTGGGTACCAAGACCTGATTAGGTTCTGGTGACTTTGATCATATTTTCAAGGTTACAGAGTAATATTTTGGGTCAAGTGAAAGACATCAGCTTGTAAGGAAGATATCTCCAATATGGTTTGACTGAAATGGACCAGATTTTATGTGCAGATGCCTTAGTGGAGGATGATCTGTTTTGCTTTGAGTGATCTTAATGCAACTTTCAAGGTCACAGTTCCATTCAGTTTGCCAGAGGGTGGTTGCTCACATTGTAAACTAGATATCTCCAAAGAATATTGACTCAAACCAGTCCTTATTATATATTTAGATTCCTTGTGAATGTCCCAAGACCTGATTAGGTTCTGGTAACTATGACCAGATTTTTAAGATCACAGGGATACACTTTGTATTTACTGAAGAAATCAGCTTATAAACAAGTAAATCACATCAGCTTGTGAACAAGATATCTCCTATGTAGTTTGACCATGACCAAATTTGATATGCAAATGCCTTTTAGGGGTCCCCAAGACTTGATTAGTTCTTTGTGACCTTGAGCAAATGTTCAAGATGACAGGATAATATTGTGTTGACAGTGGGGGTTGCATTACAGGTGGGTACAGGAGGTCTGCTTAGCATGTAGGGAAAGATATCTTGATGTAAGTATGTATGTAGTAGTGTTTTATGTCACCACCGCACAAAAGTGGCTGTATAGTACCAACTAAAGGTAAAGTTAGAAAAATGTAAAAATGAATTGCATCAAAATTTAGGAAGATAAACACTTCCAAGTAAATGTAAACATGATTACATCAAGATAAAATATAAAACGTAAAGATGTTAAAATTATGTAAAATGTATATAAAATAACAGATAAAGATAACACATGTATAAAGATTTCTTGAGAACAATTGAACCAAACCTGACCTAGTTGGATACTTAGATGCCTTTACAATGATTTCATTCTTAGAATTTTTAAAATTATTTTACTATTATCTCTGTGAAATTTGATTCTGTATTTTAAACCTCTTTATAAACTTCACCTGTCCATTATGGACACATTTAAGTGGGGTCCCTTATGTATCCTTTGTACACAGGTTTCACTGTTACTAGTATTGCATCTTTTGACACCAAATGTATTATCAGCATCAAAAGATGACATTTGTCATTACAGTGGTTTCCAAGCCAGGCTGCAACATTTACAAAAATGTCTAAATACACAGTATATAATTTCCAAAATGAAGCTGTTTAATTGAACTGATTTGAAACTCGACTATTACCCAAATCTGCACATAAGGTGTTGACAGTGTGAATACTATACCTCACTGAACTTGCGGTTCTTTAATTTGCTGTATGCCTTTTACCTATTACTATGATAGGATTCAGTTTGCAAGACTGGTCTTGGTTGAATATATCTGACAATTTAGGTAAAACATCTTTTGGAACTTTGTGATATGTTTTCCTACTGCTGCATGATATGTACTTGATGAAATAAATCAATAATACAACCATGTATACTGCCTGGACATGCACATCGGCTAAAATCTGATAAACCACATTCATGTTTGTTAACATGGTTATCAATTTTGTAAACATTTACAGGCAGTAAACTGAACTTGGCCATTTACACTGTTTACACATGTAAATGTTGCAGTCTTATTTCTAAGATATGTACTTGATTATAAGTCGGATCCTACTGCAACAACATTGACCCTGATTTGCAGATGCATAATGTATACACTCGCTTATAAGTCAGATCCAACTGCAAACAACATAGATCCTGATCTGCCATTGCAAAATGCCCTGATACAGATCAGGATCTGTATTGTTTGGTCTACTGATAAGTCCAAACAAACTGCATAGAGTCAGATTTGCTGGTGCATTATGCGACTGCAGATCTGGGTCTATGCAGTTTGAAGTTGGATCAATGTTATAAACAAGTGTATATGTACATACATGTAGATTTAATTGAAATATGACTTCATTTGTGCATATTGGTTTAAGAATCTTGATTTGTTCCTGTCATCTTTTATTTTATATACATTTTACAGAACTTGAACATCTTTACCTTTTTAATTTTATCATTTAGTACTTCATGTTCATGTTTACTTGGAAGACCTTCTCTTCCTAGAGCTCTTTTGTTTTCCTTGCAGTACTTTATATTTACCTTTTTAGAACTTTACTTTTAAGTGGCACCATATAGCCAATATTGTGCTGACTTACTTTCTTACTTACTAATTTTTCTACTTACTTATTTTAACTTAGTTACTTCACATGAAAATAAATTTTTAAGTTCCGTTGAACCTTGATATGCCTGTGAGAAGCTCGTTGTTGGCTGTGAAGAAAGGGTCCATGATTAACTGAAAATAGCTTGTGTATGATGCTTTCTTGAAGATTTCTGTTTGCATTTGTATCATTTTTATTGTAGTTTAATCAAGTCAAGAGTTTTGAATTTGGTTGATCAAAAAGACACCATGAAGTTCTTTGTATCCCATGTGCACATGTTGTAATGGCATAACATCAGTCAAAAATACAACATGAAGTCTTTTGTATCCCATGTGAACATGTTGAAATGGCATAACATCAGTCAAAAATACACCATGGAGTCCATTGTATCCCATGTACATATGATGTAATGACATAACATCAATCAAAAATACACCATGAAGTCCTTTGTATCCCATGTGCACATGTTTTAATCACATAACATCAGTCAAAAATACACCATGAAGTCCTTTGTATCCCATGTGCATATGTTATAATGACTTAACATGTCAAAAATACACCATTAAGTCCTTTGTATCCCATGTACACATGTTGTAATGGCATAACATCAGTCAAAAATACACCATGAAGTCCTTTGTATCCCATGTGCACATGTTGTAATGGCATAACATCAGTTAAAATACACCATGGAGTCCTTTGTACCCATGTACATATGTTATAATGACATAACATCAGTCAAAAATACACCATGAAGTCTTTTGTATCCCATGTGCACATGTTTTAATCACATGACATCAGTCAAAAATACACCATGAAGTCCTTTGTGTCCCATGTGCATATGTTGTAATGACATAACATCAGTCAAATATACACTATGAAGTCCTTTGTATCCCATGTGTATATACTGTAATGACATAACATCAGTCAAAAATACACTATGAAGTCCTTTGTATCTCACGTGCATATATTGTAATTGCATAACATCAGTCAAAAATACACCATGAAGTCCTTTGTATCTCATGTGCATATGTTGTAATGACATAACATCAGTCAAACACACCATAAAGTCCTTTGTATCCTTGTACATATGTTGTAATGACATAACAGAAGTCAAATACACCATGAAATCCTTTGTATTCCATGTGCACATGTTGTAATGACTTAACATCAGTCAAATACACAATGAAGTCCTTTGTATCTCATGTGCATATGTTGTAATGACATAACATCAGTCAAACACACCATAAAATCCTTTGTATCCTTGTACATATGTTGTAATGACATAACAGCAGTCAAATACACCATGAAATCCTTTGTATTCCATGTGCACATGTTGTAATGACTTAACATCAGTCAAATACACAATGAAGTCCTTTGTATCTCATGTGCATATGTTGTAATGACATAACATCAGTCTAGCACACCATAAAGTCCTTTGTATCCCTGTACATATGTTGTAATGACATAACAGCAGTCAAATACACCATGAAATCCTTTGTATTCCATGTGCACATGTTGTAATGACTTAACATCAGTCAAATACACAATGAAGTCCTTTGTATTCCATATGCACATGTTGTAATGACTTAACATCAGTCAAATACACAATGAAGTCCTTTGTATTCCATATGCACATGTTGTAATGACTTAACATCAGTCAAATACACCATGAAGTCCTTTGTATTCCATATGCACATGTTGTAATGACTTAACATCAGTCAAATACACAATGAAGTCCTTTGTATTCCATATGCACATGTTGCAATGACATAACATCAGTCAAATACACCATGAAGTCCTTTGTATTCGATATGCACATGTTGTAATGACTTAACATCAGTCAAATACACCATGAAGTCCTTTGTATTCCATATGCACATGTTGTAATGACATAACAGCAGTCAAATACACCATGAAATCCTTTGTATTCCATATGCACATGTTGTAATGACTTAACATCAGTCAAATACACAATGAAGTCCTTTGTATTCCATGTGCACATGCTGCAATGACAACATCAGTCAAAAATACACAATGAAGTCCTTGGTATCCCATGTAATTTTGGTTCATCAAGGTATAAAGTTCATAATTAAGATCATGTCAGAATTTTGCCTAAGTTTAAATTACAGCTTTTTATCCATTTATAAACCCAGGGCCAACCAATAGATTATATGAAATGTAGTGGGAGGCAAAAAGATACTATCATTTGAAAAAGTTTCATAAATTAAATATGGTAAGACTTTAAAAATTGGGGAGATGGGCTTAGTACTTAGCTTGTGATGTGGTCCAAAAGATAATGCATTCTAGAAGATTTTTTTTATTTTTATCACCTTATGTTATTCTTTTCAGATCCATACCATTGGGCATGGTTACCTCAGGCCAAAGCTCCTTTCTCAGATGAAATTAAGGAGCTGGTTCTCCCCCAGTTATCAGATATGAATTTTGTACAAGATTTGTGTGATGACCTATATGAATTATTTCAGGTTTGTAAATCTGTGTGCTGCTCATGACAAGATGCCATAGGACTAAATCATAGCTATGCTAAATAGCTCGTCAGAGCATGCTTGTCTAATGCTCCAATACGTGAATGGTTGTCTCGATGTAAAGTACACAAATTTAAATATTCCTAACTTCGCATCCAATTTGTATGAAATTTTTGGGTCATGTATAAATATGTACGTAAGATTAACAAAACTTGAAATGGGACTATTGTAAAAAAAAGTAATGACTTTGATTTTTATTAAGTCCTATGTCAATGAGTAAACCTATTTTCTCACCAATAGTTTACTTTAGACAGTTTATGAGCTGTTCATGTTGTACTACTTTCAGACTGACAAGGGATTTGACAGGTCAACATTTGATAAGCAGATGGCTGTGATGAGGGGACAGGTCAGTTTAGAATTATAACTTAATTCATTTTAAATCAGTTGTATGATAAGTTCTTATACTTAAAACACATACGAGGGTTAATCCAAAAGTTTGTGGACACAGCATATAAATATGAAACGAAACAAGCTACCTAAATCAAAATTTGTCCCAGAAAATATCAACCATTTCCAAAAAGATGCATAGAATTTCGTGCAAACATTCTGTCAGGTTCTATAAATACGACAGTTTCTTCTAGTCACATTGGGTGACCTAGTGCAACTTACAATAATGTTTCCCTTGTAATATTTGTTTATTTGTAAATATTTTTTAGTAAAGAAATATTCATGCAAACCTGTAACATTGAAATAAACAATGATGCATGTGAACTGTAGCTTAATTCTGTTAGAAAAAGGTGTAATTGGATATGACAGATACCATTCTAAGAAAACGTGCAGAGCGATGGACAAATTCAAACCTGTGTGAAAATGTGATGGACGGTTGATGTTGCAATGGCTTGTAAAATTATGCTTCAGTATTGGGAATTCACAGATTAAAACAAAGCAGATGCTTACAGTTGTTTCAGCAAAGCAGGTCATATTATGTTAGCTGGTAGTACATGTAGCCTTGGCAATTTCGGGAAGTAGAATTGTTACTCGATAATGAAAGAGATAGGTCAAGAGAATCAGCATGGAAGAACAACATAGTGATGTCATGACTGTTAATGACCCTTGCATTACTAAACATGTAAATTTCAGCTTTGGATCTTGGATATAGAGCAGTACAGGGGATCCTTAAGGAGTAAAATAGCAAATGACAAGAATAATCTAGGACCATTTGACACTTTCATTGCCTGATGTCATGTGACGTGACTCATGATGTTTACAACTGCTCCATGTGTTCTTACTAGACCAAAACTTGATCTGGTTCATAAACTAGATGCAGTAATTTCACAAAACTTTTTATGCATGTTGCTAACTAGAATGTAAAATATATGCTGAATATTCATATATGTAGCTTGTTTCAGTTTCTATCTATATACAGTGTCCATGAATTTTTGGATCAACCTTCATATCAGTACTTGAAGCACTCTGAGAAAAGTCGTGGAACAAAAAAGCGACTCTTCGTCCATTGAAGGCCAGTAGAGAGGATGAAGTGGCTTATATACTCTGCACATTCTGAAGTCTCGAAAGATCAGAGTCGCCTCATGAAGATTTCAGCTCATGAAATGAGAGTGATCTCTGCGAGTCTTGCTTTCAACAGTAACATTTTCATCCAAGACAATATAATCTGTTGGCTGGCATGCACAGTCAACCTTCTCAAGTTTTTTATCACCGTATTTAGCTTCACAGAGACAAGATCCTGGTGGTTCCAGTGGCTGCTGCCCAGGTGACCACCAGACAGCTGACATCACCACAACCTCTCACGGGCAGTAGTTTAGGGCTTTCACTGCATTTGCCCATAAAATTTATCAGTAAAGAAAGTTCAATAATTTTCTTGTTAGCAGTGTGAAGTTGTCACGGATCATGTGACCATCAGTTGTGCTGCTCTCAAGTTAGGAGAGTGGGCTATCCTTCATATAGGGAATCCAGCCATTCTTCCCTTGAAGGGTGCCCATGGTAGAGGTAGGATGCTCACCATTCTCGCCTCCTTTTACTTATTCTCCTAATGTTAATGTGATCAGGGAATATATTCAAAGGAGAAAGCAAATTTTTAGTAAATTATGTTGCTCCAAGTACACTTACCCGATCACACTATGAAAAAACCTTCCCAACCTCCCCACTGATGCAAGCATCCTAAGTTGATGTGTCGCTCAGCTTAAAACTGGCGCCACCTTGCAGTGGTGAAGGGCAGATAATGAGTAAGAGTTTCTTACCTTTGTCTATATGGTAAAAGATGAAATTTTTGGGAGGACTCGAGGTATTGGAGTTTATAGTGTGATCGGGCAAGTATTCTCAGAGAAACATAACTTACTAAATAATTTGCTTTTTTTTAATTCAAAGCTAGAAATAACAAATATAAATCCCAGATAATTTGTGAGTAATGGTATTGAATATATGAAATGCCATAAGATAAGGCACAATACATGTGATAACATATAAATTAAATTGATTTAAGACACCATAACATGGCAGTAGTAGCAACTGTCAAACTCTATTTCACCAAACATATCAGTCTTGCTTCCAAATATTAGAAAGTTTTAAATGTGGCAAAGTTTTTTAATAATTTTCTGCAAATAAATGTACAAACTTCAACATGGTTTTTTCAATAAACATGTTCTTATTGGAGCAAAATCAATATTAGAAAGAAAACAAAATTACTTGCAAACAAATATCAGTAATTGTGTAATGAAATTCTGATCCTTAATTACAACATTGGACATAGCTGCAATTGGTAATTTTCTCTAACAATATTTATATTTTATACTTTTTCTTCAGTTATAATTACAAAATCATTCATTGTAATCTCTAAGGCGCATTATTTTGATAAGTTTTATAAATTTTTCCAAGTTGAATGAAAATCAAATCAGAAATATGGCCTCCAGAGTGGTAACAAGCTCAGCCAATCAGATGCAAGATCACCTTATTAATATAGATCAGTGTCACTTACATTCAAACTTTTCCAAGATATTAATGATATAAACATAAATTCCAAGTTTGATAAAAATATTGGCTCAAAAACATCACCTCCAGAGTGGTAACAAGCAAATGTTGCCAAACAGACAATGGACACATGAGCATACCATAAGCTCACTAGGCCTTACAGCCAGGCGAGTGAATAATAAGCATATATTATTAATGTTAGTTGTATTAGCATATAATGAAAGGTGAAGGTGGTATTGTCCTCAGCAGTATTTAGATTTTTTTGCTACATGAAAATTGAATATATATCCTAGTGCAGATCCCAGGCATACATCAATTCATGGGAACCATTGATTTTTGCTAACATGGCTGAAGGCTGTATAAGCTATATAGCATGGCCTTGCATCCATTGTCCATCTGTCTGTCCACATTTGCTATTTTTTGCTTCTCAAAAGCCATTGGGCAAATTTGGATCAAACTTGACAGAACTGTCCCTAAGGACATGCTATACCAAAATTGTGTTCTGGGTAGCTCTCCTAGCAGTGGTATTGCTTCCATATGAACCAGAATGGAAAACCTATTTTTAGCTTCTTCTCCAGAATGGCTGTGCCAGTTTTTATCAGACTTAGCAGGAATATTTCTTGGAACATGCTCCTTCAGAATTATGTTTGGAGTAGCTCCCCTAGCAACATGTGGCTTGAAAACCTATATTTTACTTTTTCTCTAGAATGGCTTGGATATGATTGTAGTGTTACTTAGGGTATTCTTTACCAAAATTGTGTCTGGGGTGGCTTCACCAGCAATGGTGTTGCTTCCAAAGCAACCACATGGAAAACCTGTTTCCATCTTCTCCTGAATGGCTGAACTGATTTTGATCAAACTGTGTTCATGGTAGCTCCCTTAGCAAAGGTGTGACTTCCTTAGTAGTCAGGTAAAAACCTATTTTTGACCTTTTTTCTTGAATGGCTGAGACAATTTTGATCAAACTTGGTTTCGAATGAAATGCTTTATCAATATTTCTTACAGGATGGCTCCCATAGCAGAGTTCTGGCTTCCTTAGCAATCGGGTAGAAAACCTATTTTCAACTTCTACAGATGGCTGAGCTGATTTCGATCAAACTTGATAGAAATGTTAGCAAGGATACTCTATCAGAATTGTGTGCAGGGTGGATCCTCTAGCAATGGTGTGGTCTCCATAGCAACCATGTAGAAAAAAAAATTCAGCTTTTTTAAAAATGGCTGAGCCATATTTGTTTAAACTTTGTAGGAATACTTCTTAGGACATACTCAACACAAAATTATCATGGTTGGCTCTCCCAATAATGGTGTGGCATCCATAACAACCAGGTAGAAAACCTTTATTTCGACTTCTCCAGCAATGCTAATTTAGATAAAGTTTGGTAGGAAACACGGTTAATCAAAATGTCATATACAACCAGTTTCAACCAAATAGCTTGAAATTATCCTGACATGGATGTCTTTCACCAAGACACCTTCCTTATTATGTCATTTGCCTTTTAGACCAATTTATGCCAGGTGAGTGATACCAGGCCGACTCGGACCACTTGTTTTTATACATACCATGCATAAGAATTTTGTGACTCAATTATGACTTTTGGATTTTTTTAACGTACATCTCGTGCATGAGTAAATTCTGAAAAAGTGTTTCATTTGATAATGTGGACAATATTATCCCTACAAAAAAATCCAATTGATTGGAGCTCATCTCTGAGTCTTACTCATTTTTGTTCCCCATTTGTGATTTTAACTTACGAGTAAAATAGGCATTGTATTTCTTTGTCTGTATCATTGTCATACTTCCTTATCCTTTGCTCCAGATCTTGAATTTGACTCAAGCCTTGAAAGATGGAAAGTCTCCTGTTCAACTAGTCCAAATGCCAGCTGTAACAGTGGAGAGGACAAAGGGAGCACATGGTCGTAAACGCACAGAAAGTTTTTCTTACACACAAAGCTTCTCACATCGAACACCCTTCTTCTCTTGGTGCTAGCAACACTGATAGGGATTACACAAGAAAGATTCAGTGTTATTTAATTATAAATGTGTAATATCAGCGCAGTTTTACAGATGTATGTACCAACGATGGAGAATTTCTGGCAGATACCTCTAACTGGAAGCAAGTACCAGAAAATGGAAGGAATACATACCAACCAACAATATCTTCTGTAACCAAATTTAATTTTGTTCCAGTAAGACAGTAATGTTTAATTTCTGAATAAAGAAAGAAAAGAAAAGAAAGAAAGGTGCATACACTTATGACTCAATTCTGGGTCACAATTAACTAGTCATTTTATATTTCTATCCTTGCATGGTATGGTACCTGGAAAATATTGTTTCAATGGAACAATCATTTGCTCTATAATATAAGAGCAGACAATATAATTTCATGCACAGAGGCATTCAAGCCAAGCATATGTACTCATGCACAGAGGCAATCAAGCAAAACTCCAAGTATTACAATCTTCTGCAAGTTTTTCTGTTATAATGTTACATTTTTCAGGTATTGGCTGGCTTGAGCAGTTGCTATTTTTCATACAAACGATTGTAAATAAAAGTGTACATTTGTAAAATAATTTTCAGCTTGCTTTCCTTGTTAGATGTTCAGACATATTTCTCGGTGCAAGCTGGCTATGCTTTTTTCTCCATAATAGAGCTAAAATGATGGTGTTAGGTATCTCTTAAACTTTGGGCTCATCTCTCTTTTTTCAAATCTTGTTTTTCACTTCATATTAAATATTTTGTTTTATGTATTAATATTAAGTCATATTTATATTTGTTTTGCATCATCTACTGTAACTCAAGCTGATCATTATCATATTATTGATTATTGGTTCAAATGGAGATTTCTACAAATTACAAGCACAAAGATACTTGATGAGAAAACCGAATCCAAGTAACCTAGGGTTTTAAGATTCAGTACAATCAAAGATAAAGTTAATTTAATTTTAAAGAACTTCTATTCTGATGATTAACAAGTTTTTCTTTTAAGTCTTTGTGTGTAATTGCATTAAGAATAAATTATTCCATTTTGGGGATTTAATATGGACATGTGTTTCAATAATGCAAAGCATAAAGTTTCACAATTTATCTTTTGCTGAAATGGAACTAAGAGAGTTTTGGATTTTTCCTCTGTGCAAGTCACATGATGCTGATAAAACAAGGGTGAAATCACCATATTTTCATTGTAAGCATGTGACCTAGTGCTTATGCTTGCAAGTCTGCATTCTCTGTCTAATGGATAAATATAAATCAGAATCTGTTCTGAGTTGTAGGACTATTTTAGGAGTATGTTTATATGTTTTCAACAATACCTGCATGTAACACCTTTTTTAAAAAAAAACATTTTCAATCATGTACAAATACATAATCTGTTAGATCTTGCGAGTTATAATAGCATATATTCCACTATTTGTACTGGTGTCATGCAGTATTCACAGGGTATTCCCAGCCTGTACATTAGCCGGAAAAGGCCTAGTATACATGTTGTTTGAAAATAAACTGAAGTAATAATGAAAAGGATCATAGAATCATTAATTTTTCTTTAAATTTTATAATTATGATTTAATCTTTTGTGCACAAAGAAGGTATGCTAAAATATGCAACTCTGATAAAATTATCAGCTTATTAAACTTCTGTGTTATTATTTTTGGTTATTTTCATCAAACATTTGGTTGTTTGTTGCAGGTCATAGGTGAGAAAAAAGTACTCTGTTATTTTAGCACGATGATGAGGAATTTTTCTTTATTTGTGGGGAATTTCTGTCTTGGGTTACATTATTGATTTCTTGTGCTCTACAGAGCCTTGCACATGACAATGTAAGCCCTTGACTTCAGCTTTTCTTGACTCCGTGGCAAATCCAATATTGATTCTATTAATCTATTAGGCAATGTTTGTCTTTTTCTTTAAAGTTTTTAAAATAATACATTCCATTTTTTTTCTAAACATACATGTACTGTCCAATAGAAGTACCATTCCTGGTATTGGCATAATTGTAAACAAAATTCAATTTTCAGTTTTATGTCTCATAAAAGTATCTTAACCAAAGTTTACGATTCATTCTTTATTAAACCTGCTTATCATTTCATCTGTAATGCCACTGGAAGAGCTGTAATCTGTCAGTATGGTAGGTCTATGAAAGAATATGTGAATATCACATGATCAGATGAAATCCATTAAAATTTTTGCTGATAGGTATAGAAGAGTCTATTGTTGAGTAAATCCATATATATTACTTCAGTAGCAAGGAAGGTCTTGTAATTTGATCACTGTTTTTGTTCAGTATTGATAGATAAAAAATGTTTGCTCAAATTGTGTATTATTTTTTAGGAAACTTGAGGTTGAATAGGCTTTTTATTACATACCCATTTCATCTTTTGTGGTTGATTTGGCATTCAGTACAGAAATGTTTAATCCGTATTTTTGTATCACATGCCCAGATTGGAACTCTAGGTATTTTATCTGACATCTGTACTGCGATATTCTTAGACATACTGAATCAAAAGTTTATAAAATTCATTTTGAGTTTTATTCACACTGTTAAAGGTAAAAATATTAGAAAGTGTAAAAGAAAGTTATGTAATAAATCCTAAACCACATTCATGTTTTTGAGGAAAGAACTGGTTTGATATATGGCATAAATACGTCTAGGCCGGACTGCTTCGAAGTATCCCTATGCTGTATAAAACTCATTCTTTTCACAAACTTGGAATGAAACATGCATGTAGTTTTGTGTATTTATATGTGTGTGGATCAGAATATCCACTGTGGGCATCAGTTTTGTGGTTTTGCAAAGTTACTTTCATCAGTACTTAGATTCAGGGACCCCAGGTGGCCGAGTAGTCTGAGGCGCTCACCTTTAGAGATCACTGACATCTCACCTAAGTCCGCGTGGGTTCAAGTCTCGGGCTCGGCCAACGTGAGTATGTGAGAAAGCTTGCCAGTAGCTTCCCATGGGTCGGTGGTTCTTCCCGAGGTTTTCTCTGGGTTCTTCCTCCACCAAATATACTGGCTGCCATGTATAGCCTATCATGTGCTGAAAAATGGCATTAAACCCATAACAATGAACCAACTTAGATTCATGGAGTGGGAAGTATGTGTATGTGTGTGGGGTCCTAATGTTTTTACAATGGGTCATCATTCATTTTTTAATTTTCAATGGAATGGCCCTTTGTATGTCTTCCTTCGTCCAATGCCTGTCTGTTAGCACAAATTTATTATCGCTACTTCTCCTAAACCACATGGAGGATTGCCATGAAACTCTACACACACATTCATCCCAAGGTCTAGTTGGTCCCAAATGAAAACGGTGCTGCTCAGACCTACAAAATGGCAACCACAGCAGCCATCTTGAAAATCTTGTTATCACTACTCCTCCTGAATAGATGATCATATCAGCATGGGGTTTTCAAGGAAAATCTTCTTATGATGTCAGCATGGCCACCACAGCAGCCATCTTGACAATCTTGTTATTGCTACCATATCAGCATGGGGTTTTCACTGGAAGACATCTTATGGTGTCTAGTTGGTTTGAAATTAATATTGTGCCAATCTGATATCTAATATGACCACCACAATGGCCATCTTGAAAATCTTATCACTACTCTGCCTAGATGAAAAGTTGTATTAACATTGGGTTTTCACCAAAAGACTTCTTGTGATGTATAGTTGGTACTAAATGAAAATGGTACAGATTTGAAAAGTGGAGTTCTAAAATTATAATGGGGAAAAATGGCAAAACTTTAGGAAGATAAACCCTTCAAAATAAACGTAAATACTTAACAAAATAAAAATGTAAAAGATGCCAAACTATAAAAGTACTTGAAAGAAAATGAAAACAGTAAAGTCCATAAAATATAAATACACGGTTAACCAGTTTAGGTTAACTGATGACAATATACTATGTATAGTCATTACTATGGACAATTTACCACTGAATTCTTAGATTTTTAACAAGTGTTTTGATTAATTATGTAATGCAGAAAACTATAAGTTATTAGTTCATAATGCCAGAAAGGAACTACTTATGTGCCCTTGTGTGCTTTCACAATATTTGTAAACAATGGTTAAAATGTAGTTATTTATTTCTTGAGATTAGTTATTATTTCTATAATATTTTTAATAATTAAAATTAAATACATCCTAGCCATCAAAGAAGTTCATTTCTGACAAGTGCAGTTGGAAGTAGCAATAAATGTTTTTAATAAGACTTGAACTTTCTTATTTTACACGATTCATGAAATCATAAAGCTTGAAAATCGATTACACACCCTACATAAACAGCCTTTTCACTATGACAGTATGTAATAAATTTTTAAGCTTCATGACTTCATGAATGCTAGCACACTAATAAGCTTATGGTACATAATATGCCCTCCTGCATCTTTCTGCTTTTACCATATAAATACCAGTGATAGTAATGTCAAGGTGTGTCACATGAAAAACACGATTTACTCCCAAAGCCACCGACACAGTCATGTTTATAAAGGCATGATTACCAATAAATCTTGTGGAAAAAAAAGAGAAGAAATGGCCCTCTTTTGGCTCAGTGATATATGCCTGTAACCTGTAGAAACAGTCAAGTCTTGATTCGCATAGCTTCATGCTGTATACTCGTGGAATACAATCACCCCAGGACAGTTTATATAGTTGATTATCACAGAGACAATTTAAAGGTAAAGGTGGTTGACAGTAGCTGGGTAGAGCTTATTAGGCTTTTACAGAGGTAAAGAACACAAAGTGGAACAACACAATTCATTGGAAGTTAGATAAATCAGTGATGCATGTTGCAGCAAAAGTAACTATTACACTTCATTCTCTTGCATGAGAAAGGTTAAGTCATCTTTGTTAAAGACTATTGGTTAGTTCATTATCAGCAGCAAAGGATCTTTGAGTCAGATTTTACTCCATATATGTAATCGTGAAAAAGCAAAGCATGATTATTTCGGTAGTTGGAATGGTAAAGTTGGGAGCAGTACGAAGTTGGATTCCTTTTTGAAGGCACAATGCTGCAATGTCGAAACAGATATTATCTACCATCAGGAATGTCAATTTGACATGATAACTAGTGTGGCCATCACACGTTTAACATTCTCACAGTAATGGAGATGCAAAAAGACTATTTTCATTGCTCAGAAAATATTCTAGACCTTCAGGAAAGTAGTGAACAACAGTAGACTATCATCTAGTCTTTACTGAGTGTAAAGATGAACACCAATACAACTTGTATCACTGCAATCCTCCAATGAATTATGAGTGCAGCAAAGACTATATCTGCAAGTTATTAGTGTACTCCTGTCTAACAAATAGTGACAAGCGTAATTCATGACAAAATTATAAATAAAGGAAAGTGGATGCTAACTGAATTCTGATACACATTTTTAGTTTTATTCAGTGTCTGTATACTTGTGACTGTGCATGTGAGAGTGGTGATGATACATGAACATAGCAAGTTTATTAGCCAGTTTTGTGTGGAAGTGTATTAAATTCTTCAAAGAAAACAGGTATTTATTAATTTTCTTCTATTTAAAATTGAATTCCAGTAATTTTCTACAGGCTTGTAGGACTAGATAACTTATTCTCAATTGGACAATGTTGCTACTTTGGTCACATGCACTGACCCCCTTTGGGACCACAAAACCCACTTTTTTGAGTCTCAAAAACCACAGTGAAAAGTTGACAGGTATGGGTATGATCAAAGCTTTACTGTAAACCTTGTAACCTTTACCCCAAGGTCAAAAGGGTGAGCAAGTGCATTACAGAATGAATTGTCTTTTTTTTACCTTTGCTTCATAATAAATTAGGTCTGGCGGAGTCCTAGAGTAATCATGTTCATCCACGTCTGTCAACAATTTGGTTTCCACAAAAATAGTTATTGGGAAAAGATGGATTGCAATCAAATTTGGTTTGCATCAATATAATGAGATCTGGAATGGGTTCAATTTTCGGGGAAGATTTTGTTAGAGTTTACAGCTCGTGATTGTCCCACCTCCTAACTTTGGTTTCTGCAACATAACTTTACCAGAGATTGTTGGATTTCAATTAGATTTGGCATGCAGCTTTTTACTGACAAGATCTGGAATGATTGGATTTTCATCATTCCACTGCATCATTTACAGTAGTTCTGATCCGTCATTGCTTGTCCTCCTAAACTGCAGCAAAACTTGACATACAATTATCCAATTGCAATAAAATTTGGTGTTCAGAATTATATTATTGAGATTACAGGAGTTTCATTTTTCAGATGTCCAATTCCCATCTGATTACTTGTGAGATTACATAATCATTAGTTAATGGAGTGATTGCCCATTTCTCTAACTTTGATTTTGCACTAGGATCTACCCAGGATTTGAAGCAGATTCTATGTGTAGCTTTAAATTGTGGAACGCTTGCACATGTTTGATTGCCAGTATTTTTCTGATCATTCTGAATAGATATGGCCCATTATTGTTGGATACACACCTATTTGTTTCCATGAAGCTACTCTGCCATACTAAGCACATTGTAGCAAATGGTGACCTTTTGTAATGCACCCATCGCCAATAGCTCTACAAGTGGAATCCATTAGGGACTTTAGGAAATATATATGCAAATGAAAAACTTCCACTAAAATCTTTACTAACCAATTTACCCTTGTGAAAAATCATATCCCACATGAGTATACACTGTGACACTATAGATGACATCTAAGCTTAGGACTTCATGCATGTCTGTGAAGTTTGTATATGTTTTAATGTTGAAAAGACAAATTTGTTTCCGGGGTTATAAACAGCACTCCTTGTTTACAACTAATTTTTTGTTGTAAATGAAACTTGTATTCTCTATCTAAACACTTTTAGACATATATTGTATTTCTATGGTCAGGTTAATACAAATGTCTTTCTGCAATGAACTTCTGGTTAAATATTATAGAAAAATAATCCATCATATACAGTCTTGTGGGATAGGGAAATCGCACCTGGGGAATCAGACTTTGTGGGTATGAATTTGGTAAACACTCATTCCTGCCCACAAATTCTGACCCTTGGGTGGCATTTTGCCATTATTGTGGGTTTACAAAAGTCTTGGTGTAGGTATTTTTTCTTGTGTGTTAAGGGCAAAGAGTACAAGTAACATTTATAAGTACATAGCTCCAGGTTTATTTCATTCATTTTATCTAAGGTAGAATTTATTCAGCTACAAGAAGAAATGTGAATACAACACTTAATAAAACAGAAATTTGAAACATGTGCCTGTAAGCCTGTAACAATTTCAATTGAAAAAACTTATATAAAAAAGTTAAGAACTACTTTCCTATTGAACAAAATCTTAATCTGTACATAATTAACAGAATTATTTTTGAACAATATCTCTGACAGAGCCCTTTGCTATTATTGACCATGAACCACAGTGGAACCCCACTATAACACACTTCATTATAACAAATTCAAAAACAGCACGGTCGTAGCATGGCTCCCAAAATGTTAAAATAATTTCTCTAATTTCTTGAAGTACTACAAAACTTTAGTGCCAAAATAAACAAGATTGATTTAATAATCTGGCATGGTGTTGTATTCTTGAAGAAAAAAAATATATCACTGTGTCTTGTTTCTTTTTTGAAAGATGTTAGCTCCTTAAAAAGCTGAAAATTGTTAATCTATTTATTATTGAACCATCAACAATAAAGTCATCAAGTCTTCTTTTTGTCTGTCTTCAGTGCATTCTGTGTACAATCGTATCTACCAATTTAAGGAAAAACTAGAGACCACCAATGCCTGCTCAATCAACCGTCATACACACCCATCCACTAAACAATTCCTTTGTTGAAATATATCACCCGAATTGTCAGGAGCAGTGTTGGTCATTGCTACATACATGTACCTCCCCCACCTCGCCTTCATCTTACTTCAGTTAACTCAATGAACATAAATATAACCCCAGATTAAGTCTTTCATAGAAGTTTTGAATTCGTCATGTGGCTATACCTATATTCTTAAAACCTGACTCTGTCTTTTTTATTTTCTATCCAGAAATGCAGACATCAGCTTCAAATCACTCAGATGTACACATGGCCACTTGTCATTATAATGCTAAAGTTACATGTACTGTTGTTGAACACTGACTGGAACAGGATCCTTTATGTTGCAGCTGTGCAATGAATTACTGTTATAATCAAACATGCTACTCTCTGATTTTGCTCTGCAATAGTGCACAGTCATAATTGTAAACATAAGTTTCAATGAATATAGGGCTTTTTTTCCCCCGTCTTTTAGAGAATGACTGAACTGTTTAAAAAAAAATAAAAATACAAAATTTCCATTGAGAATATTCATTAGTTGAAGTATCAAAAATTAATCTTAACATGCATCTTTCCTGCTTTACAATCGGTTTTTATTCTATCCATGGTGCCTAATTTGATAGCATAAAATGTGGAACTATGGTAGCACTAAACAGTTTCAGCTAAGGCCAAGGGTCAAGGATGGACCCTCTGACTTTTGCAGTCACTCGCTACCAAATAAAACCCCCTCCACAACCATCAATATGTATGCACTTTCAAACTCGTAAGAGAATTGAGAAACCAAATCAGTAAAAAGATTGCCATGGTAAAGCTGATCCTTCAGTGATTAGCCCCTTTAGAATCACACCAACCCCCATCCCACATCACATGAAAATCCCTAAAACTTGTGATTTTCAACCTCAGAAAGAACCTATACTGTACAAAACTGGAGGCATTTCATACATAAGGCAGTAACAATTGCATGCCAGATCTTGCTTTAATGAAGAGGGAAGTGGACCATGAACGGACCGATTTTCCACAAAATGACTGGCTAAATTGTTATATATAAATGCGTTTAAAAAAAAGCTAGGGGAAAATGGGCAGTCTCCCAGGCACACTGTAAGCCAAAACTTATTCTTGAACCCATCTAGCACAGATGTATTTCTAAACAAGAATCTTTCCCTTGTGCATACAACATGAAATCATGCATTCTTGACACCACTGTAAATAACAAGAGAAACATGAAGATAAAAGTATGAATGTTTCTTGAATCTAAAATATGCCCCATGGTCAGTCATACAGAACTGTTCAGTGCTACCTATATTTAATACATTTTACAGCATAAAATTTACGATTATTCAAAACATTCAAAGTCTTGCAAGTAAACTATATTAAAAGTGAAGAACATGTAATCTTCTGAATGATGTCACTGTCAGAGTTGGCTGTATGACAGCTAATGAGGTTTTTCTACATTGTCGTATTCAACTGATGTCACCTTTTTAAAAGAGCGTACCTGTCCTAATGTTTTTGAAATACTTTAAGCTATTCCATTCAAAAGGATGTACCAGAATTGGATGGTAAGCCAAAATAATGTATATGCGTCGATTTTTGTATGCAAAGAGGACTTCATTATGTGGTTGGGATTCACTGAAAAGTCATGTCTGTTCATTGTGGATGTAGACAAAACTTGTCTTTTGACTCGGGGATGTCATTATTAATGGAATAGCTCTTATAAATATTCACAACTCTGTCAAATGAACGTAAGCATGAATTTCCAAGCAAAATATATATTAAAATTCTAATCGAGATGTGAAACAATTTTAAAAGCCTCCTCTACACAAGACTTTCTGTCCCTTTAAACCAATATTAGCATGACATATTTTGTTCACTCTGTAAAAACACATATAATCGTTTCTAGCATATACTGTTATAGATTAAAGTGTATAGCATGAATTTCGAGGGATCAAATGTTTAGAGTAACAGAAAACAAGGTATTTAATCAGGTATTTACTGCTTCACTATTAACATAAATATCTTGAGTTGGAAGGTGAAAAATTACAGATCAAGTTTACATAAATTTACATCCGTAAGGTTCCTGATTATGTACAGGTTTTTCAAAAAACAAAAATCTTTTAACAATGACATCAAATATATAAGTCATCATTATATTCCAATTGAGCTGATCATTCTTGCTTGCTCCTCAAAGCCCTGTTGCTGAAATGATAATGAAAGTGATGTATATTCAATGCAGTTTGACTCCAGAGAGTTGAAAAATTAGCCTTAATGATCAATCAACATGCTGAAATGATAATGAAAGTGATGTATATTCAATGCAGTTTGACTCCAGAGAGTTGAAAAATTAGCCTTAATGATCAATCAACATGCTGAAATGATAATGAAAGTGATGTATATTCAATGCAGTTTGAATCCAGAGAGTTGAAAAATTAGCCTTAATGATCAATCAAAATGCTGAAAAGATAATGAAAGTGATGTATATTCAATGCAGTTTGACTCCAGAGAGTTGAAAAATTAGCCTTAATGATCAATCAACATGCTGAAATGATAATGAAAGTGATGTATATTCAATGCAGTTTGACTCCAGAGAGTTGAAAAATTAGCCTTAATGATCAATCAACAGCAGTAATACAAATTTATGCAAAGTACAGATCTAAAAACTGAAATAGCTATTTTTGTTTTCTTTGAGACTATTGAATTACTGTGCGTCTTTGCTTACAGGTTATACAGAATGAGTTAATTTGAACTTGCTGACAAGAACAATTGTTTTGAATGGTTCAAAATGTTTCTTTCTTACATCTTTTTACAACATTAAATATTTATGGGGAAAAATACTTGTAAAAAATGCAAATTATACTGTGATATTTTGCTTTGCCAGCATCATATATAGACTAATTGATCCATAATTATTCACCATGAAACTACACGTAATGATAAAATGAGAACTTTTTTTTCTTCTTCTTTTTTTATAGAATCTGACCATTCAACCAATCTAAAGTACACTGCACACAATTCAGTGATGATATTTATATATACAATCTAAAATAAGGGGCCAGCAAAAGTGAAGCTTCTGACACATTTGCTTTGCACCTCTCCATTCCTGGCTTCAATTCCAGTGTTGCACCTAGGATCTCACAGGCAGGGGACACGAGTATATTTATCAGTAGACTGGTTCCCTATCTGTCCTGCTTGTCAGATAAATTTTGGAAAGCAGGCTTTGGGTACCAGTTTAAAATTAATTATCCCAATCCCTCTCGGAATGTGATGACAGAGGCTAACCACACATTGATATTTTTTAGTAACAAGACTAATTTTACAGACCTGCCAACCCTAACAAGACCTTCTCAGTAAGGAAATTGATATTTTTACGTAAGTTAGACCAATTTTAGTAAGGTGTAACAAAATATCATACACTGCTATTGTTGACTTGGAAAACATGCATTTAAAAGTTCAGAAGTGTGATCTGAGAATGATACAACGATGGTAAACCATTATATTCAACTAAAAAGTTTGTAAAGTACACTTAGACCTTAATTACCTCCAGCACAGTTTCAGAATCTGCAGTTCCAAACTCCAATGGAGCTCAAAGGCTTCTTGCTAGCTCTCCTAACTTGCCATAATGTGGGGGTTTTTTTTCACATAGCAATGGCAATCATTTCTAATGCTACGTGAGAGACATACTCAAATTGACACAACATGATGTCAAATAAACATAATTGTTGCCTTTCCTGCTTTTTCCCCTCAAGAATCTGAATACTTATATATTTATTGTTGTATACTTATGTGTTGATTATTTAAACTCTTTAAGAGGTTTATTGTCCTTTTCATCTTTAATGTGTTTTCATTCATTGGACGCCATTTCCATAAAATGCAATATAAGTAACAGCTTGATCATGCAGGCGTTTTGCATGACAGATATGAGCAGTTTAAAGTGTCTGAGGTACTCCTGTAAAGTTAGGCTGGTTCCATGGTTCCCAAATGAACTACACTGAATCTAATATGAAACCTGGATCTGGATCAAACATGAACAAGCCAGTATATCGATCTGACGGCAACAATCATATTTGCATTATTTTTGCTATTATTCCGTAAGTCCATGTTTTAATGGTCATTTCATTAAGACTTAGAGTCAAATCATAAGGGTTAGCAGGTCTGGTTTTATAGTGTTAGTTATGATACTTCTTAGAAAGGACAAGACAGCAAAAAGGTCACTCCTTTATCATTTATACTGACTTGCACCCAACATAAATATATGATGCATGAGTTCTTTTACATGATGACCAAAAGTGTGCCCAAGGGTGAAGATTTGGTAGACAAAGGACTAAAAATTGTGGGAAACCTGCCATCCCATGCTCAAAGTGCAGCACTGAATCCCCAGTTCTGACAAAATGCAAGAGTTCATGCTACTGCATCATCCAATGTAAGTGGTTTTCTTCAGGTCCTCTGGTTTCATGCACCATGTCAACATCTTAGCCCTCAAAACTACATAATATAAGTTGTTGGAACATGTTTTGCAATGGGAATATACTGAAATAAATTTTAAATAATTTTTGTTTCATTAAATACCTTCTAGTCCGTGTGGCACGACCATTAGGCTCATCCTCAGTATCTTTTGCTGGCTTTTCTTCCTCTTTTAGAATGCAGTCCAGATTTTTACGAGTGGCACCAATGGCTGATTGAGTTCTTGATGATCTTGTCACACGTCCGGGTGTTGGTGTCATAAATATACTGTTTTCAAGGTCACTGTTAAGTGTAATGAAGTTTTTAATTTTACTACTTTCACTAAATTTTAGAGACGTGAACTGCATTAAAATGTGGATCTTCAAGAAGTCCAATATACTTTTACAACCAAAAGATACAACAAACTCATTTTTCAATGACAAAAGTATACTCACAGGTATATTTTGTACATTGATAGTGTTGGTGGGAAAAACGTTCTTATTATTATAAAGACTAAATATGAAAATAAAACATAGAGACCTTTAAATAAAAAGTATTTTTTAATTCATACTTAAAAAAAGTATAGAAGAATTGAAGATTAAAAATGCTGAATATTAGAAAGAGTAATCTTTTCCTCTATTCAGTGATTTGGACAACACACGAAACATATTTAATTGTGAAACCACAGCTGGTGATAAAAGGAGACCTTTTTTGGGGGTCTTATTTTAAGACCCTGACCATTCAACCTATCTAAATAAACTAGGCTGCACAGATGTTTAGTGATAAAATCTATTTTTGTTTAAATGACGAAATATCCACAAGGTCTTTATGCAAACAAAATATACATAAGAAACAGACATGGCTGAATCCAATCTACTGTAAAATCTGCGCTTACATAGTGCTGGGTTAAAAGCTATAGGGTGATTCTGACGAAACAGTTTTGCCAGTACCTGTCATTTCCTCCAATACACAGAGAAAGTGAAACTGACGTTGCCTTTTCCCCTGTCAGATTATTGAATGCTTTCGTATTCTTAGTACAAGATCAAATCTTGTCTTTTTTCTGTTCAGTGAACAATGTAAAACAGTTTCGGCATAGTATTTTGTGCTTTTTGGTAAACTTTTGTGTCAATTTAATGATTATTTAAGTCTGCAATTACATTTCAATCTATGAGATTCCCACTGAAAATTAACACATGAAGCTTGAAGAAGGGAGGGATTTTCCATGCATTTTTAGCCCAATGACATGCAAAGTAATTTATTTTGTATCTCATCCTGTAAAAGTAATGATGTGTCATTAAACACTCAACAAACACTGCAGCCCCAAAACCTATTTCCCATTTTGGCACGTTAAATGTCAATTTTATAAATTAATTCCTTTTGCAGATCAACCCACTCCCCCCATCTAAATTGGCAAGAAATGCTATCCTAATCTGATTCATGACTTCTGATGTAAGGAGAGACAAATCTTAACACACCTGTCTTCCAACATGTCTGTAGCTTTGCGTGTCTTCTTGGATGAGGTTGCTGTATCTGATGATCTTGATGCCACTTTGATGGATTTGGCTGCTGCAAATAAAACAGAAAGCTCACATGTACACACAAAACAATAACACATATAGTCAAAACTCTCAATAGGGGCCAATGATGGGAAAATGCCAAATTGCTGTTGTTGTTGTTATTATTATTATTATTTTATTATTATTATTATTGTTAAATTATCAAAAGATTTAATTTAGTGCATATTCGACTAAAATCATAAAATACATGTATATTTTGCTCTCTCCCAAACTTATGTTACACACAAGATTACTGTATCCTAATCACTTTAATCTGTTCTATAAATAAAATCATCACTGACTCTAAAAAATCAGATCTAAGTTTTTTTGTGCACCATGACAAAACACTAATTTGACTACTAACTGACAGCTTACATATGACTGTGAAACCGAGTTCTGACTCTTTAATCGGCCAACTTGTAATAATTGGGCTTGAAAGCAAAGTTTTAAAGTAAATTGTGTTTCTCTGAGAATACTTACCCGATCACATTAATGTTAGGAATATAAGCTTGCTACCTCCCAAATCTAGCCTTCCTAACAAGATGAAAATTGTCTTTTCTGTCTATATCATATAGACAAAGAGCCATAACTCTTGCCCATTACCTCCAAATGCCGCTCCCGGGTGTCACAAATTTCAAGCTGGACAATATATCAATGAGGATGCTTGCATGTTGGGGAGGTAGGTCACCACCGAGTGGTCCAACATTGATTAGGACCGTTTTCCCACAGAGGTGGTCCTTCCAGAACTGAAAGGCATTGATTATAGCCCTGGCCCCACTTGCCGCTGACCGTATTGAAGTGCAGCAACAGGTGGGCTCCCCAACTGCATGTACTGACATTTGTACATACTGTAGCTTCAAGTTGGGGCCTTTCCAGAGGAATTCCTGTCATGAGCCAACCGTGGTTGCACCACTGATGCAGGAATGATCATACCTCGTTCGAGATCCTGACCTTTTGAACGAGTGGACTGGAACAGGGGCACCATTGAGCCATCTGTAAGGGGTGCATGAAAGGACAGCCCAACAGGATCAGATCCACTGCTGCACTGAACAATCTGAGGAGTTGAAAAAACTCTCGCTGTAATCCAGTTCTTATTGGAAATGGACTCTGAGTTCAACGATCCTTACCAAATGAATATGGGGAAGTTGTACAAGATTAAAACTGGTGATAAACTCCATACCCAGATGGACAAAACACCGATGGATGGAGGTCAGACTTTTCCCAGTTCACTAGAAAGCAGAGATGACTCAAAAAGGATAGGAGATCGTTTCTGCCTTTGACAAGAATAGAACTTACCATATGTTTCTGGAGGATGTCGTCCAAATATGCTGCCGTCACATTGGATAAAGTCGACCGGAACAGAGTGCCGATAGAGGCCATGATTTTTGTAAAGACCCAAGGGCTTATGTTTAGACCAAAAGCAAGAATTCAAAACTTATCAATATTCCCTTGGTATGCAAAACAAAGAACTTTCCGTGATACCGGGTGGATAGGGACGTTAATGTATGAATTGGTCAGATCAAAACTGATGGCAAACTCATCCCTTCTAATTGAGTCAGATCGAATGTACCATCCCTATCTTGAATTTCTGCATAACTATATATTAATTGAGGTGACTCGGGTCGATGATTGGCCGGAGCTTGCTGTTGGTCTTTTGCACTAGGAAGAGCCTGGGATAAAACCCTGGAGATTGTAGTTTTTAAACAATCTCCACTGCCCACTTGTCGATTAATTACTAGAACTCTTGCTGCATAATTTCATCCCTCTTAGAATCTGATGGTACATACATCAAGAGGGGAGAAGATGAAAGAAGAGGGGGTTGGATAAATGAAATCCAAAACCCCTCTGAAATTACTTGGCTCACCCACTCATTTTGCGAAAATAGAGCGATCCAACTAGAGTTGAAATGCATAAGTCAGGTGCCCACTGGTAGGCTGTCTGCAGGCGGTCAGGGTGGCAAGTCAATGGCGAGAGTTAGGAGGCTTGGGGAAAGAGAAACCCTGTTTCATGCCCCCTCTATAAGGTTTCCTCCTAAACTGGTTGGGTTGTTGTCTCCTAATATTTGTTTGGGATTGAAACTGATTCACGTTTGTGATTAATCCCTTTTTTTTGTCTCTGATCATCCCTTCTTTGAGGTACAGACTGATCAGGCTTAAATGACTGCGGAGGCTGAGTGGCATGTTAGAGGGGCAGTTGCTGAGTTGCCTGCTCCTAACTTCCTCAATCTTGCCTCCAAAGAGCAACAGGGACCTAAATGGTGTCATCCGTAATGTCAGGGAATGATGAAGTTTGAACGATGTGGAATGCAAACTTGCATCACATTATACTAAGTCCAAATTAGTTGAGGCAGTCTGAACATTTGCCATTGAATGGTGTGCTGCTCTGTTAATGACTCTTGTAATTCTGGACATTGACTCCCAGCCATGCTCATTTCCTGATTTTTTAGCAAGCCGTAAAATCGCTAACGAGGCCAAATCTAACATTGAAGACATGACTACAATATTATGTACCAGCTTCGATGTAGCATGAAATACATTTCTATCAATTTTGTAAAACATATACAGTCACTGGGCATGTGATACGGATGACTGGATGGACTGGTCAGCATCATAAGGTATTACCGTATTACATGATGGATCTTTAAGATCCAGTAGAAACCCCATGTGAATGGACTTACAGGCCTGAATGCCATGCTCAGACATGTGGGGGGACTTACACCCACTTGTCTGCCTAAAAATGGGGGTACACTCCCCCATTTTTCAAAATTATCTATTGATGTTCAAGACAGACAAACAGGCAAAAACTGCCCTGAATTATTAACTGTATTGTCGCCTCCTGTACCAGGTGACATATCTCTAACTTGAACAACAGTGTAGACTGCAGCGCCTTGATCCTCCACTTCCGCTGATGTGATGGTAGCCGATGACTTAAAACATCGGTCTGCTCGTTGCAAGATTTGTCCCTTTTTCCGGTCTCTGACACTCTTCCGCATAACTGTCGACCAGATATCATTCAACCACATGGCACATGCACTGCATGTCAGTGACGAAGTACATTTAGTGCAGGCAGGGCACATATCATGCGTGTCCTCATTTGCCTTGAATTTCTGACACTTTATCATCGTGTTTCACTGAAACAACAAGAGCAACACAAATATTAATTAACAACCCAACATGTTAATAAGTCACAAAAGCAACACCCATTACTAACCGAGTGGGCAAACAAAAGGCACGAATCACAACATGCATCAGCTATACTGTGTTGGAGCATATGGTCAGAATAAACAAACTCTGTGAGTGTGACAAATTCACCAATAATTGGTCCAAAAAAAAATAAAATAATGCATACCACCTGTAGCAGAATTGTTATTATACAATAAAAACCCAAATTCAGGGTTAGATGGTTGAAAACCACTGAGATATTAACAGATTTTTGAGAGGTACACAGTACAATGTTGTCTGTACTGAAGCAAAAGCTTAAAATCAGCTACACCTGGCGGTGGCATGTGGAGGTCATGGGTAAGAGTTACTGCCCTTTGTCTATGTCATATTGACAGAAAAGACATTTTCGTTTTGTTACAAGGGCTGGATTTGGGAGGTCGCATGCTTATATTCCTAACGCTAATGTGATTGGGGAATGTATTTGAAAGAAAAACAGCTGTTCACGTTTCAAAAACAATATCCAGATTAACAAGTTGCTCAACTCACTGAGATCAAAAGACAGCTTATGTGAGAGGCCTGTGATGAACAGGGAATGAAAAGAAACCTTTTATGGTTATTGTTAGTAACACATGAATGGAAACTTTGCCTGACTTTACAGACAAGTTCTTAAATAGTGAATGACCCCTGACTCTAATGAAAAGGGATGTAATTTGTATCTCTCCTCAAAGATGAACTTTTTTAGCCGGAGACATCTTTAATTCACAGGCAAATAGAGGAAGATATCAAACTACACCTATCACACTGGCTCAAAAGATGACTCCTATTTCTGCAGCGGCAACACAACAACTTTGCATCCAGCAAACAAATTGCTTCAACCCTCTCCCATAATGATAAAACTGCCTTGCTTCAAATTTGACATATTGGCACCTTTGAGTTACACTGACAATGTGACTAGAGTATGGTAAGCACAAGTGAAATAAAAAATGTTTGCACATTGATTCACATGATATTCCTTTATCTAAACAATGCCTTCCTCGTGAAGCAAAAGTTTAGTTGGCATACACTGAGCAGTCACTATGGATATGCTACAGTGACTGCTTAAAGCAGTGAGAAACCATGAATGTGTTAGGAAACACCTGACTGCTGACCATAGAAAGCAAATGGTCATTATATACATAACATTTATATAAGAAATTTATCAGGAGAAATCTGAATGGCCATTGAGACCAGGTGTCTGCTGTATAAAAGTGACCATCTATACAGGTTTGACTATATTGATGGTGATGGTGGTGTAAGTAAAACTATTCTAAATCTTTTTCTTTATATATTATAGCCCCGTTTTAGAATCCTGCTGGTCATTGGTTGAAATTCAAATGCGTGTCATTTTTAACATTTCTCTCCAATTTTTCACTTCTTGGATGTCCTTACATTACCCTCAAGGTCACATCATATTACCCTCATATGCCTGTTAATTCACATCATATTACCCTCATGTGCCTGTGAATTCACATCATATTACCCTCATATGCCTGTGAATTCACATCATATTACCCTTGTGTTACTGTCATAATTTTTACCCTGCAAGTGTTCAGAGAACTAGAAGTTCAAAATGTGTTTCACCACTCTGAAGAAAAAAAAAAAGACTAAGATTTTGCAAATTTTTCTTATCTCTGGCAATTTCACTTTTCTTCAGTATAATAAAACAAATGCCGACCTCATTTTGAGGTTAAATGACCAATTGTCCACCTACAACATGTCATGTCACCCACAGGTGAAGTCCTCGGGGAAACAGATCATATGCCCTCTTGCACAATTTGTCATATAACCTGAAAACAAGGAAAATAATTGTATAAATCTGATCAGTCCAATTAAAATTTAATTGGTAGTCTTTAAAAAATAAGAGTGTTCTGATATCACACTGCATTTATTTCTGGAACTGACACTATATGCTCTAAAAATATAACTAGCCTTGTTTTCTTGAGAACAAGTGTGAAATTTTCTTACTCCTTGTGCTGCGCCTTGGAGCTGATCTCACATTAGAAGTCTCTGCTGCTGTAAGTATATCTTCAGCAAAATCTGTCCCAGTGGTGATGACTGTGCCTGTATCCTGAGAATCCTGACTACTGCTGGGGGACTGGGCGGCAGAAGACTCGGAGACATGAGTCTTGTCAGAAACTTCTTGTGAGCTGTCAGTCTCTGTGGGCTGCGAGTCTATCTCAGACACTGCAGTCTCCTGGGAGCAAATCTCCTTAGTCTTAGAATCCATGTGAGTTTCCTGTGAGTCTGTCTCTGGCACCCTTGACTCTTGTGACTCTGTCTCCAGCAAGTCTCTCTCAGTCACCTGGGAGTCTGTTACAGTGGATGCTGTTTCAATTGCAAGAGAGTCTGTTTCTGTCTGTTGGGAATCAGCAGTCTCTATCTCTGTTGAGAAAATCCGTGTTTTGGGAAAAGTTAATTTTTTTTCTAATATAATATAACAAACTAATTATATTTTTGAATATAAAATAAGTAAAAATATCTGAAACAAATTATGTATAAATAAATGTTTTGTTTTCAACACTAATATTATGACCAACAACAAAGAAATACCATCCTATAATTCAAATAAATATGAGTTTGATGACAAACTCAGAAAAGTCAGAAAAGCACAGCAAAACTCTTGCACACACTTTTTGAATGATTTTGGTTAAATACTGAACAATGTTAATTTATTAAAACTATATTCTGCAAAGAAACTTTTTATGTATAAGAAAGTTCTATCTTTTTGTATGTGCATAAACCAGTGCCATGTTTGTGCCGAAAGCCAAAGAAAGAAAAAACTCCTTAAGTTTCCACAAGATATAATCATGTGGTGTTGACATACAAGAGTCTATTTGAGGGAGATGGGCATGCTGTCGTACTCAAAACCAAACATTGCAATTGTAAGTATGCCTAATATAGAAATTCCTACTGCTGAATCATGTATTATGGTTAAGGATCCAAGAAAGCTAAACTTAAGCTGTTAAATATAAAGGATATTTATATATATATATATATATATATATATATATATATATATATATATATATATATATATATATGCATATATGCACACACACATATATATACACATACATATATATATATATATATATATATATATATATGGATACACACACACACACACATATATATATATATATATACACACACACACTGAGTGAAACCCCTACAAAAAAAAAACGGTAGGAAAATGATATTAAAGGAAAAAATTTAGACTTCCCCAAAATGTTGGTCTTGAGTGGATTCCCCGTATAGATGGATGGATGGATGGATGTATGGGGATGGATGGATGGATGGATGATGGATATATGTATGTATGTATGTATGTATGTATGTATGTATGTATGTATGTATGTATGTATGTATGTATGTATGTATGTATGTATGTTTCTGTTCTGCTATCCGATCAGGTTTAGTAGTAAACAAGTTCAGTGAATTATGTATAATGAAATCTGATTAAGACCTTTAAGACAGAGCCGTACAGTTAATGGGTAAATGTGGAAAGTTTCATTGACCTATCTCAATGGGTATTAGAGGAAAAGTGAACATATAGGTATTAAAAAAACAAAACAAAAAAAAACAAACAAAAAAACAATTAAACAAAACATATCAATCACTTTGACTTTAAAGATAAAACCATGACTGTGATACATGAAATGCCATCAAAATGAGAAGCATAAGTGTACTATGGTTCATCTCTTTACCTCAAACAGCTTTTATGATATAAAGCAGAACAAAAAGTCTTAAAATATTGAGCTGTGACCTTGACCTTGAAGATAGCACCCCAATTGTGGTATATGACACCTCATGTTGAGGATGTCTAAGTATATGAAGTTTCATCCCTTATTCTCAGATGGCTTTAAAGTTATAGAGTAGAAAGTATAGAGTGATGGAAAACTTAAAATACTGACCCATGACCTTGATGACCGGACCCCCCCATCCCCCAATATGGTACTCGACACACTTTCTGATGATGATGTATAAGTATACCAAGTTTCATTCATTAATCACAAACAGCTTTTAAGCTATAGAGCAGAAGCTAAAGCGTGATGGACAGACAGAAACACAGAAAAGCAGGGGACAATGAGAGTGTTGTTGAAAAACCCATGATAAGCATTAGATTAGATCAATGAAAATCTTCCATACAAATTACTTTATATACTTTTTTTTACCTCAAAATTAAAGCATAAACTCCAGCCCCACAATGGAAAGTGAGAAAACGTACACTGTAATTTGAACATAGATAGTCATACAAAAACAACTGAAAATCTCAACATATTACACTCTGACCTTGAGATGAGGTTGTGCTGGTTGATTGCCCCAAAGGTTCAGCCATAGCTGCCTCGCCTGCTTGTGATTGTGCTTCAAGGTTAGATGTCTGCACAGTGTCCTCCTTAGACTGCATCTTCTTAATAAATGCGTGGAATTTCTCCAGGGCTTTGGCACACTGCTTTTCTTTGACAACCTTGGTAAATGAAATAACTGACAGTGTCAAGCAGAATCAAATAATGTCTACTTCAGTCTACTAAATCATTTATAAGGAAATTTATGAATAATAATTTGTTTGAATTAAGTAAAATTACACTGGAAGAAAAAAGAAAATAACTAAGCTACCTATTCTAGCATTACAAATTTAAGACAAACAAGAAGGAATTTGATTTTGCTAGGAAAATATATGTCCCCCATGATATTTAATGTAATTCTGTGACACTGGTACATGACAGAAAAATGGGAAAATATTGCAAGGTGAATAAAATGGGATTTTGTTCGGAGTATGATACAAAAAGTCTTTAAGGTCTTGATTTATAGACTTCCTCTCATAACACTGAATCAATTCAGGCAATTTAAGCAGCATACAGCCAGTTACCAGAACCTAATCAGGTTTTGGGGAACCCACTCAAGGTATCAAAATATCACATTTTCTCTGGTTTAGCTCAGTAGTGTTGTAGCTGTATTACAAGGGACTGTGACTGATGGATGGATGTACAGATGGAAGAACAAAAAGGATAAAAACCAACACATCTCCAACCCTTAAGGATGGGATAGGGGAGAAGGAAAAGACATAATAAGTAAAGTGGTAAAGTGTGCCATTCTGTTAAAACATTTGCCCCTTTTTATGAGATATATGAATGGAAACCTAGATTGCTTTAAAAAGTTTAATCTGCATTTAGAGTATCCCAGAAAACTTAATGTGAGGTATTTAACTTTTTCAGAATCACACAAGTCAGGGAAATTTAACCATTCTAATGAGAAATAAAAGCACTGTCTTTAGCGTTGGTGGGTGAGTATGTGCCACATTGTGCATTATCGAATAAAATAACGTAGTAAAAAGGGCAAGAAAGCAAATATTTAGTAAATTATATTCATCTGAGAATACTTACCTGATCACATTAACATTGGGAATATAAGCTCCGCTACCTCTTGAATCCAGAAAGACGAAAATTTTGACTTCGATGTCTATTTACTATATAGACAAAGGGAAGAAACTCTTACCCATTACCTCCCCTTCACCCCTGCTAGGTGGCACTAGTTTAAGCATTTAAGCCGAGTGATACATAAACAAGGATGCTCACATTTGCGAGGCAGTGTGGGAGGGTTTACTAGTAATGTGATCAGGTAAGTATTCTATGAGAGACATAATTTACTAAAGAATTTGCTTTCTCCTTCAAATATGTTCCCCAATCACATTAACATTAGACGAATAGGTAAGATAAGGATGAAATGCCATTGAAAGGGTCGCGTGCAACTCACTCACCCTGCATGCTGAGGCTAGCACTATTAGAAAGCATGTCCTGCAAGATAGCAGCTTCAAAGAGGCTCTGGCTAAGAGTTCAAACTTCCAGAGTTGAGCAAAGTCTGACAGATCCTTGTCATGGCCTAAACTTGCTTTACCATGATGCCTGAATGTGTCAGAAATCACTGAGTGACATCTCATAGTAACTGAAGCTATTTTATACTCAAAAAGCCCAAGAAAAAAGTTAGGCACCTGAGAGATTGAGGCATTCAAAGGAATGATGTTATCTTTGTACCAGTTCTCGAATACCTGCCACTTCCCTTCATAGGCTTTAAAGTGAAGGGCATCTGCTCATGAGATTTTCTCCATGGCTGAAACTCCTTTCTATGCAAGGCTCTCCTGACAAGAGCCTGGTGTGAAGAAGCCTGCCCTGGCAGAGATGAAATACCTGCAAGCTGGGTTGTCTGAGCAGACCAAATTTAGATGGGATTTTCTGGGGATATCTATCGCTATTTAGAGCAGATCTTTCACCTATGACTTGTCATATCAGAACGACTGCAAGTCAGGTCCCATATTTTCTGAATGACCCTTGGAATCAGAATAGTTGGAGGGAAGGCGTAGCCCCAAAATCCCTTCCCAACTGACTGCCAGAGCATCCACAGTCCAAGCTACTGGGTCTGGGACAGAAGAGATGAAGGTGGGTAGTTTGTGAGTCCACCTTGTCGTAGAGAGATCTATCATTGGACGCCCCAAAAGAGCACAAATCCGCTGAAAGATCAATTGATGACGGGACCACTCGGTGTGCAGAGTGTGACCCCTTCTTGAAAGAGAATCTGCCAACACATTCAGTCTGCCAGGAATGTGTCTTATCTTGATCATTATCTTGTGCCAGGTGCACCAGCACAGAAACTCCCAGACCGTGTTGCACAAGTCAGGTGATTTGCCCCCCCAATCTAAGGAGGTAAGCAACCACATTACAAGAATCACTTTCCTGCACATGCTCTATCGCTACAAATGAAAGGCATACATTATAGCCTTCATTTCCAAGAAGTTTATATGAAGAGTTTTTACCTGTGGGTTCCAGTTGCTACTTACCGTGGTGAAGCGAGGCAATATGTTAGCTCTACAGCCGGACGAAGTGGTGACTGTGCAAGTCATGATGTGTCTGGTTCAGGCTTCTCCCTCGTAATTCATGCTGAGAGCTATTACTTGTCCTACTACTGATGCAGGAACTGTTTTAACTTGGTTGAGATCAAGATTTACTGCTCTAGATGACCAGAAAAAGGGGCACCACTGAGCGAGCAATGCCATCTACAGAGGGTGCATGTAGAGGCAGCCTAGGAGAATCAAATCTGCCGCTGTGTTTAGTAAACCAAAGAGTGGCAGAAACTCCTTTGCAGAAACTGGCTTCTTGTTTGAGATCAACCTTGAGAGCTTGATAATATGTGTAATTTATATTGAGGGAGACAAACATGATTGACATGGGTCAGAAATTCCATGTCTAGATGGATGAAGTTTTAAGAGGGAACAAGATCCGACTTTTCCCAATTCACTAGAAAGCCCAGGTAGGTGAAAAGTGGGAAAAGGCATTTCACTTCAGGTAGCAAAGCAGTACTTATCATGTGTTTCTGAAGGATGTTGTCCAGGTATGCCATAGTTGCTGTCAATAAGGGTGTACTGAACAAGGAGATGATGCAGTTGACTATTTTTGTAAATACCCATGGGCTGAGATTTATTCAAAAACGTTGAGCACAAAATTGGTAAACTGTTCTTTGAATGAAAATTGAAGGAACTTGCATGAAGATGGATGGATTGGGACATGAAAGTATGCATTGGTCAGATCAAGGCTGATCATGAACTTGTCCCTTTTGATGGAATGGCATACTGATAACAATGTTTCCATCTCAAATTTTGGTGCTACTATGAATTTGCTTAGCTGTATGAGGTCTATACAGCCCGAGTTTGCCACTGGATTCTGATACCAGGAAAAGCCTTTAATAAAAACTCGGAAAGTTCAGCTTGTGAACTCTCTCCACCGCCCATTTGGAGAGCAACAATGCTATTTCCTCCATTAAAATCTCCTTTGTGGGATTTGTTGGACTGTCTGTCATAAAGGGAAACACAAGAGAGGAGGGGGCTGGATAAACAAAATTTGCAGTCCCTCTGAAACTACTTTGGATCATGCATTCATTGTTTGGAAAAAGGCTGATCCAAGAAATGGAGCAGTCTGGCACTGACCAGGAGATTCTGTGGGCAGTAAGTTTAATGAGTCATTGGTGATTGTTGGGAGACTTGGAGAAAGAGAAACTGTTTCCTTTCTCCCTTACTGAATTGCTTCCTAATCTGAAATGTCTGCTGCTGTCTAAAGCCTTGTTGCAGTCGAAATTGCTGTTACTGAGGGATACTGTCATCTACCTCTCTGTCTCCTAACATATCTCCTTTGTAGCCGAGACTGTTGGGGACAAAAAGGGGGTGAAGCAGGTAAGGAGAACTGGAGGGGTACCTCTTGCGCTGGCTTCTTCTGTATATCCTCTATGTGATCCCCAAACAACAGCAGTGAGCCGAAGGGCAAAGATTACAATAAACATAGAAACGTCTCATGCCTTATAAAATCAAGATTCTACAAAGCTGTAAGGAAAACTGTCATGGAATGATAAGCTGCCTTGTTGATCACTTTGGATATGCAGCCTGTGAATTCCCATGCATGGTTGTTCCCCACTTTTTCATTTAGGTGAAAAATTGCCAAAGATACCAAGCCTAGCATTGATGACATCACCACCATATTCTGCACTAGTTTCAAGGTCGCCTCAAAAACTTTGCAGTCAACTTTATAGACCAGTGGGTTTTGACATGTGAACTGCTGCAATGTTGTTCGCAACACTCAGAACATCAGTGTTGTACATGTCTGAGTGTGTGCGGTACCAGCTAATGTTATACAATACTGGCACCAGGCTCTCCGAGAAAAGGCTTGTGAATTTCCTGGGTCACAGATTTTGTCCGATAGATCATGCCAATTTTGTCCAACTGCGGAAGAAGACAAAATCTTGACTTTCTTTCTCATCCTCAACATTTACCATAGCCCTGGCTTTTAGTAGTGGTAAGTAGACATACGAGGTGGGCAATCCATTAGAGTCAAGATTCTATATATTTCTTCCACCACCACCTTAAAACTAAATTTCCACAGAGGAATCAGCATGAAGCATCTGACTGGAGTTTTCCCTGCACTAGCTTGAGGGGGAGGGGGGCCTCGTCTGGCAATGCCTCCATATCTGCATACAACATGCCATACCAAGCAGTATGGAAGTGGTAATATCTTAGTCCTAAAACTCAGGCCAGCCATCTGTACTGGAGATTGGGCAACCAATAATGGATGTTCCACCTTGCAGGAAGGAAGGCTGTATGGAAGGCCTGGATTATAGCTGCACGGCTGGCTTGAAGGGAGGATCAGCTATTGGCTGGCAAAACAGATGGACCAGTTATCCTAATCCCCCATTAGGTTCTGCATACAATGGAATGGACAGCTGGTATGCAGCACATTCCATCAAGAAAATAGAATTCCTATCAGCAGGTTGGAAGGAAGGCACAGAAGGATGGTTAACAATGGTATGGCAATGTGTGGTAACAATTGCTGGAAACATATCTCAGCCATATCAGAACCAAACCCCATGCATCCTGTCTTACAGGCTCGAAGGCCATGCTTGGACCTGCAGGGGGACTTACACCCACTGGGCTGCCTAACTAAGGAAGGACTCTCCCCCATAACCTCCAAGCCAGTATTGGAGGTTTGCCAGACATTAGGTGGACACTCACCTGGCAGAACAAAAGCATTAGTAGACAAACATGATGAAGGAGGGAACAACAATTCCCCTGATGAAAGCAACTGCGATGTCACCTTCTTCATCATTCTCCTCATCATTGACTCCTTGAAGATATTGTACTGGTGTCGTGCAGATGCATCTAGAGACACTGCATTATCTGTCTCCAACTGACCGGATGTGATGGTAGCTGATGGCCCTTTCCTGGGTATCTTTGGCAGGGGGTGCCAACAAAGCATCCCCCATTATACTGACAAGGGAAGACAATTTTAGGCAAGTGCTCTCAACACATCACACTCAGGAAAAATCTTATCATGCTTCACTTTTGTCTTCCTCTCTTTTGCCTCAATGTTCTTTCTGAGGACTGAAAACTATGTCCCTTCCAACCAAGATTTGCAAATGTTCCATGGTGTTGTAGAATTGCATTTCATACATGTGAGGCAACACTCATGATTATCCTTGTCGACCTTGTACCTCTGACACTTATTACATTTCATCGCCATTGCTTCTGAAATCACAAGAATGACAACGAAAAAACCCCAGGAATTAACAACCCCAAATATGTAAATTCAACAACAACTATATATCACAAAATATAAAATCCAACCGTGTTTGCAATTAAAAAATACCATACATGCCAAACCTTTGAGAGGTATAAGCGTAATTACCACTAATATAAGTGGCAAAAAAGTGTCATCTGAGCATAAAAAGTAATCTATATATTGCATGCCATAATTACAGGAAACTGTATGAAAACTGTACATTTATTTTTACTACTAATCTGGATCTGCAGCTGGTTAAAATTCTTGTCAAATATTGGCTAAATCTATGTGGATTAGTACCAGAATACAAACACAAAACATACTGACAAATTATTTATATACAACACTCACTTTAACTAGTCTACATTTCTAACTTTTGCTGAATGATTGTGAAGTCAAGTCCACAAATTCTGCAATGAGCATGACGATGTGCTCAACCCGAGTGCTGTATTACATCACTCTTATATTCTTCTTTTTAAATTTATAAATTTGTAAAGCACTATTGATCTGTCCTTTCTTGGATGTGACATGTTTTGAAGTATCAAAAGACCCCTCTCCTCTAACGTGTTTCAGTCATATAACATCCATGAGTCACATCGATGAAGCCCATTTTGCTGGTGCCAATTTTTTAAAGTATAGACTGATCCACTAAATAAATATTTATCAAAATGTAATGAATCTGTGAGGCAAGTTTTGAAATTGAAGAAACCGATCTGTTTTCTTGGAAATGTCTCATGTACAGCTGCTATAAATAGAAAATAAGGAAAGTACATGTAGGTCTATGATGGACAAATGTACTTTCACGCTATTCTTACGCAGCAATCTTCTGTTTTTAATGGAATATTCTCAAATTTATATGATGTGTAGGATTAAAGAGATAATAAACATGACAAGCACAGCTTTTTATTGCTTTAATAAGTAATCCATATACAGGCAAGTGTAAGATGTAATTAGGTGAAAAAAAGATGTAATGATTATGCCAAAAGCGTAATGGTTGGCATGTATGCAGCATGCATGTATGTGAAACTACTGCATGCGACTTACCAGGTCCGAAAAAACAAAGTCCACAGACTTAGAAAAAATACGAAAATACATCAACAAAATTTCACAACATAGGTTAACAATCATTTGTGGACAGCTGAAGACATAATATTTCACAACAAATATGGACGGATAATTCAAAATCTCAAAGATTCTTGGAGCATTTGAAGATGCTCTGTGGGACAATGTTACTCATACCAAGCGAAAGCATAAACTAGCACTACCTAGCAGGTGCAAAGGGGCGGTTATGGGTAAGAGTTTTACCCTTTGTCAATATGGTATATAGACATGAAATATGACATTTTTGTACTCTGGAATTGCTGGATTCGAGAGGTAGTGGAGCTTATATTCCTAACATTGATGTTACTGGGGAATGTATTCAAAGGAGAAAATATAAAACAAAGACTGGCTTTTTGTGAATGTGAATATTAATTCCAATTTTGAATGCACTTAGCAAATTTCAAGACTGCAAGACCAACAGTTAGAAAAATGGAGCCGCATGCAAAAAGTTGGTCACTGTCACCTAATTTTGCCCACAAAAGCAATTACTTCTCATGTTTCATGAGAGTTTTTAAAAGTAATGGAGCTTGATGCAAAAAAGTGTCCCTCCCAAAACCAAATGTATTGTAATATGACATGTGTTTTTTTTTAAGGTCATAACTATTTAAAATGACCGTCTTACAGTTTAATTCCACTTAGATCATCCAGTTCAGCTTCTTTGGTTTGGTGGTGACCCTCAATGCTGCAGACTGAGAGCAGTATTGATTACACTTAGTGATGCAGAGGATTTAAAAACAAAGACTAACTTTCCTCAAATTGGAAAAATGCGCTATGTTCAGACAATTGTTTTGATTTTTGACTGGGTCTTTTACAATTTTTATGTTAGGTAGAACAGGCTTTGCCAACCCTGGAGTTCATTATGGGTGGGCAATGTACACTTGCATAGGCAAAACTGACTTTTTCAGCAGTAAATTTTCATTGGGATATGTGAGAGTGACCAACATCTTGGAAATCACCCCAGCTTACTTTACTTGTTCTTTTGTCTGACAGTGGAGAGTCACAGCAGCACATCTGACTCATAATGTATGGGTCATGGGTTCAATATCTGCTCAGGCCAGTTTGGGGCGGCTGCCTGTATGTCCTTGAGAAAGGCACCTAACTCCCATTTCTTTGGCAATCATGTGCTCAAAGTAATGTAAAAACCAACCAACACACCTGTATGACAGTAGTGGTCCCCTCTCAGACCCCTGCCCCTTTCTCATGTGTTGGCTTTTGCACACAAAAAATGTCCACTATCCTTCACTGTGAAAGCCAAAATTATCTCATGACATTATCCCAATTTACACGGTTTCTTTTGCAGCTTTAATGCTGATGACCAAGACTACAAAGTCAACAAGAATAACAGTGCTGTTGGACAAGTAATTTCTGTCTTACTTATGCTTTGAAGGTTTACATTACACAGATACAGTACTTACATCAAGCATCTGGTCACAGAGAACATCCAGATCCTTGAGGATTGTGTCATTGTCTGGGCTGAGGTCCAGCTGATTCAGGATTCTGGCCCACAGCTTTAGGTTAAAGGAGGAGGGGTTTGACAGGATTTCATTACAAACTCTCACTGCAAGGTTGTCATGGCCAGGGTTATCCTGTGGGAGAAAACAAATATCTATATTTTCATCACAATTTGCAGCCAGCAGAATTCTGTGTTTAATATAATTTTTCTGCTGCTGGTTTAACCTAACTTGTTTTTCTGCTGCCTATTCCAAAGCAGTTTGCCACATGTTCAAAATCTTGAAGAAAACTCTGAATAAACTTTCAGAAGTGAAAACTCTGCAGAACAATATGTCTTGTTTGTAAACTGCACTGATATATATGCAAGTGGTTTATAATACTAGCAGAGTTACCAGCTGCCCACTATCCTTTAAGACAGTGGTTCCCAAACCCCAGGTCACAACCCAAATGAGGTTATACTGGTACTGCATTTTGGGTCACAAAAGATGGTATTTAGGGTCACGATAAATAAAGTTTGGGAACCACTGCTTTAAGAGATATGCTTGTTCCTGAAAGTACTGCAGTTCTGCCAGCCAACTGGTCAGTGAGATCAAAGAAAAATAATCTAATGGGATAATTATCTCTGACATGGTCAATTAGGCTCTCAACACTAACAAGGTTCCTTCTAAGTTCAGTGCATTTCATGAACTGTAGCTCTCCACTGCATTGGTGTTAATCTTGTTCATTTCAAAAGTAAGTCTTATGTTGGAAAAATATTGATCATAATTTTTGTAATTACTCAAACATTTTTTTCTGTCTCAATACCAACATTTACACATTTTCTACATGGCTTTGCTAGCAATAAATAACTAGAGGAATAGTGAGCAATGTGCTCACATAAATACACCTCCACCTCTCCTGTATTCCACTCCTATCTCCATGATGGAGAAGATGCTATAGTAAAAAAAGTGCATAACTCATCAAAAATTAGTGTGAGTACAATGACAATAGCCATAATATGTACAGCAAAGATTGTTTATTACGTTCTTGGATACAACGTTTCCTCTGTTAGAAAGTTCCTAGTTTAATTTCCCAGGCCAAATGCCTAGTTACTATACAGTCTAAAGGCTTTGTTACAACGTTTCTTTCTTACGTTTAATTGGTTATAGCATTTGATTTGTGTGGTGCATCTGAGAAATTTTTAGCTCAATTATAATGTTTTTATCACAGGATGAGCCAAAGCCAGGTAAACAATCGCAGTAAAGTTTAAATAACAAAGGTGCAACAAAGGCACAAGGTAACAAAAGCATGCTAATCACACCTCATTCATAAATAGTAATTGAAAATCATGGATTGCTGGTTTAATGCAATTTCGATGGTGACATTGTCACATCTACGATACCAACAATTGAAGATATTGCTTGTGAAATTAGGAAGCAACCAATTCATCTGCTACTGGAAGTGACGAGGACAGTGATGACTTGATACTAGCTGTTGTACACAGAGCCAGAGAGGTTCTAGATAGTGTAGCGTACATTAGGCTGTACCTACAAGCTCAGAGTGACACACCTGATATTTTTTATGAGCATTTGCATGTCACAAAGTGATTTGTCAATATGTATATCTTCAGATGATGACCATAACATGTACACAAATTTCATGGCAATCCACTGAAACTGAGACTTGTTGTGTTCACAATGTTCTGTTATACACTACATCCAGCTCCAAGTTTAAACGAGCAATAATGCTAACAAAAATCACAGGAGCAAAGTCATTTGTTGATTTGTGCATCGTCAGATGATGACCATAATATATATACTAATTTTCACAGTAATCCATCAAAACATTCAGCTGCAAGAAAAAAGGGCAATAACTCTAACAAGAGTACCATGAACAGCACATTACACATCCATCCCATGTTTATCAGTCCTCTATGTAGGCACAAGTAGGCCATGATCTTGAACTAAACTTATTGTGCAGAAACTATGATTGTCTTATTAGACTTACCATGACATTTAGCCCAAGGATCTATGGGTTTCCATATTACCCTAAGTGCAGCCATCCACAGAGTTTGGTCAAGAAACATACTCTAGAACAAAAATTATTTAGCAAATCCCAGTTTTCTTTGAGTCACAATAACCATGACCTGTCAACTTTTGGCTACAAAATCAATAGGCTTCTTCCTTACAAGTGAAATCCATCCACAAAGTTTGGTTCAGGTCTGTGATGTAGAACTAATGTTATTGTGTGAAAACCATTGTTCTTCTTTCAGTTACAGCGATCTTAACCTCTGACCCCAAAATCCACAGGGTTCTTCCTTACCCCAAGTGCAAACCATCCACAAAGTTTGGTAACTGTAGATGGTGGAGAACTTGAGTTATTGTGCAGAAAAAAAACTGGTAACACCACCACCACGGACATTATAACATAATTTTTCGATATGCTTTGCTTCAAAAGATGACCATAACATGTGCAATCTAATGTGAAACTAGTTGTGTTCAAAAGATTATGTCAGATATTACATCAGACTTAAAGTCAAAATGCACATTCACGCAAACAAAAGTATCATGGCACATTATATGCCTACCCCATGTTTAATAGTCCTCTTTGTAGGCACTAGTAGGTTATGGCTAACTGTGGTGATTATTGACCAATGGGTCTCAGTGACCTTGGGCTTTGGTCAAATATTGTCTTGAACTAAACTTAATGTGCAGAAACCATTTTATTGCTTATTTGACTTAGCATGACCATGACCTCTGACTATTAGACCCCAGAATCAAAGGGTTTCTTTTTATTACCCTAAAGATTGGTAGCTATGCATCCCACCTTATTGGAAATAGATCCATTTATTTATGACTGGCTGAAGTGTGCCATTGGCATTTGGCACAAAGAACACTCCTAAATAAAATTATGGTGAGTTTGTGTTCCTAACAATCTCTACAGCCCTTTTTGTGAGAAGATTGTCTATGTCTTGCTCCAAAATGTTGGCTCTGAATGGATCTTTTGGGATGCATGTAGCGAAAGGAGCCCTCGACAATGGGGAGGGATGCTGAATGTGATCTGGAGGCTCTCTGAAATGACTTGCTGGATCCATGGATCATCAGAGCAAAGTGACTGAGTCTTCTTGCCACCAGGATACGTGAAAAGGACAGCATGAGCATGGCATCATTATTTTTGGGAAGTAGGCTAGCATGGAGAGAAACTGGGGCAAAAAAGATCCCCATCTCTAAGCTTCTTGTCACTTGCCCTTGGAAACCGTGGTTTTGATTGAGTATAGAACCTGTATGACTGTTTCCCCATTAAGGTTTTGCTAGAGAGGGGTAATTCCTGTTTCTCCATTGAGAACAGACTGCAAAGGCATGTTATTCATCTAATGTTTATGCCTTGACATATTCCATTTTGAATGCCTGTAGCACACGTTTTTTCATCAACATGTAATCCTCTCTTGGCCACTTTCTGTTTAAAGGCTGTTCCAGTAAAGCATACTTGGGACCCAGTGAAGGCATTTTCAATGTGGAGTAGCCACCAATAGATTCAACTCAGACTTTTGTACTCTACGAGTAACCTGAGTACTCTATTATTTTTTTGTGACTTCCTGGGTACCATGTATGTTTAAATGGAACAGCCCTAACATCCTTCTTGAACTTTCTCAGGTGAATCAGGGTACTATGTTGACATAATTTCTGAATGGTCAATATTCAATTGCTTTTGTGAAAAAACCACTAAGGTACTCTTTCACAAACTAATTACAATTAGACGTTATAAATGTTACAATCTGATATTATAAGTGTTTGTGTGATCTAGATATAACACTGATCAAGTTGCAGTTTGTCTGCATAATAAAATAAAAGTCCAGAATTTTTTGTCCAAGACATTGTCTTCTGAGTTCAAGTCAAGAAGGTGAAATGGATGGAACTTATGACATAACAAAATGGTGAAGAATGAGCATAGATGCACATACAATCAAACCTGTCCTAACGGTCGACTGTGTTCAGCGGTCACCTGGTCACAGCGGTCATTCTAATCCACCCCCCAGCAAATTTCTTATATAAATACCCTGTATTTATTGGTCACCTGCTTTCAGCGGTCAGCGGACAGGTGTTTCCTAACCAAACAGTGGTTTCACCCTGCCTTTAGCCGTCACTGGAGCGTATCAGCAGTAACTGCTCCAAGTATGCAAATTAAACACTTCTTTTGTTTCATGAGCAAGGCATTGTTTAGATATAGGTATATCATGTGAATAGATGTTTAAGCATTTCATATCTCGATTGTACATACTGTAGTCCAGTCATGCTGTCAGTCGAACTCAAATGTGTCAACATGTCGGCTTCAAAAGCAAAGCGATTTTTATCTCTACATGGGAGAATCGAAGTAATTCATTTGCTGGATAGTGGACAAAGTAGCCGTGTAGTTGCAGCAGAATTGGGAGTCGGGCAAACTCAGATCCAAGGGATTATTAGGTGTACGCGAGATATTATGGTTGATTTTGAGAACAATGTTAATCCAGGGTGTAGGAGATTTCGTACAATCACACCAAATGAGTAGAGATACATGTACACTGCACCTGTGATATCCCTTACGGTTTATATGCTGCTAACAATAGCCGCAGGAATTTTTTATTTTATTCCCTAAACATCAAAGGTTTCTCACAAAAGCCGAACACCGGTTTTCATGCCTAATTATACCAGCTGGCCTAACAAAAAGTCAGTTCTGTGTTTGACAATCACAAGTAAGCTGTCAATTAGTAATTTTATTTTGAGGCCGTTTTCTATTGATAAATGATGATTTAATGTACATGATGGATTATTTTATTATTTTGTTATATTTCTTTTTGCTAAATAGCTAAACTACATACATGTATCTTGATAGCATACTACTACTACTATTAATAATGCAAATGCTATTTGGTGCATAGTACACGTTTTTGTTATGAACCAAGTCTGAGAGCTGAACCTACCTGCCTTCAGAGGTCACCTGGCTACAAAGACCACTTTGACCTTTTCCCATGGGTGGCCACTGTCGACAGGTTTGACTGTATTTCCAATGTGCCAAGTGTTTGAAACTATTTCACATTTTAAAAGCCTATGTAAGGAATCTCTGAGAAGCAGACAGAGGGAGAATATAAACTTTCATTGAGCAAAACATGAGAATTCCAAGACAAATTTTGTAACAAATGAGAAAAGAGCTGAATTAAGTACAATCACACCTGTGTGGATGGTAACCTTTATATAGCAGTCACCTGGTTTAAATGGCCTTTCAAATCCACCAATTTCCTATATAAAAGTCACCTACTTTCTGTGGTCAGGTATTTGCTAACCAAATAATGGTTTCTCACTGCTTTAGGTGGTCACTGGGATATATCAAAGGTTACCACTCTGTGTATGCAAACTAAACTTTTGTTTACTGAGGAAGACATTGTTTAAATCAAAGTACATCAGGTGAATCAATGTGTAAACATTTATTTCACTTGTGCTCAATGTACTCCAGTCACATTGTCACTGTGACTCAAAAGTGTCAATATGTCAAATTCAAAAGCGAGGCAGTTTTTATCATTAACTAGGGGAGAGGGTCGAAGCTAGTTGGGAAAAGCAGTTATGTTGTTGTAGCAGAAATGGGAGTCGCCATTTGTGCCACTGTGACGTACATTTTAATATCTTCATCTATTAGCCTGTGAATTACAGTTACTGCTGGTGAAAAAAAAAGAATCATCTTTGAAGAGAGATACAAGATACATCTCTTTTCATTGGGGCCAGGGGTCATTCAATATTTTTTTAAAAAAAGAAAAAACTTTTCTGCAAAAGTATGCAAGGTTTTGGTTCAAGTGTTACAAACAATAGCCATATAAGGCTTCTTTTCATCTCCTATTTATCACAGGCCTCTCACATAAGTCGACTGTCTTATGATCTCGGCGAGTTGAGCAACTGGTCAATCCCAATATTGTTTGAAGTGTAAATAGCAGTTTCTAAGCCTAATTATACAAGTTGACAGAACAAAGAGTCAGCCCTCTGTTTCACAGTAATCTGTAAGCTGTCAATTAGAAGCGATTTAGTGTTTTGTCATGGTGCACAAAACTAAGATCATTGATTTTTTTATATGAGTCGGTGATGATTTCATTTATAGCATTGATTAAACTGAGCAGGATACAGTAATCGTCTGTGGAACATAACTTTGGGAGAGAACAATATATACATGTATTTTGTTGAATAGTGCACTAAACAAAATCGGTTATTATTAATGATAGTGGTATTCTGTGCATTGTATTTGTTCAAAAACCAAATATGAAAGATGAACCTGCATACAGAGGTCACCTGTGTACAAAGGCCAGTTTGACCTTTTCCCATGGGTGATCGCTATTGACAAGTTTGACTCTACTCAAGGTCCAACACTCCACTTGATTTAATCTCAAGTGAACAGAGAACCGTGTTCTATGAATCCTCACCAAGCTCTAAATCAAAATGCCTTATGTCTTAGCTTTGATGATATTCTCTTGGCTCTCATGGATCAACAACATATGAGCATGACATAATTTACCACAACTCTTTCCTGGTTCTGAGCAAGCAGTTTCACATTCGTCAGCTGGATCAACAATTCTGCCACATTGTTTACATCAACTTCAGCCAGAGGGCTGGATGCTGGGGCATTCAGTAGTTTTTTTAGTGTTGGGATGAAAGCTTCCTCCACCACCTCCTGGTTTGCCCTGAAACATAGGCCAGAATTGACAGTAAATACACCAAGACACACGGAACAAAATCTCAGCAAAACAAGGATTCTATGGAACACTTTTCTTGCTTGAATGAAGTGCCATGATGTAACCACCAGCACCACCCACCCACCCTTGTTATGACTTAAACACAAAATCTTTTACTCAAAATCTTAACACTGAAGAAACACAAAGTCACCACTTGAAAAGTGATAAACTATATCTAACAATGGCAAGATGATTACATCACACACACCAACATTCTAGTTGATGATGGGGAATCATCCCTTAGCATTCTTCAAATAAAGAAGCTAAAAACATGTGCATCTACAGTTCATGTTCTTTTATTTTAACTCATTATTTAAGATATTTGACATTCCATATGTAATTATGCAACTAGTAGTTTGTAGAGGAAGGTGACGTTTTAGGGATTTTTTTTTTTATAGGCAGTTTGCATAGATGATATGTATAAGCTAAAGGCATGTGAATTCTTAAAAGATATAATTATGTTTCAATTTAAAAATAACATTCTTCCTGTATTTAGCTGCTAAGATTTGAACTGTCATTACTGCACATTTTTGACAACTTCAACACCAACTTTATTACCTGAATTTACATGTAGTTCCAGACTCTAATTTGGACAATGATCGGGAATCTCTATTAAAACAGGCTGTATATTTTAAGATTTTAAAATACATCTACATAAAGATCTTCAAAAATGAATAAGAAAATACCTTTATATTCGAACTTGACTGTGCACAAAACTATGTTTCACCTGCAAACAAAGTTGTGCAGAACATGTCTCACCTGCTGAAAAGGTTGTGCAGAACACTACATCTCACCTGCGAAAAAGTGCCAAGATATACCCTCCCTGTACCGGACTTGAAAAATAACTTCAACAAATATCTTAAAACAAAATTTACCCTGACATCACTACTGTCAGCTGCAAAGTGGTAGCTATGTATTGCTATCTGCTAAAATAGCAGGCAAAACAAACAATGCTTCATAACATGAGCCCTAACACTTGACATTTAACATCCTACCTGCCAGCAAAAGCGTAGATTGGAAAGAAAGTTCCCAGACAGTCTCTGAGGTAAGAGTCATCCTCAGTGAGAGGGTTGTACCACAGCAGTATTAAGTGTGACAGAATCTTAGCAGACACCAAACGGCCAGACAGAAGCAATTTGGCCAAACCCTCAGCTGCAACTGTTCTTAACTCAGGACTCTATAAAATAATGAAATGAAAATAATGAGGTAATTATAATAAAGTTCTGTCACAAGGTCAGTCACTGTGCACATCTAATAGTTAGCATTCAATCTGTATGCCTCCATCCTATGCTCCTTGTTTAAGTTACATGGATTTTATTATAAGATAAATTATCCTAATTTTATTTATAAGTAAACCTTACAATGGAAAATTACATAATGTATGAACTTCAGTTGGAGTTTTTAAGGGACTTCATATTTTGCTACATGCTGCATGACGCTGATATTTAGGACATGAAACACAATTCACATGTCCTCTATTGCATAGTTTATAATGTGACAAAAAGTATTTTATTTTTTCTCCCCAAACACCTGAATAAATGGCATGTGATTAATACTCCCTGGCTGCTTATGAAACGTGCTATATGATACTGTGAGTATCGGAGCTGGTGTCAGTGTAAAATATTAACAAGTGCAGTTTTGAACCTTGAGCATGGTATTTTGACCTATGCTACCCAAATCTTGACTCCTATGAACCCCTTCCCGGGCCATCTTTCTCTTCATCATTAGTATTTACATACTTTACGGATAAAAAAAAATGTCTGCCTAAACTTTTTCTTGTGTGCACATCCATTACTTGAAAACATCTTTGTTGGTACTAGTGATAGCCAGATTTGCCAATAATGATCACATTTTTTAGGGAGCAATTCATATCATTTAAAACAAAAAATTTGGCAATTAAAATAGTCAAGGTTTGTTTAGTTGTCTGCTGAGTTTCAGTGCAAAGTCAATGACAGCTGATAGTGTAACTTATTATCGAGGTTAAATTAATGACAAAAGGGACTTCATTTCTGTGGGAACAAAATTACAAAGATATATAATTTAGCATTTAAACAATGAATTATCAGTGGAAATAAAATTTAGAGAAAACAGGAATTATTACATGCAGCACTGGAAGATAATGGGTAATGTCTAAGGTTAAATGAGCAAGATCTGAAATTCCATAGTGCAGCTCTTTTCAGGTGAATCAGATATTCATACAAGTCATGCTTTTTATGGGTAACTTGAGCATATGATAAAACCTTTTTTACAATAATGCAATCATCCATGGAAAAGACCATAGTACAGTGCAGAAAACAAAGCTGGCAAAATCACAAAAGCAAACTGAGATAATCTAATTTATACCAATACATAAGCCTAGTATTTTCTAGTAGTTTTCTTTGTCCCTTTGAAATTTGTGTTCACTAGATTTGGAAGACATGTGGAAACAGTGTCCCCTGCCCTTGGGATCCAAGATGCAACACTACAAAATGAATGCAAAATGAACTAGATCTATTAGCGATGGGTGCATCACAAAGGGCCCCACTCACTGCAATATGCTTCGCAGGGCCTTAAACAAAGGAACTTGCATTGTGAAACCAAAGTTAGCAGAATGGGCACTCATAGGACGTAATTCCTCAAAATGAGGACATGGAATGCTAGAAATCCAACTTATTCAAGGTCTCATCAATATAAAGCAATCGGAAAATTGCTATCATTTCCGTCAATTTGAGAAATAACCTTGGATGTAGTTCTAGTAATACACATAAATTTGATGGATTTGGTGATTTGCCTTTAGCAGAGTGCAGCACACATGTTGTGACAGAAAAGTCTGACAATGTTCCGATTGTGACTTTGTCTCCTTTCATCACCATATTGTGCCATGTGCACAAAAGTAGTTCTGAATATAGTTCTCAATGGCAGCAAATTACATCCAAGGTTTGTTTCTCGACCTGATGGAAATAGCAGAGGATGTTTCGATTGCAATATAAAGGTGCATGAGAAATATGGTTGAAATCAAATATTCCTACCTAAAGTTGTGCTGCCAAAAACAAATAAGGGTCAATCAGGGGCCATAGCTCTTGTAAATGTGGAATGTTGGAAATTAAACTTATTGAAAGTCAAATCAGTCAGCATTCCAATTCAGGACGTAATATATGTACAAAATTTGTGCTGCAATACATTTCTAAAGATGACCAAGTGCATGTATGTACAGAAATCAAATGGCATATATATCAAGTAACCTCTGTACATATCATTTTTGGAATAAACTTGACTATTTTTTGCACACATTTATGAAGTTTACTCCATATGCAAATGTGTGATCATGATCAACCAACTGCTTGCCTCTAGTCTGCCACACTACCTATCAAGTGTCTTGTACACCAAGATACTACACTGAAATCCACCACACCCTGGTAAAGTTATGCTGCAGAAACAAAAGTTAGGAGGACAATCAATCAGTGGGTATAAGTCCTGTAAATGATGTCATGGAACACTGGAATTCAAAATTTGGTTGAAATCCAACATACCTTGGTAAAGTTATGCTATGGAAATCAAAGTCAAGTTGGCGGGCAATCTGGGAACATAACTCCTGTAAATGATGTCATGAAACATTGAAAACAGAACTCATTCAAGGTATCATCAATACTGAGCTGCATACCAAAAAGTACAAAAATCCTTGTGAACGTAAAGTTGTACAAACTAAAGTTAGGAGGATAGGCAATCAATAGCTATAACTCATCTAAAATCCAACAATTCCCAGTTAAGTTTTCTTGTGGAAACAAGAGATAGACAATGTGATTACAATAGAACTTGTCATTTCAGCAAGAAATTTTAATTTCATTAAAGGATCACCTAAATAGACCGTTAGTTGATAATAGATTAAGCAATATCAGAGTTAGGAAACCTTTTCTAGGCTTACTCCTTAAGAATCTTTTTAGTATTTTTTCATTGGAACACTGCTACTAGCTGACACTGTCATGAATATCTATAAGCATAATTGTTTCTATACCCTCATTTATAAAAAGTAAAACAATATAATTATACAGTACCATGACATGGCTTTAAATTACTTCATCTACAGTATCTTCAAAGTCATTCATACTTAGTCATTTCCCATAATCAATTTAAAGGGCTATTCCAGTAAAGTATACTTGGGACTCCAAGAAAGCACTTTTAATGTGCTGTATTGTTTTCATATGAACTCTTTGAGTAGTCAGAGCACTCTGGCATACTTTTAAAAAAAACTTCCCAGAGTACCACGTATGTTTAAATGGAACAGACCTAACATCATGTATTGCCAGCAGCTTCCAAGTAAATGAGGTTTTCAGTGCTGTTGACTAAAATACTAATATATTTTGTGCACTTGCTTGGAAGGATTCAGTTCCACAAATGATGAGTGGCTTCACAAAATTTCAACAAGATTAAACAGACATATGCATCAGGTCATAAATTGCACATTCTGTCAAAAACCAAAGAAGTCTCAGGCATTTGATTTAAGCAAAATGGAATGATCCTTGTCACCTGCACCACCAAACTGTCTATTAGAAGTCAGAAGATTTTGTTGAAGATTTCATATACAAGAACTATGTATTGACAAAGTATACAGGGAAGTAATAAGCATCATGAGTTTTACTCCAGAATTAAAAGTGTGAATGATAACCAAGTGGATGAACAAACAATGGACAAAAACATTAAAAATATTGTAACTGAAGAACTGTGAATAGCAAATGACACATATAGACCAAAAGTCTAATATGTGTACCATACTTCACATATATCTTAGAATGGAGTTTTGCCCCAAAAATGAAAGTGTAGATGGATGGAAGGATGAACAGACATATGGACAAAAACATTAAAAAATATTGAAAACTGAAGAACAGTGAATAGCAAAAGGTATATCTACAACATTAGTCAAATGAGTGTACCAATGTCATAGAGATATCTTATATGGTTTTGGAATTTTGCCCCAGAAACAAAAGTGTGGATAATGGATTGATGGATGGACAAACAAATCAATGAAAATATAAAAATATTGAAAATGATGAATTGTGAATAGCAGAAGGAACATCTGGACCACTAGTCTGATATGTATGCCATGTTTTAAAGAGATACATGTATCTTGAACAGTTTTGAAGTTGTGCTCCAGAAACAGAATTGTGATGGATGGATAGACAAAAACAATTTCTATATCCCCATGCAAGAATCTTGGTGGGGTATAAAAAGCCAAGATTTTTTAGTTCTTAATATCATATGTCAAAATAACTTTAAAATAACGTCCGCTCCACCTATTCCTAAATACTGGTTTCGTATCCAAGTACTTTCCAAAAAAAATTGGACAGTAAATCATACCTTGCAAAAAAGTTATGATGTTATGTTAAACAGATTTTTTTTATTCAAGATATTATGAAGGTGATGGAATGTCAGATTATTGATAAAGTCATGTAACAGTGGGAAACAAGAAGCTGGCCATGGCCTGCATGTCAAGCCCACCCTTGAGCTTCAATAATGAGGGGGAAAAAATCTTTATATCGATGTTCATCTAAAGTGTGGACGGACATATGAAAAGACACACACGAATGCCTACATGATCGTTATCTTGAGCTTCCACCAAGGCAAGCTCGACAAAACCCCTTTCCTACATGCAAGAAACTTAATAAAAACACTTTTTTAGAGCAACCAAATAGGAATAGAAAAGTGCTCATACCTCACTATCTAAAAATGAGCATATGATAGCGACAAGTTTACTGGCCAATGCTGACCGATCATCATCCTTCTTTGGCTGGTTTTCATCCTCTAACATAGCGGTTGTGTTGACACTAGACTGGTTTACTGTCTCCTCAGACTGGTTCTCCTCCTGATCGTGGATGATGTCCAGTCCAAATGTATGAAGCAGGTCAAAGAGAATCTGGAGTGCTGTGATCCGCACTCCATGGACATCAATCTTAGATGCCTGGCAGTAACAAAAGTATAACTCATACAGACAATTTTAAAATGAATGTCAAAGGTTCACATAATACCAGTCTTCCCTGAAAACTGTTCTATGAAATACCTTCACTGTACATGACTTTAAAACATATTCTGCCAAGTATGAGGAATATGCTGATTTATACAATATCTGAAGTCGGTATATGCAATCTTCCATTGATAAACAGGTGATTGCAGGGCAGTTTTGGCTGCCGTTTCATTACCCTTTATACCAATATGACTAGGCAGTCAACAGTACAGAATACTTTTCCCAAATTGTATAAGCACATCATGTTTATGTAATATCTGGGATATTAATGGATTGTCAGATTTAAGGTTCTGCTATGCTTTAATGTGGAAAGGGAATCTAAAAAGATGATGAAACTTGTTTTTTGCTAGATTTCAATTTAGTTCAAAGCTTTTAGTATGGCTTAAGTTCTGCAGTAAAAACTGAGGCTTTATCCAGTAACCGGTTCAAGATGGTGCCATGGGACCCCCAGAAGCCAGATTTTACTAGGTGAAAGTCACACTCTTTAGCCTTGGGTGACAGCCAGCAGTACATAGTTCATGCATCAATAATTACCTAGATTAGCCAATACTGGTGAGGCCTCACATGAAAAGCATGCAGCCCACTCATCTAATTCCTATACTCATTCACCTGTACAATACAGTTAACCTGTTGAGGGTAACATATCACAATATACAATGTAAAGTCATTATTATGGAAAGTTTACCATTGAATAAACATATTTATTCCAACTGCATTGGCCAGAAAAAGCCTTCTGAGTAGGCTAGGATGTATATAGGTCTAGCATAGATTAACCCATGTTAGTAAAGCATAAAATGTAGATCACTGACCTTTTGGTTTTAAGGGTGCAGTCATAACATAGATGCATTAAATCAGGGGTGTCAAACTCATCTGCTATGGCAGGCCAGATTTGATATAAATAATGGTAAATAATAATAATAAATAATGAGCCTGGCGAGCCATATCAGGCCTGTGGGGTATATGTTTGACACCCCTGCATTAAAATATCTAGTTTCATGATTGGAACATAAACAGCACCCATTTAATGAACTTATAGCACAAAATTTCAACAAAGATACTGAAGCAGCATGAAATAAAGTCACAGAGAAATCATTTTGCAAAAATGTTGTAGAACTTATCAAGATGCATCCACTCAGCAAGTTTCATGATTCTTTGCTGGACACTATTATTAAGATGCCAAACTCTGGTCATAAGCTAATTGCAAAAACTCAACCAAATTCATTAAAAGATGAAATACAGGTCACGATAGGCCTGTTTTCTTGTAAGGGTATGGTAGTAACAGAGATGCATATCATCATCAATTTCACAATTCTAGCATGAACAGTACCTGAGAAATGAACATCAAACACAAAATTTAACCCAAATCAGTGAAGCATAAGATATGGACCATAATGACCTACAAATAAAATGAATGAGGTAGGTGCATCCCCAAGTTTCATGATTCTATCATGTAAATAGCATGCCAAAAACCTATGTAGTCATGAAAGTGCAAAATCTTAACCTAAGCCAGGAAAATATGAAACATAAGTGACAGTAACCTTTTGTGGTATGGTTGTAGTAAGAGAAATGTATATAATCATCTAGTTTAATAATTAAAGCATGTACAAAAAAACAACAACATAAAATTGAAGCAAAGTCAGTGAAATGTGAAATATGAGTTACATATTTTGAGTTCAATTTCAAAAATTGCTGTAATGGCCTGAAAATCTAACCAGGTCATCTAGGTACATGCATAAATACAAACATGCCTACTAAATTTCATTTGTCTACATCACATAATTTCTTCCTCAAAACACCCCAAGTCAAATCTCACATCCCTTTACAAGACAGCTTATTTGCATTTCAAGCCATAGGCATAGTCTAGTGTATAAATTTGTATAATATCTTTACAGGTCAGTTTTCTTGTATGATAACAAGTGCATTTTTTCTAAATCACACAAAGTTTTTTTTAACAAATAAGTCCAAGTCCAAAAAATTCTAAATTGTGTAAAAAAAAAAAATGAACTAGATTTGTGTTTGTAAATCGTTATGCCTCCACTGCAGACTCCCTCATAAATGATTCCAACATTTAGAATTTCCTTTTGGATAAATTGCTATAATGGTATGAAAGTCTAATGAAGCCATCCATATATAAACACAATTTAGCCTATTCAATTTCATTTGTGTACCTCCAGTGGTTTAACATAATTGTGCTAATAAGTTTTTGTCCAAAAAGTCCAAAAAATTCAGAACATTGTAAAATTTTAAAAATTGCTGTAATGGCCTGAAAATCTAATCTGGTCAATAACATATAAATACACAAAAAAACCTAGGTTTGTCATACAAGTCCAAGTCCAAAAATATGTATAAAATCAAAACACTGCTGTAATGGCCTGAAAGGCTAATCAGGCCATCTATACATACACATACAAATATGCTTGCCAATTTCGTTAGTCTACATTGCATGTTTGTTTTTTTTTGCACAATCCTATTAACAAATCCTCATGACAGGATTTGGATTTGTTACTGAGATTGCACAAGAGGGGAGGGGGGCATAAAAATTGCTGCAATAGTTTGAAATTCTAATCGGGTTATCTACATATGCATATAAATATGCTAACCAAATTTCATTTGTCCACACTGATTGGCTTTTTCACAATCTTTCAAACAAACTTCTTGGGATGGATGAACAGATATGACTACGCTAAAAGCAGTAGTGACATAAAAGTCTCACAATGGTTTTTCCTCTGAAAAAAGAATTCTACAATGTTATCTGGCCTGCTCCACTGTTGCATCTTACCAAATTAAACCCGAGTCCCTGTAGCCATGCTTCTGCTATCACTGAATAGTGTTCCTCAAAATGAATGATCCCATTAAGTTTCATTACTACAAATGCAAAGTTTGAGAGAAATTAAGCTAAAATTGCCAAAACTTAACAATGACATCTAACACTGCTAACAACAACAATGTTGGAAAAACAATACCTAGGTGTCAACTATTGTATGCTGGTATGACAAAGATGAGACAAAGTTACCTGCATAAAAAGTGGAATGTAGGTGCCAATCAAATCCTTGTCAAGCTGACAGCAGATTCCCAGTGACCTCATAGCCATGTTACGGACATCTGCATCCTCATTCTGAATACCTGGGATGACCTATAGACCAAAGAAAGAAAAACAAAAGGCACACAGTAGTTACATAATAAGAGAGATAATCTTGTTGAGTAATTATTCATGTATATATAACTCATGCCAAGCTGCAAAAAGTGAAGAGTATAATTCAGATCTGCTAATATCAATGAATTAATAGTTAAAACTGCTATAGCAACCACCTGCATATAAGAACATCTGTGTATAAAGAACAAGTTCCATAGGTCCTATTCACACATAAATCTATGCATATTTACCTGTATACACAGATCATCTGCTAAAAAATGCCACTTTTTGATGGCCCACTGAAAAGTCTTTCATGTATACGCAGGTTTGAGTTTATGCTGTTTGCTCTATCCTGGAAATCAAAAACTTTGGAGACTGAGTTATAGCTTGAGAATTTGTATGACCCAATCCAATTGAAAAAAAATTTCACATTTGTAACATCACATTTGATTGGCTGAAAATGAAAACTCAAAGCTCAGAGTTTTTTTAATAATCTCCAGGTCTCATCTGCAAGCACATTATGATGTGATGGCAGATATATAGGTCTAGGCTGTTTACAACTGAGTTTCCACACTAAGTGGACCTGATATTGCTCACCTGGATTACATAACTGATTAAGCAGGCTTATGTGGTATTATACAAACACAATTCTATGTAAACTATCTCTAAAACTTTATATCATGTTGGTTTTACCTATTTTACTATAGTCTGATAAAAACTGTTTCCAAAGATAAAAGCACAATTAATTTAGTTTAAACATATTTTATTTCATACATTTGTAATTGGTGATTACAAGTACAGTATAGAAGGTAAAGGATTAGAATGAAAGCCAGTGGCTAATAATGTTCTTCTCCTTTTACGATATAAAAATTGCAAAAAATATATATAAATATATGATGGACGATATTAAGTTTTAATGACAAAAAGTTAAAATTATTGATCAGCTAAAGTGAAGAATCTCTTGCTTAAACATTAGCATTTAGCCAATATATATAAAGCAAGAGGATGAACAACAAGGGAGTAGGTGAGAGACAAGGATAATAAAAAAAAGAAAGCAGTCATTAATTTACATAGTCTCTTGCTCTCAATTGAATTCATCCAAGGTCTTGATAATATCAACCTAATTTATCAAAACTAGAGAAATATAGCCTTGAGATATAGAGAGGTTAGGAGATTAGCCAATCAGATGCAATATGATCTTATTAATATGTGAAGCTCTCACTTATTACAGAACCTAAGACATGGATGATATAAACTTCTTTACGAAGCTGGAGCGAAATCCAATCTAAATTCAGTTTCCAGAGTGGTTACATGTTCAGCCAATTAGATACAAGATTACTTCATAAATATGTGTAAATCCTGCTCATAATCAAACTCAACCAACAACTTGATGATATAAAACTTGAACAAGCTGGATCAAAATCTGATCAGAGATATAGCTGCTGGTGTTGACAAGCTCAGGCAATCAGCTGTAATATCATGTCATAAATGACTGGATCTTACTTATAATCATATTCAAATGAGATCTTGATGATATAAGCCTACTTACCATGTCTGATTAAAATCCTATAGAATTCGCTAGAGTGGTAAAAAAAACTCGGCCAATCATATGCAAGATCACTTCATAAATATGCATAGGTTTTGCCTCTTAATGATATATGTCTATATACCAAGTTTTATTAAAACGGGGAAAGAAATACCTTCTCTTGAGCAATAAGAAACTCCATCAATCTGATGTAAGATCACCTCATTAATTAGCAACAATGTCACAAACTGAGGCTACAAAGTGATCCTATAGTTGTTAATGGAGCAACAAAATTAGAGTCCAAGTTACCAAACAGTTTGTCTCTTCTTACAAAGCATGAGTGTCTATATGATATGGAACTTTTTCTGCCTGTGTGTCATGCTCATCCAATCAGATGCAGAGATGCTGCCAGGATTTTATCCAAAAGGGGGAGCTCCCCCCTTGTCACCAAATAAAGGGGGGAGTAGGAAAGAAAGAGGGGGAGGAGGAAACGGCCATAGTTCAATATTTACCTAACACATAAATAGCCGTCTCTTTCTTTCTTCCTGATCCACTCTGTTAGAGCTCTATTGAAATCATAATCCTCAAAAGATGTCTCCTCTAGTTGTATAAGCATTACTCTGTCGAGTGTTTCTGAGCTTAATCTGTTCTTTATCTGTGTATGAATTTTGTTCTGTGCTGAGAACTCTCTTTCACAATCTGCTTTCTGAAGGAACATATGCATAGCTAGCTAAGCCAGCTTGAACAAGTTGGGAAACTGTTCTATATGGTTATGTACAATTTCCCACAGTTCATAGGTACTGTCACTTGAATATCTCTGCTCCAAAATAAGATTTTTCACTAACAGAAACTCTGCCAAACTTTCACTTTCTTAAATCAGTCCTTTGCTGACAACTATGCCAGATTTCTTATCTGTTCCATAATGCTGTATAAGGGTTTTAAGTCCATCAATGCCATAGTCTGCTTGTTCAGACAGAGGTATTTTGATCAAATAAATATCCTTACTTTTTAATTTCTTTTTAGATTCTTATTTATTCAATTTTAATGTTAACCCTTTGAGTGCTATATAGTTTTGTAGCATAAGATCCCTCAGTGCAGAATTGTTCGAGGAATGAAAACTCCGCTCTACTTTTAAATTACCCGTATTTTAATCAGGCTTGGTGTTCTGCCTTTTCAACATTTAATTTCAAAGTACCGCAGAATTGGGGGCTGATCGGCATGCCATCTGTTTATGTCCATCCAGCATGTACATCGGACTCATATTCAACATTATTTTCAAGTTAAAAGTCACTCACTGGTATTCCAGTAACACTTTCCGAGCTCAAATAACTTCATATATTTCAAAACTTTAAAAAGAATTGTCATCATCACTATCATCAACCAGTATTTGCTGAACAAAATCTTCATCTGAAGATGAACCATGTTGGGAGTCAGCCATTTTGGGTTTTCTAGGTGGCCCTTATTTTAAACAAGCATTTATAAAACTTCCTTGATGAATGCAAAGTTTACACGACAGAATGCGTGTTCCAGGGCCCAATGTGCCAATCAAATTTAGTTTAACAACCATTCATGTCAAACCGAAGTACTCAGATATGTAAACAATTGCCTACCAAAAAAAAAAAAGAAAAAAAGACATGTCAGGACAAGCGCTACAAGAGCCCTACTGACGATGCGACTTCAAGGATTAATAGTTAAATAAAAATTGTATACTGCGCAGAGTACATTTTTATATGCATGACTTTAAACTAATTTGCAGGAGTTCTTGCGCATCACTGCTTTCCAAGTGTGTGAATTAGTACAAATTTTGCGCGATTCAGGCACTTCTGTGTCCAGGCAGTATCTCTGTAGATGCTGTATTCCAAATGGTGGCCTATTATGCATTGATTGTTTAGAGGGCACATAGCGTCGTTTTTGGTAAGACCTTCTACTTATTTTTAGCTGAAATAAACTAAAGAGACTTCAGTCTGTAATAGTATGTATGCTTTGTTATGAACATGTGGGAAATAACACCCGGGTGTGAAACACATCCATCTGCTCTGTTGATATATATAGGATCCAATTAGTACCCTGTTGACAAGGAGGTTGGGTACTAATATTAGTACTATTCATTAATATGTGTCGATCTTGCTCATAATAAAATTCATTGGATATCTTGATGATATAAGCCATATTTCCAAATTTTATAAAAATGTGATAATAAATATTGTTAAAATGTTGACAAGCTCAGCCAATTAGATGAATGATAACTTCATTACAATTTGTAGATCATCTGAAATTTTGATGATTTAAGTCTATTGACAAAGCTTAATCAAAATCAAATCAGAAACACAGTTTCTAGAGTGGTAATAAGCTCAGCCGATCAGATGCTAGAGTACCTCATTAACATGCAAGGATCTCACTATCAAACTCATGCAAAATCTTGATCATATACGTCTATATTTAAAGTCTGACCAAAATCAGATTAGAAATATGACTTCTAGAATGGTTACATACTCAGCCAACAAGATCAGCTCATTAATATGCATTAATCTTCCTAATCATAATCAAAATCATCCAAGATCTTGATAATATAAACCCATATTCCAAGTTTGATCAAAATTGGATCAGAAATAGATGCAAGATCATCACCTCCATAATATGTGTGAATCTTGCTACTTATCAAAGTCCGAGATCTGTATAATGTATGCCTAAGTTCCAAGTTTGATCCCTATACATACATATCATCTATTTTTAGTAATGGTGGCCATATTTGATCGAGGATCAGCATCATTTTTATCAACTTGAAAGGTCTTCATGTCAGGGTGCTTCTGTCGAATATGATCAAATTCTGTTGAGCAGTTTTTAGAAGAAATTGTTTCAAGGGTTTTCTACATTTAATAATGGTTGCCATGTTTGATGATGCATTAGTATCATTTGTACATTAGCCAGGATGGTTGAAATGGTTCAGCTGTTTTAATGGATGACACACAATGCCAGATGGACATTGGACCAAAAGATAAACTCACACAGTCTCATGACCAGGTGAGCTAAAAATATGTGACGCTGATGATCAGTGATTATGACTCTTGACCACTCTTGCAATGGCAGTGATGTCTCTAATGATAAACTAAAAACTCCAGCCAGTGACCTGAAAAAAAAACAACCTTACCGTGTGAGCTTATGTGGCTAAAGACTACTGGGGGTATAGCGAAAACAAGATTTTAATGCATTTTATATTTGTATTTGTTTTTCAGCATGATTAAATTTACATAACTTAGTGATTACATTAATCACCAATCCTTTTTTGAAATTGTTGAAATTTTGTCAGAAAAATCTGGGCCAATGTCTTGTGGAGGGCCAGCTTCTTGTAAATTACTGGTCCTGTCAGTAAGTTTTGCAGTTAATTTTGAACACTGGCTAGAATTTTTCTAGATGATGACATAGAAGGCTAAAAATCAACACTTTCAAAATCTGATAAATATATAGCTGCATATAAAATTGTATTAAATCCAACAATTCCCATAAAAACTATCTTGCAGAAACCAAACTGTTGACGGATGGACAGATGTGATTACTACAGAGCTCAAGCAGGGCCTTAAAGATAAAAGTATTTCCTACTGAAGAAGATTTTGGTCATTTTTGTGTTATAAAAGGGAGTTCCAGCAAAGTACCTGGGTTTCCAGAAGTGTATGTAATACAGGGTTCATGGAGATGAGAGACAACTCTTCCAGCATCTCAGCAATCATTGTCTGGCACTTCAACACAGTGGGTTGGTCATTCTGAAAAACATACACAGACAAAAATGTAAGCTTGATAGCACATCCTGAGGATGGTCCATTATCTAGCAGGAATATATTTTTTTTACTTTCTTCAAAATTAATCATTAAGGTTTTCTGGCTGACTTGTCTAATTTATCTATCTTTATATACTGCTACTCACCAAGATTTTTGCAGTTTCATTGATGCTAACTTATAACCATGCTTATCAGGAATCCTAGTGTAAAATGTTCGGAATCTAGACAGCCCATCTGGAATGGGTAATATGATCTTTAGAGTAACAAACTTCTGTACAAGCATACTGCATCTTCCTATGAGCCTATACATATCTGTACACAGTAACAATTAGAGTCCAATGAGAATAAATTCAAGCACCTTAACATTCCTTTTACATTTTGGCAAAAACAATAACCATAAATATTATTTTTCCTCATGAATTATCTCAATCTATCTTTTCTCTATTGACAGTCTAATTGACTGGTTTCTTGCTACTAACATTGCTTTTACCTCTCTAATTCAGCCAGCATATTAATGCAAAAACTGTCAAATTTAACCCTTGTGAGTGGCCACACCATGGGGTTTACAGATAGAAATCTCACAAATATTTGTTGATTTCAAAATTCAACACAGTCATTTGTTCCAACATGCCGATAAAGTAACTAACTTTAATCCATGAAAAGAGGTAAGTAATCCAATTATCCTTACTGCTGTGTGTTCCTTAGTTGTTAGGTTCTGTCACTTTAATAATTACTGACTATTATTACTACAGATAATTATCAAGATGACAAAAGCTAACTGCTGAGAAGCACAGTATTGTTCAGCTCAAGTCAGTGTGACATCTGGTTGTCATAAAGTAAAAATGGTATGTAAGCTGTTGTGGCTTCTCTCTCATAAATTACAAAATGTACTTGAAATGGTACCAGACTACAACCAGTCAGTCACATGATAAGCTCACTTCCTTTGTAAACACAGATCATTTAATGTAATAACTATAAATTGTCAATGAAGGAATAAGTTGTTGCAAAAAGTGCAAAATGTCATCAGACATTCTCAGTTTAGAATGAAAAGTGAAAACAATTCAACTAATGAAATGAGGGAGATTCTTTTGATCACTGCTGATAAATTTCATGTCAGAAAGATTCAAATAAACATTGACAATTACGCATTCTACAGCAGTGGAAAAATGGAATGGACAAACAATATTAATTACAGCCAGAAGTTTGTGCCCCGATTTTATTGACAAGGAAGTTCTGCACCACAACTGATTATTATTCATAATTATTTGATGCTAGGCAGTGAATTACTGGATTTTCCGAGTGAAATAATTGTGATATTTCACTGCAGTGAAAAAATATGACATTTTTTCACTGGCCGTCAATAGACATTGCTAACATTATAATTAAGAAATTTCAAATTTTTTTGTAACACGCATGCGTAGTGTAAAGGTTTAGATGGCTACTTCACATTCAGGCAAACCGGGTTAAAACCCAGCAATGGGCAATTATTTTTTTTTCCATTTTCTTTTTATCTGCTGTTTTACCTTGAATTGGGAAGGAGCATCATGTAACTACTGATATTTTATGTGCAAATATACACAAAACAGAGCAGAACATAAATGGTAAACTGCTGACATTATCGCGCGGGATGCAGTAAGAAATCAGCTACTTCAGTGTGTTATACAAATTGCTAGACAATATGCTTGAGCATAAAATAAAAAGAATATTAGCTTGCTCCGAGTGAATAATGGATATATTTCATTTAGTTGGTGAAAAAATTAATTATTTTCACTTGTGGCTTCGCCACTCGTGAAATTACTGAGGTTTTCACCCACTCGATGAAATATATCCTTTATTCACTCGTTTCAAGCAAATATCCTCTCTTTATTTTAAGTAACATTGATATGTTTTATCACATTGATTCCATAACATGCCTGTGATTTTTAAATGAAAATAATAATATTTAAAAATTAGTTATGCCTTTCATACTTTATATGTAATTATCACTCACATCTGTGTGATCCCCCTCTAGAAAGGCTACCCCTCCTTAAAAGGACACTTTCCTGCTGCAGAAGTGATGGTCTTGTAAGAGGTGGCCACCATTGTATTTTCCTTGAGCTGTTATTTTAGTCCTAGTTTACAAGGTTTTACAAACCCCCTCCCACAAACAGTATCCATACATGTACCTTCTCTGTCTTGACTTCTTGTGTCTTTGGTTCTGCAGCATCAAGAAGCTCAGTTCTCTCGGCCTCAAGTTTAGACACCTGCATTTTTATCTCACCAGCACGTGCAAACTCCTGTTTCTTCACGCAATCATCCAACTCTTCACGCAACTGGTTCAGTTTCACACGAACACCTGCAATCTGTAGGTTGAGAGTGACTTTGTAAGAAACTTATCAATCACAAAACAAATACTTTTAGCTTGTAAACCTCGAGTCAAGAGCAAATTATTCATTCTGACATTAATTTTTGCAAAGGAAGGAAAGTGATAAAATAATGACATATATCCTATGATATGTCAAAATGAAATATTTAGCATACCATATTGCATGTAATTTTTTGCACCCTTTAATTTTTCATACACTTGAGTCATAAAAGTCATAATTACCATATATACTTGCGGATAAGCAGATACCAACTGCATAGACCCAGATCTGCCATCGCATAATGCGCCAACAGATCTGGGTCTATGCAGTTTGCAAGAACTAATCAGTAGAACAAACAACATAGACCCTGATCTGCTGGCGCATTATGTGACGGCAGATCAGGGTCTATGTTGTTTGCATTTGGACTCGGACTATACGCAACTATATACGGTACATTAAACTGAAATTACTAAAATAACTTTGTCCATTTTGTACATCTAACTCATCAGGTACAGTCGTCCATATATGTTTGCTTTGGAAATATGTTCTTTTCTTTTTATTCCCATGCTGATAATCCATCGAAAATAGATTATCATTAATTAATAACACCCAATTGAGACTGTGGCAATATCAACACCTGGGAACATGTGAGGTGTTTTCTGTGATGATTAATCCTATTAATAGCCAATTTACACTGGACATTGACCTTATTCAAAATAAGGCAAGGATGCAGTCTATTTCAGGATAACTTGATCAGAGTATCAAATGTAAAATTAGCCCATTGAATCAGAGGGGTAAAGCAGAGGGTGCTGTGCTCAATTTTTGCAAGTTCACAGGCCATCATTCTCGAGAACTAAAATGGACTGTAACACAGGCTAGATTATTATGTACACATGAGCTTTGTGTTGCAGAAGTCCAAGAAACTTGTAAGTGAAAACAATGAGATACATAATCATAACCTAAGGGACCCACCATTTAATTTTTGGGGGTGCAGAATGTCCTGGTGGTGGTGGTGTTGGGGGGTTGGAGGGTTAACCTGGGATTTTTTAAGAAAAAAAATTCCGATTCTTAAATAGCTTGAAAAAATATTCTTGCTCTGATTTACAGCAACAACAAAATTGATTATATTAGTTTAAAGAAAAAAAATTGATTATCTTCAGGTAAAAAAAAATCATGGCTGGAAAAAAATCCCAGCCCTTCACCCCCCCCCCCCCCAAATGTAATGGTCTCTAATGAAATAGACTGATCTTCTTTATAGAGCCCACATTATATCCCACCTTTATTCCTTAAACCCAACTCTCTCTTAAGGCAATTAATGCTGTTTACCAATTAACATTTATTCTGAATGAGTTTTTTTCACATGAGCTTTTTGGTATATATTTTCAGTCTTTCCTTGTTTTATTTCATGATGCTAATTTACATCAATATATACGGTATAGTATAATGCCAGGTGTTTATTCATGCAAGTTTCTTAACCAGTGATGCCTTTGTACTCGCTGACAGAAGTGTTAGATCTTTGAATTTAAAGTAACAACTAGCAAGAGCAAAGATCAGACCAAATGCCGCATAACTACAGGAAGTGTAACCGCACGTATGGACCAAGATCTTTGGTGGGAATAAAGATGTTATTTTACATGCAGAGAAAACAACACAACATTCTAAATGATAATTCTTGGGATTTAAACTAATTGGAATTTATATGGATATAAATATTGTGAATATTTAAATATAAATTATATATCTTTGAAACTGAAGGAGTATGATGTATTTTTTGTATAATTTTCATTTACTATTACTGTTTTCTCTTTGAAAAAACCTCAGCTAAACAGGGGTAGTAAGGCACATTAAACAAAATGGCATGAAGAAGGGCTGAAATTCTCTCTCTCTCATTGGGGCATATTTTATTTCAGTCATGAAGTGTAAAAATAAAAATGTGTGATTGAAGACCTATGTCCGTGTCATAGTTATTTGTTTTCAAGCTTATCTATTCCAATACACACTTATGTAAGAAAATTTATAAAAAAAATTGTACTAGTGCATGCTGCTTGAAAGCAATCACGTCTGATGCACATAAATTTAATACTGACGATCGCGTAGATAGACCTCCTCAGTGTCGAGTCCTTTATTTTTGGTCATCAATCCCTTCCCCAAAATGATAATAATTTTTTTTTATACATTATTTTTCATACTTTGGAAAAAATATATACAAATTTTATGAATGAAAAAATACATGAAATATGGTACTGACCGTCAGGCTGGGATTTGGAGGTGGATGTATTTTTGTTTTTGTTTTTCTTTTCAATAGAAATTACTTATTTACATACTTACCTTTGTGTTCCATGCATAACAGTATTTCAATCATAATATCTTGATTTTACATCATTATATTATCCAACCAATCAGAAACCACTATTTGGGTATGCTTGATAAAACCGAGTAAATCACATGAATTTACTCACTTTATCCATGAATAGCAGGGCTGATTTGAAGAAAAATAGTGAACTAAATGAAAAAGAAGGGAAAAACAGGGCTACCTGAAAGCTTGATTAGGTCATAGTGACCTAAATTTGGTATAAATGAGTCGCACTCCTTGAGATAAAGTCACATATTAGTTTTTATGTGTAGGTGAAAATAGCATCCAAGATACTGTGAGTGAATGAACACATAACAAAGAAATGAACACAAATCAATATGAATGAACAAATTAACTATACAGTTTCCACACCTTTAGAAACAATAAAAAATGCCAGGTCTTTTCCAGGTTTTTTACTGGATGAAAATACTTCAAGGTTTACTTATGGCCCTTACTGAATAAAATCAACAACATTGTGGCACAAAAAACATGCATTTTTAAAATAAAATTCTTCTGTTTTGAGACTTTCTCATAACATCCAAGTTCCAACCTGAATTAGACATCTAATCATGCACTAAAACATAGAATGCATCATTAGAAACATGTATAGCTGTAATGAAACCAACATAACTGTGCATATACATCATCTGAATTGTACAGGATAAATATACAACTTTTTAATAATCTGCTTAACTGCATACTGTCTGGGATGAAGTAATAACTAGGATTGAACAACTGATGGAGTTTCTGTTTCTTTTCAGCTTTTTTAATTCAGAAGAAATTAGAATAATCAGTCATAAATCAAGACAGCAACTAGAAGGGATTTGTTTTCTAAAACAAACTTGTCTCACCCCATCCCCACCATGATAACTGATATCATTCTGTGACACCGGCACCTGACAACAGAAAATTAGGATAAGCTTGGCATTTGTCCAAAAGATGGACCAGGAGGCTAAAATATTGAATTGTGTTTGTAAAAGCAGTGTAGACCTAATAAGTTTAGTTATAATAATTCATTAATGTATACAAACTGCTATTGTAACATGAAAATCTAATCTAGTCATCTACATGTGCCTATAAAAACGCATGCCAAATTGTATTTCTCTACCTTAAATATTTTGTTTGTTTTTTTCTAAACTGTGCTGTCAAAAAAAGTCCAAGTCCAAAAAGTTCAAAATGTCTATAAAAAAAATTGCTATATTGGCCAGAAAATGTAAACAGTTTATTTACATAATAATGCAACTAAGTCTACCAAATTTAATTTGTCTACCTCAAGTGATTTTTGCCACATCATGTTTACAAGGTTTTTGTCAATAATGTACAAGTACAAAAAACTTCAACAATCTGTGAAAAAAAAGAGAAGGAAAAACTGATATAATAGAATGAAAATCTTATCAGGTCATCTGCATATTCATATACTAGTAAATAAGCAAATCCACATTTTATTTGTCAACCTAGAGTAATTTTTGCTTACATGTGCTTAAAAATTTTGTTGTCAAAAAGAAAAAGTAAACTAAAGGTGCAAAAATGTGCAAAAGAATTTGTAAAATAAGGTCAGTCAGCAAACCTAATCAAGTCTTGGGACACATGCAAGTATCTTAATTGCAAATTTGGTCTGGTTTGGATCAGTTTTTCTTTCTTACAAGAAAGTGTCATGGACAGACAGACAGAAAACAAAAAACCAATATGTATCCCTCATCTGAGGGGAAGGAGTCATAACTAGGATTGTCACATTTACAAAAAGTGGAAATGTTTACATGACAGATACATGAAACTATCTTGTTTAAATGTGACTCATAAAAATTTAACAAAAAGAGGATTTTGTAAGCATTAAAATTTGTGATAAGATAATGTACCATCTTATTTAATGAAGAATATGCATATTTTGAACTAAATGTTGAGAGAGAGAGAAAAATAATACAACATAACAGCAAGCTACCTGCAAGCTGTTCAGTCATCAGAAACATACTAACTGACAACTTCAGTTAGCTCCCAGGTATGCAATACTTTTTGTAAACATTAATTTTAACTAGATTTAGCTGCCAAAATCAATATGGGATACTTTAGTAACACCAAGAACTTGCTTTTCTACACTCAGCTCAATGCTTATCCGACTGATAAATCCAATCATGAATGTCTCTTGTGACATACATATACACCCAGGGTTACATGTACACAGCCTACTCCAAAAAGAGTAACAGCACTGCCTACAATAACAACGTGCTTCAAAATGGAGGACATCACAAAGTGTTAAAATAGCACATAATCCAAACAAAAAGTTGAACAGGAAAGCCAACCGTTATACAACTTTTAAGTTAAGTTTCATTATCTCTTAACTTTCGCTCAGAAATAGTGATTTTGCATGCTTGAAAATAAGCACTTTCCATGAAACCTAACACTGAAGGTTAACGATTTCATAAATGATTTGAAACTGCCCCCCGTGTACTGTTCTTAGTACTCTTGTATAAATTTTCCTGTTTATATAGGTCACTTTCACCACTTTATTTTCACACGACTTATATTACACACTTTTTTGCTGTTATTCTTTGCTCAAGGCTTGGAGAGAATTGTTTGGACATGTGTCTTAGTAGTCATTTCCACATTTTCCAAAATATACTAATTTAACTGATTGGACATGGTATCGACCAAGAGTTGCATGCATAATTTTATACAGCGACTGAATTAAGTTTTACAACTTATGAAAATTATGGTATATTAACTCAACACATTAAATTTGGTGTTAGTTAAATTATGATTTAAATGCATCTATTTTGGCCACTAAATTTATATGAAGTGTCTTCTGAAAATTCCCTGCTTTTCCCTGACTTTGACCAATTTTTAAAAAAACACAGGGCTTTTCCCAGTTGGGAACAAATTTTCACAGTAGCATGTGAACACTTTAACAAGCAAAACACTACCAACTTCACTGGTAAGATGATAATAAAACAGATTAAGTTATGACCTGGACATCGATTTGTCTCTTCCACTGAGCGTCAATCTCTGCCTCAATCATTGTAATTGGCTCCCGTATTTCTGACACAGTCTCTGCAAAGTATGAGACCATGACTTCTGTTCTACCCTTGACTTCACAGATCCTGTGAATGATGTCCTTCACAAGTCGATGACTCACATGGTCACTCATCAGCATCCAGTGCAGCACCTCTTCCATAGCTTTCCTTTTAAATTCAAAGCTATATTTATTACATGGCACCAATGATATACGGTTTCAAAGCTATATTTATTACATGGCACCAATGATATACGGTTTCAAAGCTATATTTATTACATGGCACCAATGATATACGGTTTCAAAGCTATATTTATTACATGGCACCAATGATATACGGTTTCAAAGCTATATTTATTACATGGCACCAATGATATACGGTTTCAAAGCTATATTTATTACATGGCACCAATGATATACGGTTTCAAAGCTGTATTTATTACATGGCACCAATGATATACGGTTTCAAAGCTTTATTTATTACATGGCACCAATAATATACGGTTTCAAAGCTATATTTATTACATGGCACCAATGATATACGGTTTCAGAAAATGTTTAAACACGTGTAATATTACTCACAAATTTATGCAAAATATGAGTGAAATGTCCAATGCATAAAAATGTAACTCTCCAATATACATTTTTTTAAGAAAACAATGTATAGGTTATATTTTGTTTTGTGATAAACAGAATCTAACATGCTTATTTCATGTGAAATTTTTAAAAATTGTTTAATAATTTCAATGTTGTGATTTCTAAAGCTCTCTAAACTGTACTCATAAAAACAATCTTTTCTTTTCAAAATGTTTTCATAATGTTCCTATCAAAGAACTTATGTAACATTATCTAGTTAAAGTCACAGAGTATTCAGAAGCTGACATCATTCGTCAATGTATAAATTGTAACTAGGCATTCACAACTCCCACTTCCCATTCCCTGGGGCAAATTAATTGTCACATGAACAAGCAAATATTCAAATATATACTACTTGTTGGGAGAGATGAAATCTGTTACTATGTATTAGGTAACTTCTGTACATATGAAGATCTGCATGCAAACAGCCAATGAATTTATGTAATAAAAAAATAAAAAAATTGAGATGAATTAAATGTAATTTTGAAATCACATGTATTGTAATCCTGAAAGAGTAATGCTGTTTTGTGGCTCTTACTTATGATGTTAAGGCAGAAAAGTGAAAATTTGTATGGACAAATAAAGATCTGAAATTCATTTGCTCTTAGCAAGAAAACTTTCAATACATTTTGAAGGTCTGATGATGCAAGTTTCATTCAGGTCCTTTATTTGCTTTCCATGTACCAGCAAAGAAGAATTTATAATTAAATATTGTATAATTTAGGCTTGGAAACAGCTGTTCATGCTTCAAAAACAATATCTGGATTAACCAGTTGCTCAACTCACCGAGATCAAAAGACTGTCGGCTTATGTTAGAGGACTGTGATTAACAAGGAATCAAAAAAGAAGCCATATATGACTATTCTTCGTGACCCACAAACTCAAATTTCGCTTGCCTTTACAGACAAGTTTTAAATACTGAATGACCCCTGACCCTAATGAAAAGGGATGCAACTTGTATCTCTTCTCAAAGATGAACCTTTTCATCAGAGACAGCTTTAATTCACAGGCAAATAGATGATCTAACTATACATGTCACACTGGCAAAAAATGTGACGTCCATTTCTGCTGCGATAACATTGCTTTTCCCACCATCGAGCAAAGAAATTGCTTCAACCCTCTCCCCTAATGATAAAAACTGCCTCACTTTTGAATTTGACATATTGACACATCTGAGTTATATTGACAACGTGACTGGAGTACGGTGAGTAAAAGTGAGATAAGAAATGTTTGCACATCGATTCATATGATATGCCTTTATCTAAACAATGCCTTCATCATGAAACAAAAGTTTAGTGTGCATAGACTAAACAGTCACTGTAAATACGCTCCAGTGACCACTTAAGGCAGGGAGAAACCACTGCACGGTTGGGAAACACCTGGTGTCTGACCGCACAAAGCAGGTGACTGTTACACATGACAAGGGGTGAAACGAAACACCTGTGCCACATATCGATACGATTCACAGCCTACGATATGATACATTATCGATTCTCAGTTTAAAGAATAAAAAGGCAAACGACTAAAAATTATTCATGACTGCTGATGATTAAAGTAACTTATATAGGGTAAGTATCGTTTTGTATTGATTCTTCACCTCTTGTATCGATATGTGTATCGATATGGCAAAAGTATCGATGCATCAATATATCGATGAATCGTTTCACCCCTACACATGACATTTATAAAAAAAATCTGCCAGAGGTAAATTAGAATGAATGCTGTGACCAGGTGACCGCTATGTAAAAGGTGACTGTTTGAACAGGTTTGACTATATATATATTCCATATTTGTTTAAGGATGTGGGTAAATAAAAATAGTATGAATTTATGAAAAGCAATTAAACTGTTTGAAGTTTCCAAAACTTCACCAAAAATTGACCAAGTCCAAAAGATTTACATTAAGTTTTGAACTATCCCCTTAAAAATGTTACTGTAAAGTTGAGGTTACTCACCCATGACATTAGTGACCACTATGGTTTAAATAGATGACCATTATGATGTGAAGACACATATGCATGTGCTCTCACTTACATTAGGGGTTGTTTCAAAATATCTTTATATTGTTCTGGACTGTCATGTTTTAGTGATCTTTAAGAAACTAAAAAAATTAAATTGTTTGTTCCAGTGGCAGTTGATTAAATACCTGTACCTATTTGCAATTATCATAATGTAATCTAGACACTCCAATCAGTTTTAATTAATTACAACATATAGGTTCTGCCATGCTTATTTGAAGTCATATGGCTTAAAATAAATGGTGAAATGACCAAAACAGGCACACAAACCTTAAACACCCTGCTCCACATCACAGCGACCATACCTGAATTAATTTTGCTACGAACATTCATGCAGAGTGTAATCGATTTTCAACATAAAATTGAAAAAAGTAGGGATAATAGGGCTATTTTGGAAAAAATTGGAATAGGGAGTCAGACAAAAAAGTAGGAAAATGTAGGAAAAATAGAAAAACAAAGGCTGCTGGAAAGACTGTGAGCAATATAGCACATGTGTAATATGTACGTTGTCCAATGAAAAAGAGGATGATATTCCATATGTTGGCTGTGAATAAGGAGTCAGACTAGGATCATGTTCTTTTCAAATCTGGCCCTCCAATTAAATAGGAGGGAATTATTAGCTTGGACTGGGGACATTGAGTTCTGGAAATGTAAAGCAATGCAATAGTAGCAGGTATGGTATTACTGCTATTAAATTCCAGTTTTATCACACCCCCCCCCTGCTTTTTAAGATTACTTCCTAGAAGTGCTTACCTGCTAGCCATATCAGCCAAATCCATGAAGCTTCCTATCTGCAGCAGTTGTTGTATGATAAACTCACGGCTCAGAGTCAGCTCAATGTCGTCACAGCTCTTCAGCCCACAAACATACCTTCAATTGATCAGACATTAAATATCTAGTTGTATCACATCTGTATTAACATCATAATCAGGGATTATCTTTGACCCAATACGGAAAGCCCCTGACACAAGTAAATGTGAAGAAAAAAAGCAACAAGAGTACCATAAACGGTATATTATATGCCCACCCTTGTTTAATAGTCCTCTATGATGGCAAGCACAAGCGATCCACAAAATTTGGCAACTGTTGCTAGTGGGCAACTCCTTTTTTTGTGCAGAAATTATATTGATCAGAAAGAATGAGATGGTCAACACCATAATATAGCAAGTATATAACAACTACTTGAGACTTCTCAATGTTTGAAAAGTACAACAGCATTAGAACTTTATATGAGACTCAGTGCTGAATTTCAAAGACCCCCCCCCCCCCCGCATCATTTTGTAATAACTGACAGTGGCATAACACTTGGCAACAAGAATAGTCTTTGAGTAACTAAGACAAATACATGTAACTGTTCATAGCTGATTTTGTTTACTATCTGCAGTGTATGACTGACTGATTCATATCGAAAACAGCTGTTTCATTGATTTCTTCAATTTATTGAACATAATTTTTTTTGCCAAGTTGAGTGCTTGCTGGAATTTTAAAATTTCGTATTGAACTGATACAGTTAAGAATGATTATAGGTTGTTGTATCGGTATGTAAAATTTATCTCTACCTGGCCCAGTTTATCAATATACAAATGCATCCCTTGTTTTCATTAGATATGAAATTCAAGAAAATCACGCATGAAACCTACATTCAGTACTCTAAAACTTTTTTCATCAATTTCAAGAATAAAATCCTTCCCATAAGACATATATGAAATGCAGATGACAGATACAAGAACAAGACAAAAATGCTAAACCTTCTAAGTACAGGTCTTTTTTCATGATAGAAACGCACAACAAAAACAAAAGAGCATCACAAGTAGCCATGATACACCCAGTGTTTGAAGTAAATATGCTATAATTTAGCATGTAAAATCTGCCAATCATATGAAGCAAACTGCTTTGACCTTAACCTTTGATCACAGCACCTGAATCTGACAGTCAGTACACAGTAATGCCACATACTTCAGTAATCATATTGCTCATGTGACATGTGATTAAAGATGAATAGACAGCACTATGATACAATATATATATGACTTATCAACAAAGGAAATTAACCCATAAATTCAGACAATCTCTGAATAAAAAACTAGCAATGTGTCCATATAAATATGAATCCCCCCACACACATGGTGCAGTCGAAGAAAGGTTGGTTCTATATGCATGGAAAAAGTTATAGGTCAAAAAGGGGATCATAACTTGATCACATTTTGTCAGAAAATATTGAAAATCAAACTTGACCTATGTCTTTGCAATATAAAGTCTCAAACCAAACTTTGTTTCACTCCCTGAAGTTCTTCAAAAGTTATTGAGTAGAAATGAATTCATGACAGACATGACATGATGTGATGGCCAAACATGGGTAACACTATATCACCCCTCCATGGGATATAGCAGGAGCATGAATATGATTTTTCTCCCCAATAATTACTTTGCTGATGTCATAATACTTTTACTACTGAAAAGATTTGTCCTGAATATGCATATACATTGCAGAGGGACTAGTTACTAATATATTTCAAACTTGTAATCTAGGCTGACTAGAGTAGCTTTTATGTTGATTTGTTATGTAATAAAGATTCTGAAGAACATTATGTCGTGCTAGTGAACCACAATTATGCACCCTCCTTGTATATGAATGTGGAAATTTTTAACAGAATTTTCACTGATCTTTAAATGTTCATTTACCCAATGAGTCATATGGTCAATTACTTAAAATGTAATTATTAAATTACAATTACTTTTGAAACTTTGATTAAATTACAAGAATTCACAACTTACCATATATACTCACATAGAGTCAAATTGCAAACAACATAAACCCTGATATGCCAGTGCATAATGGGCCAGCAGATCACTGCATAGACCCAGATTTACTCGCACATTATGCGATGGTAGATCTAGGTCTGAGCAGTTTGCAGTTGGACTTTAACTTATAAGTGAATACTTTGGATTATATTATTTTTACAATCACAAACAATACTTCTGTGTATTATGCATTTTGCAACAGTAACATCAATGTCTTCATAACTACAAGGATTTTGCATTTTGAACAAAAACACACTCCAAATTAAACATTTTTTTTATTTTCAATACCTACTGAATTATTTTTGTTTCTTTTATTCATCCTCAGGACTTTGTTGGTCGTATGTACAAGTTGAGTCCAACTGCAAACACAGAACCTGATCTGCTGTCACATTATGTTCCAGCAGACCAAGGTCTGTTATTTGTTCTCAACTTTTAAGCGAGCATATATGATAAATTTATATTTTAACCAAACTATTTTTCACAAAAGTACACGTGATATTGTATTATTTAACTGCCAATATAGTTGCATGTGATTTTTTATGTGTAAATATATGGACTGAAACTTCTCTGACTATCAAGAGCATAAATCTTCGAGAACCACAATATTTGCTGAAACAAAACAAGACAAATGAGGCCAAAATTTTAAAACTAGTCACAACATTTTTGTATAAAATGCAAAAAAATCCAAATATAAGGGCTGTTCCATTAAAAAATACATGGTACACAGGGAAAGCAGGTTTTTTAAAGAATATATGCCAGTCTATTCTTATTACTCCAAGAGTTCACATGAAAATAATACAAAATTCTAAATTGCAACGATAGGTGAATACTCAACACTAAAAGTGCCTTCCCTGGGTCCAAAGAATGTTTTACTGGAGCAGTCCTAACTATATACATGCCTGTTTATCATTAAGTTTTGACAGATTTTAAAATCAGGCAAGTTCAAGTTGTAAACAAATTTTGACGAAAATGTAATCATGTTATAATCAGAAAGTGATCTAGATTAAGGGTATTTTTGACTAAAGAATTACCTTTACTTGTGATTACTTAAATAAATCAGTAATCAGTTACAGATGATTAAAATTACTATTATGATTACACAAGGTCTGCCAATGACTGCCTTTGGAATGCAATATCTACGTTTTGCTGTCTGCTACTATGAGCAAGATCAAACCTGTCTTATGACAGCTGGTAGGACAAGGGGGAGAATGTCTTACAATCAACATGCAAGTTTTAGATGATTTATTGAGTTTAATCAAGTAATGTTTTGACAGTAAGTCATACTCTTTCAGATAGGAGCAGAACTGGACGCAGTTGGGGAGGACTTTCTCCAGATACTCTTCTCCACTGGATCCCTGCTTATGAAGATGTCTACAGACTGCCTGCCAGTACAGGCTGCTCTCACTGCTCAGCTTCTCTGTGGGAATCAACAGCCTGCAAAATAAACCAGTTATCAAAAATTTAAAAACATAAAATTTGGTATAACACTATGTCTTGCTTAATCTACTGTAGCATAATTCAAAAATATAAAATAGTCACTTGAGCAAGATAAGCAGGTCACTGCAACCTTTATAAGTAACTGAATTTAAGTCCTCAAAATGAATGAAATTTTCTAGTTTGATGAATGTACATGCAACAGTCACTAAGAAATGCAGCTAAATAAAAGTGTTCCACAGAACATGTTTCACCTGTGACAAGTATTATGATTCTGCTTAAATCCACAAGACAGGAACTCCTAGCATGTTATGGTACAAACTTGAGACACAAGAGTGATTTTCATCCAAGAGTAGCAGGCGACTAGTGTTATGATTCTGTTTACATCACAAGACAGGAACTCCTAGCATGTTATAGTACAAAATTCAAATGTATAGTAATATTCACCACTGATTCATTAGAAACACCTATGTTCAAACCATGAGAATATCACACGTGAGCAATGTGAAAAAATAAGGAACTGCATTAGTGTCAGACAAAAATAATATTTTCCCCACCCCACCCCCCATCCCAAAAAGTATATATGGTAATCATGATATGCAGGATGAAGCCAGACATAAATTCAAGCACGAAAGGTCAGCAACAGAAGCACAAAAATAAGTACATGTCAAGTATTTGGTACATACAATTTTTATGACTTGCTAATTGGCTATATGCATACTGTATTTCTACAGATATTATGCTTTTAATATAAATAAAACTTTCGTTATTAGAGTTACCTTGCTAACTTCACAAATATGTTAACTTATTACAATTTGGTAATTCACAGCAACAACTTGACACACTAAAAATTGGTAATAATAATTTTTGATAGGAAAATGCCTTTCATCCAGTAGATCAAACTTTTCCACCAGTTCAGCTGGTGACGTGGCCTTGAAGAAGTGTTCCAGCATCAAAGAGCACACATTGGTTGAATCCTCAACATCCAGACTCCCCAACAACTCTAGAATGTTCCCTCCAAAAGTTCTCAACCAAACAGGCAGAAGCTTGCTGGAACATGCTGCACGCACAGTTTCTGAATCAAAATTATACACGATACTAGTTTTACAGAAAATCAAAGCTACATAGCTATTTTAGTGCAAGTTTTCAAGTACAGCAATATCCGTTTGTGCAGTCTTTTTTGAAAGCCAACACTGCAAAAAGAATGTCCATTCTTCTTAAAGTAATAATGTATCACCATATGTCATTCAAACCCTAACACGAGCCAATACCTACCGACTACTGATCAGTACTATTGCTGGCAAAGGCGTGAGCATCAGATGATTTACAGGCACACTGGCAGCTTATCAGACATTCATGCCTAATGTCCTTCACCTATTTAACTACTACAATATATCATATACGAGTTCGAATCATTATAACTTTAAAATTTCACTAAACTTTCAGCATCATGCACTAAAATATTAACACTAATTTATATGGGTTAGGTGTCAACATAAACTACTTTGATTTTATACGATGTGCTATGTTAACGAGTAAGGTGTGGTAATTTCCTTCAATCCATTACTTGCCATATTTCACTACATGTTACATAAATACACTTTACCTTTTTTATTTGCAGATAAAATGAGCCACAAAGAACCACAAATCATGTTTGCTTTCTTGTTAAAATTGCATTAATTTCACTGTGCATGATCATTCAATAAAAATCACTATGCTAATCATATCCATCTTCATAAAATGTGAGAGGGTCCCGGTTGGCTGAGTGGTCTAAGGCGCTCGCCTTTACAGATCACTCCCACCTCTGTCCGCGTGGGTTCAAGTCTTAGCTCGGCTAACGTGGGTATGTGAAAAAGCTTCCCATGCATCAGTGGTTCTTCCTGGGTTTTTCCTCCACCAAATATACTGGCTGCCATGTATAGCCTATCAAGTGCTGAAAAATGGTGTTAAACTCACAAAACACAGACACAAACTCATTAAATATGAGCAGGCAAGACTGTTTTTACACCAGTTGGCATAACACTGTTCATTTCTAAAATAAATGTTTAAATTATTCATCTGTTATAAAAAAAAAAAAATGGCAACCTCAAAGTAATACGTCAAATCTGCTCTATCAGCTACCTCAAGATGTTTGGTTTTATATAGTCCCCAAGTAAATTGCTATATAAAATGAATGGACAAGACAGCCATCTGTCAAACATTGGCCACCCCTTTTGAGCCCCACTGATGTGATTGCCAAGAGTCCACAATCATAAAACAGTTCCCCTGTTCTGGGATTGTGTAAATCCGGCATGGAATGCAAAGATCTGAGAAAACAAAAGAAACCTGCAAATTGCACATCTCATGACCTCATCTGTGTTTAGCAAGGAAGCCAGCCATTTATTTAACCTTTTGTCATAACAGACTGCATAAGTATGAAAGCAGAGACCCACCACTGAATTAGCCGAGTATGTATGTATGTATGTATGTATGTATGTATGTATGTATGTATGTATGTATGTATGTATGTATGTATGCATGTATGTAGAGTTTAAATGCACCTCAGCACAATAGTGGTTATGTGGTGCCAACCAAAGGTAAAGTTCAAAAAATGTAAACATTAATTGCACAAAAATTTTGACAGATAAACCCTTTCAAATAAACGTAAACATTAAGTACAACAGGATAAATGGTAAATCGTAAAATGATAAAATTCTGTAAAATGCATATGAAATAAAAGATAAAGGTAACACATACAAAATCCTTGAAACATATGGTAAAGAGTTAGCTGAGACTCTTCAAGCTAAAATGTATGTATATCATATATTTAAAAATTACTGTAATGATAATGATTGATTAAAATGAGAACCGTGTTTATTTAGAAAAATTCACTGTTGAAAGAGAAATCCCAGCTGGAAATCCGTTACATGCTGTAGGTCTGTTTGACAATCAGCAGGTGATGTACATGTTGTTCAGGTGAATACTGAGAAGAATTTCTTTCATTTTACTTGTAATAAACACAAATTGTGTGTATTTAAATGCAACGGGTGACACAACTGATCATAACATGAACTGAAAAAGTTATTTTTCCCTGTATCAGTTTCATTGCCAACCACTGGCTTACCATAATATATCACCTGTAGATATACACTGCTTTAAGTTTTCCCAACATCTACTTTTCTGTCTTAGAGTTTATATGAAAAAAGCTATTATTAGTTTTGACGTAAATATAAATTTTTTGAAGGAGTTGCAAACTATGTCAATCAACATGATGGAAGTTTCATCCAAGCAGAATGCCACTGACCAGTCCTTCAAAAATCTGTAAATATCATATGTGGTTAACCTAATATGTGGCAATCATACTCATTTTAGAAAAGGTTGGTGTGCTTTGAATCTTCTGAAGATTTGAAGCACTTTTCAATTCTGCTTGGAGACCCAAGTGCTTTCAATCTGATTCTGTGGTAGACAATCTGAATATTAAACTGTCTGGTTAGACATCATGCACTTTTATGACAACAGTTGTACTGTCTGGTTAGACATCATGCACTTTTATGACAACAGTTGTACTGTCTGGTTAGACATCATGCACTTTTATGACAACAGTTGTACTGAAACATCAGAATTTTACATGTTGCCTGTGTACAACACTAGTTTTGTCTTTAAAAATTTAGTATATAATTTGTGTACTAAATAATCTATCATGCACAAATAAAAAAAGCTGGTCATTCTGAGATAGGACAGGCACAAAATCATAAAACAATTATAAGAGCAATTTCTTTCAAATTTAAAGTTGAAGAAATATAAAATATTGACATGATGTCAAGAATATTTTTTCCAACTTCTTCAAAGCATTAGTTATAAAACTTGCTTCCAAATTAATCATCATTTTTACATTCTTATAAACCAGATTTACCTTTGAGTAACCTTGAAGTAACAGTCACTATATTACAAGCATATTTTGCTTTCATTCATAGGCTAGATCACCTAAATCAGACACTATGTCCCTGCTTCACATGTTCCACAAATTGTAAACCTTTTGAGAATGACCTACCACATCATACAGTGTCTCTGGTCATTAGGATTGTTACCACATATACTTGCTTACAAGTCAGATCCAACTGCAAACAACACAGACCATGATCTACCATTGCATAATGCACCGGTAGATCTGGGTCTATGTTGCTTTATCTACTGATTACTCATAACAAACTGCATAGACCCAGATCTGCTGGCGCATTATGCACCTGCAGATCTGGGTCTATGCAGTTTGCAGTTGGATCACAACTTATAAGCAATAATATGGTACTTTACAGCAGAATAATGATTTGTTCTCATCTTCAATTAATTTGGTCAGAATGGCACAAACAACTGTCAGATATAGCATTTTGTAGCTGATTGTTTAGGATAATTTTCATTGATAAAATCCAGTTGTGTGTAGTTGTTTACCACAAGTAGGTCACTACTAGCCATATATGGATATAATGACCATATAAGGAATCTCTTCTTTGCCCAGTTCTTAATGCTCACTGTACTAAGATGTGGATTTTAATTGATGAAACTTTTTATTGCAAGACGTAAAACCCAATTTTTGTTGCTCGAGGTCATATATGAAACCTGAGAAGAATACATAAAAATATTCAGTATATTAGTTCTATAACACCTTAATTTGACCAACATTTGTACCTCCATCATATCTGATGAAACCACCATGTATTATTTTGCAACAGATTATAGCCAAAGAAACAAAATTCATACATATAAAAACGTTAAGAAAATGATTAAAAATTATTTGGTTTTGCCTTTTTGGAAGCGATATTTAGTACATTTTAAAAACATTATCTTCCTAACCAAATATAGCCCTTTTTAGGGGTGCCTCTGAATATATGAAATATAACATAAGGGCTCCTTCATACATAAACACCATCAAGCACACTTTATAAATTTTTTACTATTTCTACACATGCATTGGCCATTTTTTAAAAATGTTGAATTATGTCACTGCAGTTTCATATTTTGTTTAAATTATCCTGTGTCATGCTCTTAATATTGTGCAAAAGAAATATCAATCCACATGTTATAATAATCTCATGAATTCGCTTCCCTTGTTGTGTGCAAAATAACTATTTACATCACTTGATCATTCACCTAGCGACTACTGAAGATGCTACATACAACTTAAAAGTCAATCAGAGTACACATGCATACCTGCCAACCCTAATAGAGGCACAAGCATAATCTAAATGGACAAAAGGGTTATCTAAGTATAAAAAGTGTACTCTTAGATATTACAAGTCATAATATAACTGTACGAAAAATGTACATTGTCTTTCTTTCCTAACTTGGCTCTGCAGCTAGTAAAAGTTCGTCACAATTGGGCAAAATCCAAGTGGATCAGTACAAGAATTAAAACACAAAAAAGTCTATATTTCTGAAGTTTTAAAGTTAAAAAAAAATACAACCTCTCCTCTAGCATTTCTCAGCAATTTAACGTTCATGAGTCTCATAAATAAGACATACTTGGCTTGACATATAATGAATCTGAGAGACAGGTTTTCAAATTGAGAAAGCCAGTCTGTTTTCTAGGAAATTTTGCTTTGTATTATGGGCCTACGAACATTTTTTTTATTGATGATGAGACCTCTTTAAATTGCTTAACTCAGAAAAACTTCGGAGGTGGAGCCTAAAAAAAAGTACTCTAACATCCAGGTTTTGAAAGTAAGGGTACAGCTAAGCTCCACTCCCTTCATCAATTACCCAATACAGTCAGTAATTATTTAATATTATAAACTGCATTGTGTGAAATAACCAAAAAACGAAAAGTTTATTTTGTTACTTTCAAATAAAATAGAAACCGTGCAAAATATTGACCCATCAAAATCTGACCTGGCCCCTTTAGAATATATCAAAGGGCCATTGGCCCCTCATTCCTCAATCCTAGATTAAAACCTAGGTCCCAAAGATGGCATTTAATAAAAGTTTGACTGTACTACCAACCACAGGTGTCTTTCAACTTTTTAATAGTTTAAAGGTCAAATACGGAGGTTTCTGTTGAACTTATTTTTTAATCTTCCATGCTTGAAAACCCCATGTTCTGTTATTATAAATTTCTATTGTATCGTTTACAAATTATTGCATTGAAAAGTATGACCCTCACAAAAGCTGCTGCAGGTATTACCTGCCCAATTTTATGTTATGTGGAAGTAATGTTATCACTAGAAGAAAGACCTCATTAACAAAGAGATAATAGTATAAGGAATTTGTGATAAGTTGCAAAATGAACAGCAATTCTGTGGAAATTTAAGAAATTTAAATGACAAATGCTAAACCAATAGTTAATATGATCATCAATAAATCATGAGGGAAAAAAAGCAAATGATGACAATTATTGGAAAGAATTACAAAAATAATGTGCATTCAAACACATAAGTGCAATCTCTGCCTATTTTCTAACTATTATATTATATAAGGCACATTGAGAAATTAAATACATCAGATCAACAGTTTCAGTTATAATTTATCAACTCTTCAAAAATAAACTGCAGTTCTTTGAAATGGTAATTGGGGACCCTGCCAATATTTTGCCATGTTCTACCATATATTTGCTGTACTTATTTCTCCATAATAAATCTATAAACAAAGGCCTAATGAAGATGTGTTTGCAGTAATAGTGTATGCACCTTACAAAAAGGGGCAACTCACTGTTCAATATTCTTCTTCTCCTCTCTCAACTCTCCTTCTCTCTTTACTCACTCACTCTGTCAATTCAACCGATGGTTGCCTAAATGATATGTCTATGTTTAGAAGGATTTGTGATGATCTGATCACTTGTAATATGCTTGGATACAAATTTGAGTAAGTAGTAGGGCCTACTCAGAAAGTTCTTCATAATACTTCCTGGTGTGACACAGCATAATTGTCAATTTCCCATCTTTTTCTTCATGTAAAAATTTAAAAACAGAACAAAATTATTTGTGACCATATACTGCCTTAGTCAAAGGTATTGTAGATGGTAATTTTGAACAATCTAACTCTCCATTAATTTTAACAGTAAATTTGGTTGCAGTAAATTTTACTGGAGAAACTGATTTTTTTAATCTACACAAAATGTTCAATAAAAAGCATGAAAAATTTACATTTGGAAGATTTTGTCCATAATTGACTTTTACAATGTTTTTTTTTTGGCCACCTACAATTTGGCAAGTCAGAAACATGCACTCTATACTGGGGCCTGTGGAGTATTTGGCAGCTTTTAAACAATAGGTGGGGATATATAGTATGTCCATGCTTGTAGGGTAAGCCAACAGAAGAGCCAACAGTCTATTCTATATTATGCAATGAATGAGATAAAACATGTTGCAGATCTAGTAAAAATCAGAATTACTAGAACTCAAGAAAATGACATGTGATTTACTGATACATATTTTGCTAATGAAGGTAAAACCTAATTATAGCTAAAAATATATGAATACGTCAAAGGCAGTGTTGCTGTTAATACATGTATTCTGGCCCCTATTAATGTGGTCATTCTGTGAATTTTGCAACTGGCTACTTTTCTTGTCTCAGAATTTTTTTTTCTTTCTGCAATCTTTTCACAACAGAAAACACTGAATAGACACATGAAAAGACATTCTCTTTGTATGAAAGTAAGTAACAGCCAAAATTCTTCCAATTTCAGTGCTATAAATGAATGTGCACACTAAAGTTTGTTGTAAGTAAGAATTTCTCACAGTAAGAACAGTATAGCATGTACCATTTCTTATTTGAACAACTTTACTAGCATGTATTATTTTATATCTGTAGCCACCATGTAGCAGGCATCATTCTCCAATTGTAACAACTGATATAATGACATCAATTTCTCACTGTGACACCTGTAAAGCTTGTATCACACTGTACCTGCTCTATCGTTTAGACCATCGTTCATCAGTTGAAGTCGCAGAGCAATGGAAAGGGCCTTTATGTGCACCTTCTCTGACAGAACCAGGTAGGCCATTTTCCTGACGGTGTCCTTAAGGTCATGTGTACGCCCGATAATTGCCGGCAGAGTCTTTGTGGACGGGGCAATGCACGACAAAACAGCTTTTCGGACATCAGGGTTAGGATCACAATTCAATAAAAATAGATAAGCTGGAAAGAAACATCAACACCATATGTGAATGACATCATGTCAACATGCTAATACGAGATCTACTAGATTGGGGGGGGGGGGGTAAACTAATTTTAATTATGTAATACTTACCGGTCACTATTATTAAGCTTTATTTTTTCCGCAGTGGAAATACCTCATCTGTGCTAGATGCACCAACTCCCTTGTTCTTGAGATTTCTTAGAACACATGCATCGACCCAGTCTGACCTATGTCATCAGCCTGTGTGCTATAGTGTGTTTTCATTCTTTATTCAGGATGTTTGGCTGATGAAGGACATCAGTGCAGGGTGGGAGGAGGGCATCCAGTATTGACAGGTACATCTATACTCGATTATAAGTCGACCCCGCCCCCCCAGGGCTGCAAAAAGTCAAATTTCTCTTTTACCCTCCTATAAGTCGGGGTGTATTTTGCAAGTCAGATCTGACTGAAGGGGTGACTTATCAGTGAGTCCGAGTTGCACTTTGGAACTATAAACAAGCCAAACTGGATAGATAAATAGGAAAAAAAAAAAGACAAAACCAGTGTAAAATACAATTATATTATTGCAGTATTGAATTCGTGGCTTGATCAAAAGGATTGTCAACTTGAAAACAAAGTGAGTGCCTTTACAAGCCAAGGGCTTATCGGCCCACATGCATTGGCAGATAACTTAGGAAATATCACTTGGGAATTAAATCTGACTTATTGAAAAAGAAAATAAAAATTAAAATCAAAACTTGTATTTCATCAAACACAGTGTTTATACAACAAAACACAAATATTAATACAAATACAGGTTGTTCGGACTTGCATGATAATGGAAGCAATATACTTGCTGGTAAACACCCACAGTAAACAACATTGATGGACGCTTCACTTTGCAGTAGGTAGTATTTAATTTACCTGTAACATTTTCAAATTATTAAAATCCAAATAACTGTAAATACAAGTTTTGTGTAATGAATACTGTCATGAAACGGATAAACACAGTGCATACCATATATGCATTTCTGAATGGGAATAGTGGCATGAAAATGTAAAAATATTTAAATTGACAGTATTTATATGTACTGCAAACATTTAGAGTTTCCAAGATTACCCCTAGATTTATACATTTTTTTTAATGTCGCGCTTATAAGATGACCCCTACTCTGCATGAATAGAATTTTAAGTAAAAAAACGTCGACTTATAAGCGAGTATATACAGAAGGTAAAACTACTTAATATTAAATTACTTTATAGTACAAGCACGGATACAATTATTTTGGGTTAGTGCAACATAAATGTGCATACCCAATGAAGCATTTATACAGTGCATGTACATGTATTTGTTACAAGGATATAATGAATTACAGACAATGAAGTGATTCATGGGGTGTGATGAGGTTTGCTATGAAGGTAATTTACACCATCAACAAAACTCATTTTTGCAACGTGGAAATTGATACCCAGAAAAATAACTCAATACAGAGTAATTCTGTTTTCTTCAAAACGCGTGTTGACAATACAAAAATAATGAAATACACTTAATGCTAAAACAGTGGGGACAATACAATGACAATAAAATACACTTAATGTAAAAAGTGTGGGGACAATACAATAATAATGAAATACACATAATTAGTGTTGCACATAGAGTGCGGGCTTGTGGGTTTTTTCCTCAATTTTTTGTCCTATGTACACCAAATCTTGACCCTTTTACCCCCCCCCCCCCCCCACACACACTTTTTCATCAGAATATTTTTAAAAAAAATATGCTTACAACTTTTCATAAGTGGATGTTCATACATGTCTCTGTTGGCACTAGCAATGGCCAAAGTTGCGAAAGGTAATAAAAACTGTAAGATGGTAGTGAATATCTATTTTAAAACAATGTATCTATTCAAGGTTTGTGGTAGTTGACCGAGTTGCAATGTAGAGTATTTGACAGCCGGTAGTGTAACCTATTTGCAAGGTTAAAGTCACCCTATGGCAAGGAAGATTTAATTTATTTTGAGGTTGAAATATTGACAAGAGACTAAATTTATGCAAATACACAATTTGTCATTTAATTAATAATTTGTTTGGAAAAAAAAGTCTGTCAGAAAACATAGGTATTTATTATAATAAATGCTGGTAGATAATGAGTGTACACTAAAGTTAAATGAAAGCAAGATCAGGAACGGAAAATTCCATGGTACAGCTCATTTCAGGTTCACCAGATATTCAAGTATGTTAATGTTTTTATGAGTTACTTGATCACATGATAAAACTTTTACTGCAATAATGTAAGTGTCAAAGGAAAGTATGATAGGACAGTGCAGACCACAAAGTTAAGGTGCCAAAACTGTTGAAGCAAATAAGATTATCTCATTTTAATAGCACTAATAGTGCATTATGTACTATTATTTTCCTTTGTCCCTCTAAAATGTTGTGTGTCCCCCAAATCTGGAGGGTGGGGGCCACAGTGTCCCCTGCCCTTGAGATCCTATGTGCAATACTGCATCATACACCTTCAAGTGCTTAAGTCCTATGTGCAACACTGCATCAGAGATTGAATGGTGCTCTTGTTCAACCTACCGCAATAATCATGTTTGGAATTTTATATAATGTAAAAAAGTGTTGGGACAATACAATAATAATAAAATATACTTAAGGCAAACTATACTTGGAATCAGGGCAGGCACTTTTAATGTGGAGTAGTCACTCACAGATGCAATTTAGAATTTTGTATCATTTTCATATGAACTCTTTTGAGTAATCAGAGTACCCTGGCATGTATTTTTGTAAAAAGTGCCTTCACTGGGTACCATGTATGTTTAAATGGAACAGCCCTAATGTAAAAAGTGTGGGGACAACAATAATGAAATACACTAAATACATATAATATTCATATACAAACTCAGCATTTGTCCAAAACAAATCAGAATCCAGCCTTTTGCAAACCAGACTATGATTTGAATGTGACATCCTGTGAATAAACTAAAATAAACAGTCCGACCTTTCATTCTTAAAGTAAAACTAAAGTTTTAAACTTTTATGCAATATATTGATAGAAGGCACAAATCTGTACAAAACAAAGCTTGATCAACATTGGGCAAATCATTTTAAAGTTATAAGTATTGAAATATTTACAAGGGGAGCTAACTCAATGCAAAGTAATGACCTCTTGATTTTGATGAAATTAGAGATGAAGAAAACAAATTTCAAATAATTTTAATATATAAAGTAAGAAGAGACAGCTATTTACGTTATCTTCTGTGCAAGTACTCTACATTTAATAAATATTATCGAGATTTAAAAAACAAAAATTAAAATTAATTGTGAATTTAAAATTTTAGAAATTCAATTTAAATTTCCTTGACAAGTGAACAGGGTAAATTTAATTCTTTAAGTAAATTTAGTTCCACATTTCAAAAGTGTCCAGTGACATAAAAACGATTCATCTCATTTAAAGTTAAAATGTAATGAATTTTAAATTTTATTTAAATCATTTAAATTCTTTTTTTGCTAAAACTATTAAAACACAGGTAATCATGTAAATGTGTATAACAATTTTACATGCATTTTCACTTAAAAATTTGCTTTAAGGCTTATTTTAACTGCGGTTATTGAAAATTTAAATCTTTCATAAACTATGTAATATCTTGTATGACATCAGAACTCATGAATATTGATGTATTTGAGACGCTACCTCACTTGAAAGGTTTTATGCTAAAATATCTCAGTCTTTAACTGATCTTGATGTAATCTTCACTGTCCTTTATGTTAAGATGTTCTCTTTCTGATGTGTTTAATTTTGAACTCCAGAGTCGCCTTAAAGTCTAGTCCACCAAATAAATAGGTACAGAGCTCTCAATAAGAATTGAAACCAATTTTTCTAAGCAAAATGTTTCTTGGATAATACTTACCCAATCATAATACCTTAGGAGAACTACTACTACCTCGCAAATCCAGCCCTCCCATGCTAAAAAACTTCTTAGCTTAAAGCTAAAATTTATCTGCTCACCTAGGTGGCAGTTGGCTAGAGTGATCTCCCTTTGGTACAGGGCTTGAAGCTAAAATCCCATGCATACTTCATTTACTACTGGAGCGGGAAGTATGCTCTCTGATAAGGATGTAATTGCGGTGAGGCTGGGAGGGTGCATGTGTAATATGATCGGTTAATGTATTATCAAAGAAACATATTTTACATAGAAAAATTGGTTTCTTCTTCAAATATGTTACCCGATCATAATACCTTAGGAAAATAGGTAAGAGGTGGAGGGAGTTACATCCCCTCACCCGAGAGAGGCCATTTCTGGTCCCCTAAGGTATGTGAGACAGCTTCTGGATGACCCGACTGGAGAATAGACTCAATATGTCGGGAGCGACTTCGAAGGGAAAAATTTTTCCCCCGCAAATCTAGCGGATGTCATGAAGCTGCTTCCTATGAAGCTGTCAACCGACCTGAGAAGTTAACCTGTTGCGCCATGGCTAAAGGTCCTACCAGGTCGAGCTGAGTCTTTTGGGATGAAAGATCTTGGAGATAAAAGCTTGAGAACCTCCATCCCATGGCAAAAATGATGTCAGGCAGGGAACAGTTTTGCTCAAATGCAATGCTTGTGGCGACTGCCCTAACTTAGTGAGCCAAAATATGTAAGGCCAAAAAAAAATTTAAAAAAATAAATGTGTGTTTCCTATTGCACTGGTTTTAAAATTAGGGTAGGCAGGTAGTTTTTTTTTAACTAAAACATTATATATAAATCAAATAATATTTCAAGCTCTTGAAAGTACTGGGCAAAACCGGCACAATTAAATGCACAAGTCAATTTCGGCAATGTGACTTTTTTATATAAATATAAAAAAAAAAAAAAATTAAATTTGGGAGGGGGGTGGGGTGGGTGGGTAAAAAGTACTAGGGTCAGCAATGAGAAACAGGGACGGTCGGCTGACCGGAAACACACGTATTTTTTTTTTTTGCCAAATAGACTCATACGAGTTGGAGTTATTTCCTGATATGCTGAACAAATAACCCCTTTAATCCAGGACAAAAGTTCCTGTGCTGATATGTCGTCCTTTCCCTCTCAGAGGGGTAAAAAGAGGCGTGATCTCCCTCAACAGACTAGCTCGGTCCTTTCCAGGAACCACTTTAGAGCCTGTACTGGGTACTGTAGATGACCTTGACATGAAGTGTCTAAAGTAGCTAGAGATTTCATTACAAAGGTTTGGTTGCCCATTACGGTAATGAAAGCAGGAGCCATCGTGAGTGATACCAACCTGTGTTGTCTGAATTGTAAGTACTCGGGGTTGACTGATAGCGCATGTATTTTGCTGATGCAGCCTGTCGTCGCCATTGAGGAAGCAGGTCTTGTATGAGAGATGAACCAATGAGGCTCGCAAGAGCGGTTCAAAATGGTATCTTGCTCAGCCATGTGAGTACCAATGATAGATTCCACTTAGGGCATAGCACCAAAGACTTTGGCCGTGTGAAATCAAAGTTAGCCAGGATATTGGATAGATCTTTGTTTTGTCCCACATCCTCTCTTCCATAGGACGCAGCATGTCGGACTGTGGAATGATAGCCTTTGATGGCGACTGGTGCTAACTGTTTGTCATCAAAGAACATTAATAGGAATTTAGCTATTTGAGGTATTGATGCCTGCAGGGGCGTAATATTTTCTCGGGCACACCATTGGGTGAAAACTCTCCATTTGCCTTCATAGACTTTTAGAGTGGAGGGCCATCTCACTCTAGTGATTCTCTCCACCACTGGTTGGGAGAACTGCTTGTTCTTGAGGGCTTGTTCAATATGAGCCAGGCATGCAAGTTCAGCAACTCTGGGTTGGGATGAAATGCCTGCCATCGTGGTTGTTTTAGTAGATGCTGAAATGTTCCGATTTTCCTGGGGATTTCTGCAGCCAGATTGATGAGATCGTTGATCCACGATTTTTCCCACTTGAGCGGGTCAATCAGGATGAGGCGACACTCCAATTCTCTTGCTTTCTGAAGGTTCCCTTTGATTGCCAAATACTTGAGAAGGCAGTGAAGTGATGTCCTTCAGGTACTGAGGCACTAGGTTGGGCATTATGTGCAGTGAGTGCCTAGAGTAGGGGTGTCACACATACGGCCCACCAGACTCATTATTTATTATTATTTATATCAAATCTGGCCCACCATAGCAAATGAGTTTGACACCTCTGGCCTAGAGGCACTATGCATGATAGCCTGATCCTTATGCATGCCCTTATGGCACTTCCGTAGACTGGACAGAGGTTGTTCTGGTAGCCTTACATCAGATTCATAACTCTGAGATGAGGTGCGGGATATCTGATCCTCATAACCGGTCACTGAATCTGAAGTGCGAGATATTCTGTTCTTCTCTCAATCTTGTTGCACATCAGGCAATATGACATTGAGCCCTGATACCATGCCTATTGGTTCAGCGAATAGGAGCTTATCGCGCTGTGAAGGAGGAGCCGGAGCAGTAGCAGTGCGTGCCGACTTGTGACGCTTCGTAGATGTCAAACGGAGTGGAGTCTCTGCAAGTAAATCTTGTAATGTGGCAACATCTGCGTGAATACTTATTGCTATTGATACTTATGAAGTGGATGTGATAATATCAATATACTATAATGTTACCTGTAGGTAAGGCAGAATGACAGCTTATACAGGCAGTGAGTATAGTGTCACGTTATCTAACCATTAGGTAGATGCTAAGATTAGGTGAACATAGAAAACTTAGCAGTATGTATCCGCCATGCGGAAATTATACAGCAATATTAATAAGTTTTCTAGATTACACACGATACATGCAAAGGAAGGCTATAGCCATGTGAGGGATGCACTGGCGACCCATGCAGGTACAGCATGCAAGCGCCTATGTGTGAGCAGACAACAAAGTGATAGAAAGACAGAACTTGTCGTCAAAGCAAGAAAGAAAAGTTGGAAATATAGAAGTCGAGTATACTTCCCTTGGTACAGAAAAACTCCTCCAATTCGCTCTCTTGTGAAAAACTTCCAAAGTCCTGTACTGGTATTGCGAGGCCTCTCTGCTGAGTTGAGAGCGTGCAACACTGCATGAGTGGAAGTAGTAACTCAAGTATGCATGGGATTTAGCACCAATCTCTGTACCAAGGGGAGATCACTCTAGCAAACTGCCACCTAGCTAGTTTTTAGCTTGGGAGGACTGGATCTGCGAGGTAGTAGTAGTTCACTAAGGTATTATGATCATGCAATGTATTTGAAGAAGAAACAAAGGTTCAAAATGAACTGTCGCCAGCTCATTGTTTATTTCATTATTACTATGTGCAAGAACCTGGCATATATTGACAACCCTGTAGGCTTGTTGTGCATGAATTATGCAAGCTTAGTATGAACAAGATAATTTAACCCTACCTTGCACTCAGTTTGCATGCATATCAATGTGTGTTTCTTGAGTGGACTAGGCCCTCTTGAATATTCAACAGAAATATTAAAATGTCAGGTCACTTGGTTGACCTGTAAAGAGCTTAGAAGAGCAAATGCTGGCAACATACCTTTAATAACTGGACAATTTTCATCCGTGGGGTCTTGAAGCCGGGACATAGCCTGTATTGCTTGTAGTCTAACATTAGGACACTTGTCCTTTAGTCTTTCCAGCATGCACTCATACAACCTCTCATAGAGTTTATCATCAATCTGCGCATCTTCACCAAGACTTGACAGTAATTTGTTCACCATCTGGCAGCAGCGAAAACGCACAGCTCTCTCACGGGCACTATGATGCTGCAGACAAATCAATATTTGATGGGAAAATTATAGTAACGTAGTAAAATGAACCTGAATAAACATAACTATATTTACTCGCATATAGGTCAGATCCAACTGCAGTGATTCAAATCTTCCATCGCATAATGCGCTGGCAGATCTGGGTCTATGCAGTTTGTTTGGATTAATAGGTACAACAAACAACACAGACCCTGATCTGCTGGCACATTATGTGATGACAGATCAGTCTCTGCTGTTTGCAGTTGGACTCAACTTATAGGCCAGTATATATGGTATATGTCTGTAAAACAAAATAATTTGAACTTCTTTTTATTACAGTACCACAGATTATAAATCTTTTATATTGCCATGGTGGAAAAAAAAGGAAAGAATATTTCAACTTGACCAAAATACATGTAGACTTTCATGAAAAAGCACAACAAATTTTTTTCCTAATACTGTGTTTAGAATCATGGGCATGTTACCCAAAACATTACTCAAGTAGAAAAATTATGAACACATCCCAAACAAGTACATAAGATTTTCTTCACCTTAAAGTGCCAATTTCTTTACAACATTCAAAGAAAAGACATCACCAACAGCACCAATCTTTTTGATTAATTATTTTATAATATCCAGGGTCACAATACCAGGCGAAGTGGGCAACTAAGTTGCAGAAAAAATTTCAACTTCGCCTTTTTCTATTATGAAAGCGAAAACAACTTCGCCCTGTCATTTATTTTAGATCTACACCGAATGAGAGTAGTTTGTGGCTTTTGAAATGCGCCCTCAACTCAGTCAAGTAATTATTGTTAAGCCCTAGCAAAATGGATTGCATGTTTGCCTTAGCAGGTGTTCATATCAATTGCACTGACAAAACAAACTTTTGCACATTCACAGGCATGTGTTTTAATAGCTGACTGACCATTAACACCCCCTCCTCCCAAGATATCGCTGCCCGATTTCCGCAAGTTATCATTGGATGATGAAAACTTAACATGTGTTTCAAAACTAAATCATCGATATGTAAATAACAATTTATGTTTTTAGAATCGGTAAAACCACTTTCTAAATGTATATTTTGAAGATTTTAACTGCTGTGCTCGTATTATTTTCTTCACAAAATCAGCTTGAAACTGTAAGTCAGGGGTCCTCAACCTTTTTGTGCCCATGGCACTGCGTTGAGGACCACTGCCGTAAGTGAACCTGCCAAGGGGTAATAATGGCGGACATCGCTGTGTCTTGGAAGCATGTCTTCATTAGACTGTCTGTATTCATAATTCATTAGTCACATCAACTAAGGAAATTATACAATTCGCAGAAATTAAAGTGTAACTATTATGTGATACAAATTTTTAGCCTAAATATAATAATTTGTTGGTTAGAAATGTATGGAACAATACTATGTTGTGGAATAGATAAGAGCTGACACTCAAGGTCAAGGTTGTTTTCTTACATCACTCATTTTTGTGAAAATAAGTGAAAAAGTAGCAAAGAAATAAATATCCAACCAATACACGACTTTATTATGAGACAAATATTAAAATCACAAATTTTCAATCCTATCTCAGGATTGTTGTAACGAAGCTAGAAGGTGAGTGGTCATGTGAAGAAAATCCCTGTTTCTAAAAATAAATGCATCTACATAGCATGTGTCGCACCATATTATCATATTTGTACTTGGCTATGTGCCGATTCTGTTACTTCATTGTTTCAGTTCATCATCAATGAATAGATAAAGTAGTGTTTCAACTAGATTACATCATTGTAATTATAAATAGGTATAAACAGTTAATCATCTGCCACTAGAACAAGCAATTTAATTTTTATACTTTTAAAAACTTCACCAAAATATGAGTCAAAAGATTCACATTTAATTTAGAATCAACTCCCTCAACATGCTGTTGTAAAGTTTAGGTTACTCATCAGTGACCACTGTGGTTTGAATGGATGAACACTATGATGTTGAAGACACATGTACATGTAATCTCATGTACATGTTATAGGGGCCGTTTCAAACTAGTTTAGAAATGTTCTCAACTGCCATTTTCTAGTGAAGAAACTAACAAAAAATTAAATTTGTTGTTTAAGTGGCAGTTACTTAGGTATTTTACCTTTTTGTAATTACAATACTGTAATCTAGGTACTCCTGTCAGATAAAATTCATTACAATGTATAGTTTCTGCTATGTTTTTTGAAGTCATATGACCAAAATACATTGCATATATCTCCATCTTAACATACACGCTTTCGAGTATGAATACACTGCATATGAGTATGATACATTCATACACTTACAAAATGTGTTTATACTATACATATAACATGGCGAATTTTCTACTTGAAGATATAATATTGCTTAAAACCAATGTTAAATGCAAATATACATAATGAGAAATACAGGACACAGTTCAAATAACAGAACCAGAGTGTACACAAACACACACACACACATATATATTGCGTTTCTTGCTAACCATCTAACTAACTTGCTAACTAGATAACCATCTACATATTTCTCTTTCTTTTAATGATAAAATTTCTTTGAAATTTTGAAAATAAAAATAAAATCGGAAACTACAGATCACTCTATTAGGAAAACAAAAGAGAAATGGGAAAAACTAAAGGAAATATTAGATATTCGCAAAGGATTGGCTGAAGACACAAATGGGTAAACTTCTAAAAAATGTATAAAAAAAAAAAAAAAAGCAGAATTAGAGGAATTATAATAAAAAGACAAGGTGTTATATTAAGATCCAAGGTCAGATGGCATAAGTCTGGAGAAAACAAGTTCAAAAAACTTTTTTAATCTTGAAAAATGAAGTTCTGTTATAAAACATTAAAATAATTGATGATGGGATCAATATATCCGACCAAACATTTTAGAAGTTCTAAAACAGTTTTATATGGAACTGTATAAAAGCAATTCTCAAGAAGCTCAAAAACAGCTTTTTTAATAACAATAATAAACTCAGCCAAGAAGAAAGAGAATCATGTGAAGGTCTACTTACTATTAATGAACAGTGTAAGTCTTTAAAACATGGAAAATGAAAAAGTCCAGGCTCAGACAGTTTTCAATGCAGTTTTATACATTTTTGGGGGAAGGATCTTAGGCGGCTTCTATGCAGATCAATAAACTATGGATATACTGTAGGAAAACTTTTCAGACTCAAGTCAACATATGTTATCCAAAGGAAGAAAAAGACAAGATATATTAAAAATAGGAAACCTGTATCTATTTTAAATGTTGACTATGTGATTGCTTCAGTAAACTATTGCAGCTAGGATTCAAACTGTTCTGTCTTCAATAAATCAGTGATACTCAAAAAGAATTTATGAAGGGTAGAGTCATTGGAGAAAATACCAGGCTATTTTACAATATCATGAATCAACTTGAGGATAAAAAAATAGATATGGTGTATTATTATCGTACTAATACTTTGATAAGAGCATTTGATTCAATTAACAGGCATTCGGTGGGAAATTTTTTTACAGTCTTTTAACTTTAGTGATTCTGTTTGTAAGTGGTTCAATTTAATTTGTAATAACTCTAAAAGATGTGTTATAAATAATGGACGCATGTCATCTTTTTGGACTTGAAAGAGGCTGTTGTTAAGGAGATCCCTTTGCACTTGGTGCTGAGATTACAGCAATAAATTTAAAGCAAAATGTAGATCTACATGGACTGATCTTTGACTTCAGTGAATATAAATTGGTTTAATATGCTGATGATGCTTATATTCTCTCAAAGTAACTGAATACTTTGAATGATTTTTAAAATTATCTTCATTTAAAATGAAACATAACAAAAACAAAGGCTGTTTGGGTTGGCAGCAAAACATTTTTTCATGAAACATGTCCCTAAATTGGTCCTCTTGTAACTTTACACTCCTTAGCATTGATTTTTCTTTAGATATACAACAAAATAGTGGAAATTAATTATAGGAAGAAATTATCAACTGCAAAAAGAATATTGGCAAGCTGGAGTCAACGAAATCTCTCAGTAGTTGGTAAGGTAATTGTAAAAACTTGTTTTCCCCATATTCATACATCTTTTTTCAACACTTCCAAATTCAGCTTAAGTAGAAACAGAATTTAATCATATTACATTTCAATTTGCATGGGGTGGTACAATGGAGAGAATTTAAACGTGACATCCTAGTAGCTCCTAAGAATGTGGGAGGACTAAATATGACTTCACATTTATTCTTTCACTAAGTACATTAAGATAAGAAGGGTTAAAAAAGTGTGGGAAAATAAAAATGGATCATGAGAAAATGTCCATTCAACCAAATGCATCTTTTTTTCTAAAGAAAAAGGATATTTGGAATTTAGGGTGACGGAAATCAGAAGAATTCAGTAAGCTCATCCAAAACAATGAATATTTATCCCAGAACATTTCATGTTTGATCCTTCTAAACAATTCTGTCAGTACATGTCATTTTTGATTCAGTAGACAATCAAGATACTGTATATACTAGCGCATAAGCAGGGTCCAAATGCAAACATCATAGACCCGGATCTGCCGGTGCATAATGCGCCGGTAGATCAGGGTCTATGTTGTTTGTTCTACTGATTAGTCCTTATAAACTGCATAGACCCAGATCTGCCGGCGCATTATGCGACGGCAGAGCTGGGTCTATGCAGTTTGCAGTTGGTATTGGCTTATACACGAGTATATATGATAACATATTAGATGATGACAACTGTACTTTTTGTAAGATTGATAATGAAAGCATTGAACATCTCTTCTTTGACTATGATATTACTTAAATATTGTTGCTTTTTTTAAAAGAAGGACAATTAACAGCTTTTCCCATATACTGCATACTTGTCCAAGAAAGAAATAATTTTAGGAAGTGAATAATTGAACATTTTGTGTAATTTCTTACTTATTTGGGCTAAACATTATATTTACAACTGCACATTCAGTATGCAAAATCCATCCATTTATAATTTTTAAAAATAATTGAAAAATATAAGAACATTTCAATATACACCACTAAATTAAATAAAAAAAGAGGAACAAGTACTTCAAGCACGGGCCTAAATCATGAATAAATAACTTGTGCAAGAAATCCTTTTTTTGTTATTGGTTTCTTTTTATTATTTGCATATTATTTGATAATAAAACAGGAACAAAACATTGTAATATTACAAAAATCTAAATCACATAGACAGACTATGTATACTGGTGTTTGTGCATCTAAAACTGTATACCTAATGAGTGCATGCAGTGTGTGTGCATTTGTTCTGTCTTTTCTTTATTCTGTATATCATATTTATTGTTCCTAGATTATATGATAACTCAAGATGTTTTATTGTAAGGTTGCCTTGGGATGGTGTTCAGTGACTCAGTGGTCAACTTATTAAGGGGATAACGAGTACCATAAACAGCACAGTATATGCCCACCCTGTGTTTGATAGTCTCCTATGTAGATAATTAACACATTAAATTTAATGTGCAGAAACCATTATTGCCATTATTGCATTATTAGACTTACCATGATCATGACCTGTGACTTTTTTGCCCCAGAATCTATAGGTTTCTTTATTACCATAAATGCAAGCCATCCAAAGTTTGATCAAGGAACTTACTCTTGAACAAAAGTTATTCTGCAAAATCCCTTTATTTCTTGCAACAATAACCTTGACTTTGACCTCAAAATCAATGGGCATCTTCCATACCTTAAATGCAAACCTCCACAAAATTTGGTCAAGGTACATGTTCTAGAACAAAAGTTATTAAGCACAAACCCTTTTTCTTATTTCAGTCAGTGACCTTGACCTTTTGACCCTGATATAGATAGGCTTTTTCCTTACCCTAGCTGCAAGCTTACCACAAAGTTTGGTCCAGGTATGTGATGCAGAACTTATGTTATTGTGCTGAAACTGTTTTTTTCTTCTTCTTTCAGTTAGTGACCTTGACCATTGACCCCAAAACTGATAGGGTTCTTCCTGACCCGAATTCAAGCTATCCACAAAGTTTTGGTAACTGTAGATGACAGAGAACTCAAATTATTGTGCAGAAACTGCTTTCTTCTTTCAGTCAGTGACCTTGACTTCTGACTTTTTGATGCATAAATCGATAGGGTTCTTCCTTGCCCCAACTGTAAACATGCTGCACAGTTTGGTAACTGTGGATGGTGAACAACGAGTTATTAAGCAGAAACCATTTTTGTTCCTGCAGCCATAGCCTGAAATCAATACAGTTCTTTCTTACCCCAGGTGCAACCCAGCCACAAAGTTTGGTAACAGACTGATGGGAAGCATAATAACATAATCCACTGTCTTAAAGTGGACATATAAGAAACAAAAAAGGATTCGGTTTTCTTATGTGTACATTTTCATATGTTTTGAACATGTCATAATGTAAAGGCTTTAAAAAATACAATTATGAATCAGATTATCTCTGAAATATTCTTCTGAAAAGTGACCACTATGTCCTGCTTTTCCATTAATGTTGGGTCAACATAAAAGTGTTTTTCACCCTTCACACTTTAATTTTTTGGAATATTCCTCAGTTGTTAATTATTTACTGAAAAACTTAACAAAATTGATAAAAATACCCAACATTGTGCATTTTCATGTTTGCTATCATAAATACACAAACCTTCAGGAGGAAATCAAACAGCTCTTTCAGCAAGATATTTCCTTCCACATCATCTCTTGTCCCATTTTCTTCTGCCCCATCACCCTCTTCCTCATTTTTTTTGATGATGGAGGTGGCAAACTTTGTGATAAAGTCCACTACTCTCTCAACAGCAGGCTCACGTTTGTACACCACCATTGGGTATTTAAGATAATGGCTAAATTCAGGCCAAAAAGCTCCAAATTCCATCTGAAGTGTACAAAAAACATAACTCAAGATATGTGGCACTGAAGATGTAGAATTTAATACAAAATTATTTTGGCTCTGTAGCAAATAGACCAAACTTTTCTTCCATAGTTCTATTTTATGCAGCTTTAGTGAAGATAACTGGATGTTTAAACATTTCAAAATAATTTGTCCAATATCTGAATGACTGAAAATTAACAAACTGTCATTTGCTAGTATAGATCAGTCAGAATTCTTGCTGTTTATCATGGCATGATTCATCATAAAATCAAAATCTGATTTGCATTTAAGCAATTTTGATATACCATGTATATCAAGTCCTCCTTTACTATATGAGTACTTTCAAAGAGATTCTACTGTACAACTTCTTAATGAACATCTGAAAAATAAGAAAGTTTATATACTGTATGCCATAAATAGGGATTTATAAAAATTTTAGTGCATTTCTGAGTTTGGAAGAAATTATGTATTTCACTGAAATGATTTTGCTAGTTTCATGTACAGTATTACTTCAAAAAGTCAAAGTTCTTCAGGACAAAATTTTTGGCTCGAATTTTCAGTACAAAAGGTAAACATATTAAAATTCTGTAAAAGGTCTATAAAATAAAAGACAAAGGTAAAAAAATATAAAATCCTTAAAATATTGGGTTGAAATTTGTTATATAACTGCATTCCCTCACAAAGTCCAAGATTTTCTCAGGTGGTACATCATCATAACTGAGTTCACACAAAAATCTTTTGTCTCACAAGCTAGAAGTCAGTACACTCAAAAATGTGTTTCACTGTCAGAGCATGCACTCAGGTTGAGGTTCACCCTTCAGGAAGTATGCATGAGTCAAGTATTTGTGTCCTCTATACAATCGGCACAATAATACCTCATCTTTGTAATTTGTTCTACATGAGGGATGACACCCTCCAATGATGGGTTTGATGCTACAAAGCTTGTTTGTTGAAATTCCATTCCACATATTTTGCCAAGTATACAGAACATGCTGATTTATACTATCTAAAGTCAGTATATGCAATCTTCCATTCAGAAATGGGTGATTGCACTGCTGAATTAACTTTTTTAATCTCCCCTTTCATTTTCCTTAATACCAATGTGACTTTTTCCAGGATTTAAGGTTTAGCAAGGCTTTCAGTGTGGAAAGAGACTTGAAAAAGATGATGAAATCTGATTCCATCTTTTTAACTGTCTCCCAGGGGTAGAAAAATCCATTGTCCGTGAGCCCAGGTCAACAAAAAACTAATGCCAGGCAACCATTCTTCCCAATGTGAAAGCCAGGTCAGGCAACTGAAAAATGTTTTTAAAAAAATTACCATGTTAAAAATCATATTGGCAGTTTATATATTTTCCTGCGACAAACATTTGATCATTCAATTTTCCTTCTGGAAACCTACAACAGGGTGCCAGAATTATCTCCATATAATTCCATAGATGAGTGTTGTGTGACTGCTATCGGTAAGAGGCCACACTAATCCACATGTGTCGGCTATTCATTATCTGATTAAGTAATCACATTCCATACTAACCAGATATGTCAATATTTTCATGACTGACTTGAGCATTTGATAAAACGTTTATTAAAAAATGCAAGTGTCCAATGAAAATATGATAGCAAAATGCAGACAACAAAGTTAAGGTGGCATAACAGTAAAAGCAAAAATGATTATCTCACTTTTTTAGCACTACAAGTGCATTAAGCGCCATCTACTATTTTCCTTTGTCTCTTTAAAATGTGTGTCCCCCAAATTTGGAGGATGGGGGACAGTGTCCCCTGCCCTTGAGATCCTAGGTGCAACACTAATAATTGTTGTTGCATACTATATTGGTTCATGGGGTAATGTTGAAACAAAGATCCCACTTGGAAAGTGTAGTTACCTGATAGTTAAGACACTGGATTTATGGTATTGGATTAACGATAATGTGAACCATAATGATGTAAACTCAGATAAACATAAAATATGGATAAGTTTCTGGTCGGTAGACAACTACCAGAAAGCTGACAAACAAAAAGACACCTTCAAAATAAGAAAATTGTTTGATTATCTTTAATTTGCTTATCTCAAATTCATTAAATAAGTGTTCAAACTCGTGTGACACTTTCCATTAGCAGGACTGATGACGAGTTACAAGTATTTACAAATGATGTCACTCCACCATCAGAATAATAGAAGAATTTATTTTTAAACAGCTTCAGAAACTGCTCTGCAGAAACTGACCAAATTTATCTGAAAGCATTCTGGTAATAATGACTTTAAAGTTTTTACAATGATGCCAATTTGCCATGAGGTATATCTGCCATTACTAAAAATGGAAAGTCCTCTAAATGACATCTCAAAACCACTTTACAGAATTTGACCAAATTTTTCAGAAATCCTTCTGCTATGAAGGACTTTTAAGTTTATGTAAATCTGTCATCAAATATGGCTGCTGAAAAAACTTTAATGATGTGTAACAAACTGCTTAAGACTTAAATCAAATTTGACACAAAGTGCCCTAGTTTAAATGCCTTTTAGATTTATACAAACAATGCTGTTCTGCCATCAAATGCTGTTACTAACAGTAGAAAAACATTTACACAACTTTATCGAAAAAAAAACGCTGAGCAGAATTTTAAATGCTTTGGCACAGTGACCTTTCTTATTGGCCTTTTAGTATTGGACAAATGATGCTCAGAAGAGATTATGCAATGGCCTGTTGTCCATTAGCACAAGTTTGTTATTGCTACTCCTCCTAAACTACTGGGAGTATTGCTACAAAGCTTTAAACACATTCATCCCAATTTCTATTGGTGCCTCTCAGATGTCTAATGTGGTTTCCACAGCATCCATCTTGAAAATCTTGTTATCGTTACTACTCCTAAACAAATGGTCATATCAGTGTGGGGTTTTCACTAAAAGACTTATGTTGATGTCTGGTTGGTCTCAAAATGAAAATGGTGCTCATTGGACATCCAATTTGGTTGCCATGGTGACCATATTAGAGGGCTGATTGGCACCACTTTAATTTCAGACCAACAATGTATTATACGATGACTTTCAGTGTAAACTCCTATGACCCGTTCTGACACCGGACCCTGTCTATCATACCATATATGAGACTAGCTTGCGTCGGCCACCTGTGCTTATTCCCAATGCTAAGAAGCCACCGGCTAAGAAATTTTACAAGTTTAACAATGCTTGGTTATCAGAGTTTAAGTTGTGCAGGCAAGTAGCAAAGGTCCTGAGTTTGCATTGTGTTTCAAAGGTATGTCTTTTGAAGTTTTCATGCACATACATTAAATTCAAGCCTTAGATAAAATATATCAGTTAAAAATATATTACAAATAAGTAATTTTACAGTTAGGATAAATTATTCATAAAAGCATAAATATATCATGTACTTTTTCATTGTTTATTTCAAGTCTAAATCTATCTTTATTTTTTTTTAATTTACAGTGGTGAAACTTGTTAAATGATTTTTGGATCTGAGCCATGAAGAGAAGAAGCCCTTGAGGATGAGGCTTAGGAATACATCTCAAGTCCAAGTCAGGAACTTCCAACTTTAGGTGAACATAGCTTGGAAGAGTATTGGAGAGCAGCGAGCAACCTTACAAACCCAGAAACAGGAAAATCTGAAATCTGGACCAGAGAACTATTGAGAGCCTGTTAAGTGTGAAGCTTAATAATCACAATGAATGTCATCCGCGGTCACCAGTGAAGGGAACTAAAAATGCCACTGGATTTTATAAAACAAGAAACTCTTTGCAGTGAACTGTAAGATAAACAACTCTTCCTTTTTCATTTATTGACAATCAGTTATTAATCATATTAATTAATTATTATTGTAACGTTTTCCATCAGAATCCAAATCTGTTTTATTACAATAATGCTCTACTGTCCAAAAAGAATTTCCAAGAATTTGATATAAGACCATTTTTTTTTCTTTTTAACTGCTGTGTGCTGAAACCATCTCTAATATTCCTAAGCAATAGAATTTTCAAATTAAGCTCTGTGGCAGATATATTGGATGTAACATCAGCAACATTTTCATTAAGGACAAACTCGACACCCCATTTTCGTTCAGAACCAACTAGATATCATAATTTTTTTTGGTTTGTTTTTTGTCTTCCAGTGAAAACCCCATGTCGATGTGACTTTCTACTTATGAGAAGTGGCAATGACAAGATTTTCAAGATGGCTGCCATGGAGGCCATACTGAGTGTCAGATCAGCACCATTTTTATTTAGTACCAGCTAGACATCATAAAAAAAGCAATGTCGATATGACTTTCCATCTAGGAGTAATTAAGATTTCAAGATGCCAGCTGTCATAGCCATATTGGATATCAGATCAGCACAATTTTTATTTAAGACCAACTAGACACCATAAAAAGTCTTCAGATGACAACATGATGCTGATATGACTTCCATTTAGGTGGTGAAGCAATAACAAGATTTTCCAGATGGCTGCAGTTGTGGCCATATTGGATGTCTGAGCAGCACCATTTTCATTTAGGACCAAGTTGACCTTGGAATGAATGAGTGTGTAAAGTTTTATGGTAATCCTTCAAGTAGTTACAAGTAACAATAACAAACTTGTGCTAATAGACAGACAGACAACAGATCACAGGCCATACCATAAGCTCTTCTGGTCTATGACCAGTACAGCTAAAAATTTAAAACAAACTGACCAAAATAGATCACATCCAAAACTTTTCCAATAATATCATTACAATACATTTAAATATACATAAGTCAGTACACTAGAACCATCATGAACATCTCAACTGATATTTTCACACTTTCTTCAGTTCTTCCACTTTGCAATTTAGGTACAAAACAAAAATAAGTTCTGACAATTCTTATGCAAATATTTCTTTCATTTAATTAGTCTACTTACCAATATAAGCAAACATAAAATATCTGGTTTCTACTTTGTGGAATACATCTATCTAAAATCTAATGTGAACATAAATTTGCTTTTCGTAAACCTTTTTGTTCAGAATTTCATCAAGAAGTATAACAAACAGACCTAAAACAGTTTTTCAGTGAATGCTCAAAATAATCTGCTAAACCAAACAATCATGTATGATGCCTTCCAGTCACCGCATGCAAACTGTCAGGAAACATGGCTTGAAAAAGTTTATTAGTATTTTCTGAAGATCAATAAGAATGGTGATCTGTGATTAGTTTTAATGTCCATAATATTTGCGATTTTTGAATGTCATCCTCTGTTATGAATGCTCCAATGCTGCACAAAGCAATAGGTTTAATTCTAGCACTTGGTTGCAAGGGAGGAAGAAGTACGACAACTCAGATGTTCGTTTTTCCTATTCCATCTTTGTCAGTCTGTTTCATGGAAGATGGACCGAAGAAAGATGTGAGTCGCACTGGGTTGATTTCAAACATTTTGTCTATTTATTACCTTTAACGGTCAAATCTTAGTGTACTTTCCCCCGTGTCTGAGATATCAATAATTCTATCATGCTGTACACACCACCTTTCTGCCATCTCCCTCGAAACACCCAGTCTTGATAAAGTGGGTCAGTCAAAGCCCCACTTGATATTGTAAACACATTTCCATTTGTTCATGTGTGCTCCTTCACTAAGAATTCTACCTGCTTCACTGGCTATGTACTTTTCTTCTAGAAGACATACTAAACGAAAATATCAAAAGATTCCAAAAGACAAAATCAAAAACTGGTTCCCAGTTGTCTTGCTCGAACAGGCATTAGCACTAAAATTGTATAAGTATAATATATCTAAAAGTCAATATTAAATATTTACAACATGATCAACCATACTTTTTTTTATGTGAAAAACATTTTTCTTTCAAACAAACTCCAAAAACCCATTTATTTTATTCAAGTTATAATAGCTCAAGGTTGTTTTGGCAAAAATTAAGGATTTTTTTTTCTTCAAAATTCAAGGAGTTTTCAAACACAAAATCCTTTATGTCTTAATTCCATGAGTTTTCAAGGATCCCCCTAAAATTCCTGGGCTTTTCCAGACCTGTGCAAACCCTGTTGATGGTGAATCAGCTTCATTTGTATAAATTTTAAACATCTTTGTTCCAGGAAGCTTTCTATCAAGTTTGGTCAAATTCTATTCAGCAGTTTTGGAAAAAAAAGTAATTTACAGGTTCTTATATTTTTATAATGATTGCCATATTTTAATGTGAATTGGCATAATTTGTGAAAACCTGAAAGGCCTTTATACCAGCATGCTCTGTGCTAAGTTTGGTTGAAATTGGCATAGTGGGATTTTAGAAGCAGTTGAAAAAAGCAATTGCTGATGGACAATGGAAGGGTTTTTCTAATTTTAGTAATGATGACCATATTTGAAAGGTCTTCATGCCAGGATGCTTTCTGTCAAATTTTGCCAAATTCCGTTCAACAGTTTTTGAGAAGTAGTCATTTAAAGTTGAACTTCTATTTTAGTACAGACAGCCATATTTGATGGTAGAACGTAATCTGTTGCAAAACTTTGAAAGCAATCCATGCCAGGATGCTTATAGCCAAATTTGATCAAAATTGGTCCAGTGGTTTTATGGAAGAACTTTAAAACAGCAATAGCTGATGGATGCATAATGTATGCAGGGCCACACCATAAACTCAACTGGACTTCAAGCCAGGTGAGCTAAAAAGTCAATAAGTTTCCTCTGCAACAAAAATTGCACTTCACTTTCCCTGCATTTCATAAGGCTTCAAGATAATATCTGGGAGAAAAAACAATTTTCTGAACATTGCTATTATTTTACCAAAAAACTGAATGTACTGTACAAAATTTAAATATGTTACATAAAATGTGGAGAAAAAGGTTTAAAGGGACAGAGTAAGAGCCGCAATGAAAAGGCAAGGTGAATGAAAATGGGGATGTTTAGAAAGAAATAATGATTAGGTCAAATAAAAAAAATACATGCAGTTCTGGTTACACTGATAAAAATTAGGGTAGGTAGGTCGGTACAAACTTTTTTGGGTTTTTTTGTGTGGGTCCAGACTGATTTAAATGAAGCACAAGCTAGAAAAAAAATGTCACTTGCATCCTGAATTTGAGTTTGATCATAGTTACATCCCTTTGTTAATATTTTGTTTCCAAAATATTTTTCTTTTATTTCAAAATTTTGTTATATTTTTTTTTCAACAAAAAAATGTAGGGTCGGCAGGAAAAAAGGGTTGGTTGGGTAACCAGAACCACATATATTTTTATTTGGCCATATTATCTTCAAAATAGTGGAGGGGATGTATATATTGTGTTTTGCCTATATTTCTGGAATTATATGCTGGAATTTCCACATTTCCCTAATTTTATTATTGGAGTTATATGAAAAGTAGATTTTTTTAAAATGATAATCCTGTATATATAATTGGAAATGTTAAAATTTAATACATAAATTTACCTTTTCATAGACTTTCTGTAACCTTTTCATCATCTTTGAGTGACAGTTCAACCCATTTTGACACTCATCAAAGATGTCTTTCATTGATGGTTGCTCCTTCATTTTTGCAGCTTTTGTTACTCTGAAAAATGAACATTTATCTATAAATGCATTATCTCCTATAAAAACATTGTATTTAAACATTAAAAAAGTGATAATAAGTGTATACAGCCTTAAATGATTTTGTGTTTTCTCAATCAGCCATAAGAATTATTTCCAGACCAACCATGAATATTATTCCATAAACATCTGCATTTTGTCATTTTATTTTCATTTCTATTCTTATGCAGCTTTTTTGTCAAAAACAAGCACCATGAAGCTTAGTTTAAGTATTCAAGTTTCACCTGTACATGTGCTTTCTCTTAAAAGTGCTTTCATGTAAGAGCTACAGTTTACCTGAAAGCAGAGGTGGAAAACTCTAAAAATCCACTCGCCCATTTGGGCAAGTATTATACTTACTCTGATGTCTTGGTAGCCAAGAAATGCTCAAGTTGGTCTTAAGTTGAGTATTTTTCTTTAACGAAACAAAGAAAAACATACTAATGTTGACGATAGTGATTAGAGAGCTTCATTTCATTAAAGAAACTTATCTCTCCTTTAACCAACTTTGGCATTCCTCTGCTCCCATCGCATTTCATCCAAATGAAATGTATGTCAACAGAACTTGAAAAAGCATCCACTTGCTTGTGGCAGAATTTGATTTCATGATGAAAAAGACATCAGAGTAAGTATAGTCCAACTAAAAAAATGAGACTTTAATTTGTGGAAAAGTGTCAATATGGGCTGCCAAGTGTGTGAGATATTCCTGAAATTTTGGCCTCTAGTTACCCTGTCAGTTGACCAGGCAACACGCTACAAAACACCGTTTATTCTGGCAGTAAGAAGTCAACCCAAACAACATAAATATCAGGGTAGACATCTTACATTGTAGGACTACCGTACGCACCGTATTATTATTTTGTTGGCAACAATATTTCAATGAACATCAGTAGGTGTCAAGGATAAAATAAATCAGTCATAGAACCTTGTATTTACTTAAAAAGAGTCTTGTTTATCTCCGAGGAAAACTTGAAGATTTTCTAGATTTTTAGAAATTTCTTGCATTTCAAAATAATGATTCCTGTGTGTATTGTACAAATTTATAAATGGTTATTTTTCATCCTTTCTGAAAACTGCAGCAGTACCGTGCCTCTGATACAAATAACAATATACCGTGCCTGTGATACAAATAACAATATACCGTGCGTCTGATACAAATAACAATATACCGTGCCTCTGATAAAAATAACAATATACCGTGCCTCTGATACAAATAACAATATACCGTGCCTGTGATACAAATAACAGTATACCGTGCCTGTGATACAAATAACAATATACTCAGACTCAGATTTTTCATACACACGATAGCGGTCTAATGTAAAATCTGAACTTGAGGAAATACGATGAGAATTATAGGCATACAATGTATTGAAACCAGGAGACTAGACTGGCTTGAGTCAGGGCTTAAAGGCTATTGGTAATGCAAATAGGCTTAACAGGATGGGTGGGTGTTGTAAAGCCATATATCATGTATAGTACATAATAAATGAAAAGTTATAAATTATTAACTTAAAAAACCGTCATTTAAATGTGCAGGTACAATCTGTTTTGCAGAATAGATATTTAAATTTGATATTGCATTTTATGTGCAATAGATCACGGTAAAGAGATAGTATAGAGCTGTTGCATTGTAATTATCATGTTGCATGAAGAGTAAGCAAGATGCAACAAGCATTACATTTTTCATATACACGGTGCCTTGCATACAATGCATGTGGCAAACATCACGATGCCATGTAACGGGAGCTGCCATATTGGTCTTCTTCCAGTCAACCTGGTCCCATGACTGACAGTCATATTACATGCATACCTGTAACCCAATGGCTATCAAACTTTCCATATTGAAAGTACAGTGTGGTCGGTACTGTTAATAGTGAAGAAAATTCCTAAACATTCCTGAAATACACTCTTTTTTGCTTGTTTACATTTTACTTCTTTTCCTCTGTTCTTTCATTGCATGTAGTTCTGTAAATATTAATCCACTGAAGTTTATATTTTTGGGTATTATCAGTCCTTAGTTCTTAATACCCATCTAAAGATAATGAAAAGTACTCGACATTAGCTAATTATAGGTACTCCAAATTTTTTTTTCAAACCAAAAAGAGCAGATTCTGAGTTGAACCCCTAGATAGATCTCTTTGATATGAACGCACTGATATCAAGTTTAATCTTGTACTCATTTAAATAAGAAAGTTATAAAAAAAAAATCCCAACTGATTTCTTTCTTTACCTGTATACATAGATTACACCCAATTTTTTAAAACCTCTACATAATCAAATCACTGAATAATCTGACTTTAAAATGACGATTTCATCAATTTGTCAAAAGGGGCAAAAAAATATACAAAAAGGGATGTTATTCAAATGCTTACAACTTTTGACCTAATCAGCTACAACATTCAGTATTATATTAAATTGTTTGTTATTAATTAAAGTATGTATATTTATTATGCCTATGATGCAATGAAACCTATGTTTTATTAGATAAACATGGATACACATAACAACTATTTTTACAATCCACACGCACTTCAACCGGAGACACGTTTTCTTGAGTCTTGAGACTGTTTAGACTATAATTAGAAAAATTACAGACTTACAATTTAAAAAACAAACACAAAACACTGTACATCACTTTATTCTCTAACCTGACTGACTCCTCACTTTGATGGATTCATAAGCCTTTGCAATGGACTTAAGTGTCAGAACACACCAGACACACCCATCACTGGAGACTTGGTTTACTTCAAAGTCCCATCTGAAAACATAATGGGCATTGACCTCTGCAATGTCTTCACTTCTGGGCCACTTGAAATAATCATCCCTCACTTAAGTATTATCTAAAAACTTAACAACTGCAGTCTCTGTACATTTTATGTCTATGACCTGCCCTATGTAGAATGTGTTATCATAGTAGACAGAAAGCCATTGTCCTTGTCTGGAAAAGTTAAATGGAGTTATAACGTCCTCAGTTTCTGTATCATTGGATAAAGATGAAGATGAGCTTGAAGTTGAATGTCTTCTCCTTTTCTTGACTGGAGGCTGGTTGGAAAAATCATCTGCTTCAAGAAGTGAAAAATCTTGGTTTCTTGTTTGGTCATCTATATACTGAGCTGAGGTTTGGGATAAATGCTGCTTTAGTAATAAAATAAGAAAATCTTCATCTCCTGTCAGTTTTAATCCAGTTCTTCCACCATGTCCAAGAACAATTTTATTATAGCGAATTTCATCTTTAAGGGCCATGAGTGAGTCTGATGACCGTTCAAACTTGTTGACATCAGCAGCTGTCTTGTATGGCCCTCCATTTTTAAGCACTGCATCCAGTTGTTCATATTTAAGGCGCTTCTATCTTTCATTGTGAATAAGCCTCTCTCAAATTTTGAGTTCTATAAGCCTTTCCTACAATTTATGCTTTTTTTGCCAAAAGATTGCATTCTTTGTGGCAGTCTTCAAAATTACTGCGGTGTCTTCACTGGTTTTCTTATTAAGCCATTTGCTTGTTTTGTTTCTTTTAAATATGTGAGTTGTTGAACGATGTTGAATGGTACAATTTTTGCGCTTGCCCATGTCAAAATCTAAGTCACCAAATGTGTTCTCACCAATCAGGTTGGTGAGGGGAAAGCTTTGCAATGATGTTTTTACTTCCTCTGAAAGGTCTTTACCATATTTTCCATCTGCAGGTGTTCAATGACTGCTATTATTGATTTTGCCATTTCCTTCAGAGCCAATTTAACTGCATCCGGGGAACAGGCAGAAATGGCTAGAATTCTTTCCAGCATATCACTTTTCAACTCAAACTCTCCGCTGAAGACACCAGGAAAATCCGTAAGGAGGAGGTCTCATGCATCTTCTGACCAACAGCAGATATGGCAAAATATCTGCTGCACATAGTGGTGAAAATTGGTGTATGGTACTTTACTGTTGAGTAGCTTCCAGTATGGGCCTGTCAGTCTCAGGTACAAAAGGCCAACTGCACAAATCAGAGCAATCAGTCTGGGGTCTCCAACATCTGCTTCCACACTCTTCAACTTGAGGTTGGTATGAGAAATGAATCCCTGTGACAGGAATGTGTTGATGAGATCAGAATGGTGGACAACTGCTGCTGCACCTTCAAAATAGCAGTTAAATCATTTCCCCCTGTAACTAGTCATGCATGTGTTCAACCCTTCCTCATCAAAAAAAAGCTTGCCATTCAGCACGGCACCCATTCTTTTCATCTCTCCGAGGGCCCAAAACATCACATGCCATCAGAATAAGACGAGACATCATTTTTCTGAAGATTTAAACATTCTAAATTTGGATCAGTATCTCATCCAAGAACAATTTGTCTTTCTCAGTCACAATAACCTTTTCCAACTTGTGCATAGCTTCTTCACATGCTCTGCTAAGGCCCAACAAGTAATGTGCATTACTATAAAGAAAATGCAGTATAATTTCCTCCCCCAGCTCTGACTGAACAAAAGCATGTAGTTCTTCATTATATTTCTTCATTACTGAAGCTCGGTCAGACATTACTGAATTCATCTTTTTGAGGAGTATTTTGAAGGTGTCTTCTTTCTCAGCCTCACTATTTGCTGAACAATAAACATCCCCAAGCTCGTCCAAAAGCTCTACTGTCACATCTAGAAGAGATGAAGCATCCTCAGTAGCCACCTGTCTGAAACCAAGGCTCAGTGACAACCCACTGTCAAGAGTTATTTGCTGACCAACAATCTTCCTGTGGTCTCATGAAGTACCATCGGTGTGCAAAGTGTAGCTATTGCTATGCAGGATGGCTTCTGTGGTTTGAATTTTGGTAATGACATGCCCTCATCTGCCACATTAAGGATGGCCTGGATGCATGGTAGGTCCTTGTTAGTCAGATTCTGGTGATAAAGCTGATTGGAAACTATTTTTACGACTTTTGAACACTGCCCAGCAGCAACATTTGCTTCACCTTGGAGTTCAATCATGGTCTTTCTAACATCCTCTGTAAATTCATTATGACTTTGCTTAATTCGAGTTTGCAGCATAAAACAAACGTCATTTCATACAGCATCTCTCTCCTCATGCTTTCTTTCCACTCTCAATCCCATGTGCTCCTTCAGCTTTTCTACCTTTTCCTTCGGCTTGTGATGATATTTTCCAATTATCATCTGTTTTAGGTTCAAATTTCTCTTCTGAAGGCTGCTGACTTCTTTTCGTTTGACTTGTAAGTCATTTTCCAATGTTCTCTTCTTTTCAATATCTTTCTTGTGAAGAATTCTGTACCTGTTGCATTTCTTGTACATTTTTGTTTGTTTGATGCTCGAGATATCTGCTTTTAGTGTTTTTACTTTACTTCCTCAATCAACAATGCCTCTTTGTCTTTTAATGTGTTCAATTATGTATTAACTTTTTTATTCTCCTCTGTTAGAGATACCACATCTTGTGTCAAGTTTTTAACAGTCCCATTAGCATCATGCAAGGAACAATTAAGAAATTCTGCTCTTTTCTCAAACTTTTTTTTATCTCTTTGGAGAAGAAGCATCTGTTTCTGTAGAGAAGAGATCTGCAATTTAAGACTCAGTTGTGTCACCAGAAACTATTCTTGTATGTGTGGATTCAATTATTGATAATGAACTGGAAAATGTGTGTCTTGGTGGAGAGAATTTCATCTGGTCCATCACATGCAAATGACCCTATAAGAAAGTCCGAGTTCATTAACTTTGTATAATCTTCTGGGATCTGTTCCTATCTCGATTGATCTTCTTGTAGGTTGCAATAGTTTTGTTTACAGACTTGCTGACATTGATCTGTACTGCCAACTTGTCCAACCTTTTAATACAGTCTGTAAGGAAAGATAGCCTGTGCTTTTCTTTAGCCCTGAAACGTTCCAAAGAGATCACTACAGCATTAGGGATCCTGATATCAGATATTGAATGATACAAAGTCGGGTTCATGAGTATTTTTCTGTTCATGCCAAGGAGAGAAAGTTCCTCGCTAATGAACTCAAAATCAATGATGATATTGAGAAACATCTACAGTGCATCTGGATCAGTTTTAGACACACAGCTCTGTATAATGTTTTTAACATTTTCAGATGGAAAAGAAACATTTAAAAAAAGCTGCTCAAACCAAACGCCAACATCTTTTAATGACTTTCCACCCTCTTTGCATATCATGCTGAGCTATAATAGCAGCATTGCAATGCAATATAATTGTCATCATCTGAAACATAAACATGACAGAGAAAATGACAGTGATGTGCCCAACGTAATGTCATATCATGACTATTTCTTTCTATTATTCTAAGCAAAGACTGAGAGACCTGTCCTAATGTGATTGTGAGAAGCTGCATTAAGAATGTGATAAACGAAATGACATCATCACTTGGGACTAATGAGCTTAAGACACAAAATTAATTATGATATGGAGTGATAATCCAATGAATTTGGCTTCACACAGATTTTTACTGTAACAAAATTTCAATTTACATGCGGCATTAGTCAAACAATGTCTAAATTATGAAAAAATGTTCTAAATTCAACTGTTTCAAATGCTTCAGTATTAGTTGTGAACACTGCATTAAAAACAAAGAAATAATGTTCAAACCATGGACACATTTAACAGTTTGTTGCTGTTTTTTTTTTTTTCTTCCTCTTATCATTGGATATTGAGCATGTCATTGTAAAAGAAATGCAACATTCAGTAAAACCCGTTTCTTTATTTAATTTGACAGATGGCGACAATCTGATTCTACCACTTCCAGTTGAAGTGGGCCATTGCACCGCACTATAAAATTGAGCTTTCTACCAACATTACATTCCAAATGAGAACAGACTATGATTTTTGAAGAAAATACCTTAATATAATATAATCTATCAAAAATATTCTGGTGCAGTGATTGCAACTTTGAAAAACCGTAAAGGTTTTAGATATGTGATTCAGATTATTTCCCATATTTGTGTTGATGGAGTTGCTTCTCCTGTTGGTCCATGCTAGTCGTACTGCATGTAAACACATCAGTCATGTGATAAATTTTTACGTTTATAATAATTATTTTAAGTCTTAAAATAACAAATACACCTCTAAACATTCAAAATATCTCAAACAACGCAAGCACAGACATAAAGGCTTAGCTCATGTATAAAAAAATATATTTTAGTTCAATTTCAATGTCTGATTTCTGAGTTCATATAAGTGCTATTCATTATAAGTGACACAAAAATAATTTAAAATCATATCAAAAATTTAAAATAATACAGTCCTACCCACTTATATCGACATCACTTATGTCGACAAGCCGCCTATGTCGACAAAAAAGCAAAGTCCCAGACCCTTGGTCTACTATTACCACCAAATTTGTCATGCTTATGTCGATGTCGAGATAAAAAATAAACGTACATGTTGACAGAAGCCCTTGGTCCCAGCTTGAACAAATCCTTTGTTTTCTAATCATTTATGTCAACAAGCTGCCACTTCCGACCCATACTTTATTCAACAATTAGTTGATTTTGCCGCTGGGTCATTTATGTCGACAAGCGGCCAGTTCCGACCTGTACTTTGTTCAACAATTAGTTGATCTTGCTGCCAGTCTTTATGTCTCGGTGGATTAAAAAACAGGCTTTTGTTTGGTCCTATAAAGTTGGCCTCTCGCGGCGACTTAAATAACACATGTACCCTTCATCAAAGCAAGCCGGTTACAATGTTCAATAAAAACAATCCACCCCTCATTAAAAAAAATCATCACCAAACTTGAATAAAAGCAATGAAATCTGATCGATTGTTGCATTTTCCAAAGTGATCGGTGATTAAAACAAGTTTATTGTGCTGTGAAAGTTTCCCTTTTAACTTTATTTATGTTTACGATGGCTACCAACGGCAGCGTAAAACGCAGATTAAATTTACAGTCTCTGGAAACTAAATATCTGACTGTTAAGGAAGTTGAAGGTGGGGCATCTCGCAAATATGTGTGAACACTTTTCACTTAAACATAACACCCTGTCAGGATGGATGATAAACCAACAAGTTGTTCTCTGCCTTATTATTTTTTTTTTACTGGTGGCAGACCAGTAAAAAAAAAAAAAAAAAGGAGGAGAACAACTTGTTGGTCTAGATGGATGAAAGCTGCTGAGTCTATAAAGAAAGGCTATGTTGAAGGTAAATTAATCATATCAGCCGCATATCTCTTGTTCAATTTTATGTACTTTTCACGATGACTTCCGTAAATAAATACATGTTATCATTTCCCTGTGAATAGCCCCATCCCCTTGGTAGCCTCAGTAAGATGGGAACATTGTTTCAGGCTGACCAAAATCTAGGCCAATTTAAGTACATGTACTTTGTAGCATGTAAATAACAACTATGCAACCATGTGCTACTGGCGACAATGATTATCGTAGTGAATTGTGAAGACGTGTTAGATCAAATGACAACCATTTTTTATACATGTGTTTCCTATCAGGATGTGACTGATGCATATATTTTCTAACATGAGACTCGTACACAAATTCATGGATTTTTCATATACATGCACTTAATGCATTGTGGATTTTATTACACAAAGGTAACCAAAATGTAATTTGTCAATATAGACGTGTATTTCATGCTGGTTTTGTCTTCATGTACTCAAAATTTCCATTGTTTGTTTTCTCAAAGTGTAAATCCTGCTCATTGACGACAATTCCCCCCCCCCAAACACTTATCTTGACATCCGCTTATGTCGACAATATTTCCTTGGGCCCGAGGATGTCAAAATAAACGGGTAGGACTGTATATAAAAATGACAAAAAAGAAATTAACTTACAATTCAAGCACCCTTCCATTGCTCTTGACTGTTTCTGCAGGATGGCATGAGATTTTCCTCTGCAGAGGCATTTGGTTGATAAGGTAGTACTGAATGTCTAATATTAGCCGTGAACTTCGACCCTTTTGCGGAAGTTAGCTAGTTGTAGGGGTGAAACGATTCATCGATATATCGATGCATCAATACTTTTGTCATATCGATACACATATCGATACAAGAGGTGAAGAATCGATACAAAATGATATCTACCATATATAAGTTACTTTAATCATCAGCAGTCATGAATAATTATTAGTCATTTGCCTTCTTATTCTTTAAACTGAGAATCGATAATGTATCATATCGTAGGCTGTGTATCGGGAATCGTATCGATACATGACACAGGTGTATCGTTTCACCCCTAGCTAGCAGTTTCCTACTTTTGAAATTAAAAGCACGTAAAAAGACACATTTGTTATTTTCATTGGTCACATGAACATTAGGTTTTTTTTTCTCAACATTTATTACGACAACAACATTTTCAAAGCAAAATAAAAATATCTTTTTCTTTTTGTTCCATACAAATTGATACAAAAAGATAGCTCTATAATTTCTCTATTAGCTCTGTATGCATTTAACCGAGTTATATAGAAGGTTGTCTTCCGCAAAGCATTTGAGCGAGTTGAATGCGGGGCTTAGGTCGTGCAAACTTGGAACAAGATGTTTTTGCCCATTCAGGTCAGGGGTTCTCAAAACATTGTAGTAAAATAACCACAGTGTCTTTTAGAACATTCCATTTGCAGAACGATAGAAGAATAGAAAAATTCACTGAGGTAGTTTTTATTCTTCAGTGTCGTGTGAGAGATTAGATATAAGATGTTGAAGATGAACGAAAATTGGCATTCGGCCACGCTTTTCCCCAGCCGAAACAGTCACTTTGGAGTACCTACTAATTATCCTAAATAAACCTTATATGTATGCATAAATGGAATATATATTGAATTTGCTTGCAAGTATGAGAACTGTTGTAGCTGTGGTATGTTTTTCCGTTAGTGTGCGAGAAGGCACTTCCTGTAATGCAAGAGTGTTGTTCAAATTAAGAAAAAGACAAATTTTAACAAAATTACAAACTGATCAGGTAAGATATATGTGCAGTTGCATACTTTAGTAGTAGGTACTTTGTTCAATTCTGTTGGATGTTACGATTGTCAGTAATTATGAATATTAAACTAAGTATAGTGCAACATGCTTAGTGACGCCAAATATGACATATACATATATAAAATATCCATATGCTTTTTACAGTGGTTTCTATGGTATGTTGAAAACCCCACGTGTATGTAAAGAATAATTGTGTCATTATTATTATTACCTAAATTCATGTAAAATTGTGTTATTGTCTTCATCATAAAATGCTGCTTATGGCCAGTACAGGCCTCCCTACCTTGTTTTTAGGAACTACTGTCAACGTTGTTCAGGACTGACAAAAATCAATTTGCAAACAGTATGTGCAGAAAAACAAATCATGTTCAATTTCTCCAAGTGTTATACAAAATCCACTTCTCCTTGCCACTAAATGGATTATTCATAATTTCTTTTTCACTGCATACAGACTATATTGTCGTACACTGCATCAAAGTCTGGACAAAAAGGTATGGTATTGTTTTTATTAGAAGTTAGTCTTTCACACACTCACTGTTAAATGTTACAGGATACTTAACTGAAAGAATAGGACATCACTATTACCATAATTTTTAGCCATTTCTTTACAATCAGAGTACAATCCCCCATCCACCTGTACCGAATTGTGCATTACCAATAGCCCTTAACTTATCCCTAAGACAAGATAATATTTATTTATAGTCGCCGAAAGTCGGCATGATTAAAAATAATTCAACATATAATTTGTGCAAAATGGCTGACCTTAGTGAATAAAGATATAAAAGGAACGGTGAAATTCTTTATGAACGACTGCAGATGCTTTTGACAACAGAAAGATTCTTTCTTTTCAAAATTTCCGCCTTGGTGTGCGCATGCTTCCTGTCACGTGATCATCGCAAGAGTACTTGACTAAGTCTAAAACGTACACCATAAACAGCGGTGGGTCTCAAATGCGCAATGGAGTGTTTTTACGAAATAGTGCGAAATGGAATATTGGCATGAGAAATGGAATAATAAAAATATTCTTTTGAATGTATACCTTTGAAATTAATAACATAAACATAAATATTGTGTTTGCTACAATTATAATTAAGATATTGTACATGTTTTGATTATATTGCCTCAAATGGGAATAAGGGTTATTTTTGGAGAAAAAGACATTCATTACGAAAACGACTCAAATGTAAATGAGGAATGGAATCATCGTAAACTATACATTTTTTCTTAATTTTTCCAAGTACTTAATGCTATATTACTTCAAACTTCATGCAAACATTTGTTTATTGATCGTTAAAGGTCAAAAGCAGTTATCATCTTCATCTTCAATGCTTTTGCATATTAATTTATATTCAAACTGGAAAATTGGCATGCGAAATGAAGCATTGATAATTAACAGTTGCTGATTCTAAAGTTACACAAATCAGTAAAATCATGAACTTTAAAAAATATTTTCATTCTTTAAGTTTAAGCTATACATATTTTATTTAAAGTTTTTTTCTAATTGTTAATAACATGTAAATTCGTAATGCGAAATGGAATTTTGGCCTGCGAAATGGAATCATGTCTGTGAAAGTGAGTATCGGTATGCGAAATGAAATCATGCAACAAATAATGTTTTCATCTATTATTTGAAACTGAGTCTATTATGTTCGTAATAAATTTATCTACAGTAAGCAGAATAATAAAACTAATTACATATATAATTTTATTTCGTATGCCGCAATTCCATTTCGCATCACGATGTTGGACTCATTACGTTAATGTAAATTGTATAAAGGTTAGAATTTTAGTTTATAATGGAAGTAAATAATGTATTATTAATCAATTTGTACAATACAAAGATAAGGTATAATTTCGTACGAACATTGGGACCGTGCCTTAGGAACGATGTATTTGGGCCATATGACTTTAAATGAGCACAGCACAAGGTTTCGTTTTGTCGGGTTTAACGCCATTTTTCAGCACATGATAGGCTATACATGGTGGTCAGTATATTTGGCGGAGAAAGACCCAATGAAGAACCACCGACGCACGGAAAACTAAGGACAAGCTTTTTAATTGTACGTTATCCTGTTGTGTGACCTACACTAGCAGCATGCTGGTGGATACTCAACTCACGTTCGCCTTTAGGTTAAGGTTTAAGCACCCTTCTTGGTCATTATCCAGGCCAGCCGACAGAAATTCCGAACCCCTGGGCAGAGCAGAAATGGTCCCCAAAACTAGTTTAATTTTTTGCATATAAAAACTTGTGTAAAATTTTGCATATACAACCTGTAGTAATCCACCATAACTTAGACTCTTGCAAGGAACAAATTTTAATATTTACTGCAAAGATTAATTTATTTTGTACAACTGAGTTGACGGCGGGTCCCGTAGAAATCGCCGAACCCCTGGGCAATTGCCGCCCCACCCACCCACCTCTCGGCGGGCCTGTCATTACCCCATATATTTAGACCATATGATTTAAAATGAGCACAGCAGAAATTGTACATTGTAATTAATTTTAACTAACGGGAGTACCTAGATTACAGCATTGTAATTACAAATAGGCAAAAATATTTTATCAACTGCATGTTAACGGCTATTGGTAATACGAATAGGCTTCATAGAGTGGGTGGGTGGGTGTGGTATAGCCAAATATTACATTATTCACTTAAAAACTGTCAATGAAATGTGCTGGTACAATCTGTTTTGTGTATATAGGTATTTATAAGACCTAAAATTATAATTATAATTTAAAAGCTATTTGAGGTTCAGGGATGAATCATGTTACACTTCTATTTCTCTATTTGATAGCGTCACATGTATCACAGTCAAGGTTTTATCTTAAAGGTTAAAATCACTGACCAAGTAATCAAGTTCCTTCCCTTTTTTGCACTTATACACGAAACTATGTCACTTTCCACGTCTGCATAGGGGGGGGGGGGGGAGACACACGTTTACTGAATTTGTTTGTTTTGTATACATTGATCTAAAAGGTTTTACTTTAGAAGGAAGAAATCGCAATTGAAATACTTGTTTACCACATCCAGAGTATAAAATCGACGTCAGCTTATATTCCCGCCATCTTTTTGACGCTCGCAAGGACTGTAGGGTGAATCATACCAATAGTCTACGAATGTACCCGGATTGGATACATTCTATCGGTTACAGGAAAGCTGGCTCTCCCAGTATGAAAAATCCCAGTGGAAATCGGTGACGTGATATTCGCTTTTTGATACTAGACTAATGCAATTTGATACTAATTTAATGCATAAAGATTATCAAATAAGCGTATCAACTCTCTCTCTCTCTCTCTCTCTCTCTCTCTCTCTCTCTCTCTCTCTCTCTCTCTCTCTCTCTCTCTCTCTCTCTCATGAATGCATGCCAATATTAAGTTTTTAAGTCTTTCTGTTTGGGCGTTTAAAAAATGCGAGGTAAATCATTTACCTAATATTTTGTTTGTTTTTACAATTGAATGAACTTGATAAACAAAATTAGATTTGATTAGTCTTTTTATGTCCTCTTCTTGCAGCAGGTACGTCTTGATTTGTTCCTGTCCGTCCGTCCTGTCTTCCATCTTAGTGCATATGTAGATGACCTGATTAGATCTTTATACAGTTTAAATGCTTTATGCAAGTTTTATTTTAGTTTCTTTTCTTCTTTTTTTTTTTTTTTTTTGGGGGGGGGAGACTTTTTGGACTTTTCCATTTCCTTTTCTACATTGGGAGCTTACGCGTATTGCAAACACAAATTTAGTTTTATTTGTGTTGGCGGTGGGAGTTATGTTTGGGGATCAATATTATGATTTTCAAACGAAACTGTAACTTACTAATGTGCAATGAATGTATAAAGAAGCTCACTGAAAATACTAATCAATTTATTGGAATTTCATCTCGCAAATACAGATTACTACAAGGATATTTTCAAAAGAGAATAAAAAGAAATTAAATGTCTTCTCGGACGTTTAAGGGCTGATCATGCTAGTGTTCTAGTTTAGGTAAGTAATAATAATTTAAAAAATCTATGCGTATTTTATATTTTCCACACCGACTCCACCCCCACCCCCATCCCTTCATTTGGTAGTGTAGCAAGTAAAGTGATAGCTGCAAATCATGTACCCTGTGGTATGTTAGGAGAGAAGGGGGTTATACAAAAGAAGAATCAGATGTATGTAATCCTTCTGCAAACAAGCAAATATCATCAGATATTGGTTCGTAGTTTTAAGTATCTACATCTAAAAAAATAGACGATACACTACTTTACAAACGAACGCATACACATACATTCAAACGCTCGCACGCATTCGCATATTCAAGGATCACTCAGTTACCGTCCAAATTAGAAAAGTGAAGAAGAAATTTCATGGACCACTGAAAATCCGGAACATCTATTTGACAGAAACAGACACGTTGGACTTAATTTCACGTGGTCCTTCTGTTGGAATCGGTTTCAACTGACCCCTTGGAAAAAATAATAATGCTCTGCCTACTCTTTTGCATATCTATTTCTTTAGAAACGGCGTTTTCCGTTTTCCATGTTGAAAACCTATTGTTTTTTTTATATTTATAAACAATATTCATAAGCATATTGTGAAATTTTCATGAAAATTTAATGATAAATGTCCAAGTTAGAAAGTTGAATTTATATATAGTAAATATATCTTTGCTGTACTCGTTTGGGTAAGCTCTTTTTCGGCCACCCGTTAATATAACGATAGCTTGTGAATGATTTCGTCAGCGGTCCATTTGAACCTCTGTTACGCGATAGTTGATTGTCAGATGCCATCCTCATCCGATGGGTAAATTATGAGAGAAAAATAGCTGTTTTATGGATAGCAAATATCACCCTTCTTTTAAATCCCTCGCGCATAACCTTGTTTTGTTCATGAATACGCATCAATTAATAAAATTAGGACTGATTCGATTTATTTTAGGACATGGTTTATGTAGCTGTTGTTTCTGAATATTGAAGTGTTCTTGATTCATTTTACTGCTCTCATGATTTCTATTACATCTTAGTGACTGGATTAATGCAGGTAGGAAAATATTCCGATTTTCTTGATGCGCTAGAACAACTAGAAACTCGATTTTTACAGTCCTACACTCAGAAGTAAAAACTGCAACGCATGTTTCCTTGATTGCCCCTTGAAACAGACAAGATTCCAAGCTGGTAATCATTAGTAAGTCACATAAACTGTCTTCATTTAAAGAGTATTTATCATTATCGAAATAAACTTGATTAGTAACCTTGCGAACCGCATATGCATGTCAACATTTTAGGCTTCACACATCTTTTCGGTCACTAGCCGTTGAAAACCTTTTGCAACAAAATCAAACGACTGAGCAAAACTTTGGTGAATTTCACTGTGTTAATTTATGAAGTAATTAATTCATTTATAATTAATAAACGTGACACGTACTACAATAAATTTATTAGTATCAATAACGAGTTTCAAGTAATTGAAGAAATGTTAACAACACTGTGTGCAATAAATAGACCAACATGTCGGATATTCTAAGTGTATCAGTTAAGTGCCCGGAAATGCACACTTAAAAAATTATTGCGTTTAAAACTATACATCACAGTATGTATGTATGTATGTATGTATGTATGTATGTATGTATGTATGTATGTATGTATGTATGTATGTATGTATGTATGTATGTATGTATGTATGTATGTATGTATGTATGTATGTATGTATGTATGTATGTATGTATGCATGCATGCATGTATGTATGTATGTATGTATGTATGTATGTATGTATGTATGTATGTATGTATGTATGTATGTATGTATAGAGTTTAACGGCACATCGGCACAATCTTAGCTACACATAGTGCCAAGGAAAAGGTAGGTAGCAACATTGGTAAAGACAAAAATCCTGCCAACATCCCCAGGAAGACAAACTCATCCAACCCAAAGTAAATATTCACCTAGTCTGAGTTCCTCTGACCTTACCGGCCCCATTTTAGATATTTTGACATTTATGTTGGGGTGGGAGGCCAGAGCATATCTCTTATCAAACAGTTGGAATTCGCCAAAATCGCGCCGCGTCAGCATAGGATAGCTGCTTACTACCGGGCCTAGCAAACTTAAACGTCCTTACATTGAGCCATACCTGAATAATATTGATAGGATGATGACTCGTATTCCCATAAATTTTTAATATAACATTCGTTATGACTTTAATCAGCTGACAGATGTGCCGAAACTACAGCGTTGACGAAATTTGACCTATTGCTCTCCATTTTACATTGCTAGTCACATGATTACCAAAATCTCTTGACGTTAGCGGTCCAATAGTCACGTGATACCCCCCATCCTTTTTTTGCAATGTTTTTGCACGAAATTCTCGAACTCATTAAATGAAAGTCACGTAATGTTTAAAAAAAAAAAAAAAAAAAAAAAAAGAAACGATAAGAAAAATATTTTGTAACCTAAATATTCCGATAAGAAATCATAAGAGCAACCAGAAACCTGTCGCTGTCGCAGCAACATGGACAAACCAGGTTCATCACGCAGGGGGCACACATAAACAGGGTCTTTGTTTGTATCACAAGAGTACTGGACCTCGATCGCTCTGACCTCGCAACCCTAATATAAATGTCAAACTATCTCTAATGGGGTGGGAAAGGTCAGTTGTTGTTGTTGTTATTATTATTATGGTTTTAACGCCATTTTGCAGCACATGATAGACTATACATGGCGGCCAGTATATATAGTGGAGGAATAACCCGGGAGAACATCAGGAAGAACCACCGACCCACAGGAAGCTACTGGCAAGCTTTCTCACATACCCACGCTGGCCAAGCCGAGACCCGAACCCACGCGGACAGTGGTGAGGTGAGGGTGATATGTAAAGGCGAGCGCCTTAGACAACTGGGCCACTCAGGGCTCCGGGAAAGGTCAGAGGAAACTCGGACTAGTATTTACAATGAGACAAGCTGAAGACGAAGCATATCAAAAGCAAATACCCTAATGAGTTAGAGGAATTTAATTCAATTAGAGTTAGAAAGACTTTACCAACAAATGAAGCACAACAAAATAAACAACAAGAGAAAATAATTTTTTTGTAGCTAAAATAAATGTTAAAGAGGAAAGTTTAGCCAAAGTCGATAAAAGAAAGTGTCGACCGAGGGAGTGTAATAGTGTATAATTTGATTTCCAACAATTCTGAACGAAAAAATAGACGGTTTGTATAGAAGTGTTTATGAATTAGAGGAGAGTGTGAATCGATTAATTGTAGTCGACAAGATACATGATAACGAATTAATGCAGGAAGTATAAGAGATGGAAAATGAATTGCGGAGTGAGAAAAAAATTGTTATGAAAAGAATTGAGAAATGTTTTAAATTGATGTCGTGGTCAGCTTAAATTTGCATGTTTTTAACTTTCTTCCTAGTCATTAAAACTGTTGGGCCAAAGGTTGAGATAGATGAAACCAAACAAAATAATAATAATAATAATAATAATAATAATAATAATAATAATAATAATAATAATAATAATTATTATTATTATTATTATTATAAATCAAAGTGACAGTTTCACCTGTCATTTTCAATAATAGCTGCATCCCTGCGATTCTGTATTTCTTAAAAAAATGAGTGAAATCAAGAGCATCATCAGTACACTATAACATGTAACACTCGATACCGCTTTCATCGCGTTGTACAGTCTGCTACTATATATAATTCTTAAATTTAAAATTGGTCCACCATACAAACACATTTTCGAAGAGACAGTAAAGCTAAGTGTGCCTGTAAGTTTCAATGAGTTGACTAAGGACTCCCTATGATGGACGATGATAACAAAAGCACAAAATTAAAATATTATGGACTTTTCCAAAACCTCGAGAATACACTATTTATTTAATGTATTTAATACAACCACAAGAAATTAGGGGGTTACTGTGCTTATTTTCCTTACATGCTTATCTTGGCATCCCCTAGCCCTATCCCAGCACATATAGCTGGTTAGGACTTGAGATATGTCATCCCGTGTTTCTAAAATTTAATGTTTTTTCTTTTATGTTTAACCCTGTCCTCCCTTTTCATGTGTTAGATGTTCAAAGAATAATAAATACATGAAAATTTTGGTTTTAATTTTTGGACGAGATTGCTCTATTTTCGTTCTGTCATATTCTGTGAGTTTTCTATTCCTTGGTTTTAGTTGTAAGAACTTTGTCTAGTACTCCTTTCCCTTCAGGCATGTTATACTGGCGGGCTAGTTTCCTTGCCTTTCCCTTCAGGCATAGTATCCTGGCGGGCTAGTTTCCTTGCCTATCCCTTCAGGCATGGTATCCTGGTGGGCTAGTTTCATTGCCTATCCCTTCAGGCATGGTATCCTGGCGGGCTAGTTTGCTTGCCTTTCCCTTCAGGCATGTTATACTGGCGGGCTAGTTTCCTTGCCTTTCCCTTCAGGCATAGTATCCTGGCGGGCTAGTTTCCTTGCCTATCCCTTCAGGCTTGGTATCCTGGTGGGCTAGTTTCCTTCCCTTTCCCTTTAGGCATGTTATACTGGCGGTCTAGTTTCCTTGCCTATCCCTTCAGGCATGGTATCCTGCCGGGCTAGTTTCCTTGCCTTTCCCTTCAGGCATGTTATACTGGCGGGCTAGTTTCCTTGCCTTTCCCCTTTCAATAGTTATTAAACTCGAGGTACCTCTGCCCTTGAGGTTTAGTTGTACGTTATTCTCCCTTATATGGTACTCATATGCGTGTGATTTGTTGTATTGTGGACATTTTTAGAATGTTTTAGTGTAATTGACGGGCATATTTAGGTCTGATGTTTGTATGGTTTCTTTATTTATCCGCTTCCTATCAAAAAGTTAAATGATAGATACAAGAGAAAGTTTTAATTTATAATTATTTAATAAATAAATAGATAAATTAGTAAATAATGTGTCTAAATGTTTGTGGTTTTTTGGGGGTTTTTCTGTGCGTGTTTGCTATAGTCTCTCTCTCTCTCTCTCTCTCTGCGTGGGTTGTTTTGTTGTTTTTATTGTTGTTGTTGTTGTTTTGTTGCGCGCGCAGTGGCGTACAAAGGGTAAATGGCGCCCGGGGCGACGATGATGGCCCAAAGGGCCATAATACGAAGCCCGAATTTTTATAAACTGTTTTGGCGCCCCAAGACCTGAGGCGCCCGGCAACCGCCCCGTCCGCCTACCCCCCCCCCCCCCCCATTAGTACTCTACAGTGCGCGCGACACATTTCTGATGTTAGGTAGGATTGAATAGTCTTTTCGCGCGGACGTGATGGAAAACATCCTGGTATACACTAGGTTGTCTCGCTCTTTAGGCATCATTTCAATATCGATTTCTATTGAAGATGCATCTCGTAATCTGCGGTCACAGCATAGTTGCAGCGTTAGGTAACCGTATCGATCTGCTTTCTCTTATTCGCCATGTCAGTTTTTGACATAACTTTCAGTGGGATTTCTGGTGCTCGTATTTAGACTTTGATTCGAGATTGTCGTGGTTGGAATTTTACGCCTGATGCAGCATTTTTCCAACTTGGCGACAATGATGTTGGAGTTATTGATCCTGAGAACATTGTTTGCGCAATATGTTCTCTATGTCGCGCAGTTTTGCTGATCGGGGTTAGCTCTGTTTTTGTCGGTTCGATGCTACAAAGTCGCTGTACTCGGTATGTCAGCTCGCGCCAGTATTCTCGTTTATGTGCTCGAGTGAATCAGCTATTGTCTATCCAGTTGCCAGAGATTCCATGTGTCTTTTTTTGTCCTTACACTGGATTTCGCGCTGTATATTTGGGTGTTTCTGAAAGATAAATTTTGCATGCGAGCTTGGAGTTTTAGAGGATTGAAAATTGTTTTCGCGCGGACGTGAAGGAAAACATCTGTTTCTTTTTTACTTGAAAGTACTGTTTTTGTGTTGTATGTGTGTACTTTATTAGTCATTTAATATACCTGTTAGTAGTTCTGTTTTGTGTTCGTGTTTTTTTTTTTGTGTTGTTTGGTGTTATTTACTGTGTCTCTGAATTTTCTGGAACTCTTTTGCAGGCCGTACTATTTCGTGTTAGCCACATAGCATCGGTCCTACAAGGAATACATTGCATACATTCAGACGTAATACAGAACCCTGTTCCCGTGTTGGTTCGTTTTGTTTTGTGCGAGTTGTTAGTACAGTGCATTCGTGTATGTTTGGTGTTAGTTCGTGTGGGGAAGGTTTCTAGCTTCTGTTCAAGAATTTTTTTGTTTCTTTAGTGCAAAATTATTGTTATTTTTGTTCACTTGCAAGGAGAGAGAGAGAGAGAGAGAGAGAGAGAGAGAGAGAGAGAGAGAGAGAGAGAGAGAGAGAGAGAGAGTTTAGGCCCTATATAGGTACTCTCCCTATCAAGGTGAGAGTATTCCCATTCATCCCACCCCCACCCCCACTTGTGTTTTTTCCTGTTTTTTTCTTTTCTTGGTATTTGAAAGTACATTGTTTTGAGCATACACTAGATATGGTCTGGGTGACTGTGTCATATAGGGCGCTATTTGTGTAGCGATAGGGGTTTCTATTTTTAAGTTATTTTTTGTTTCAATTGTCGGGTTAGCCCTTTTCTAAGTACCTGGTTCTAAGCGAAGCAGATATGGCCTTCCCTTTTAATTTCCTTACATCATGCAACGAAGCTGAATTTTAGAGGAAACATCAAACGAGTTCGTTTGTAATAAAATTGAATATACATGATTGCTTTCATTCAACTTTATGGAAGTTTAAAACACTAGGCGAAAACAAACTAATTATCTTAAAGCTAAGAGCTTGCACACAATTTAAAATCTAAAAAATAAAACTTGTGATAAATTAATTGTTTCTATGGAAACATAGGGAGACCCAGTCAAATTCACAACTGTTGGTGAAGCCTGTGTCTAGTTGTACTGTAAGAAAAAATAATGTCGTATGTCAAAGGCTTTCATTGATTTCTTTCAAAAATTAAATACAAGTACCTCCTTAAAACTTACATTAAAATATAAAATAAAATGAATATGTAACAACTTAATTTTTGAGATATATGAAAACAGAATACCTGTACCCTCATCATCATTGAAAGCCATGGACAACAATCCGCTATGCTCCTTTATCACCCGTGGCTGCCTATGCGAAAATGTTCTCGTTCCATATGAATATGCATAAACCTGCTTAACCAGTCACTATTCTTGTTATTGTGATCCAACATGACTTCTCACGCTGTTTGAATGAGCCAATTAACGTTTCTCTTTCAAACACAGTCACTTATAGATCGATAAAGTGGACAGTTTCACTGATGTACAAGATTGTTACATTGTGTTGCTGATGACGTATTATTGTGTATGCGTACTCGTGTAAAACGAGAAAATCTCCGTACGGGCAGCTCCCAGTGATAAAGGAGCGTGGCGGATTGTCGCCCGTGGCTTGCGACGATGACCCTCTATTTGCAGATGACGTTTACAGAGATGAATGTTTCATCGTAACATACATTTCCAAATTATGATACTGAAACTCGTACATGTTTATAGACAACTTTTGAATAGATGTCCAACACACTGGAAAATATGGATCAATTTTTTTATAAAACTGCAATTTCAAGACCAGTTTATATCAGACTTATATTTGAATATGCATGTTAGAAAGTAATTGATATTTTTATGCTATGCAACGAATTTGGAAGGGGCATATGGTGTTACCATTCTCTGTCTGTACATCCGTTCGTACGTTGGTTAAGTTTTGCTGTTAGGTCAATTTGTCGGGTATTAGGGTCAAACTTGAAGGTAGGCGGCATTCGTGTTATGTGAACACATTTATATGCTTACATTTGTATCCTCCCAAAAACGAATGTACCGGGGGATATAGCGATGGTGATGTCTGTCTGTCCGTAGGCAAGGTTGTTTCCACTACATAACTTTAGTTTGCTATGGTCTTTTTTCAAACTTTGTGTGCAAAAACATATACCCTGGTTTTATTGGGGTAAGACTGCTTTAAGGCCGAATCTTGACGTTTATTGCATAAAGCCAATTGACCATGCCAAGTACATAATAGACACTGTAAAACGAATGGCAAAAGTTTTCTTTAGCGTTGTGCTGAATTGCCATAAAACAGTACTATTGTTGTGTATGATGTTTATATAATATTATATATATTTTAGGAAATTATAAATGTTTGCTTAAATCTTAATGTTGCTTATCAGAAAAAACAAGTTTAACTAGTGTCCTTGAATTAGGTTGTTTACTTCAGATTTGAGCTAAAGGTTAGTTTTGATCAACAAAATGTTTACTGAATTTGAGGTCAAGGTTGATTTTGTTTACAGATAAAACTGGAAAATCCTTAGAGTTATGTATAAAAAGTCATGTCCATACAAGTAAAATTCCATTAAGATGACACATATTCTAGAACATTCTGTCATGTGACCAATCTTTATATATATCATGTTTAGTGGACAGTTTTTCAGTTTCGACATTACTATCAGTCTTGTAAAGAGCTATTACAGTTGTGGAAAGTCATTCCAAATTCTGAGAGAGGAATTATTTTAAATATTCATTGGATTGTAACAGTGCTCATAAACTTTTGGATTTTGGATTTTTAATTGATGATTTTGGAATTTATGTAAACTTATTCAGAGATATTTTGGAGTACTTCATTTTGACATCATCACATTAAAGACTACTAGTACATCAGGACTTTGAAGACCATTGGCATATCAATACATTCAAGGATACAGCCGTGAATTCGGAACATTCTATATTAGGACTTGTGATTAGAACACTAATTCTTATTGGATTATTTCAATTTTAATACACATTACTGTAAGTGTCTTTTTGATTTTTCATTTCAATTATCTAGAAATAAATTGCTTGTTGATTTTTACTTGATTTGTTGGTTTCACTTTCTTTCTGTTACATTTTTCTAGACCATAGAGTCGTAACACTATATACATACATTGATGTGTCCATGCATTAAGTATCTTAAATTGCGGAGTTAGAGTTTACTATGAAATAACTTTCAGATTTTAATGATACTGCAGAGTTATCACACTCTCCGGTAGGAGACAATTGGCTAGGAGGTGGAGTTTGACTATGCAATAACCAATGTTGTTGCATAGCGTAGCTCCGCCTTTTTCCTGTGATCTTTATTTCTTGTCAACTGACATGCTCAACTATCAAACAAAAATTAGAACTTAACTTATATTTTCAACCAATCAGCTATCTGGATTTTGTAAGCTAAAGCTTCATTTAATTCTGAAGAATGTGTACACTAAACTCTCAATCATTAAGATAGCTCTCAACCATTAAGCGCGCTCGGCAGAGTTCGACAATTTCCGTAGGGAAAATCGGCAGACGCGCAGTTCCAAAATTAGAACAACTACACAGAGGCCGTCCATATATGACGTCACGCACGGGGGGGGGGGGGGCGACTTTTGTGACGATGGAGGGTAGGGGGATTTGAAAAATGTGCAGTCACAAAATCAACACCAGCGCCATCTACCAGAGAAAATGTAAACAACATAGCATCGCACTATCGCAGAAAACGTGCGCAGTACCGGAGGCACTTCCGCAGTGGTGCTAAACGCTGATTGGTGGATGGATTTGCTGAGAAACAATACTCACTGCAGTTCCAACTCTGTGACAACTGTACTATCTCCCATCCTCCCACGCAGAGTAAAGTCCCACCAGTCTCGACAAGTCTGTTTCTCTGCTCGAATGTAATAGTATATGTTTCCAGAGGACTAAACCCGGATTGATCAAGATATTATTTTAAAGTATTAAATAATTCAGAACGGAGTGTTGTATTGTTGTGTGTTTTTCTAATACAAAGTGATTTCAAACCTATTTTATTTTTTGAAAATATTTTTTGGGGGGAGCAAAGCTTTGTGACGTCAAATATGAGGGGGTCTGAGTTTTGTGACGAAATTTGACGAGGGGTGAGGGGGGTGAAAATGCGCCAAAATTGCGTGACGTCATATATGGATGGCCCCACAGCATCATACATAAATGTGAACGTATTTAGTTAGCAGTGACATATACCACGCCCCATTCATTGACCCATTTTCTGAACTCGTGCTGAAAAATGGTTAAATCCTGGGTAACGTTACATAAAATGGATTCAGGATATATAACCACAAGAGCCATATTCGCAACAAAATCGATGCGAAACTCGCCAACCACTACAACTCGACTGGGCATTCAGTCGAATCACTCACATGGTGTCAGTCCTTTTTTCGCAGCCTGGAATTAGGTCAAAACACTTTGGTCCTCTGCATGATAGGGACGATACGCACTTCTTTGAATTTTTTAAAACGTCTTTTTTTTGGTCTGATGAGCGTTTTTTATTTTTGTGTCTTTCTTTCTTCTATTGTTTATCCTTTGTTTATTTTCCCGTCATTTAAACACGTAGGAGTCAAGAACTTCTCTTGGCTTTTGTGTTTAGTGTTTGTTTTGTGGATGTAAATTATTTCTTCCCTTGACGAAGAGATTGTCTAGCTCGAAATGTTGGGATACATATTACTTGTAATATACATAGAATTAGATGGTGGTGCACATATCAAGACATTGTGTGAAATGCATATACATTGTTGCAGTAACTTTTGCATTATTCAATAGAGAGAGGACATTAAGTGTAGCATGCATTTTTTTTTAAAGTTGTAGATACTGTAAGTCATAAAGACATTTTGCCTATTAAAAAATGACTTAGTTTGTTTTCCTCACACCCATCCATTCAGTTACAATTACCATTGGCTTATATGTAAACGAATATAACAATATATTGGTGTGTCCTTTAGGAATGAAATTTAAGTATAAATTGTGAAATATATTTATATTTAATTTAAAAATGCTTGATAAAAATAATAAATCTGTAAGTATGCTTTGTCATAAATAAAAACTAAAAATGTTGAGTTTTCTTAAAAATTTATTTTTTCCCCATCTTTGTTAGAGTCACCTCCCTTGTACAAAAATAACTACATTTCACTCTCGAACAATCTCATGAGCCAGAGATCAGACGGAATTTTAGTATGTGTCAGTATCTACATTAATCAGCAGTGGTTTATTTTCTGAGAAGATTCTTCCATATTTATTTTCTTCTTCAAATTTTCCTCGCGTCACACCTCCGATAGTAATATACTAGTAGGTTATCAGCGAGGGGAGTCTAACATGCACTCCAGGAGTATCAGAACATCACTCCAAATCGTACATTTTTATAAGTGCAGTGTAGAGGCACGTGAACATCACTGGTGCTTGTAACAAGATAACCGGGTTGGATTTCGGATTTATAACAGAACACTGTTGATGGTGATAAAAATGCAATGTTTATTGATGAATGACTTGAATGGGAAGAAAGGTTATGATTAATACGTGCGTGTGTAGGGTCCAAATATTGGACTAATTAACATAATCCGCACGAACCTAATACGGTAACCCAAATATGAGCACAAATAAATAAATACACAGTGCAATGATAAAGGCTAATGATTTATCTCACACGATGAAAGGAATGATGTGTTTTGCTCAGATAGCAAAATTATGTATTTTTACTCATAGCAAAAATGTATACCCTCAAATAATGAAACATGAGAAAGGAATGATGTGTTTTGCTCAGACAGCAAAAATGATGTGTTTTTACTCATATAGCAAAAATGTCTACCCTCAAATAATGAAACATGAGGCACTTTATTCAAATAATAAAATGTGGTGCAAACGAAATGGGATAGATATCATGCGATATATCTTACATTCCCAAACCACTGGGTGTCACAAAAACCCAAAATTAGCCCACGGCTAAAAGATTACATATATGGAGTGACTCACAAACACTCTGTCACTAGCATACTTGGCTGCTAGTCGGACTGGTCAATCAAGCGATCCACGCCCACCAATGGCTCAACAACGCCCGATCACCTGGTATTCAAGCAACCCACTGTTTATTCAGCTCCATGGCTGCTATGGTTAGCTTTAGTCAACTTCTATTGTCCCCACTATAGCTGGGACCTCGTCGACTCTGATCTCTACAGCTGAAAATAAATCTAACACCGTGTAGTATGATTGACACGGGCATATACGATAACACGTAATGACGTTATATACGGTAAGTTATACAAATTACATTATCGGCAAACATTACAAAGCAATGAACAAGTTCAAAAGTGAACCTACACGTGTCCGATAAGAATCTTATGGTACTAAACGTTTCCTAAAAACGCCACTTTATATTGCTAATATAAAGCTCTTATTAAGAACAAACAAGAATAGAAAATATACAAACAAGAATAGAAAATATTTGCATTGTACTACGCAAGCCGAAGCTACATAAAAAATATATGCTATAAATTAATAAACGATTTACGTACCTCTACAGCTGAAGACGTGCAAGTCCTTAAGTAGACTGCTCACTGACAAGACGTTCCGTAATGTAAAGATTTAGTCTTACGGTGAGGCATTTATACACGGACGATGCAGCTCTACATCGTCCGTATGCTTGGTGCATTCGGTTTTTCCCATCGAAAGCACTTCGCACGTGCGGCATGGGGTGAACCGAACTCACTGTTTCGAAATATTGTACAATATACATAACTCACTCTCGAGCATCGTTGTTATACTGAAAAACGAAACCCAAGTACATGTATGGCTAATATAAGGGATTTATACAATTCCGTGACAGTGCTGAGGTGTAATGCGCACATTGGAGTATAGAAGTGGTGGATTGTAAAGTCGTTATTATACATTGCTAATTTCTTTTTCTTTTACATTTGGAAAATAGTACATGAATCATTTTACAGTTTCAATTTATATTGTGTAGCAGAAGAGGGAAATGAAGCTTCTCCAACAATTTTCAAATCGTGTATTTTAGGTAGTTTTCTAGCGCACTTTAAATGGAAACATCCGCCAAGAAAACAACAGATTGTTCTAGAAGTTAACACGTGTATACTACTTACCCGTGGCGAGAGAAGGCTATCTTTGTTAGAAATTTATATTTAGTAAGTACTGTAGTCATCATTTAAATGTTATCTTTATGAAATTCAAAATAATTGCATTTTTTTTTAATTCTTTGAAGTGAAATTGTAAAATATGGAGTGTCATGGATTGTTTTACCTTATAAAGTTATATTTAGTAATTAGGAAAATGTAATAATGATAGAGATTGACTTTGGTTAATTTGTCATTATTAGTTGTGAATATAATATTACATTGTTATTATAAAAACATTTACGCTGCTGTACGATAATTATTTTCGAAAATAATTCTTCATGCTTCAAAAGTTATAAACCTTGCGTTTTCGGTATTTATGGTCAAACAATCGAAATTTTGTATTGATTTGAATCCATACACAACGTTTTCTTTATTATTCAGAAATAAACATTTTCTACTACATCTCAAGTATATTTTGGCTTCTTTTGGGGTAATTGGCGGTATTTAATCATTTACAGAATGTTGTATGAGATTTTAAATACAAAAATTCTAGGAAAATATGAGTCTGGTAATAATTTAGCATGAAGTATAATAATTTCATGTTTGATTTTATATATATATATATATATATATATATATATATATATATATATATATATATATATATATATACACACACACACACACACACACACACTTTAGTGTTGAACCTGGTTGCATATGCAGTTAGAGTTGAACCTGGTTAACACTCTCACCCCTGTAAAAAGAAAAAAACACCCTATTTAAAATCCCTTGATCGAGTGACATTTCACTAGGCACCACGACAGAGATGAGGTCAAAATGTTCTCACTAGGTCTCAACTTTGGGTTTAGGACGTTTCCCCATAAAATCTTTTCCTGAAACAATGGTGAGAACAAAACATTTACGACAATAGGCGGAAAACACACAAACCATTTCATGAAAGATGTGCCAAATTTTCTTTCCGAAGCTTTCAGTGAAATCGTTTTGTTCACCATCTCAAGTCTTCACAGAGGAGGTTGAAAAATTCGTCAAAACAAATATATATAAGACAGTGAAATTCACAGTCATGTCTAGTATATAGGGTAAGCGCTGAAATATCTTCTTTATATTAAATACTGCTTTCTAGTGCGACCAGCCAACATTTCCTGTGAGTCATTGAAAATTTTAAAAAGTTCAAAGAATGTAGGTCATTTTCATTGTTTCGATAGACATAGACATATGCAAATTTTAACTAGCAGCTATAGAGACAACATATTGCTGGTTCAAGGACCTCTTTTACTGAGTTGTGAAAACCAATCATAAAAAAAACATATAGGTCAGGCATAGTGTATATAGAAAGGAGAAAAGGCTATCACATAGAAATTTTGTACATTATGTTTACATAAAATGTAACATTCCTTACAAATACAATTTACACTGAGTGAACATTAAAACATTTACATGGAGGGGGGATACAGTTAAAGACCTAAACGTTGGTCATCTCAGAACAAAAATTCAGCGTGCAAATATTTGGGCTAAAAACACCCAAGTATTAACCACTGCGCTCTCAGAGTAGGGGCGATCGGGAGTGGGGGTTCAAGCTGGCGCCCGCAGCCCCCCCCCCCGAAAGAAAATGAAAGCGTGAACAAACGGAACGTTTCCTAGAGTAAGTTTTCTTTACAGTTAGATGGCTACATTTATGGCCTGGAAACGCTAAAAAATGCAAAAGTTTCGGGTGCTTCAACCACTGGGCCCCCACCTCGGGTTCCATCCCACGGACCCCATGCCTACTTTTTTACTCTCCCCCTAAACGATATTTCTGAATCCGCCCCTGCTGAGACTTAGTATAGGCCCGATGCGCTTTCCTGCATGTCGTAAGAGGCTACTAATGAAGGCAAGAGCAGTGGTTAGCATGCCGGACTCGGGACCGAAAGGGTGCGGGTTCGAATCCTACCATCGGATCACACTTTACTCCCAATTGCCTTGGCACTAAAAACCTGCATGTATTGCTGTGCCGCAAAACACCAAACCAAACACCTAAGTATTTTACCTACAGATAAGCATATGCAAGCATAAGACACTTTTACACCAATAAAGTTACATTCATTAGCACATATGAACATACAGCACATGTACGTATATACACAAAAAAAAATATATTATTATCTAAGAAGCCGCGACATGCAAGCCATGAAATAAAAGCAAAACACCAGCCAACTAAGCTAGGGGAGACAACTGAATCTAAAAGGCAACTATACAAAAACGCAAAGCAAAACACCAGCCAACTACACCAGGAGAGACAATTGAATATAAAAGGCAAGTATACAAAAATACAAAGCAGAGCACCAGCGAACTAAGCTAGGAGAGACAATTGAATCTAAAAGGCAAGTATACAAAAATACAAAGCAAAACTAAAACTGCAAGGTAAAGGTTAAATTCTTACAAATACTACGTAGCGAAGATGCGACCCAGCATACAAATGAAATCATGAAAGCTTATAATTGCAGATTCTTCTTTGATTTTGTAAGGACATTGAATATAAATTCATAAAATTGTAAATGTATCGCTCTCAGTTTGTAAACTAGTCATAATGCTTTTGCTGCATTAGTAGCACCTTGCTTGTACTTAATCAACCCATCCTATTTAATGTTGTATCTAATATTCCATTTATATTATTCTTTATCTTCTACTCACCATGTGATTGTTGTGTGTAATGGAGAGAAAAATGTAAGTTCTTTTGAACTGGTTTCTTATCTTTTTGCAAAATTATGACTGTTTATAGCAATATAATACAAAGAAACTTGCCGCAGAACATTGTTTTGTTTTGCTATAATGTGTTAGCATTTGAATTCTGTGTAACTTAGTTTACACAGCATAGCTCCAATAGTCCAGTGGTTAGAGAGTCGGCCTCTTATGCAAGAGATTTCGGGTTCGAATCCTGGCCAAGCCATTGTAAAAAAGAAAAAAAAAAAAAAAAAATGGCACCAAGAGCTACCTTGTTTGATGCTCAACACATGTTCGAGACCAGGGCGAACCATACAGTAACATGGTTAGCGGACTGCATTGTGAGTGCAGTCATGGGTTGTCGACCAGTGTCTAACAGGATGATTACAACATTTAACATCACTACCATACAGGTCTATGCCCCAACATCTGACCATGATGACGAGGAACTGGATGAGTTCTAAGACCAGATTCAAACTCTCATCAGGATGGATATTCTGGACCATGACTTGCTGATGATGACCAATAAGACAAGTTAGGATCAGGTTCGACCTTGAAAAACTTAAAGATCCAAGCATTTGAAGCATCAATAGGCGGCAAATGTGCACCACTCACAGTTCTGGGACATGAAGAAATTAACCTAGACTCCTTGATCATCACCTTCAACAAGGCAGTAATAGACACAGCCGGAGAGATCCTTGGCAAGCATCGTAGAATAAAGAAGCCTTGGGTCACAGCAGATATCCACGACCTCTGCGATGTAAGGAGAAAACTGAGGAGAAAAGTAAGCGAGGAGACCATGAAGGAGCAAAAAAATACAATGAGATTAACAACAGGATTAAGAAGAGCATAAAGAAACAAAAGAAAGCTGGTTAGAGGACCAATGCCTGAACCAGAATGACAGTAAAAGGGCATACCAGTTGGCAAAAGACCTGACAACAGAGAAACAGGGCAGATCTAATACGATTCAGGACAAGGTTGGTAAGAGTCTGACAGAAAACCAAGACATTCTTAACAGATGGACGGAATACTGTTCGGAGCTTTACAACCAGGAGACTTCTGGAGACCAAGCTGTACTAAACGTACCACTGACCACAACAGAGGTTGACCACCCGATCCTCAGGGACGAAGTGGAGGCTGCAGTAAAGGCACTAAAGAAGGGGAAGTCAGCTGGGGTAGACAATATATCAGCAGAACTTGTTCAAGCAGGAGGAACTTCCACGATAGATGTCCTAACAACAATCTGCAACTAAATCTGGCAAACAGGAGAATGGCCCACCCCATGGACCCAGTCTCTGATCGTGACTCTTATTAAAAAAGGGACAACTGTGCCAGAACTACCGAACAATCAGTCTCATCAGTCACCCAAGCAGAGCACATCATTGCGGAAGAACAGGCAGGTTTCAGAGCAGGACTTAGCATTACAGAGCAGATCTTCAATCTTAGAATCCTCTGTGAAAAATATCTCCAGCATCAACAGAACCTCTATCATGTCTTCATTGACTTCAAGAAGGCTTTCGACAAGGTGTGGCATGCAGCCTTGTGGGCCACCATGTGGATATACAACATAAACGCAAAACTAATCCGCACTATAGAAACCCTGTATGACAAGGCGACTAGTACAGTTCTCGTCAATGGCAACATAGGAAGCTGGTTCAGAACCACAGTCGAAGTCAGACAGGGGTGCCTTCTCTGACCCACTCTTTCAACATCTACCTGGAAAGGATCATGTCCGACGCCTTGGAAGACCACGAGGGCAGTGTCAATGTTGGAGGCAGAACAATCACCAACCCGCGCTTCGCTGATGCTATCGATGGCTTAGCAGGAGATGAAGAAGAAATGGAAACCTTAGTGAACTGTCTCAATCAAGCATCACTAAGATATGGGATGGAGATCAACGCTGAAAAGACAAACCTAATGACAAACAACCCGAGTGGCATCCAAAAGGAAATAAGAGTGAATGGACAGAAGCTGGGCACAGTAACAAGCTTCAAGTACCTAGGTTCTATCGCCTCTGATGAAGGTTCAAAACCTGAGGTTTTTTCCAGGATTGCGCAGACAACATCTGCTCTGGCTAGGCTGAAGCATATTTGGAAAGACAGCAACATCACGCTTGGGTCCAAGATCAAACTTATGCGCTCCCTCGTCATGTCCATATTCCTATATGCATGTGAGACAGAATTAGAGAGAAGAATCCATGTCTTAGAGATGAGATGTTATCGAAGGATCCTGAAAATCTCATACTTAGAACACGTCTCTAATGCGGAGGTGCGCACTAAAATTCAAGGTGCAATTTGACCTTATGAAGATCTGCTCACCACTGTAAAGAAAAGCAAACTAAGATGGTATGGTCACGTCTCACGCTCAACTGGCCTGTCAAAGACAATCCTAACGGGCACAGTGAGAGGAAAGAGAAAACGAGGCAGACATAAGAAGAAATGGGAAGACAATATCAAAGAGTGGATAGGCATGGACTTTGCAAAGTCCCAAAGAGCAGTGGAGAACAGGGCAAAATGGAGAGAGATTGTCGCAAAGTCATCAGTGGCGCCCCTACGACCAGCAAGGTTACGGGAAAAATGGAAAAAAAAGAAGAAATTTACACAGCAAAAATAGCTATTAAAACATTTCTCCTGAAATGTACATACATTATGTTTGCCCATTGATTATGTTTGCCCATTGACGTGTGCAGACATTATGTTTGCCCATTGAAGAGTACAGACATTATGTTTGCTCACTGAAGTGTACAGACATTATGTTTGCCTGTTGAAGTGTACATTGATCATGTTTGCCCATTAAAGTGTGCAGTAATTGTGTTGCCCATTGAAATGTAGAGACATTATGTTTACCCATCGAAATGTACATACATTGTGTTTGCCCATTGATCATGTATGCCCATTGAAGTGTGCAGACATTATGTTTGCCTATTGAAGTGCAGACACATTATGTTTGCCCATTGAAGTGTACAGGTATATTATGTTTTTCTCTACGACTTAGAAGAGAACTATAAAACTACACAATTTGTCCGTGTCCACGTACAGATTCATCCCTCATCAACAGCACAGCTGCGTCTGTCCCAGCCTGTGACCCTCTGGATACTGCATACTCTTCTAACTCAACATCCCTGAATGAACCTGTCCAATAGAAAAATCTGAATGAACCTGTCAATAGACAAAATCTGAATGAACCTGTCCAATAGAGAAAATCTGAATGAACTTGCCAAATAGACAAAATCTGAATGAACCAGTCCAATAGACAAAATCTGAAGATAATGACAAATACACTCATCCACCTCTAGTAGATATTCAGGAAAAAGTTCTCCAAAAATGTAATTCTGACTCGTATCAATATAAACAGTTTAAAATACACGTATGTAGTATTACAGAACATTTTATATGACAGATTTAATTTATAGACATCTTAGTAGTAAGTGAAACAAAGTTAGATGATTTGTTTTCGCAAAGAACCAGTTCCTTGTGACAATATACACAAATATTCAGAATTGTTAGAAATGCAGCTGGCAGAGGATTGATTTATAATTCAAATACATAGCAAATCTAGCTGTTGAGATCACCGTTCAGAATGACAAATGGCTGATAGCCAGGGTATATGAACCCCCGAAATCGTTCTTGTACAACAGACTTTACAAAAGACAGTGTATAAATATTTGAAAATATTGAATTATGAGACGTGGATTTTCATATGCTAAACACTAGCAAGAGTAAATCTCTTGATGAAATTTGTGATATACTAGATCTTCATAATTTAGTAAGAGCTCCAACTTGTTTTATCAAAGTCTGTAAACCATCTCTTGTTGATGTAACTTTCACAAATAAACCAGACTAAGTATATAATACTATATATTATGACACTTGTCTAAATGATTATCATCATATGATCATCGCAGTGTTTCAAGGCTATGCAGTATCAAGAAGAAAATATTTCAGTTTTAAACATCCGGATAAAGGGGTACTCATGGAGGATCTTATTCGAGTACCCTTTCATGTGTCCGATGTGTTTGATTATATTGATGATGTTTACTGGAAGCATGGCAGGTTACTGGATGAGGTGCATGATGAACATCTCATTAGGAAGAAAAACAAGAGAAAACACAAAAGTCCCATTTATAAATGGAGTCTTGAGAAAAGCAATAAATAATAAAAAGGCGTTCTTCAGGAAATGTATATTACGCAAAACAAATAAAACTGGAACAAATACAGAAATGAAATAAATTATTTCACAAATTAAAAAACGAAACAGTCTTTAAAATGCTATACTTCTATGAAAGATGTTCAAAATCAAGTGATTTCTGGCCATCAATTCACCCATTTTTGACAAATATAAAGATACAAATAATGAGAATACCATCCTCCTAAAAGAGAAAGATATAAAACTGTACCAATCAGGAAGAAGCATGTAACATAGTAAATAAATTTGGGTAAGTGCTGCCAAGGATATTGGAAATGAAACCAGTGTCTCTGATCTATGAATGCTCACCAGTATCCAAGCAATTCATGACGATTGTACTATCCCTAAAAATAAGTTAATCTTCGAAGTGTCAGAAGAAACGATTGCATTATATCTAAAGTGCTCTGGTATGAGGAAGGCAAATGGGGTTGATAACATATCACCCAAAATTCTGTATTTGTGTAAACCAGTATTGTTAGGGTCAGTACAAATCTTGTTAATACAACTACTGACGCAAAATCATTCTCAATACAATTAAAACTAACAAGAGTAATTCATGTGTATAAGAAAAATACGAACAGCTGAATGCATATTTCAACATCTTTTACCCATTGCTGTCGGCTTTTAGAAGTGAGTATAACTGCCAGTCTATGTTATATAGGACCTGTCCAAGCCTTCAACTGCCTGCTTCATCATCGGATTAAATTGAAGCTGATAGCCAGTAGGTTGGATTATGGGGCTGTTGATTTACTTACTGGTAATCTGAGTAGTAGACAACAGTGAGTTTAGTTAGGTAGTTACAACAGTGAACATTTAAAAATCATTAAGGGTGTATTACAGGGTTCTATACTAGGTCAAACCACATTTAACATATTTATTAATGACATATTTTGTTTTACCAAGAAAACCACACTTTATAATTGCGGATGATTCTCCCTTGACTTACACGAGAATCCCGAACTTATTAAAGCAACCCTTGAAAATGAAGGTATACAGTTGATCAAATGGTTTTCGGATAACCAGATGAAGGCTAATCTAGATAAATTCCGGGGCTTAGCAATAGGTAGGAAAATATTTGACCAGAAGCTAACGTTTGCTTTTGGGAATACATTGGCTACATGTGAAGAATATGCGAAACTTCTAGGAGTGGAAATTGATTACCTTTTAAATTTTGACAAACATTTATCAGTAATCTCTAAAAAAAAAAGCCTCAAAACAAATTTTCGGACACGGACTGGATTTAATTTAGCACAAGAGCGTAGGAAAGTTATATACCGTGCATTTATCATGTCGAATTTAATTTTTGTTCCATGATATGGTATTTCTGTGGCCCAACTAACGCTAGCAAACTCGAAAAGCTGCATTTCAGAGTACTCAGATTTGGGTATCAAAATAGCTATAGTATATACGAGGAACTGTTAACAAATGCAAAACTCCTGTACTCTGCATGTAAACATGATTAGGCATATGGTTATTGAGACCTACAAGATATTGCATTGCCGTAGTCTTCCGTATTTGCAAGATCTTCTGAGAAAAAAAAGAGTATAAATATTCTTTCAGGTATGTAAATGTGGTAGAAATATCAAGATCCAAAACAGTCTGGTATGGTAAAACAATGTTAGTTCAGGCACCGCTTTTTTATGGAATTCATTAAGAAATAGCATACGAAATCTGCTCCTTTTAAAATTTTTACGAACTTTGTTAAAAGTTGGAATGGAACAAAGCGCAAATATGCAATGTGCAAATAGCTTTTACTTACGTCTTAACTTACGCTTGGCAAGCTTGTATGCATGCATCTTAAAACTAGCTGAACAAATTTAGCTCTTCTCATGAATATGTGGCTTAATTGCTTCATTTTTAGCTGCTTTTAATTATTCAGGGCTTCACTATACCTACACGTTATGGTTATTCTGTAATATGTACGTTTGAGTTTATGCATGTGGATGCATGTATAAGATACCTATGTAATATTATATGCGACTGTATATGATGACGGTGTATATCTGGGGTATGGATATATTTCAAGAAATAATATATGTATGTATATTTGTGTGCGTATATGAATGTATGTTGGGTATGTTTGTATGTATGTAAAAATGGGTATATATGTGTGCGTATATGAACTTTATTAAGTCTATTCAATAATATATTACTAAATGTACTACTGTATTTATCTGCATGAATGTTTGTAGTTTGTTTATATATGTATTCTGTTAAATCATGTACAGCTATGTGTTAATCTGTGTACTACTGTGTTGATTGCTTTTAATATATTTGTAACATTTTTCTAGTTTATGAATAGTTCTGAATGTTAACTAAACTAATGTTTTAAATAGTCGCTTGTGAAAACTGAAGAGGGCTTGTGCTTCATATGTTCTAGCATATGCACCGACTTTAAATAAAGATTACTTGAACTTGACGGAAAGCACCACATTTAATATATATGTTCAGCAACTCGTGTTTGCATTCACCAATCATAAAGAAATGTCAGACGAGGATTACACACAAAGGAGGGTCCCTTTTGTTTTAAGTACCAAAATGGAAAGGTCAAAGTTTCCCTGCCATGAACAGCATTGTCATTTCTATGAAATAACGTATTTTTTGCTTTGACCTGTTTTCTGTAAAAGTGATGACGGAATATAAAAATAGTTACTATGATTTTAGGGCTCAAAGTGTGAAGGTAAAGGTCGCTGCTGTTATTAAATTTTGTTTTGTTCCTGTGCAATAACTACTGTTGGCATAGGTCAATCGCCGTAAAACTTTACAGTTCTCACTTTGTAACTACGACTATGTGTGGTCCATCCCAAAACGGAACGTTCGAAGGGAAACCTAGTTGTAATTGCCTTTAGATATATCTTTATCTAATTTTAACTACTGAAAATTCAGCGACAAAACATGGGTTTCTAACATTTCTGGTAAACACAACGGCAGTTGAACCAACATTATCCCGGGACTGAACTCTTCGTACAAAATTGTCTTCTGATATTATAGAAGGAAATTATATTCTGATATAGGAGGATTAACGAGGTGGTTTATCTGTCAATAAATAGGTAGCACCTAGTACTTTTCTTAACGAAACTAACAGTTGCTCTATGGAGAGGTATATATACTTATTCTGCCCTAGAATTTGCAAGGGCAACAGTACAAAAGCCATTTCCACTCCTAGTAGGTGATAGTCAAGATGAGAGTGGTGATGGTTGAACTGGCACTTTATAAACCAGGAGTAATGGTAATAGAGTTAGGTTACCATAGTCCTTTCAAGATAATTTATGGGATATTTCAGGTCTTATTGTTTGGAAGTACGTTTGCACTGAATCTAAACAATCTAGTTTTTAAAATTATTGTTGGATTAATGAAACCTTCATTCTGGCCAATAAACATTCGGACCAATATGTTTCTTCATTCGCAGCAATGCATTTTGGGACCAATCAACCCTTATGCAGGACTAATGGGCTTTCCAACCATAGAATCTTCGAAACAGTAGACCTTCGAATTATTCAACATTGCCTTCATATCAATGAACCTTCTGACCACAAACTTGCAGATCAGTGAACCCTTCTTTCAGACCATTAACCTTCGAATCAGTGAACCTTCCGACTATCGAACTGTCACCAGGCATCTGTTTACTTTTAAGAGGTGAACGAGTGGGTAGATACGCTAAATTTCTTACTCCTAACATTTTTGAATCAATGTTTGTAATTCTTGAAAATCCAGTTAGAGTTTCTTTATTCCTTAGTTCAGGTTTTGAATTTTATATCCTTATCCATTGTTGTTTTATCAATACTTTCTCGTGCATATATAGCCCGATGTTTACCTAAGTCATTAACCTTGTACAATCTGGTTTATTTATACAGACTAAGATGTGTCTATATATGTTGGTATCGCGTGTTTGTCAGTCTGTTACTATAGTATTTTCTTACATATGGAGATGTATGTATGTATGTATGTATGTATGTATGTATGTATGTATGTATGTATGTATGTATGTATGGCAGATACACATTGAAGACACACAGGTGTCGTGCATGCTTCGATTGCAAAAGCATAATAACGTATTACTATTTATTTTTATCACAAATATAGAATCACCGTTATATTATTTATTTACTTTATTCATACTTCCATTCAGAACTCTCAGTACTGATAAGAAAACAAACTGCACAGTCTAAACACATACCTATGATGTACCAAAAGAAATTGCACAGTCTAAACACATACCTGTGAAGTACCAAAAGGAATATGTAGATATGTAAAAGAAAGTGGTTAGCATGGGAGGAAAATTTAACTTAATTTTTTTTTACAGCTTTAGATGCATACATATGGTAATGGAACGGGATACTTTTTCTGAAAGTTGCTAAACACGTTTGCTGAAGTCAGATAAAGGAGGAAGTCTTGCTTTACCAAAGGATTATATTAAATAAGGGTCACTGTCAGCCACATTCTCAAATTTTCTTCACACACACACACACACACACACACACACACACACACACACACACACACACACACACACACACACACACATATATAATTTAAAGGCATGAGCTAGTTTATTTTCATTTCTGACATAAGTTCTCTGTTCACATGCTGGGTTCCATGAACACAGTGTTAAGAAAATATAAAAAATATATGCAAATGTTATGTCTTTTCCGTGTATTTCTCATTGACACTGCTAAACTATAAACGATTCACTAAATGTTGTATGTTTTCCAAGTAATTCCCATTGACACAGCCAAACCATAAACTATTCACTAAATGTTATATATTTTCCATGTATTTCACATTGACATTGCCAAACTATAAAATATTCACTAAATGTTATAGGTTTTCCATGTATTTCCTACTGACACTGCCAAACCATACACTATTCACTGAATATTATATGTTTTCCATGTATTTCCCATTGACACTGCCAAACTATAAACTATTCACTGAATGTTGTATAATTTCCACGTATTGCCCACTGACACTGACAAACCATAAACTATTAACTGAATGTTATATATTTTCCATGTATTTCCCATTGACACTGCCAAACCATAAACTATTCACTAAATGTTATGTGTTTTCTACGTATTTCCCATTGACACTGCCAAACTATAAACTATTCACTAAAGGTTATTTGTTTTCCATGTATTTCCCATTGACACTGCCAAACCTTAAACTATTCACTAAATGTTAGGTGTTTTCTACGTATTTCCCATTGACATTGCCAAACCATAAACTATTCACTAAATGTTATGTGTCTTCCTCTTAAAACAAAGACATTATTTTTATTGATGATATTATTATTATTATTATTATTAAGTTTTGGTATTAGTTTTACGACATTTCTTATCTTGATCCACATTTCATTATTGACCTTCGTGGATAAAATCATCTGATCAACCTTCTTGGTTTTCATCAAAATCTGCTTGTTACTTCACAAGACTGTAAATTGTATTTTGGCTAACTTATATTCAGACAGGAAACAAATTGCTTTTTTCTTAATTTATTAAAATATCTATGTTGTTATGTTTTCATCTTCATCATATATTCTCCTGCACACTGCACAACGTTACATAAATATCTACGTTGTTCTGTTTCCATCTTCATCATACATTTTCTTGCAGAGTGTACAACGTTACATAAAATATCTGCGTTGTTCTGTTTTAATCTTCATCATACATTCTCCTGCAGTGTGCACAACCTTACATAAAATATCTTCGTTGTTCTGTTTCTATCTTCATCATACATTTTCCTGCACACTGTACAAGGTTACACCAACTATCTGCATCCCTATTGTATACCTGCTACTAACTGATATACGAAGACATCCCTTTTTATTTAAAATATCACATAATTTCTATCTCAATGTTTCAGCATGTTCAGGGACCTATCTATATCCTAATCTTTCTGTAATATTCAAATTCAAATCTACATTTATTGCTTTATAAAACCCATATTTACTCTGATAGTATATACAATTGTAAAGTGGTCTGATATATCTATATATAGAACAGGTTTTCAACAGGGAAGTAGACAAAATGAAATAGTCTTTTACCTAAGTACGATATAAGTATATAAATGTAAAATCCCCAAAGTTATCTCTGATGATTTTATATTCTCTAAATAAATATGATATGAGTGTCTCATGACGTGTCTGGAGCGTAGCCATCCTGCTGAATGTTGTTCTTTTATGTTCTTTGTTTTTACTTTGTCATGTGTGATCTCTCCACATTTATTCAACTCTGTCACATGTTATTGATGGTATGTACGGAAGTAAATGATATTTAATTAAACTCTGGCCCTGGCTGGAAAAAGTTAAGGAAATACATGGCCATTTGGATGTGGTATACAGAAAAAGGAAAAAGAAAACAAAATATTTTCATCATGTTCATAAATGATATGTATTATGCATCTCTCTCCACTCTCATAATTACACAGACATACAGACACACATATGCGCACTCACAATGATGTTAGCTGCAAGCAACTTCATAGCCACATCTGACAAATATACTCGTGGGACTGAAAATGTGCATGCATTCATAATTTAATTCATTTTGTAGGTGATTCATAACGATTTCAAAGGAGTACTGCAACTAATTGGTGATACTTAATAACACAGTTAAACATTAAATAAATGATTCGAAATTTTTGTTATACATGGTAAGAAAGATTTCATCGGAGAGTTTATTTAGTTTATTTTTTTTAAAATTTAGCCCCGTCTGATATTGATTGAAATGCACGCAGTGTATAGCCAGCCATCATATTTGCATATTTATTTTTCCGCAAAGACAATCAATGGAAATTAGGTCAGAAATAAAATAGCTTGATTCAAAACTTTTATTGAAATTGTGAAGATTGTACAATATATATATATCAAGGACAATAAATACAAATATAGTTTGAAAAAAAGAAGTTCGCAGATAAATTATATATTTCTTCTGTAAAATGTGCATAACGGCTATATTTAAAACCTTTACACAGTCGTCTATGCTGCCACCAATCCAATCCATCAATTTGAAACCTATGTTTTACCTGTCCTTCACGGGTGAGACAACGGAAACCGATAGATATAAGTGAAATATCTATATATTTGAATATATTTATACTCCTTTATGTACGATAGCTCCCCAAAAATAGCATCTCTCTTCCTCTCTCTCGTGTAAAATGAAATGTTGCATCCAACATAATAGCAACGGTGATATTGTATGAAAGAAAAAGAGAAAGAAACCGACTGTTAACGTTCAGAGCCTGCTGGACTTTGGGCCAACAACCCATTTCGGTTAGAAGAATATTCCCACATATTTACTAAATAATCATATGTGAAAATGCCGTTATTTTAAAACCATTTCAAAATTGTCATCACATAAAATGTATTCACATTTTGTGGCAGGTGATTCTCTACCCCTTTTTGATTTTAATATTGTACATGATTGAACTTATGTGTGAAAATACAGCACTCAATTAAGCTAAGTTTCCAACCTGTAAATTGATAATAACGAAAATTGGAGGTAAGTGAAAGAATCGAACCATGTTTCTTCGGCGTTTCTAGTTTCATATTTTTATTTTGATCTTCTACGAAAATGATCAACAATACATATAAAAAATATTGACATACATTTAACAGAACAAAAAAGATTGTAATGTTTAAAAGAATAAAACAGAATTTACAATTTTGTAGTAAATTTTGTCAATAATTAACCCAGGGATAGTGTTTTCCATTAAGACATACTTTTCCTGTTCGACTCTGACAAATCTCATGATATCTAAAAACATTTCGTTGTCTATAGCAAGATTTCTTCTTTTATAGATAAAACATCTAGCACCACTGCGGATAAAATTTAGAAACTGCACGTTTTATTTTTGTGTTTTTGATTGAAAACCCAGAAGGAAGAGTCTTGAGGGAAAGTTTCGACCAGACATATAATATTCTTGACAAAGTCAGTGGAGGCAGAACACTTTAAAACATACGGGAAAAATCTTCCGTTTAATTTCCATAGACTGGACAGGATTTATTGTCTATTTTTCTGAAACGTTTCAATTTCTCCTTTGTGAAAATGGCATTCTGTACGGTTCTAAAATAAAGATCAATAAACTCTGGAATCGTAGCTGACAAGTGTGCAAATCTCCAAACTTAGGTAAAGTCGGTATTTCCAAAACACCTGTCTAGAAAGATGCGGCAAATGGGCTTTGTACACATTGACTATCCAAATATACGTTGAAATATTTTGTTGAAAATATAGTGAACATCTCCTTACGATCATTTACGTACACATTGTTATAAGTATTTACGAATATACGTTTTTCAAACATGGTAACCATTTCCAACCGTTCATGCGACAATCTGCGTAACAGAATTTCATACGTTTTCTTGACAATGTCCTGTCTCATATTTAGAGAGACATCCATAATTAATTCTTTAATGACCCTACAATTAGCAAGCCAGGAACATGTTCATCAGTAAAATCGTTAACTGTAAAGACACCTGCATCAATGAATTCTTGAAATTATGACATATTACCATCACGAAAATTTTGGGATTGAGGAACAGTGGCTGCTCATACACTGCATGCATTTCAAAATCTATTTCTCGACATGGACGTAACATCTTTAATGCATCAAACATATCTTTTTAAAACTTTGTAAGGCAGTATGTTTTCTTCCTGTTCAAAATCATGTAGATCATTTCACTTGTTAAATTCATGTTAGCAACTTTGGAATGGAAATAATTACATGTTAGTTTCCACACTGGATTGCATTCATTGTCAAGGTATTGCTTTTATACAATTTAGTACAAAAACATAAAACTTTAAAAATAATATCAATGTTTGCAATCAACCTTTTGACCTATCAGCAAAAATTCTTCGATGCTGAACAAGGTGACATCTAAACCCCCAAAGAAAATGGCATTTGAGCTACCAACTACTTATAAACATAGCCATTGGTCGAACATTATACATTCACTTTCGCTGTGTTGTTTGACGTTTCTTTACTGACTTATGCATTATGTTTTTTTCCTGTATTGTTTAATTTGTATAGTTTTCTTTGGAAAGTGAAGTATACACATTTCCTATGAAGCAGACATTGTATATTGTATAGTAAATTTGCAGAGAATCCTTTTATGTTTGTGTACTACTACAGTACAGTACAGGCCCCACTTTTAAAAAAAGTTAATATTGTTACAATTTAAGAAAGAACACTGTAATAAAATATTTAAAAATGCACCTTACTTTTGACTATAATATGTAGATAATAGCTAGTTTGATTTCAGAATAGTTGCTGTGTCTGTATGTGTGTGTGTGTGTGTGTGTGTGTGTGTGTGTGTGTGTGTGTGAAGAAATGCACTACAGTAGAGTCTACTGCGTGTAGTTAATTTCCCCCATATTAGCGCATTAAGTCTCATAACAAAATTGAATATAAAACGTTCGGTTTGTTATGCATTATTTGTAAACAGCAATACATCTGCTTACCTTCCTGTTAGTTATGGCATCCTTTTTGTAATAAAATTGGCAATGTTCTGGAATGTTAATCAACAAAATGATACTTAATACAGACGCCTCTTAGTTTCTGTTAACTTTTTTGCCTTATAGCCGCTGACACCTCTCCCAAAAATTGAACAATACGCACAATGTTAGTTAGAATTTCGAAAGCATAAAACAAATGGAAGAATGCTTGAATACTTTTTTAAAACAAATTTGTAAAGAGTGCAATTCTGGCATTTGAAGCACTGTATCAAAGATCGATCTTAATGTGAAAGCTCTTTTCACATTGAGATCAACCTTTGATACAGTACTTCAAATGCCAGAATTGTACTCTTTACAAAATTAAAAAAAGTATTTAAGCATTCTTCCGTTTTTAAATTTTTTTATTTAGTAATTAAAAAGCGCAGAGAAAATAGTGTTTTATGTCTATAATCTTCTACATGCATATTATCTACTTTGGATGGTTTCATTTATTCTCATTTTATTTTTAGTTCATTTATTTCTCTACTCGATACTATCTTATTTGGTTTGTACTCGCATTTATTTCTCTACTCGATACTATCTTATTTTGTTTGTACTCGATACTATCTTATTTTAACTTGATACTCGCTTCTCTCCACTCTATACTCGCTTTATCTAGTCGATACTCGCGTTTCTTAACTTATACTCGCTTTTTGAACTAGTTACTTGGTTTCCTGAACTCGATACTCACTTCTAGAAAAAAAAAAAAAAATATTCGATTCGCATACCGTAGTATTAATAAATTTAATAATATTACATGTCTGTGGATCCAGTCCCAAGCGTTATCATAGTATCTAACAATAAAAAAAGATTTTCTTTAAAAAGAAGTTGTTTTTTTTAAAACTTGAAGGTATTCACTTTTTTCATGTTGCAACGAGGATCAACTGTTGTCATTACAAGGCACTGGTATAAATCGGTGATAATAGCACCTATTGAGGCGATCAAACTCAATCTGCAGTGGCGTGTCATTGCGTGTGAATATGCGATAGATTTAATCTGATTTGGACTTCGGTTGATGCAAGGTCAGGTATTGCTATGATACAGAGCGCGACCTGAGCGATCAATGAAACATCAAAGGCAAACGAATTTGATTGTATTTTCTGAGCATAATGACGGCTGTGGTCCAGCGATTAGTGCGCCGAATTCTCAATCACTGGTTTGCGGGTTGGAATCCTGCCTATCCCAACCCAGTGGATATCTGGCCAAGGCACAACACTTTACTTTCATTGCCTCGGCAATAAATAGTCTTTCTTGTGCTTATATGCCGTTTAATATCACTCAGTTGCTAATTCTGGTAATGATTCATATGGCATAAACCGCCAAGAGCTGGTTTACATGAATGAATTAGGACATAGCTTATGCAGTGTGGCGGCTAAAATAGTGCGGGGAATTTAGTGAAGAGGAAACTGGAGAAATCACAATGGGAGCATGGAGTGGGACTACCGCTGCGTTCCAGAATAAATTGCCAGTATTCTACGAGACATGCATTAGGCGTAATTATATAAAACTAGGGACTTTGATGCAGGAATCGTTGAGTATTGTTAATCTTAGGGGACGATTTTAACTTATAAAGGTCACGTTGTAAATACCGATCTTATGTTTCTAGAATCACACCTCCTTCCAATGCCCGCTATTTCAGCAGTGACGTGTGTTATTGTGTTTGCAATCTGAGAATTTGGATCGCCAGGCTTAACAGCATTACATACATTTTTATATGTACAGAGGCGATTTTTTTCTTGACCCAAATGTTTTTGCAATGGTCCTTGACGATGGGCCACGGCGAGTTGCTGGAATTACGAAACAGAGGCGGATGTGAAGTTTGACGACTGTTTTAGAAGCCCTAGTGGACCAGGGGTCTGTGAAATGGCAAGCGGTATGTTTTTCATCCATTTAAGGCCTTTTATACTTTCTAATCCCGTTAATCACGTGTGTTTTGTTTACTTTCCTCCTTTATTTCTGAAAATTTAACCCAAATTGCATGGTAAATAAGCAAAACAAAAAGAAAAAAAAAAAAAAAAAAAAAAAGAAAATCAAACATGGGTAAACATCAATAGAAGATTAGAATATGTGACACAATAGCAATGGATCAATATTATTAAAAGTATGCACACTTTCTGAAATGCCGTCCGATAGCTGGTTGTTTGATAGATAAAAGACACGGAGGGGATAGCAAATTATGTGGATTTATCCATTTTGTATGGTCCACTATATTTACTAGACGTTTGGAAAGATGTAAGAAAAAAACACCTCCACATATCAGAAAAATTGATTATTATTATTATTATTATTATTATTATTATTACAAGCCAAAGGAATTCGAAAAGAGACAGACCGTATTTTCCCAGTCAGCTTCACTGGCCATGATCCGGAAAATGGCGAACAGATAAACATGTATGCACCAGAACTGTCAAGAGTAATTTCCAAAGAAGCAATACAAATTCCAGGTAAGCCTCTCTACCCTCCACTCACTTACTTTCTCTCTCTCTACATTTTTAAATGATACAAAATGCGCCAACATTGAGTTGGGAGACTCCTATCAAGCAGTGATATTTCACATATAATGTAATAATAATAAACACCTCCACATATCAGAAAGTTTATTATTATTATTATTATTACAATCCAAAGGAATTCGAAAAGAGACAGACCGTATTTTCCCAGTCAGCGTCAATGGCGAACAGATAGACACATATGCACCAGAACATTCAAGAGTAATTTCCAAAGAAACAATACAAATTCCAGGTAAGCCTCTCTACCCTCCACTCACTTACTTTCTCTCTCTCTCCATTTTTAAATTATACAAAATGCGCCAACATGGAGTGATATTCCATATATTAAAATAATAATAATAATAATAATAATAATTTTACCTCAGGAGTTAAATTTTTGTTTCCGTCAGGTGAAACTATTCAATTTTTACTCAGATTTTATCCGTAGTCTTGTGTAAATTTGGCAACACACTGATTTCCACTTATTGAAAAAAAGCTCATCAAATCGGGAAAATAAAAGCAAAATTCATCCTTATTTCAACATTGTATTTGTGGTTAAAGTTAAAATGTAACCTTAGAGCTAATACAGAGTAAATGACCTCTTTGCATAAAAAATGGACTTCTGACTAGTGGATACTATGGATGATGTCAATAATAAAATAATGGACATAAAAACAGTAACATTTTAATTTGTAAACGAAATTAGATTTGTAAGTTCAGAGTTCAACATTAGAAAGAAGGGATATAGTATCGATATTATGCGGTAATATCATTTTAGAAGGGGCCATCATTCTTCAAGCTCCTATACTCTCAGATGTTCAAAGTGACTAGCAGAAATGAATGAACGTGGCACGAGGACACGTTATTACTGGCACTTATGTCACCATCATCAGCCTTAAGTTTTAATTATAGACTTAGGAAGTTTTAGTTCTCAATTTGAAGGCCGACTTTAGTTTCAGCCAATCAGATTGCTTGATTCTAGACTTAAGTTTTGTTGGCGAAATTCAGATTAATCTTTTTTGTAAGTGCGAGGTCTTACCGACATACTCAGTGCCGTTTACACTCTCGTTATATTTATGACGACATAAGAATATGTGCATCCCTCCAGGTATACTAGTTACAGCTTTTGAATAGAGCACCGACAGTATTAGACATGATTTAATACAATGGAACCAGACACATCTTTCACAAAGAAAAAAAAATTAGTTGGTGAACACAAAACATTTTATGAGCTTTTTTCACTTCACTATTTGCCCTTTCTAACTACGCATACCTACCTGCACACACACACACACACACACACACACACACACCCATATATATATATATATATATATATATATATATATATATATATATATATATATATAACAGTCGAGTAGAAAAACTAGTATCATAACACAATAAAGTTAGCTGGAAGTCATTTGTGGTACCTGCTTATATCATAACACAATATAGTAAGCTGGAAGTCATTTGCGATACCTCCTTATATCATAACACAATAAATTAAGCTGGAAGTGATTTGTGATACCTACTTATATCATAACACAATAAATTAAGCTGAGTCATTTGTGGCACCTGCTTATATCATAACACAATAAAGTAAGCTGGAAATCATTTGCGATAGCTACTTATGTAGAATCCTTGTCATGAGTCTTAATTATTCTTTTCCTGCAGGTGGACGCATGTTTAATACTTGTGAACTACAGAATGTTTTGTCTATGACGGAATTAGGAACAATCAGTGTTGCTCTCGGCAGAAACTGGAGATTTTTGGGTCATGAACTGGATTTAAAAGAGTCAGAAATTTACCGATGTGAAGACAGCCATCCAAATAATCCAGAAAGACAAATCTTCGAAATGCTCAAAGTATGGAAAACGTCAAAATTAGAAAATGCCAAAATGGTTGTTTTACTGAAAGGACTTCGTAAACACAAAGGAACTGTAGATTGGGAAAAAATTGAAGAAGTGGTATATGAGCATATCCAGATGAGACGAAGGGAAAGTTGTTGATTATAGATCACCTGAACACATTGTATGTGTTCAGAACTTCGCTTATAATCTCTAAAATCAATTAATGACAGGTCAAACGGAAGCTGGCCATTGTGAAAATGTTATTTGCAGTAAACAATTATATCCCACATCTGCTCATTGTGTGCTGTTGTGACGACGAAACGAAACTGTGAATATCTGCGACATGCAGTACATAAGCCTATTAAGGGCACAGAAAAAATAATAATTAAAAGCAGAAATTGGAGAAAAATCTCGAAATTAAAAAAATAATAAAAATAAGATCAACAGAAAATGGGGAAACTTTAAATTGCGAGAGAGTGAGAGAGAGATTGCTTGGATATGTATGCATACAATATATATCCTCATTAATAGTTCACATGGTCAACCATTAAAAAATAAAGATACATTTATACATATACATCCATCCATGTGTACATGAACATACATACATACATACATACACATGTAAGTGTAGATATTTAAATATATAAGCAAATAAATATATTTAGACATATATGCATATTAATACAATGAAACTTCCTTGGACTAGACACTGCGGCACAAAAGTGGATCCATGGATTTGTATCGGAATACTCTCTTTGTTACCAAAATATGACTATCTGTGTGTGACAGCCCAGGAAATTCTGAATGTATATATGTATATATATATATATATATATATATATATATATATATATATATATATATATATATATGTTTGTGTGTGTGCATGTGTGAGAGAGTCTGTGTGTGTGTGTGTGTTTATCCAATGAATTCATGTCGATTGTACTGTCCTTGAAGATAAGTTAATCTTCGAAGTGTCAGAAGAAACGATTGCATCATATCTGAAGTGCTCTGGTATGAGGAACGCAAATTTAGTTGATAACATATCACCTAAAATTCTATATTTGTGTAAACCAGTATTGTTAGGGCCAGTACAAATCTTGTTAATATAACTACTGATTCCAACTCATTCCCAATGCAATTGAAACTAACAAGAGCAACTCGTGTGTATAAGAAAAATACAAACAGCTGAATGCATGTTTCAAGATCGTTTACTCATTGCTGTCGGCTTTTAGAAGTGAGTATAACTGCCAGTCTATGTTGATTGTTATCACTGAAGAATAGCTAAAAGCCCTGGGTAGGATACATTATGAAACTGCGGTTTTAACGGACCTGTCCAAAGCTTTTGACTGCCTGCCTCACCACCGGATTAAATTGAAGCTGATCGCTAATAGGTTGGATTAGGAGACTGTTGATTTACTTACTGGTAATCTGAGTAGTAGACAACAGTGAGTTCAGTTAGGTAGTTACAACAGTGAACATTTAAAAATCATTAAGGGTGTATTACAGGGTTCTATACTAGGTCAAACCACATTTAACATATTTATTAATGACATATTTTGTTTTACCAAGAAAACCTCACTTTATAATTATGCGGATGATTCTCCCTTGACTTACACGAGAATCCCGAACTTATTAAAGCAACCATTAAAACTGAAGGTATACAGTTGATCAAATGGTTTTCAGATAACCAGATGAAGGCTAATTTAGATGAATTCCGGGGCTTAGTAATCGGAAGGAAAACATTTGATCAGAAGCCAACTTTTGCTTTTGGAGATACATTGGCTACATGTGAAGAATATGTAAAACTTCTAGGAGTGGAAATTGATTACCTTTTAAGTTCTGACAAACATTTATCAGTAATCTCTAAAAAAAAGCCTCAAAACAAATTTTCGGACACGGACTTAATTTAGCACAAGAGCGTAGGAAAGTTATATTCCGTGCATTTATCATGTCGAATTTAATTTTTGTCCCATGATATGGCATTTCTGTGGCCCAACTAACACTAGCAAACTCGAAAAGCTGCATTTCAGAGCACTCAGATTTGGGTATCAAAATAGCTATACAATATACGAGGAAGTGCTAACAAACGCAAAGCTCCTATACTCTGCATGTAAATATGATTAGGCATATGGTTATTGAGAGCTACAAGGTATTACATTGCCGTAGTCTTCCGAGTATAAATATTCTTTCAGGTATGTAAATATGGTAGAAATATCAAGATCCAAAACAGTCTGGTATGGTAAAAACAATTTTAGCTCAGGCACCGCTTTTTTAAATGGAATTCATTAAGAAATAGCATACGAAATCTGCTCCTTTTAAAATTTTTACGAACTGTGTTAAAAGTTGGAATGGAACAAAGCGCAAATATGCAATGTGCAAATAGCTTTTACTTACGTCTTAACTTACGCTTGGCAAGCTTGTATGCATGCATCTTAAAACTAGCTGAACAAATTTAGCTCTTCTCATGAATATGTGGCTTAATTGCTTCATTTTTAGCTGCTTTTAATTATTCAGGGCTTCACTATACCTACACGTTATGGTTATTCTGTAATATGTATGTTTGAGTTTATGCATGTGGATGCATGTATAAGATACACCTATGTAATATTATATGCAACTGTATATGATGACGGTGTATATCTGGGGTATGGATATGTTTCAAGAAGTAATATATGTATGTATATTTGTTTGCGTATATGAATGTATGTTGGGTATGCTTGTATGTATGTAAAAATAGGTATATATGTATGCGTATATGTACTTTATTAAGTCTATTCAATAATATATTACTAAATGTACTACTGTATTTATCTGCATGAATGTTTGTAATTTGTTTATATATATATTCTGTTAAATCATGTACAGCTATGTGCTATTCTGTGTACTACTGTGTTGATTACTTAGAATATATTTGTAATATTTTTCTAGTTTATGAATAGTTCTGAATGTTAACTAAACTAATGTTTTAAATAGTCGCTTGTGAAAACTGAAGAGGGCTTGTGCTTCATATGTTCTAGCATATGCACCGACTTTAAATAAAGACTTGCTTGAACTTGACTGAAAGCACCACATTTAATATTTATGATGAACAACACGTGTTTGGATTCACCGGTCATAAAGAAATGTCAGACGAGGATTACACACAAAGGAGGGTCCCTTGTGTTTTAAGCACCAAAATGGAAAGGTCAAAGTAGTCCAGTGATGACGAAATATACAAATTGTTCCTATGCTTTTAGCCTCAAAGTGTGAAGGTAAAGGTCGCTGCTGTTATTAAAAATTGTTTTGCTCCGGTGCAATAACTACTGTTGGCATAGGCCAATCGCCGTGAAACTTTACAACTCTCACTTTGTAACTACGACTATGTGTGGTCCATCCCAAAAAGGAACGTTTGAAGGGAAACCTAGTTGTAATTGCCTTTAGATATATCTTTATCTAATGTTATCTACTGAAAATTTAGTGACAAAACATGGGTTACTAACATTTCTGGTAAACACAACGGCAGTTGAACCAACATTATCCCGGGACTGAACTCTTGGGACAAAATTGTCTTCTGATATTATAGAAGGAAATTATATTCTGATATAGCAGGATTAACGAGGTGGTTTATCTGTCAATAAATAGGTAGCACCTAGTACTTTTCATAACGAAACTAACAGTTACTCTATGGAGAGGTATATATACTTATTCTGCCCTAGAATTTGCAAGGGCAACAGTACAAAAGCCATTTCCACTCCTAGTAGGTGATAGTCAAGATGAGAGTGGTGATGGCTGAAATGGCACTTTATAAACCAGGAGTAATGGTAATAGAGTTAGGTTACCATAGTCCTTTCAAGATAATTTATGGGATATTTCAGGTCTTATTGTTTGGAAGTACGTTTGCACTGAATCTAAACAATCTATTTTTTTAAATTATTGTTGGACCAATGAAACCTTCATTCTGGCCAATAAACATTCGGACCAATATGTTTCTTCATTCGCAGCAATGCATTTTGGGACCAATCAACCCTTATGCAGGACTAATGGGCTTTCCAACCATAGAATCTTCGAAACAGTAGGCCTTCGAATTATTCAACATTGCCTTCATATCAATGAATCTTCTGACCATAAACCTGCAGACCAGTGAACCCTTCTTTCAGACCATTTAACCTTCGAATCAGTGAACCTTCCGACTATAGAATTGTCACCAGGCATCTGCTTACTTTTAAGAGGTGAACGAGTGGGTAGATACGCTAAATTTCTAACTCCTAACATTTTCGGATCAATGTTTGTAATTCTTGAAAATGCAGTTAGAGTTTCTTCATTCCTTAGTTCAGGTTTTGAATTTTATATCCTTATCCATTGTTGTTTTATCAATACTTTCTCGTGCATATATAGCCCGATGTTTACCTAAGTCATTAACCTTGTACAATCTGGTTTATTTCTTCAGACAAAGATGTGTCTATATATGTTGGTATCACGTGTTTGTCAATCTGTCTGCTTGGACGGATTGATGGATGCGCACTCAAACACATGCACGCATAGACTCATTTAGGTACATGTATACATAATATTTTCTTACATACAGAGATGGGGGCCACGGTGGCCTAGTGGTCTAAGGCGCTCACCTTTACAGATCGCTGACATCTCACCTCTGTCCGCGTGGGTTCGAGTCTCGGGCTCGGCCAATGTGGGCATGTGAGAAAGCTTGCCAGTAGCTTCCCGTGGGTCAGTGGTTCTTCCCGGGGTTTTCTCGGGTTCTTCCTCCACCAAACATAATGGCCGCCATGTATAGCCTATCATGTGCTGAAAAATGGAGTTAAACCCATAACAGCAACACAGACAGAGATATGTGTATGTATGGCAGATAAACCTTTAAGACGCACACGTATCGTGCATGCTTCGATTGCAAAAGCGTAATAACTTATTACTATCTATTTTTATCACAAATATAGAATCACCTTTATATCCTTTATTTACTTTATTCATACTTTCATTCAGAACTCTCAGTACTGACAACAAAACAAACTGCAGAGTCTAAACACATATCTGTGGTGTACCAAAAGAAATTGCACAGTCTAAACACATACCTGTGATGTACCAAAAGGAATATGTAGATATTTAAAAGAAAGTGGTTAGCCTAAGAGGAAAATTTAATTTTAAAAAAATCTTTTTTTTTTACAGCTTTAGATGCATACATATGGTAAGGGAAACGGATACATTTTCTCAAAGTTTCTAAACACGTTTGCTGAGGTCAGAAAAAGGAGGAAGTCTTGCTTTACCAAAGGATTATATTAAATAAAGGTCACTGTCTGCCACCTTTACCAATTTTCTTCACACACACACACACAAACACCCCCCCACTCCCACACACAAACACACACACAAACACACACACATATTCTACAGGTATGAGCTAGTTTTTTTCATTTCTGATATAAGTTCTCTGTTCACATGCTGGGTGCCACGAACACGGTGTTGAGAAAATATAAAAAAATTTATGCAAATGTTATGTCTTTTCCGTCTATTTCTCATTTACACTTCCAAACTATTAACTAGTCACTAAATGTTTTATGTTTTCCATGTATTTCCCAATCACACTGCCAAACCATAAACTATTCACTAAATGTTATGTGTTTTCCATCTATTTCCCATTGACACTGCCAAACAATAAAACTGTTCAATAAATGTTATGTGTTTTCCATGTATTTCCCATTGAGACCGCCAAACCATAGACTATTCACTAAATGTTATGTGTTTTCCATGTATTTCCCATTGACACAGCCAAACCATAAACTATTCACTAAATTTAAAATGACAATATTATTTTAAGTAGGATTACTAGTTTTAACTGATGTATCTACGTATTTAGCTTGTGTACATTGTTATGCGGACGTATGAGAGATTAGCTTTAATGCTAAAGATGTCTTAAAATAAAGACATTATTATTATTATTATTATTATTATTATTATTATTATTATTATTATTATTATTAAGTTTTTGTATGATTTTTACGACATTTTCTTATCTTGGTGCACATGTCATTATTATCATTCATGGATAAAATCATCTGATCAACCTTCTTGGTTTTCATCAAAATCTGCTTGTTACTTCACAAGACTGTAAATTTTGTTTTGGCTGCCTTAAATTCAGACAGGAAACAAATTCCTTTCTTAATTTATTAAAATAGATATGTTGTTATTTTTCCATCTTCATCATATATTCTCCTGCACACTGTACAACGTTATATAAAATATCTATGTTGTTATGTTTCCATCCTCATCATATATTCTCATGCACACTGTACAACGTTATATAAAATATCTGTGTCGTTCTGTTTCCGTCTTTATCATACATTCTCCTGCAGACTGCACAACGTTACATACAATTTCTGTGTTGTTCTGTTTCCATCTTCATCATACATTCTCCTGTAGACTGTACAATGTCAAATAAAATATCTACGTTGTTCTGTTTCACACTTCATTATACATTTTCCTGCAGAGTGTACAACGTTACATAAAATATTGACGTTGTTCTATTTCCATCTTCATCATAGACTTTCCTGTAGACGTTACAACGTTACATAAAATATCTACATTGTTCTGTTTCCATCTTCATGACACATTTACCTGCTGAGTGCACAACGTTACATAAAATATCTACGTTGTTCTGTTTCCATCTTCATCATGCATTTTCGTGCTGAGTGCACAACGTTACATAAAATATCTACGTTGTTCTGTTTCCATCTTCATCATACATTCTCCTGCAGAGTGCACAACGTTACATAAAATATCTGCGTTGTTCTATTTCCATCTTCATCATATGTTGTTCTGTTTCTATCTTCATCATACATTTTCCTGCATACTGTACAAGGTTACACAAACTATCTGCATCCCTATTATACACCTGCTTCTAACTGATATAAAAGTACATTCCTTTTTATTTAAAATATCACATAATTTCTATCTAAATGTTTCAGAATGTACAGGAACCTAGCTATATCTTATGTAATATTCAAATTCAAATCTACATTTATTGCTTTTGAAAACCCATATTTACTCTGGTAATACAATTGGAAAGTGGTCTGATCTCTCTCTCTCTCTCTCTCTCTCTCTCTCTCTCTCTCTCTCTTTCTCTCTCTCTCTCTCTCTCTCTCTCTCCCTCTCTCTCTCTCTCTCTCTCTCTCTCTCTCTCTCTCTCTCTCTCTCTATATATAGATATATATATATATATATATATATATATATATATATATATATATATATATATATATATATAAACTTTCATATCAGTCAGGTTTTCAAACAGGGAGGTAGACAAAATGAAATAGTGTTTACCTAAGTACGATATAAGTATATAAATGTAAATTCCCCAAAGTTATCTCTGATGATTTTATTTTCTATATATAAATATGATATAAGTGTCTCATGACTTGTCTCAGGCGTTGCCATCCTGTTGAATGTTATTCAGTTATGTTTTTTGTTTTGGCTTTGTCAAGTGTTATCTCTCCGCATTTATTCAACTCTGTCACATGTTATTGATGGTATGTACGGAAGTAAATGATATTTAATTTAAATCTGGCCCTGGCTGGAAAAAGTTAAGGAAATACATGGCCATTTGAATGTTTTATACAGAAAAAAAGAAAAAGAAAAAAATATATATTTTCATCATGTTCATAAATGATATGTATTATGCATGTCTCTTCTCTCTATCATGATTACACATACACACAGACACACATATGCGTACTCACAATTATGTTATCTGTAACAATTTTATAGCCACATCTGACAAATATACTTGTGGGACTGAAAATGTGCATGCAGTCATCATTTCATTCATTTTGTAGGTGATTCATATTGATTTGAAAGGAGTATTCATTCCATCTAATGGGTGATACTTAATAACACAGTTAAACATTAAATAAATGATTCAAAAATCTTTGTTATACATGGTAAAACAGATTTCCCCGGAGAATGTATCTAGTTTATTTTTTTAAAATTTAGCCCCGTCTGATATTGACTGAAATGCACGCAGTGTATAGCCAGCCATCATATTTGCGTATTTATTTTTCCTCAAAGAAAGTCAATGGAAATTAGGTCAGAAATAATATAGCTTGATTCAAAATTTGTAATGAAATTGTGAAGAATGTACAAGAGGTTTCAGTAATAATAAAATTGGACAGTTCTGTGTATACATCTGCCACTGTTAATAGAACAAATTTAATGTAAAACAAATCCCCAAATCATTTCTTTCCCTTTCTCACGTGTATATATATCCAGGAAAATAAATACGAATATAGTTAAAAAAGAAGTTCGCAGATAAATTATATATCTCTTCTGTAAAATGTGCATAACACCGAAAACGGCTATATTTAAAACCTTTACACAGCCGTCTATGCTGCCACCAATCCAATCCATCAATGTGAAACGTATGTTTTACCTGTTCTTCTCGGGTGAGGAAATGGAAAGCGATAGGTGTAAGTGAAATATCTATATAATTGAACACATATATTTATACATTTATACTCCATTATGTACGATAGCTTCCCAACAATACCCTCTCTCTTTCTCTCTCTCGCGTAAAATGAAATGTTGCATCCAACATACATCGTACCTATTCGAAAAAAAACAACAAAAAAACAACACATTTGTCATGATCAACAACACATAAACAAAATATTGACATATATTTAACAGGACAAATAAGATTGTAATGTTTAAAAGAATATCACAGAATTTATAATTTTGTAGTAAATTTTGTCAATAATTAATCCAGGGATAGTGTTTTCCATTCAAAAATTCTTTTCAAAGATATGTAGCTTGTTATTTAATAGTTATGAACATATGATACATACTTTTCCTGTTCGACTCTGACAAGTCTCTTAAAACATTTCGTTGTCTATGGCAAGATTTCTTCTTTTATAGATAAAACATCTAGCACCACTGCGGATAAAATTTAGAAACTGCACATTTTTGTTTTGGGTTTTTGATTGGAAACCCAGAAGGAAGAGTCTTTGAAGAGAGAGAGAGAGAGAGAGAGAGAGAGAGAGAGAGAGAGAGAGAGAGAGAGAGAGAGAGAGAGTATTCAATAAATTGGGATCACAATTTCTGAACAAAGTTTCGACCAGACGTGTAATTTTCTTGACAAAGTCCGTGAGGCAGAACGATTTAAAAACATATGGAACAAATCTTCCGTTTAATTTCCATAGACTGGACATTTTTATTGTCTATTTTTCTGAAACGTTTCAATTTCTCCTTTGTGAAAATGGCATTCTGTACAGTTCTAAAATAAAGGTCAATAAACTCTGGAATCATAGCTGACAAGTGTGCAAATCTCCAAACTTGGGTAAAGTCGGTATTTCCAAAACACCTGTCCAGAAAGATGCAGCAAAAGGGCTTTGGACACATTGACTATGTAAATTCATGTTGAAATATTTTGTTGAAAATACATGGAACCTGTGCTTACGATCATTTAAGTATTTATGAATATACGTTTTTCAAACCGTTCAGCTGACAATTTGCGTAACAAAATTTCATACTTTTCTTCACAATGTCCTGTCTCATATTTAGCGAGGCATCCATAATTAATTCTTTAATGGCCCTAAAATTAATAAGCCAGGAACATGTTCATAGTAAACTCTTTAACTGAAAAGACACCTGCATCAATGAATTCTTGAAATTATGACATATTACCATCACGAAAAAGTTTGGGATTGAGGAACAGTGGCTGCTCATACACTGCATGCATTTCAAAATCTATTTCTCGACATGGACGTAACATCTCTTATGCATCAACATATCCTTATAAAACTTTGTAAGGTAGTATGTTTCCTTCCTGTTCAAAATCATGTAGATCATTTCACTTGTTAAATTCATGTTAGCAACTTTGGAATGGAAATAATTACATGTTAGTTTCCACACTTGATTGCATTCATTGTCAAGGTATTGCTTTTATACATTTTAGTACAAAAACATAAAACTTTAAAAGTAATATCCATTTTTTTCAATCCACCTTTTGACCTATCAGCATAAATTCTTCGATGCTGTACAAGGTGAGACCTACACGTTCAAAGAAAATGGCATTTGAGCTATAAACTACTTATAAACATAGCCATTGGTCGTACATAATACATTCACTTTCGCTGTGTTGCTTGACGTTTCTTTACTGACTTATGTATTATGTTTTTTTCCTATATTGTTTAATTTGTATAGTTGTCATTGGAAAGTGAAGTATACACATTTCCTATGAAGCAGACATTTTATATTGTATAGTAAATTTGCAGAGAATCCTTTTATGTTTGTGTACTACTATTGTACAGTAGAGGGCCCACTTTAAAAAAAAGTTAATATTGTTACAATTTAAGAAAGTTCGATGAAACAAAATATTTTAAAATGCACTTTAGTTTTGACTATAATATGTAGATAATAGCTAGTTTGATTTCAGAATAGATGCAAGTTTGATTTCACAATAGATGCTGTGTGTGTGTGTGTGTGTGTGTGTGTGTGTGTGTGTGTGTGTGTGTGTGTGTGACGAAATGCACTACAGTAGAGTCTACTGTGTGTAGTTAATTTCCCCCATATTGGCGCATTAAGTCTCATAACAAAATTGACTATATAACACTCTCGGTTTGTTATGCATTATTTGTAAACAGCAAAACATCTGCTTTCCTTCCTGTTAGTTATGGCATCCTTTTTGTAATAAATTGGCAATGTTCTGGAATGTTAATAAACAAAATGAGACTTTTTTATAAAAATTTTATTTATTATCCCCGTAATAGGTTGACCACTGGGTCGGGGAACCATCCCAAGGTCATCTTACAATCAAACATTTCTGGTTATCAGATAATCTAGGGATAATAAATATAATGTACAGAAAAAGAAATAAAAACATACACACACTCACACACACGCATGCACACATGCATATGTTACACAATCTCTTTAGATACACAATTTAAATAGATGAACACAGGTATACAGCGACTAGGTGACACAGACTTTGTGATATTACAGGATTTTGTTCCTGTTTACCATAAAATCAGACCCAAATAGATATAACGAAATGCAAGAAGAGAAAGGATTCTTACACAAGTTACATATTCATTAAGGAGCTCCATTTTTGAAGAAATTGGTACTCTTTTTTATTTAACTTAGTGTATTTTTCAATGTTCTTATGCATTTCAATTATTTGCTTAAAAGCATAAATGGAAGGATTTTGCATATTGAATCTGCAAGTGTAAATATAATATTTTGCCAAAATAAGCAAGAAATTACACAAACTGTCCAGTTGTTCACTTCCTAAGAATATTTCTTTTTTGGACAAGTATAAAATATTTGGGCAAGAAGGTGCAAAATGTTCAATAAAACGGTACAAAAAACTGTGAAATAATGTTAGAATCATAGAAGAGATGTTTAATACTTTCGGTGTCACTCTTACAGAAAGTACATTTGTTGTCGTCTAATATGTTAATGCTTTTAAAAAGATTGTTAGTAACAATTATTCTATGGATTAATTTAAAGTTAAAAGAGATAAACTTGGTATCCTTAGTACAACATTTCGCCCAGCTATAAATCTCAGACCACTCCTCACTACTTATATTTTTATTTAATACTTGCATCCAAGTGTCTTGCTTAGCAGTGTGCTGCCTTTTTTCCTTTTTTAAAAAATCTTTGTAAACAAACTTGAGTGAATTTTGTTTTTGCAAGTTCATTATTTTATCCTCCTGCTTATCAAAATTAGTATGTACTAAATGGTTTTTAATAGCATCTTTCCATGATCTTGGAATTTTGGATTTTAAGGAGAAGTATTTTAAGAAATCATTGCATCCAGTTTTTTGTTTTATCATTTCAAAAGGTATTAAATTACCGTGATTATCTACTAAATCATTCAGAATTTTAATACCGGCTTCTGTCCAGGATTTGTATTTATAGAACATTCTAGGGGGGGGGGGAATTTAAAATACTCAGAGATAAATAGTCGTTTGTGTATCATATTTAGTCTTCCCTCGTTCTCCGGGATTACTAGTATATCACGTTTAATTCTCTCTACTTTACCACACCATACAAATTTAAATAATGTATGATTTAGTTCTGCTTCAACTTTTGCTGATGGATTTGGGAGTGCTGAAAAAAGATGTATGAATGTGGGCAGAACAAGAGTTTTTATAACAATTACCTTAGCAACTACTGACAGATGTCTTTGACTCCAGCTTGCCTGCATTTGTTTTGCCTTCGTTAGTTTCTTCATATAATTAATTTCCACCATTTGTTGTAAATCCTGAGAAAAATCTATACCAAGGAGTGTAAAGTTAGAAGAAGACCAATTTAGGCCCATATCGGGACATATTCTTTCATTAGAAAATTTCTTGTTTCCAATCCAAATAGCCTTTGTTTTTGCTATGTTACATTTAAGTCCAGATAATAGAAAAAAAAACTTGCAAGATATTCATAGTTGCTTTAAGAGAAAGTTGAGATCCATCAAGAATAATAAAAGCGTCATCGGTATACTGACCCAATTTATATTCACTGACATCAAAGATGATAAACAAATAAGGCGCAATGGGATCTCCTTGACGACATCCTCTTTCAAGTCTAAAAAATGATGACATATGCCCATTATTTATAACACAACTTTTAGAGTTATTACAAAACAGTTTAAACCACTTACAAACAGAATCACCAAAGTTACAAGATTGTAAAGCTTTTTCCACAAAGCTCCAGTTAATTGAGTGAAAGGCTTTTTCAAAGTCTATTAACAATAATAAACCATATCTATTTTCGTTCTCTAGTTGATCCATGATATCGTATAATAGCCTGGTATTTTTTCCAATGAATCTACCTTTCATAAATCCTTTTGAGTATCACTGATTATTGATAGAAGAACCTTTTTAATCATGCTGCAATGGCTCCCGAAGCAATCTTAGAGTCAATATTTAAAAGTGATATAGGTCTCCAATTTTTAAAATATCTTCTGTCTTTTTATTCCTTTGGTAAACATGTGATGACTCCTTGAGTCTGAAAATCGGAAAGTATTCATACAGTATATCCATAATTTATTGATCTGCATAGAAATCCCCAAAGAGTCTTCCAAAAGAATATATAGAACTCTACAGTAAATCCATCTGAGCCAGGACTTTTTGCATTTTCCATCCGTTTTAGAGACATACCGGATTCCTTAATTGTAAGTAGACCCTCGCATGATTCTTTTTCCTCTTGACGAAGTTTAATATTGTGATTAAAAAATCTATTTTGAGTTTCTTGAGTATCCTCAACATCAAGCTGAACAATTCTACTTTTGTACAATTATATTTTTTCTAGATTACTCTAATTCTACTTTATTTTGTTAAAAATTTTCTAGAGTTTCCCCATCTATGTTATTCGACAGTCGCCCATGAATTTCTATTATTTCCTGTTCTTCCATTTTCTTAAATTTTTCCCGTTTTTCTTTTGTTTTCCTAATAGAATAACATATAGTTTCAGATCTTTTTTTCATTTTCAAAATTTCAAAGAACATTTGATTATTACAGGAAAGAGAAACACGGAGAGAGTCATCTTTATTTCCCCCTACATACTATTCATTTATAGTATCAGTTATACACTTTTTGACCAAATCAGTATATTCAATGTTCCTCAACAGTTGGGGATTCAATTTCCAATATCCTTTTCCCCTTGGATACGTTGAAAAAGCCATACTCAAAACAATAGCTGAGTGATCAGTCTTATACCCTGGTAAGATACACGCATCAGTTGTATTCATATAAATGTCATCAGATACAAGACAGTAATCTAATCTACTTTGTTTCAAGGGAGATTTTGCCTCCAGGTATACATCTTTAAGTCTTGATTGGAATTTCGCCAGGGGTCAAATAATTCCAATTCATTTTTCAGGTCTTGAATCGCTGCTCTAGACTGTTGGTGTTTGTCATGTAGATTATTTTAAGTATCCAAATCTAAGTCTTGAACAGTATTCCAATCTCCACACATTATAATTGATGAGTTCTCGAAAACTAAAATCTCCTCCTTTAACTTTCTAAAAAAGCTAGGATTATCATCGTTATAACCATACAAATTCACGAGAGTTATTCTGTTGCCATTAATTGTAATATCTAAAATAATAAATCTCCTTTGACTGTCACATCTTTCTCTATGAATTGCAAATTCAAAAGTATTTCTAATAATATTGCGACCCCAGCACTATTATTAGAGCAGTGGCTAAATATACATTTGCATCCCCATTCAGCAACCCAATATGTTTCATCGTTCTTTGTACAGTGAGTTTCTTGCAAACATCCTATAGATATATTCTTTTGTTTTATCCAATGGAAAATGTCCCTCGGTTTGAAGACTGAACCTTGCAGGCATCTAACATTCATAGATATAATTGTTATGTTATTATCCATGAAAACAGCAGAAAGTTTACATATACACGTTCTTGTACAGGAATGTATGAAGTAATTATCACCTCAAATTTGTCATATGCATGGCTTTCACACTCACACTCACAAAGAATACAAACATCCGTCATAAAATCATCCATGGTGTTACAGTACATGCTGTAGATTTGGCTGCAGTTAACATTGATACAATGGACGATAGACAACAAGTGAAAGGAATCCATTTGAAATAACTCTTATGCACCTCTGACAGACCTTTCTGGAGATAAATCAGTTTAGTGAACCAATAGGCACAGAAAAATACGAGTGTAAATTACAAAAGAATGAATGAAAGAAGGAGTAATAAGGAAGAAAAAGAAAGTATTAATGAGAGTATACATGGATGTGATGAGTGATTGAATGAATGAGCGAGGATGGAGACTGAACATTGATTGTGGATGAATAGTGTTGAAAAAGATGAGTAGACGACTGAGTAAACAAATGTTTATATGAGTGAAAGATGATTTATGAATTAGTGAGTAAATTGATTAAGGAAAGATACGACACAATGGATGAGTGAATAATGAATCATTGGATTAATGACATAACTGATGAGGGAAAGAATTAAACAAAGTATTAAAAAAAATTAGAGCAGAAAGGGGAGCAGCAAAATGTAAGTTCACATACCTATTTGGCCAATTTCAAGAGTTCATAAAGTTGTGAATTGCACTTACATTCTAATTTTCTCATCAATTTCATCATGAATGTCAAATTTTATCCTTTTTCCTGATTTGGTTTGATAGTAATTGACGCCTCTTAGTCTCTGTTTAATTTTATGCCTTATATCATCTCTCCCAAAAATTGAACAATACACACAATGTTAGTTAGAATTTCGAAAGCATAAAACAAATGGAAGAATGTTTTAATACTTTTTAAAAAAAATAGTGAAAGAGCGAGTACTTAAAAACCGCAGAGAAACTAGTGTTTTATATCTATATCTCTTCTTCGGATGGTTTCAATTATTCTCGTTTTTAGTTCATTTATTTCTCTACTCGATACTCGCTTTTTTGTACTGGATACTATCTTATTTTAACTCGATACTCGCTTTTCTAACTCGATACTCGCACTCTCCACTCTATGCTCGCATTTCTTAACTTATACTCACTTTTTGAACTAGTCATTTGCTTTCCTAAACTCGTTACTCGCTTTTCTGAATTGAACTCGATACTCGCTTTTATTGAGTCGATACTCACTTCTAGACCCCCCCCCCCCGCCTCGATTCACTTACCGAAGTATTAATAAATTTAATAATATTACATGTCTATGAATCCAGTCCCAAGCGTTATCATAGTATCTAACAATAGAAAAAGATTTTCTTTAAAAAGAAGTTTTTATTTTGGAAACTTGAAGGTATTCACTATTTTTCATGTTGCAACGAGGATCAACTGTCGCCATTATAAAGCACTGGTATAAATCGGTGATAATAGCACCTATTGAGGCGATCAAACTCAGTCTGCAGTGGCGTGTCATTGCGTGTGAATATGCGATAGATTTAATCTGATTTATATATGTCGGTTGATGCAAGGTCAAGTGTTGCTATGATACAGAGCGCGACCTGACCTGAGCGATCAGTGAACATTAAAGGCAAACGAATTTGATTGTATTTTCTGAGCATAATGACGGCTGTGGTCCAGCGAATTCTCAATCACTGGTTTGTGGGTTGGAATCCTGTCTATTCCAACCCAGTGAGTCTCTGGCTAAGACACTTTACTTTCATTGCCTCGGCAATAAATAGTCTTTCTTATGCTTATGTGCCGTTTAATATCACTCAGTTGCTAATTCTGGTAATGATTCATATGGCATAAACCGCCAAGAGCTGGTTTACATGAATGAATTAGGACATAGCTTCTGCAGTATGGCGGCTAAAAATAGTGCGGGGAATTTAGTGAAGAGGAAACTGGAGAAATCACAATGGGAGCAGAGAGTGGGACTACCGCTGCGTTCCAGAAAAAATTGCCAGTATTCTACGAAATATGTATTAGGCGTAATCATATAATAAATAGGGACTTAGATGCAGGAATCGTTGAATTATTGTTAATCTTAGGGGACGATTTTAACTTAAAAAGGACACGTTGTAAATACCTATCTTATGTTTCCAGAATCACACCGCCTTCCAATTCCCGCTATTCCTGGAGTGATGTGTGTTTGCAATCTGAGAATTTTGGATCGCCGGGCTTAACAGCATTACATACATTTTTATATGCGCAGAGGCGATTTTTTTCTTGACCCAAAAGTTTTTGCAATGGTCCTTGACGATGGGCCACGGCGAGTTTCTGGAATTACGAAACAGAGGCAGATGTGAAGTTTGACGACTGTTTTAGAAACCCTTGTGGACCAGGGGTCTGTGAAATGGCAAGTGGTATGTTTTTCATCCATTTAAGGCCTTTTATACTTTCTTATTCCTTTAAGCACGTGTGTTTTGTTGAATTTGCTGCTTTATTTCTAAAAATTTACTATGCAATTATGATTAAAAAAAAACAACAACAAAAAAAAAACAAAAAAAAAAAACAACAAACAAACAAACATGGGTAAACATTAATAGAAGATTAGAATATGTGACACAATAGCAATTGATCAATATTATTAAAAGTATGCACACTTTCTGAAATGCCGTCCGATAGCTGGTTGTTTGATAGATGAAAGACACGGAGAGGATAGCAAATTATGTGCATTTATCCATTTTGTATGGTCCACTGAAGTACTGTTCGCTATATTTACTAGACGTTTGGAAAGATGTAAGAAAAAAACACCTCTACATATAAGAAAGTTGTTTACTATTATTATTAGTATTATTATTATTACAAGCCAATGGAATTCGAAAAGAGACAGACCGTATATTCCCAGTCAGCTTCACTGGCCATGATCCGGATAATGGCGAACAGATAGACACGCATGCACCAGAACTGTCAAGAGTAATTTCCAAAGAAACAATACAAATTCCAGGTAAGCCTCTCAACCCTCCACTCACTTACTTTCTCTCTCTACGTTTTTAAATGATACAAAATGCGCCAACATGGAGTTGGGAAACTCCTATCAATCAGTGATATTCCACATATAATAATAATAATAATAATAATAATAATAATAATAATAACTCAGGAGCTAAATTTCTGTTTCCGTCAGGTGAAACCATTAGATTTTTACTCTGATTGTATCCGTAGCCTTGTGTAAATTTGGCAATACACTGATTTCCAAACTTCCAACTCATCAAATCGGAAAAATAAAAACAAAATTCATCCTTATTTCAACATTGTATTTGTGGTTAAAGTTAGTCTAGCCTTAGAGTTAATACAGAGTAAAGCACCTCTTTGCATAAAAAAATATTGACTTCTGACTAGTTGATACTATGGATGACGTCAATAATAAAATAAAGGACAATAAAACAACAACACTTTAGTTTGTAAACGAAATTAGATTTGTAAATTCAGAGTTCAACATTGGAAAGAAGGGATATAGTAACGATATTTTGCGGTAATATCATTTTAGAAGGGCCATTATTCTTGAAACTCTCTTTTCCTATTTATGCACTGAATCTCCTAACCAGTCAGTATTATACATGATTTAATACAATGGCACTAGACACATCTTTCACAACGAATCTACAGAAGAACAACAATTTCGCTGGTGAACCCAAAACCTTTTATGAGCTTTTTTCACTTCACTATTTACCCTTTCCAACTACGCATACCTACCTGCCTACACACACACACACACACACACACACGCACCCCACACACAGAGTTGAGTAGAATTTGTTACATTTGTCTTTAAAACTAGTTTAGAACATTTGCAAAGTTTTTTAAAAAGTGTTTCATGAAGAGAGTCATAATATTTTTACCTTTTCAGAAGTTTTATTAAAATAATTTATGTATGAGAAAATGAAGCGTTGGGAAGAGACACCTGCTTCATTTCGAAACCCTTTTTCTTCCTTTTTGGAAAACTTAGCCTGAAAATAATACGGATGTGTACAATAAAGTTAGCTGGAAGTCATTGTGACACATGCTTATATCATAACACAATAGAGTAAGCTGGAAGTCATTTGTGATACATACTTATGTCATAACACAATAAATTAAAATGGAAGTCATTTGTGATACATACTTATATCATAACACAATAAATTAAAATGGAAGTCATTTGTGATACATACTTATATCATAACACAATACATTAAAATGGAAGTCATTTGTGATACATACTTATATCATAACACAATAAATTAAAATGGAAGTCATTTGTGATACATACTTATATCATAACACAATACATTTAGCTGGAAATCATTTGTGATACGTACTTATGTCGTAACACAATAAAGTAAGCTGGAAGTCATTTGGGATACCTAATTATGTGGAATCCTTGTCACGAGTCTTGATTATTCTTTTCCTTCAGGTGGACGAATGTTTAATACTTGTGAACTACAGAATGTTGTGTCTATGACGAAATTAGGAACAATCAGTGATGCTCTCGGCAGAAACTGGAGATTTTTGGCTCATGAACTGGGTTTAAAAGAGTCAGAAATTGACCGATGTGAAGACAGCCATCCAAACAATGCACAAAGACAAATCTACGAAATGCTCAAAGTGTGGAAAACGTCAAAATTAGAAAATGCCAAAATGGTTGTTTTACTGAAAGGACTTCGTAAACACAAAGGAACTGTAGATTGGGAAAAAATTGAAGAAGTGGTATATGAGCATGTCCAGATGAGATGAAGGGAAAGTAGTTGATTATAGATCACCTGAACACATTGTATGTGTTCAGAACTTCGCTCATAATCTCTAAAACCAATTGGTGAAAGCTGAAACGGAAGCTGGCCCTTGTGAAAACATAACTTGCAGTAAACAATTATATCCCACATCTGCTCATTGTGTGCTGTTGTGACGACGAAACGAAACTGTGAATATCTGCGACATGCAGTACATAAGCCTATTAAGGGCACAGAAAAAATAATAATTAAAAGCAGAAATTGGAGAAAAATCTCGAAATTAAAAAATTATAAAAATAGGATCAATAGAAAATGGGAAAAAGTTGCGAGAGAGTGAGAGAGAGATTGCTTGGATATGTATGCATACAATGTATATCCTCATTAATAGTTCACATGGTCAACCATTAATATTTAAAGATACATTTATACATACACATCCATTCATCCATCCATGTGTACATGAACATATATATGTAAGTGTAGATATTTAAATATATAAGCAAATAAATATATTTAGACATATATGCATATTAATACAATGAAACTTCCTTGGACCAGGTACTGCGGCACGATTGTGGATCCCATGATTTGTATTGGGAATGCTCTCTTTGTGGGTGACAGCCCAGGAAAATCTGATTGTATGTATGTATGTATGTATGTATGTATGTATGTATGTATGTATGTATGTATGTATGTATGTATGTATGTATATATATGTATGTGTGTGTATGTGTGTGTGTGTGTATTTACATATCAATACATACGTACATATTACCACATATCATATTTTGAACGGAGTGGCGAATGCAAAGAAATATCTTAATCTTCAATTAAAATACAATTTTTTTATATAGTTGCCACTTGGTGTGAAACATTTCTCATGTATAATTTGTCTTTGCTTTTCTGATAGAAAATGGTATTTCATTTCTTTCTTAAAATGAGACATATTAGTCAATTCATTATTAAATCTACTTGTGTAAATATATAATCACACGTATAACATAAATGAGTTAATCACATCGTCAGCCTATCTTTTATCTGTTATATCTACAAGAAATTTCCGCGTTGATACATACAAATTGTACAGTTGGTTGCACTTATTCTTTATCCACTCTTTAAAGTGAGTCAATATCGACTGGGATTTTGGACACTCTCTAAAATGATGGCATAAAGTTTCTACAGAGATTTTACAAAGAGAGCTCAACTATTTTTGGATTTTCCCAATTGTATTCCAAAACAATTATTCGTTGGCAAAATTCTGTGACAACTTTGTCTGAAACCGTCTAAAGTTTGGGCATCTAGTTACCTTCTGAGGCATGGAAAAAAAATTATTTTCCTTAAATTATCAATTCTGTGTTCCATTTTACTACAGACGTTAGCTTGCATGTGCACCAGCTTAAAAGACATTATTTGATTTGGATAAAATATTTATACATGTTTGGAAATGTGTCCCCAAAGGTTAAATGTGAACTTTTTGACATACTAATTTCACCAATTCTTAATTATGGATCAGAAGTATTGGGATTTATTGAAGGAAATGCTGTTGAACTGTTGCACTTAAACTTTTGCAAAAATCTTCTAGGGGTTGAAAAATCTACCCAAAATGATTTTGTAAATAGTGAAGTGGGGAGGACACCTTTACAGATCAATAGATTATTACCGCATTCTAAAATACTTGACTAAGCTTATCTCCGCAGATAATAGACTATATATATATATATATATATATATATATATATATATATATATATATATATATATATATATATATGTCATATATAACCTAATGCTTACTGACATAGAAAGCCGCCCTGAAAAGAAAAATTGGGCATCATTAGTCCAGGATTTATTAAATAGTCTGGGTCTGAGGGCAGTGTGGATACATCAAGGTGTTTGGAACATAAAGGTTTTCTTATCTTTGGTCAAACAACGGCTATCTGACCAGTTTATCTAAAATTGACAATCTAGAATCAGAGAATCTTCAAAAGCTAGGTTATATAGACATTTGTCATCACATTTTGGCTATAAGGAGTAATGGGATATAGTAACAGTGACATAATTTAGAAAATCCCTTTAAAAAATAAGGATATCTGCCCATACTTTACATTTTGAATCAGGGAGATGGAAGAGACCACAATGTACCCATCTCGATCAAAGAACTTGTATTATTTGCAACGTGCTGGAAAATGAGTATCACTTTGTATTAGAATGCCAATGTATTTTGCCGCTAAGAAAGAAGTATACAAACTCTTATTTTTGGAAAGGCTCGAGTATGCTGAAATTTGTTAAATTAATAAATTCCACGAAATCTACCGAGGTTAGAAATCTGGAAAATTATATTCATATAGCACTAATTAAAGGTAATAATAAGATGAATGCTACTTAAAATTACATGATTTAATGAATTCGTTATTAATTATTATTATCTTTTTTTTTTAAATTCACTGTTATTTTCATCTCATCTCGATTTAATTATTTACAGCATGCATTTTATCTATCATATTTCATGTATAATGTTCTTATGATACTACAAAGAAAATCATTTTGAATACTGCTTATATATTGATGACACTTATGTATGTATGTATATATATATATATGTGTGTATGCGTGTATGTGTGTGTATATGTATGTGTGTGCATGTGTATGGGTATATGTGTATACATATATAATGTGTAAGTGTATATGTGCATGTATGAGTGTGCATTGGAATGTGAGTATGTTTTTTATGTATATATCTTTAGTATTGATGGAATATTTGTACGTGCGATAGATAATTTGTTTGTTTACTTGAGCAAAAAGTGTGCGAACCTGCAACAGATAGAACTGTCTTTAATGATTTTAGCCGCATGAGAAATATCTTTTATATTTTATAAATTGGTCTTCAGAGTCGTTTGATAATGTAAATGAAGCTATTGGAATAAATTCGGTTTATAACTTACTGCGTACCTATTGTAAAACTTAAAAAGATACCTTTTTCCAGTTTGGTATGGCAATGACCGGATTGCTGCAGTGAGAGAAAAGGAGAAATATTGGATAGAGTATGTGGAGTCTGACGTGTAAGAGGCTTCGAAAAGTACTATGTGTTTTTCTGATGCAGGAAAAATATAAAAGGTATTCAAAAGCGCAAAAACGACGATTATGTCACAAATATTGAAATTTACATACAAGAAGTTACAGATTGAGCTTATACTAAAATAGATTCTTTAGACATTGCAAACATGTTCAAAAATTTCTTTAAAAGTGTTTTTAACTCCAATCTTGTAGATTATTTACCGCATATACATGGTTGCATTGCATCCATTTACTCATTAAACAACATAGATATTAAATTTACTGAGGAGCACATAGTTCTGTAGCTAATTGTAGAGAAACATTTGTTAAAAATTTGTTTTTAAAAAACCTTACCATATGCGAAGAACAGATTGGTTTTATGCGAAACGTTTACAGTAACCAATTAAGCAAGTGTTTATTGACTTAAAAAAGTAAATAATTATAAGTAACAAGTTCATGCAATTTATATTGATTCTTTCAAAGCATTCGGTTCCGTTTTTTACAAACTGCTTTTATATTGTTACGACTCTAGGTCTTAAAAAAATACGTAAGAAAAAGAAAGTGTAACCAACAATTTAAGTAATATCAACAAGCAATTTATTTCACTACAATACAAAGTGAAATTCAAGAGATACTTACAATATTGTGAATCAAATTCCAAATAATCCTAAATGTCCTAATCACAAGTTCAAACATATGGAATGTTCGAATGAGTTCCAATAGTCTTGAATGTCCTGATATAACACAATGATACAATCCAGAATACGTTTGAATTGGTTCACAAAAATCCAAAGTAAAGTATTAATTCCAAGTCAATGAGCACTTTAGTTATTCCAATGAATATATTAATTAAATAATTCCTCTCGAATTATATCTGATTCAATGGCACAAACTGTAAAATCTCATCTCAAATGGATTCCCACATACTGATCTAAAACAGGGATGAATTATTAGGCCTAACATAACAATATATACAAACGCAATACCGGTTATATTTTTGTTTTTATTGCACAGAATGAAGACGATACTACATAGTCGAAACTGTGAACTGTGAATAGCTCTCACCCATATGGAGCCCCACAATTTTGGTATGGCTCACTAGCTGATTCGCTGATATATCAGGCTACGATAACGGAAAATGTCGCAGTTTGTCATCAGATAGCTCTCCAACATCTTCATCAGTGTGATTACGGTATTCAGTCAACTATATGATAATGTAGTTTCACCGCCAGATCCAGTGTTCTGCCTAGATCTATGATGTCAGTCAATGATTTGTCAGGCTCACGCAAAGCCCAATTACGGAGTCCATTTGGCCTGAAAGTGCTGGATTATTTGCGATAGAGCTAGCTGTCTCAATTCCGTAATAAATTCATCCAGTTGTTTGTACTTTTTTGTTTATATAGTCTAAAGGTGTAGATCTCAATTTGCACATTTTCTTGGGCTCGAAATATTTTTGAAGACGTCCTTCGTTTCCTCGTATTCTTCATCACTTTCTTCCCTTCCTGCTTCGTTATGTGTCTTTGCTTCGTATGTGTCGCAAACAACGTTCACCGGCAGAAGGTAGTAACTGAGTAACTGAGAACGTTTACAGTCGACATCGGAACTGTTTATACATGTAAACATCTTTTCGAGTATATTGCCGTTTTGTTCCAACGTGTCACTACATTTGTTCTATCTGCATTGCAGTCTAAGGAAGTGAAAGGTGGTACAGCCTCAGTGATTTTAGAATGCTTACAGCGGTCCTTCATCAAACTAGCACGTGGCGAAAGCTTTGATTCACATAAATATTCGTAAAACACTCAATGTATGTTTCAAAAAGATCCAAACTGTTTTGCACAGTTTTGAGTAGGTCGCAATTGTAATGTTTATTTAATTCCGTGTTAGGATGGGCAACATGCACAAAATATGAGACAATATAAGTAGTAGAGTGGGTCACTTTAGGGTCTAACGGGTCTCTATTAAATGGGGTCAAAAATTTACAGGGACAAACGGGAAATTAACATTAGGTCGCCATGTTGAAATGTATTTTTGTAACAGTGTAGCATGAGGCGACGGTCTACACTCGAACGGAAATACCATATTACGTGATATGTTTTACATGTGTGGTGAGTCTATTTGTAACAGTGTAGCATGTTAGATATGTTTGGCGGAATATGTGAATTTGTCTGCCCTGTAAATCAAATGTCGTAGGGGAGATCTGTGTTACGTAGGGTAAAATGTTTACGTGAACAAACGGGAAATTAATATTAGAACTCCATTTTGAAAGGTATGTGTTTTTAACAGTGTAGCATGAGACGAGGGTTTGCTCTCGAACTGAAATGCTGTATTACGACATAAGTTTCACATAAGGAACATGTTGCTTCTATTTTATAGGGAAATGTAATTGCTTTGAGTTTGTCTGCACTATAAAGGAAATGACTTTTTTATTTTGTTCAAAACAAAACTAACTTCTTTCTCTCCCCTTACCACCCTGTGACCCCTCTTATAAAGTGAAAATCCCTACCCTATTTTATAATAGCCCCTCTCTGTTCTACCCTCCTTTTTTAAAAACAAAAACTACCATCCTCATAATCCTTACATATCAATACCCAGTTATCTACTATCCACCAAATAGTTTTCTACTATCCACTACCTAGTTATATACTATCCACAACCAAGCATCTACTATCAACATCTTGTTGTCTAGTACCCAACACCCAGTGATCTTCTATACACCAACCAATTAGCTATTATCAACACCTAGTTATCTACTATCCAGAGTCCAGTTATCTACTGTCCAGCACCCAGTGATCTACTATTCACCAACCAGTTATCTACTACCAACACCCAGTTATCTACTATCCAGCACTCAGTGTATTTAATATATAGCACACAGTTATTTACTAACAAGGGTCTCTTATCATCCTCGTAAGCCCACTTATGAATAAAGTAAAACTCCTATAACATCCCTATCTCCGTTTGCAGTGACCATCACCCACTCATCTTCTCACCCCACACGGTAGGATTTAAAAGAAGGTGTACAAAATAGAATCTGAATCCCTTATCAGCCAAATTAACTTATTTATCTCACCTTACCACCCTATAATCCCTCTTATAAAGTTAAAATCTCTATCCATCTTCTCTAATGTTCCTACCAGCCTCCTACCTTCCTATTTTAAACACAACTACCACCCGATTCACACAAGGTAGGATGTTAAACAAGTTAAATTAAAAACAAAATTAAATCACTTATCAATAAAATACCGTTAATATCTCCCCTTATTGCCCTAGGACCACATTATAAAGTTAAAATCTCTGCCCTCTTCTATAATATCCAGACCAAAAGTAAAACGATCATTCTCATAACCCTTACAATCAACACCCACTCATCTACTAAACCCACACCTTTAGATGTTCAAAAAGCGGTATAAAATACAATTTAAATCCCTTATCAACAAAACTAACTTCATTATCTCCCTTACCACCTTATAATCCATATTATAAAGTAAATATCTCTACCTCCATCTATAATGTCTCTCTCACCCCATCTCTACTATTTTAAACTACCATCACATGCACACAAGGTAGGATTTAAAATAAGAGTTATAGATAACAATACTTTACCCCACACCCAACCCCTTACAAGCCTTCTTAAAAATAAAGTAAAAGTCTCTATTCCCATCTATAATATTCCTAAACTTCGCTACTCTCCTATTTTAAACAAAACTACCATCCCATTCGCGTCTGTCTATTTGTTCTATTTAGGTGGAAAAATCTGAGTTTGTCTGCACTAAAAGTATGTTATAATTCTGCTAGCCACGAGTTTGGCAGACGAGTTGGCATGTGTCAAATAGAATTCTTAAATATATGTTACAATATTCTACTAGAATCACTTTTGGCGTGTTCCAGATCTTGAATATGTTAGAATTCTGCCAGCGTACTGTTAGGTCAAAGCTTCATTCATCAGTTTTGATACAAAGTTAAATTATGACGTCTTCATTGGCTATGATAGATTAATAAATACACTGACCGACTTTATTTTACCCCTAATGTCAGTATACTTGTGACAGTTGGAATTTTTATTTTTAAATCTAGGCACAGAGTGTTTTGGCAAAATGAAATGTGCTGAAGTTGATCCGTGTGTGTGTGTGTGTGTGTGTGTGTGTGTGTAAGAGAGAAAGAGAGAGAGTTAAAACCCATTTATCTACTATCATGTACCCAGTTTATTTAATATCCAGTCTTAACAAGGGTCTTACTCAACAGACCATAAAATAAATAGTAGTAGTAGTAGTGGTAGCAGTAGTATGGAGTCTAAGAAGAAATGAAAGTAGGACATCATTTTTCCTGTATTATATGACAAGGAGAAATTAACATTAGGTTACCCTTTTTAGGAATTTCTGAGGACAAGTTTAAATCCTAAGTTAGAAACGTTCATTGACACAATATTTCATTGATAAGTATCTGAAAACCAGTGGTATATTGTGAAATGAACGCAGTATGATTTCAAGTGTACTGAATATAAGTCTAAAATTCGCTCAGCCAACATTGCCTATAATATTCTTAAATATATTACAAAGCGTGTCCTACATTCTGTCAGGCAAGAGCAGTGTAGCTATTAAACTTTATAGTACGCTGCGTGAAAATTTTACCTACGCGCTATATTGAGTGGATTTGTAAATTATTATTATTATTATTAAGACCATAAAAACTATTATTATTATTATTATTATTATTATTATTATTATTATTATTGAGTGTAAGAAGAAATTAAAGTAGGGCACTATTTTATTACGTATTTTAGGACAAGGAGAAATTAACATTAGGTTGCCCTTTCTAAAGACAAGGGTAATATATACGTTACAAGTGTTCAATGGCAATTTTTTTCATTCCTCAGTTTAAAAAGAAAGCAGTGTTACATTATTGTCAAACGAACGCAGAACAAACATTGGGCGTACGCCAGATCTTAAGTCTAAAATTCTGGAAGCGGCATTTCCTATAATCTCAGTTGGCAAAAACTTGTGCTGGATCTTAAATTATGTTACAATTCTACTAGCAGGGAGTTTGGCTTACGATTTGGCGTATGTCAAAAAAGGACAATGTTACAAAATTCACTAAACCATACACGAGTAAACAGTAAAAAATACATATTGTTCTATCGTCAGTCTGAAATCAACTGACTAAAACAGGGCATACATGGTTACATTTTAACTTGATCTATTTTCCTAAATGTGTGTTTTGCTCTATATTGAAGATAACAGAGTGCAGAATAGGACGGCATTTACTCAAGTTATTCTTGCAATGTAACATTTTTCTGGTTTATCTAATGATATAAATTTTTCTCTTGAAACATTGTAGTGTTAAGATAGGACTACCCATACACAAAGCTAAGATATCTGATATACATAAAAACCAACTAAACTCTAGATTTTATATATTCAATGAAATTTACCATATGAACAAAAACTGTTCTATAATTTTAACTGTTCTAAACCTGCTTTCTGTAAGATTTTGGATGTCATGACTTTTACCTACAATTCTGCAGTGATACTCAGAATTCCATTGATCGATGTCCAGGAAAAGGTTGAAAAATTACAGGAATACAAAAAAGTTTTTTTTAAAGTATCGCCTCAAGACGAAACTCCTTCACAATGTGTGATGTGTGGTGAGCTAATGACTGAATGTCTTCGCTATCCGTTACCACCAGATTCCATTTGGCAAACATGTGAATATTTCATCAGCAAAAAAAGAGATTCCTGAGAATGATTAGTTTAGAATTGCACATTCAGAATCTACCTATGGAGCTGCAAAAACGCATTTACAGTAGAATGGAAATTCAAAATCATTTCTCGATTGTAAAACTATTGCTATTTCCACAGCATAAGAACTTTATAGGAGGGGTCACAGGGTGGTAAGGGAAGAGAAAGAAGTTAGTTTTGTTAAGGGAAAACAAAAAAAGTCATTTCATTTATAGTGCAGAGAAACTTCCATTTTCCCGGTCGACAAACTCAAAGCAATAACATTTTTCTTGAACATCAGAAAGCACAGCCGTTTAAAAAGAGCACAAAGTAATTATAACTCAGTTTTAAAAACACAACAACATATATATTATGACTAACATTATTGCAGTTTTGGAAAACTCTTGGAAATAAATACGTTATGATCCCTGAATGGTCAAAAACAAGGCTTTTTATTTGCTATTATTTGTACGTGTAAAGATGCATGATGTAGATGTAAATCTACATTACAATGTGTTGTTATTTGTACGTGTATAGATGCATGATGTAGATGTAAATCTACATTACAATGTGTTGTTATTTGTACGTGTATAGATGCATGATGTAGACGTAAATCTACATTACAATATGTTGCTATATGTTACTTTCATTATTATCATTTCTGTCAGTGTAAAAAGTTTGTTATTCTATAATTTCATCCAGACAGATACGTAAGAAACTGAAGTACAAAGCAGAAGGTCAGACAAAAGTAGAAAGTATAATATTTATAGGAATTTTAAATCTCATGAACATGAGAAAAACATCAGACTCATTTATTTATTTATTATTCAAAAGTGCATAGTTTCGCGCATAAAAACTCAGTGCATGACGAAAATTATCAAAACAAAAACCTTCAGAACGTACTCTAAAGATGTTACTTCCACGGCTTCACTCCATTATGTGTTTATAAGTCCACACTGTTAGCAAAATTAATGCCAGAATAGTCGTCAACGTTGTTGCTGAACTGGTAACCACCATCAGACAGTTGTTGAAATCGCTCTTATCAATCCGTCGGATGCCACACAAGACAGACGTGTGACATTCCTTGTTACAGGGAAACTCTGTAGCGTTGGCGTTGGTGTTGTACCAAAGAGCGAATTTTCGGAATTCTTCGGATTTAATGTCCGACATTTTAAGAATGAGCGTCTGTAGGGACGCCGGGGTGACGTCAGGGATTCCATATTCAGTTGTGGCGTTGTAGCCCAGCTTCCATCTAAGGATGCCGTCCTTGTTTACCTTAGGCAGATCCACGTAATACTGCAGAATGTCCATTTGACGACCAGTTATACGGTCATATTTAATCAGGCGGGCACCGGGATTATGCGCTGGCTCTATCTCAGATCCTATAATGTATCGCCACGGTGTAATGGATGGAGCAATGAAGACAGCGACCAACGGTTTCTCTGAAAACCAAGAGCTTATAGTGTTATTGCTTCATTGAGGATATTTTACGGGAATGGTAACTTTTACATTAAAAGAAAGCAACTTGTTTCCCTGGTCTGAAATAAGAAAACTACTCGTTACAATATTTTCTGGTGAACTAAGCTAATGATGTAATTAATAATTTACTGATATTTGGAAAAAATACGTTTATTTTTTACAAGGCATATAAGTAACACGAAATAATATCGCTAGCATTTGATCATTAACTGGCGGACGGTTATATAAAGTTTTAAATCTTTGAAAGTTATAAAGACTATACCACTGTTATCATAGTAAAGGCGAAAGTTGTCGTGATGTTCATGACCGAAGTGCATAGCAGCTATGACGTCAGCGTGCCGGAGGATTATCTCGTTCATCCGACTGTTGAACTGGGGTCTCATCCAAAGGACCTTTCTTGGGGTAGTGAAACCAGGAGGCACATGACCGGTGATAATGACCTATTGAAGGAAGGAAATGGTCAAAGCAATGAGGATCAAGCTTGGAAACACAAATTAAGAAACCGGGCGGTGAAATCGGTTTGTACCTAGTTATTTCTTGTTTTTCATGGCAGATACATACCACAGAGTCGAGCAGAACTTCCGGAACTTATTGAAATGCGAGTACATATTATAACCTTCTATCATAAAATTTGGAATCATCTGGATTTGTCATGAAAAATATGGATTTTTGTACCGGCATATAGACCTTCCTTATTTGTTTCTACAGAATATTTTTTATATTTGAAAGTTGATTTCTTTATTGCATTGCTTTCATTAGCAAATATAATTGCATTTTCCATATTTTAAATTTATTATGCACTAACATACCATTAATTAATGAGTATGAGTCTGACATGCATGTGTATTTAAGACCGAAAGTTGATTCTTTATCAGGAGAGAAGTTTTGTATATTAAAAAATGGTACATTTGCATTTGCTTTAGCTTTTTTTCCCCCCAGTATTTAAGAGTTTAACATTTCTTCATGCAATTTTAAATAAAATACATTATAATAAAGATAATATTATCTCAATGTAGTTTTTTAAAGAATAATTTCATGGCTGTGTCAGTCAGAATTTTACAAACAAAGTATCTTAAAAAGTTTTTGAATATTCCAATATACCAATATACTCCAAAGGCGAGTTTTGCCAGCATCGGATGTATACCCCAGAAACAGAAAGTAAAATGGCTGCCATTATTACATCAAATGAACTGTGATGTCATGTGATGAAAGTAGCGCAAAAGTAGGGTAATTAGTGGGGGTGGGGTGACTGAGTTTATAATTAAAATTTTAAGCTTAAATTATAACAATCTTCCTTGAGTAAAGCAGTGTTGTAACTCAAATCGACATTACAACGGAGAAATCTATTGTCATAATCGGATTATCTATAGATGAATCCACCTTCAGAAATGAAAGGAAAAAGCGCACTGATGAGTCATACGAATGTTAAGCCTGAAAAACCATGCAAGTGTGAAATTAGGGTCTTATGAGTGTGCGATCGTCAGTTCATTAGGGGAAAATTATTTGTGGTATTAGCGCGTTTAAGAACCGTTCAGCTGACAACGATTGTTGTCTTGAGGTCATTGGAAATAGGGGAAACATCGACCTCAAGCCAACCTCACGCAGGTGGTGTTGGATTCGCTCGGTAGTGAGATGCTGTAAGACTCCTGTTGTGTTACAACATTACAGCGTCCAAGAAAGCACGTACTTCGGTGGTGGTGGTGGTGGTGGTGGTGGAATAATCCTAGAGTAGAATTTCCGGGATGTGTTTCTCTCTCTTTCTCTCTCTCTCTCTCTCTCTCTCTCTCTCTCTCTCTCTCTCTCTCTCTCGCTCTCTGTATTTTAGACCCACTAGTGAGGGGAGGAATAAGTTAGGGAAAAAACTACTTTACACGACAGAACAAATGGTTCCATGGTTCCATACTATTTTTTTTCTCCCTTGATTTTGAAACACCAAAAAAAACAAAAAAAACCCCCTAAAAAACAACAAACAACAAATAAACAAACAAAGAAACAAAAAAGGTAAGGTTGTTTTCTGCCCGGCCCCCTCCCCCCCCCCCCCGCCCGTTAGAGAAAATTGGTTGGTTAGGGTTGCGGTTGGGGGAGGGGGGGGGCTGTAAAGTTGCTCTAAGACTCCAAGAGAAATTTTCCCCCGAGGCAGAAACGACTCTAGAGCCAGCGAAAACTTAAAAATGTCCGGAAAATTATACAGGATAAAAGTAGCCAGTGAATAAAAGTTGATGCAGTTATCCTCCATAGCTTATAAGATATTTAATCTTAAAGTTTTGAGTTAATTTTCAGTCCCAGTTTTGAAAATTGTATGAACTAGGGGCCATATCTGTGTTAAAAGAATTGTTGAAAACTATATATAATTTTTGCAGCTTTCATTCTTGTAGTCCATTACCTGAAGGTTTTATTTTCCAGCATACACTACCAAGACACCTTACGATCTATAGTAAATATTCTAGACGTCCGTATAGTGACAACAATCAATAAAGAAGAGTTCTCAAGGTCATTGCACGAATGCTATAATTTGGCTTCTGGTCCCTTACCTTCTCTTTACTAGTTTCCGCCTGGCTCAGAACACCCTCTAACCAAGCAAATTGACCGGCCGGGTCGGACACGCTTGTCGTCTGCTCGTTTCCTGTGTAGTAGAGGTTTGTGTTCATCGCCACAATGCGGATATTGTTCCGTTTTACGGTATAGTAGCCGCCTGAAGATGCATGAAGAAATGTTTCAAATATGAAACAGAGGCAACCGTGACAAATGAAATAAACCATAAACACGGATTTTAGAGATCTATAGTTAGGAAACCCGACATAATTAGTTTCATTTCATTTCATAAAAATATAACACGCTTATTGACGTGTAGTTTTGTGTTTACTGGTGTCTGCTCTTCTATTAGTGTTTATTTTTCTAAATTGCCAGTGATTTACCACGAAGCTGTTGGCATAGTTATTGTGGGGCACTGTAAACATTTTTATATGTATTTTTTAAAGAAATCTTAATATATTGTAGACCAATAACTATATTTGAAGAAAAAAAAAGATCTGTCAATCTTTTGATCTTTTAATGTGATTTCGATTTTTTTCAAAGACAAATAGCTTATACTCGAAGGGTTCCACAAGAATGTGGCTGACGTAGAGCAAGCCTAATTAACCATTTTAAAAAATGTTAATATTTATTTACTTGGTTTTTAAAAAAAAAAAATTATTTTGCTTTAAATCGCATATGATTTACTGTAAAGCTGTTGGCATAGTTACTCCGTGACAGTTTGAAGGCTTTTTTAAAAATATTTTTCATACACCTTAAAATAAGGCAGACCAATAACTATATTTGAAGCACAAATTTAGATCACCTGTATGTAAGTGTTTTGCTTTCTTAATGTTGTTTCGATTTTCTAGCAAATATAAATGGGTTATTTCTGGGGCTCCTGAAGTGTATATCAGAAGACGGACACAACTAATTACCAAATTCGAACGAAAAGAAATTGAACGAATTGCAATCTATAACATACGTAAAGGAAAATAAACTAATTTATTAGATTAAATGTTTAATAATGATAAATTATAACTAGTGTCAAACAATTATGAACTGAATGCTATATTTAGCCTATATCAACAGGTTGGTTTTAGGAAGTTGCAATGAACTTCGCCTCGTCTCCTTTCGAAGAATATTACAGTGTAGAAACAACTTTTCTTCACATAGCAGTTTTTACAAATTGTGAGTTGTGCATTAAATTATATTTACGAAAAGGAATTTAGTCGTATGTCACAGACTAACATGAGTTATCATACTAAAACAAACAACAACAACAATAAAGGACAGTTTTATAATTAATGAGTTACCTAGACAGATAAATAATAGCTAAATAATATAGCCACATAGACGAGTGTAAAGGCTAATTATGGGTAATTTGTATTCATTTATTAAAAGCTACGTAGGTATCGGGAGTGGTTAGTACCTTAGTACCTTTGCTGAAACAAAGAGTGGACGAGCTGGTTGGAAATGCTAAAAAGATTATAAATTACACGCTAATTATTTACCGTTTCAAAGTATTAATTTTTAAACGCTGCATTGAACTTTTCGCTGATTTTCACAAAGGGTCCGCTGCAGTTATGCGATACAAGCATCGTTTGGTTACTTGTTCTTTACAAGGAAATAATATCTCAAAATGAGGATCTAGGGGAACTATTTTTCTTCTTGCAAACTAATTTGTCAGTAAAATACTAGGAAAAATGAAAATGCAAAGAACTGTCCCACGCGTCCTAGAGGATATATCTACATATATATTCTCGTTACTATAATTGGATAAAGATTTACCTTTCCTGAAATTCTCAAACTGTCTGCTGTCATTGATCCAGGTCTCCCAAAGTGACAATGTAAGGTTGTAGAATTCGTCTCCATGTGGCGGGAACTGGTTCTTCTTAAAATAGTCGTGGTTACCAAACGTAGCATATACTGTAACTGAGGGGAACTCAGATTTGATGGTGTTAGTAAGATTACGGACGATGTCCTGGTTCCGGGACTGCGACAAGTTTGTTGCAGGAATGTGCGGCACACTGTCTCTGGTGAGAAAACAAAGGATGATACGTATTTTATACTTATATTCTGCTCATGCGTTTAACACCACCCTTTTCAGAAATGTCCCACTGTTATTTCTCATCAAATCCGTTCATTCCGGAGAGGAAAGACTAAAATGAAAATGCAATCTTTAGAATCCAAAATACCAAAGTTTTTTTCATCGCTAGTAAAAACATGTTTTTTCATGAATCGCTACTTCAACTATCATTAAGATCTTCACCCACTGAGGACCTTGAAAGCTCAGAGGTCATTCAAGGTAAACTATCTATATTTAGAAGCGATTTCGGCGATTACAAGTTGAAAGGAGCAGAATTTTTAGGTATGTTTTGTAAAACGTTAGGTTGTCTGTGAAAAGAGACCACATTCTTTAATATGTTGTGCATGTATACTTTTGTTTGACGTATTTTAATGAACAGCACACTTTCATTTCCTCTCTGTAACTAAAACCCCGTTTGATATTACGGGATGAAACTTGGTATACTCGTACATCTTTAGACGGTGTGTCGCGTACCACATTAGGGGTTATATATATATATATATATATATATATATATATATATATATATATATATATATATATATATATATATATATATATATATATATTCAGTTTCGTTTGATTAGGGAATGGGAAACATGGGTCCTTCATGGGCACAGCTCAGTACTTAAGAGTTCTCCGTCAAACTTTCCATTCCGCTCTATAACTTTCAGGCCATTTGAGATTAAGGAATGAAACTTTGTATACTTATACATTATCATTACAAGGTGTGTCGCGTACCACATTGGGAGTCCTTATTCTCAAGGTCAAAGTCATTGATCAAAACTTTTAATTTTCTATCACACTTTTCACACTGCTCTATCACGTTAGATGTGTTTGAGATGAAAGGATGGAACTTGGAATACTTATACATAATCATTAGAAGGTGTCTCGCGTACCACATTGGGGATTATATCTTCAAGGTCAAGGTCACACTTTGGTTGTCCTATCTTCAAGGTCAAAGTCACAGGTCAATATTTTAGGTTTTCCGTCACTCTTTCCTCTCCACTCTCTAATTTTAGAACTCTTTCAGCTTTATAGATAAAATTTGGTATACTTCTACATTATTTTCAGAAAGTGTCATGTGTATCGATGTGGGTATCATATCTTCAAGGTCAAGGTCATGGGTCAATATTTTAAGCTTCCATCACACTTTTCTTTCCTCTCCATCACTTAAAAGCCGTTTTGAGATTAAGAGATAAAACTTGGTATACTTATACATCATCATTAGCGAGTGTGTCGCATAGCTCAGTAGGGGTCCTGTCTTTAAGGGCAAGTTCATGCGTCAATATTTTAAGTTTTCCTTCATACGTTCCTTTCCATTCGATAACATTTAGAGCCATTTGAGATTAAGGGATAAAACTTGGTACATTTGTCTTGGGCCACATTAGTGGTTTTATCTTTAAGATCAATGTCACAGGCCAATATATCAGGTTTTAGTAACATTTTTCCTTTCGCTCCATAACTTAGGAACTGTTTAAGATAAAGTAATGAAATCTGGTATTCGTGTACACTCTTAACGAAGATGTGTTGCATTCCATATTTGGGTCATATCTTCATTGTCAAGATCACAAGTTAATATTTAATGGTTGCCTTTGTTTTTGCTTTATAATTTAAAAGCTATTTGAGGTTCAGGGATGAATCATGGTACACTTATGTTTCTCTATTTGATGGCGTCACATGTATCACAGTCAAGGTTTCATCTTCAAGGTCAAAGTCACCGATCAAGTAATCAAGTTCCTTCCCTTTTCTGTACTTATACTCTAATGCCTTTGAAGACAGAGACACGAAACTATGTCACTTTCCACGTCTACATAGTAACTCGACAGTTCTGTCACAAGGGTGTCAGCCAGATTGTTGCATCGTTGTATACTTTTGGTGATATCACCGCAGTAGGCTGGGAGGAGGGGGAGGGGGACAAAAATTTACTGAATTTGCTTGTTTTGTGTACATTGATCTTAAAGGTTTTATTTAAGGAGAAGAACAAAAAAGAAATCCCAACTGAAATACTTGCTTACCCCGTCCAGAGTATAAAATCGACGTCAGCTTTTATCCCCGCCATCTTTTTGATGCTCTCAAGGACAAGGTTGTAGGGTGAATCACACCAATAATCTCCGAATATACCCGGATTGGATACATTCTGTCCGTTACAGGAAAGCTGGCCGTCCCAGTATGAAAAATCCCAGTGGAAATCGGTGACGTGCCAAAACCAAGCTGATAAAATAGGTCATTTTGATATTCATTTAATGCTTGTTGATACTCGGCTAATGCAATTTGAAACACATTTAACGCTTTTTGATACTAGACTAATGCAATTTGATATTCATTTAATGCTTTTTGATACTAGACTAATGCAATTTGATACTCATTTAATGCATTAGCTTATCAAATAAGTTTATCAACTCTATCTCTATCTCACTCTCACTCTCTCTCGAATGTATCCCAATATTAAACATTTATAAGTGGACAAAGTTTTCTAAGTATTATATATGGGGGTAAAAATGCGACGTACATTAGTTACCTAATATTTTGCTTTTAATTTTTACAATTGTATTTTTTTACGCAGTAGGCCTATTAAAAGTGGTCTATAGATTTAAGAATCAATGCCTATTATTTAATACTAAATCGTAGGGAAAAGTATCCATCCATCCTGGCCTACATTTGAAAACATGAACGTGAATTGTGTTATTTTAAAGAATGACAATATTACGTGCCAAAGACTTTTTGTCGGCTTCTTCACACCACTGCGGTGTATTACGCCCAATTAATGTATATATTTTTGCTTCTGCCATCGATTTCATTTAATGTCTCGGCGCAGCAGTTCAAAGTAAAACTTTGACCGTAAAGATAATTAAAGTAATGAAAGAACACTCTTTTTAAACTTGTCATGTCATTAAAATGAACATGAGAAACAAAATTAAATTTGATTAGTCTTTTTATGCCCTCGTCTTGCAGCGGGATCATCTTGATTTCGTCCAGTCCGTAGAGAGAGAGAGAGAGAGAGAGAGAGAGAGAGAGAGAGAGAGAGAGAGAGAGAGAGAGAGAGAGAGAGAGAGAGAGAGAGAGAGTTAGCTATGACCTATATATATTTTCCTGCCACTAAGCAATTTGTTTTTCTTCCATTTTTAAAAAGTTTTTGAATGTTTTTTTAACTGAGACTTTTCTGTTGAAAACCTTAATAACACGATTACACAGAAAACGCTTTACCTACGCAAATGAAGTTTTGTATGAATGTTTGTGTGCAGTTGTAGATGACCTGATTAGATCTTGATGCAGTTTACGTGATTTATGCAAGTTTTATATTAGTCTCTTTTTTTTGGGGTGGGGGTGGGGGTGGTACTTTTTGGACTTTTCCTTTTTCTTTTCTGCATTGGGGCGTATGCGTATTACAAACACAATTTTTTTTTTGTGTTGGGGTGTGAGTTATATTTGGAGGTAATATTATGATTTTCAAATGAAACAGTAACTTTCTAATGTGCAATGAACATGTAAGGAAGCTCACTGAAAACACTGATCAGTTTATTGGATTTCATCTCGCAAATCCAGATTACTATGAGGATATTTTCAAAAGACGACAAATATAAATTAAATCTGTCTTTTAAGAAGTTGAAGGGATGTCATGCTAGTGTTTTAGGTTAGGTAAGTAATAAAAAAAAAAAATATAGGTGGACTTAATATTTTTCACACCGCATCCACCATCACCCCTTTCCCGCGTAGTTTAACAGACAGTGAGAGATACAAATTATGTATTTCGAGGTATGTTCGTAGAGAAGGGATTTAAGGTTTATGTATCCTTCTTGGTCATTACACCACGTGACATATAACTTCCAATGAGCACAGTAGAAACTATACATTGTAATTATATTCAACTGATTCGAGTACCTAGATTACAGTATTGTAATTACAAATAGATAAAAAAAATATTTAATCAACTTCCGTCTGAAAACAATTTAGTTTTTTTCTCTTCATTTTCTAAAACTTCGCCAGAAAATGACAAGGTCGAAAAGATGTCAAAATTATTTTGAAACAACCCTACATGAGTGCACATGCACAGGTGTCTTCACACCATAGTGTTCATCTATTCAAATCAGTGGTCTCTGATGTTATGGATAAGTAACTTCAACTTAACAGCTGTATGTTTATGCGGTTAATTCAAACCTAAATGTGAATCTTTTGGACTTGGGAAATTTTTTGGTAAAGTTTAGAAATTTAATTTTTTTAAATATTAAATTGCTTGTTTTTGTGGCAGTTGATTAACTATTTTATCTATTTGTCAGCTATAGCCGGCAATAGCCGGAAATATCCTCGCAAGAATTCTGCTGAATCGCCTTGTGCATCACATTGATCAAGATCTCCTGCATGAGAGTCAGGAGAAATGCTAGGAACAGAACTCCAACCTGTACACGACCCGACAAAAGCCTTCGACACAGTCAGTCGTGGGGGCCTCTGGAAGATCATGGCAAAATTTGGTTGCCCAGAGAAATTCATTGTAATGCTTCGGCAATTCAATGATGGCATGCTTGCTCGTGTCGTGGACGACGGTGAGTCATCTGAACCATTCCCAGTCACCAATGGAGTCAACCAAAGCTGTGTGTTGGCCCCAATTCTCTTCAGCATTGTGTTCTCTGCATTGCTTACTGATGCCTTCCGTGACTATGACACTGGGATTGACAACCGATACTGCGCTGATGGCACGCTCTTCAAGCTGAGGAGTTTACAGTCAAAGACTAGGTTACAGAAAGCGACAGTTCGTGATCTCCTGTTTGCTGACGACTGTTCCCTGAATGCCAGATCTGAGTCTGACATGCAACAGGGTATGGACCATTTGTGACAATTTCGGTCACCCAGTCAGTATAAAGAAGACAGAGTGATGCACCCATCTGCACCAGTAAAACCTTATGTAGAGCCTACCATCACAGTAAATGGTCAAACCCTCCTTGCAGTGGACAAGTTCACCTATCTCGACATTACACTGTCACGTGCAGCCCAAATCGATGATGAAACCAACTCCAGAATTGCTAAAGCAAGTGTGGCATTTGGCAGACTGCGTGCAAACGTGTGGGAGTGGAGAGGCATCAGTCTGCAAACAAAACTGAAGGTCTACAAAGCCATTTTGTTTCCGACCCAGCTGTATGCATGCGAAACCTGCATGGTGTACAGACGCCATGCCAAGAAGCTGGAGCATTTTCACATGGGCTGCCTGAGGAAACTGATGAGAATAAGATGTCAGGACAGGGTCCCAGACAGTGAGGTTCTCACAAGGGCAGGCATTACAAGCATCCACACTCTGCTGATGAAATCGCAGATGAGATGGCGGAAGCCACGTTACCAGGATGTCAGAAGAGCGACTACCAAAGAACTTCTACGGTGAGTTGAAGGACGGAAAGCGATCTCAAGGTGGTCAGAAGAAACGCTTCAAATATTCCTTCCAGTCATCCTTGAAACATTTCAACGTTGACCCTGAGTCTTGGAAAGATCTCGCACAGAATCGTTTCACCTGGCGCAGTCTCATTCATACTGGAGCTACAGACTTTGAACTGAGGAGAATTGCAGAGGCAGTGGAGAAGAGCAAGTAGCATAAATCTCAGAACTGCACACTTCCTATATTGATCAAGCAACCCCAAGGGGTATCTCCTGTCCAATGTGCCAGAGACAGTTTAGAGCACAAACTGACCTGATCAACCACTCATGTACTCACAGAAACCAAACCAGTTAGTGATGTCATGGTCATATTCGAACTCCAAGAACGAAAAACAAATAGTGTCATAATGGGTAATTTAGGACTCTGTAGCTGAGATAGGTCAACGCCCTTATATACCCCATGACTTTACTACTTTACCCCGTGAGTGTATGCAGTATGGGGCAGGAAAAAATAATTCTAACGCCAGCGTGAAAGATTTTGCGTAGCAAAATCGGCTAGCGTAAAACTATGTAACTGTTATACATTTTTTGGAAATACAATTATTAATTTTCAAAAATACAACAAGTATAACAACGGCGACATCGTCAAAAATCTGCCACCGCGTGATAAGAAGCATCCCGTCTTGGTATCGGACCACTAATTATTTTAGAGCCAGAGAACCAGTCAACTGGTGGGTGAATAAAATATAGAGTACTAAATATTTTGAGATGCACACATTGGCTTGTAAATGGATTAATTTTTTTCCATTATATATTTCATAAACTTCAATCTATTGTTACGACTAGGGGTAATGTAACAAAAGAAAAGACTCAAACAAGCTTTCAAGATTTAAACACAAATATTTAATTTCCTAAAATATTAAAATATTTCAACAAACAATCAAAGTGAAAGAATTAAAAATAACTTACAGTATAGAATATCCTTAAAAGTCCTAAATTGTTCTAAAGTTCACTGATCCGGAAGTTAATCCAAATATTCCTAATGAAGTAGGTTCCGAATGAAACCTTCACTGCACTGATGTACTAACAATAATCAGTTATATCCAAGTGTTATTAATTACAAATAGTCCTTGTGAATATGGAATATCACACAAGTTCTAGAAATTGTATAAGCTGTATAATTCTTAAAGTTTAAGTAGCAACACTGAATCCAGAATGTACTGTATAATAATAGTAATAATAATAATATCACTGAAGCAGAATATCCACACACAAGATGAACCAATCTCGTTTATGACCTCTCAGGCTGATGCACTATGCTAGAATGCCAAACACAGCAATACATCTTATTATATAGCTTCTGACTGCGCAGAACAGAATAAGGAAAACCAATTTAAACCGTATTGCGAATTAAAAATAATTTAATCCTTCTAGAAAACAAACTTCTCCGAACCAATCAGAAACTAGGTTATGCGTGACACCGCTAAAGTACCTGTGCACTGACGTTTTTACCAGTCAACAAAGTATTGATTTCTTATAGAACATATAATCCAGGTCAAGAGTTCAACAAATTCTCACGCTCTAGGTCATGCGACATGATTCATGTTTAACCGACAATATTTCCCAAGACCAATGTAATGAGTCACATTGAAATACCGTATATGTACTTTCTGCAAGACGACAGCTGTTAGACTATTATGCAGAGATCATAAAACTCTACCATTATTTAAAAGTGAAATGATGCATAATTCCGTAACACTATATACTATAGTTAACAACAAAATATTTACTTTTATTTTGATATCCTGTATTTAATTTCCTACTGACAAAATAGGATATGGACTGTTTGTGCGAGGCTATGTTATTAGGTGCAGACCAGGGAATCCCCTGTTTAGGAGCACGAGACGCAAGGAAATGCTGCGAAACAAGGCTTAAAAAAGATTCTCTAACTCTAATGAATGGAAGTATGTGTGGTGTGGATGCAAATCTAATGAAGAAATTATTTTTTGTATATATATATATATATATATATATATATATATATATATATATATATATATATATATATGAACATCAAGTTCTGTGGAAAATAAATTAGTGGTCTGATCCCTATAGGGGTGGGGATAATGTGTTTATCCATGACAACGATGTGTATTTTTGCATTTCGTTCACGAGAACAAATATTAAAATACCTTCCCTAATTTTGTTATCTACATCTATTATGTAAGAACATGTAAACATTTCTTGTAAAGCAACAGTCTTTCTTATCATCTGTCGGCATTACATGAGTGTCGATTTTTATGTTATTTATGATATTTATATACTTAACTCTTGTCTATGATTGTAAGTTGTATGGTTGTTTGAAAATACATACTTACCTTTTGTCCACTTGTTTACATAGGATTTTCATAGGCATTTCGCAATTAGAGTTTTGTGACATATGTCAGGTAGGCCAGTATTTTTCCCATTAAAATTACTCATATTGTGATGTGACATAGGTCATGTAGGCATGTGTATTTATATACAGATTTTGGTAAACAGATTCCATTCCTGTTCTAGAATTTTTGTTCTAAAAGATCAGTCTGTAAAGAATCTATTTTTAGATGTGTTGTTGAAATCAGATATAATTTGAGAGGAATTAGTTATTCACAATATTCATTGGAAACACTAAAGAGCTCACTGACTTTTGGATTAATACATGATTTTGGGATTTATTTGAACTCATTCATATACATTCTGGAATACATCTTTGTGGTACACCAGGACATTCAAGGCTATTGGAATTAATTCGGAACATTCTATTATTTTGAACGTGTGATTAGGACATTTAGGATTTTTTTTGGAATTTAACGCACAAATTCTAGGTGTCTTATGAATTTTCACTTTAATTGTCTGGAAATAAATTGCTTGTTGACTTTACTAACATTTTCATTTTCACTTTCTTTCTGTTACATATTTTTAAGACCTAAAGTCGTAACAATTATCATTGTATGTGCTTAGAATACCGCCTAAATTGGTGTAGTGCATACTTGGTGTCTAAGGTTGACAATACACAAAAATGTACAAAATTGATGGTCGCTATAGGTATCGGACCACTAATTATTTTACAGCCAGAGAACTAGTCAACTGGTGGGGGAATAGAAAATAGAGTACTCAATATTTTGAGATGCACTCATTGGCTTGTAAATGGATTTAATTTTTTTCCATTATACATTTCATAAACTTCAATCTATGCACTAAAGTTAAAAAAATATTTACATTTATTATGATATTCTGTATTTAATTTTCTATTGACAAAATAACATATGAACTCCTGGTGCGAGGCTGTTATTAGGTGCGGACCTGGCCACCCTTGTTTAGCAGCACGAGGCGTAAGGAAATGCTGAAACACACCTGTTTTTCAAGGCTTAAACAAATTCTCTAACTCTAATGAATGGAAGCATATGTGGTTTGTATGCCAATATAATGAAGAAATTCATTTTATTCTTTTTATATATTAGCATTAAGTTCTATGGGAAATGAATTAGTGGTCTGATCCCTCTTTGTTTATGCGGATTCGTTGTTTTCTCCTTTTATATTTCTAAAGGGAATACTCTTTACAAGCGTTTGTAATTTACGAGTACCGCGGTTCTCTTCATGATTTCATCTCGCAGTTTTTGTTCCGCTTCGATTATTTTCTCACACCGGTAACATCTGTCTGTCATAGTTTTTCTATTAATATTGTCATGGTTGAGACTAATTGCTCAACAGGCTGACCTTGTTCAGGTGCAATACGGGCAATCAAGCACTTTTCTTCACTTGTACAACCGTCATTCAATCATAGAAAATATATTCCGGGGGAATATTTAAGTCTCTGACAATTGTGCGTTCTTGGGGCCTGGCACTGCGTTCATATAGAAACACGCCGATTACGCCTTTGCTTTGTGCCTCTAACGATAGTTTTCGTCCAAGAACTGTTATTCGGACAAGCGCGTCCTTGCTGAATAATAATCGAGATCTTTATCTTCTTATTTGAGTCAATGTTGGTTGAATATATTTGCTGGGGAATGTAACCGGATTGGATTCAGCGGTGAATTATATTTCATCGTTACAGAAACAATCTTTGGGTGATTTTACGCCTGACAGTGACGTCTCTTTTTGCCGGGCGTTTTCCTGTGCTAATGCGATGACTCCACCTTCACTTAGATTATATTGTAATGTATACGAGGGTCTGGTAACACCATTTTGAAGCAGCAGATATTCGTCGACAAGTGGAACAAAATTACTATCGATGTTAGCATCCTTTGTTAAGTCATCAATCACTCCGTCGGTAAATTCCTCAACATCTTCACCGCGTGGCTCTTCAAAATCCATCAGGTATATGTTATAACAAATCTTAAACACAAACGCCAAAGACGGTTAAGTACCCTTCCGTTGCATTGCGACATAGATTTCGTGTAAAACACGAAGTGTTTCAATCAAAAGCGCTTCAGTGCTCATCATATACATCATTTATATCTTCAATGTGTTCGTGCATTAACAAACGAAACGTTCCCGGGTCCATAATATCGTTGGTGAGAAACCGCTGACAAGTCGATGCGGCCTCATTAATAACTTCTGGTGCGTTGTTGCCCGCGCGAACTGACCCCACTAGTGTTTCCAGCCGATCCAGGAGTTAATTTACCTGTTGTTGGTCCACAAACGCGCATTTGAACTCCTTTGTTGTCATAGAATCTTTAGTTGTCCTACGTTTGCATGCACGACCACCAAGACCTTTTCCACGTTGTGTGTATCATGGGAGGGGGGGGAGGGGGGAGTTCCTCCGATGGGGAGAGATATTCTTCTTTTTCTTCTTCTTTTTCGTGAGCACATCCTTTTTTATAGGCTCCTACGCAACCCCATTGACGTGTTCTTGCCAATGAGCTTATTAAAATCGATCCACATATCATTATTACCGCATAGTCTTTTATGTAGAGTACACTCCTTGAATACTCATGCGTCAAAATCCCTTTCGGTGGAACTCATGCGCGTATCCGAGGTAGTTTAGACTCCATTATATAATCTTTTAATTGTTTTGAACCAGGTATGTTAGCGGCAAACCTTAGGGAATATCGAAAGATTATCTGTCGTGTGTCTTCATTACATTTTTGAATTGGTGTGCCTAACTTTGATTTGTACTCGGGTGGTTGTTCTTGTGGAAGATTCGCAAGTGCCTCTCCAACATCCTCTTATATGTCCTCTATCATTTTTTAATTTGTGCTAATTGTACTGGCGCATGCCTAATCGGACCAGGTTGTCTTTCTGTTCCCATCATTGCGGCACTGGTGCTCCCGACTTTCTTTGTTTGTTCCGCAGTTTCCACGGTCTTGGCTACAATCTCTTTTGTTGGTTTGATCAGTGGTGCAAAAGTTCGTTCAAAGCCTGCTGTAAGGTCTTCCCGTTCAGTCTGTCATAACTGTAACATATCTTTGACATGTTTGCGTGCATCCATGTACTCGCGTAGAAGTTCCAGTTGATCGCGCTCGGCTTTACGACGTCGATCAGCAGCTTCTGCTATAGCTTCGCTGGCGGATTTTGTCATTGTATATGTTTATTAAAGTTGTTAAATTGCTTTATGTAAACCGGTTCGATATGTTCCCACGGTAGAGCCGGAGGCTCTAGTCAAGTCAATAGTGAGGAAAATATGTGGGTCCTGAGTTAGATCCGCAAACAATTACGAAGTTCATCTCACGATTGGTCGCTAGAACACCAAGACCAATAAATGTTTGCGAGACCATGCGCGTCTATGCCACGAAATATCATCAAAACATTGCAGTTGTCACGAATTATTTTAGGCACGTGTGCGTATCGTTGAGTCACATAGATCACGTCTTTGTTTTTTGTGTGATGTAGCTGCTACATTAACGAAGTTACCCGGGACACCGTGGAGCAAATACCCTGGTGAAAAACATATCTGGCTCCATCCATGATCGCGATACAATTACTGTGGGCCTGGTACACCTCTGGATATGCGACTTGATAATAACAACCAACCAAATCCTGGATAAGTAACTATACAACGTGTTGCATGTTACTGACATGATCTTGCTTATAAGGCATCAAACGATATCCGTGCGCGTCACCGTGCTGATATAGATCTCATCCATGACTTGAACGCGATCAGTCCTACACTAGAAGAAAGAATCGCTAGATGAATCATCAAAGGAGGTATGAAGGCTAAGATTGTACTTGGAGTCAAAGCCTCTCATGGTCGCTAACGCGCCAAGTGGGGACAAAATCATTGGAGGTAAAATATATTGATATAATAAACAAACATGAATAAGAAAAGCATAGCTTACGAGTGGACGTTGTCAACAATATTCTACAGTCCTCGCGGTTATAGGAAAGGTGAAGCTGCCCTTAGCGATTTCGGCAAAAGTCACCCATTGGTTTGCTCGAGCATGGTTAGCCAAACAAGACTTTTTGCAGATTTACATACCCGCGCCAAAAAAAATTTCCCGTTGATGGTTTGATGTGAAAACACCTTACGATGTTCATCAGGCTGATCTTTTATTTCTCCCACATGATCGGGTACGTGGACACATATACAAGTACGCGTTAACCATCGTAGATGTTGCCAGTAGATACAAGGCAGCGGAACCGTTGACGTCCAAAAATTCAGCGAGTGATGCAGATACGCTTAAACGTATTTATGCACGTTCACCACTAACATGGCCACGGCTGTTGCAAGTGGATCCCCGGCAAAGACTTTCTTGAAGCCGTTGTTAACAAAACATAAGGTGCTGATTCGTGTTGGACATGTTAACATACATCGCGATCAAGCCATCGTGGAACGATTTAACGGTACACTTGCGGAACGATTATTTGGACATCAGTACGCGCAAGAACTGTTAATGAGGTCTCGGACCCAGAATGCTCGACCTCAGATCGCAAAGCCATCACGCGAGTGGGTAACACGGCTTCGTTCAAGCACTAAATAATGAAATGACACGCGCGATTGGGTTAAAGCCTGCTGAGGCGATTCGGCAGAAGACCGTCACCGATACATATAAATTAGCTGCACAACTGTCTGTATTAGACTCACTCGGAAACAATTTCGATCGGTATATGTATGCACTGGGAGAGTTCAAAGGCGGGCAACGTCGTGCTACTGACCCGGCATGGTTTGTCGATGTGTATTTACAATTTCAGACCGAACTGATTTTCAGGGACAGTCAACACATTAACATTTAGCGCCGTTGGCGAGTGGACGATGTCAACGGGAATTAAAGCCTTCTAGGAGAGCATTTGTGCGAGAAGAATTGCAAGTCGTTATCGCAGATACAGATCTACCACCAAAGTCTATTTTAATGCGCTAGTGCATCAATCGTAAGTTGATTCACAATCGCTTGGTGTCCGTACGTCTAATTGGTGATTCCATCGGGGAATATCCATCTCTTGGTATCAAACGGAGACAAACTCACCTTGGTGGAACGATACACACCCATGTGATGTTTCTTGGACCGGATAAGATTTGCTGTGTGTGCAACAACAACCAGGGGGACTCCTTTTGCCTTTTTGATGTTTTTACCGCTCTGCGGTCCGACCACGATCGAGTACATTTTAGGACGCAGTCCCGCATACTCTTCGATTGACTTTCCCGCACATTCATCCTTGAACTTACCAACAACCATTTTGTTGGTGTCACTAAACAGCGAATGGGTATTTTGGATAATCACTTGTGTCATATTCGTTTACAAGTATGTTCGATGCCATGTCCGAATAGAAATCTTGAACACGATCCTGGTAAAAGGGTTTTATTTTATCATAGTAAAACTCGTACATGAGCAGTTTTGACATATCCAACAAGGACTCGCCAACATAGATAGGCTTCGTCAAGCCCAGTTTTGATTTTTTTTACTGTAAACAGCAATGAGTCCGCCGTCAAAAAGCTTGCGTGACTCAAATGCCGGGTCAGCAACAAGCCAGCGAAGTTTATCTTGTTCACTATCATGGACAAGGTCGACGCGAATTCGTTTTCGCAAATTCTCCATCGTTTTGCCAAACACGGCATTGTACATAAGTTTGAAGAAATCTTTCTCAAACTCGTTTGTGGCCTTTATACGCAGATCCGTATTCATTTGTATATACGGCGCCATCCACGCACGGTCGGGAAAACCTGAGCACCCAATGGATTTTGCTTGATTTTCGACAGCAGCGCAGCCCAGGCCATTCCATAGGAAGAAAAGTAGTGCGCGGGATCAAGCATTTACTCGCGCATGGCAGCGTCAAGGAATGTTTCAAATAAATTCGAGAGCAGCAACACGTTCAGAAGTAGATACAGATCGTGATAGTCACCGAGATTTTGACAACCAAATACGGACCAGACATTGTTTGCGTGTTCATAATCTTTTTCTGAAATTCCCTCGCGGGATAGTGAGGAGTACATAGCACTGATTGGCGGCAACTGAGTCTCATCAAACTTGTCCCAGTTGCTCATATACTCGCAGGGATAGATTCCTTTAGGAGTGAGTGACTTGAACGTTTCAGGGTCACATTCACTGTCTTTACGAGTAATCACAAAGCGATCGTCGCCGTCCACTGCAAGATTGCTCACCAGTTTGTCCAGGCTGGAATAGAGAAACTGCAGCCAATCAACGAACTGCAATTGTCCCAACAAAAACGTCATGTATTTTTCCATGTTATTGAGGATGACGCTTATTTGCGCCTTTAATGCTGCGGCAACTATTTGCATAATCAGGTGACCATCATACCCACACAGGTTATGAAGCAAAACAGGGATTTTTGTTTTGTTTGGATAAATTCGCAACTGTATATTGCATGCTCTGTGTGCGGCTCCTCTATATGTGCCAGTAATGTGACAGTGATCGCGTACTTTTTCGTTGGTGGAACTAAAAGCACTATCACAGATCCAGCAATGAGTTGTCGCAGAAAACTCACGAATGTCATCGTTGGTCATAACCATGTTTGCGAGCGAGGAGAGCTTTTCTCGGATCCATTTCGTTGTAACTTCAGTCGATTTAATAAATACTTCAACCGAATCCTTGCCACGGTACAACATTGGTTGCTCAGTTTGTCCGTCACGTCTGGCGACAACGAAACAAACCCCGCATGGGACTTGTTCTGCAACTTGCGTTGTCTTCGCCTGAAACTCGATTGGGGAGCAGCGCTGGAGGCAAACGAGTCTTCCACGTGAATGTTCAAACATATGCATATATATATATATATATATATATATATATATATATATATATATATATATATATATATATATATATATATATATATATATATATACCGCGGTAATTGTTTAATATATTATTCTCACACAAACTCTGCTAGAGTCAATATAAAATATAGCTACACAGAGAACAAAAAAATAATATCAGCGCATATGTAGTATAGTTGCAATCAATAATAATGTATTGGCCTGGCAGATGTTTCTTCACAATATCGTTTATGCCACCAAAGGGTACAATTATTCACGCGTTCAAGCGAGCCAATAGTATCCAGTGTGTTTGTAAAGAGTAACCCCTTTAGAAATATCAACGGCGACAACAATGACATCGCATGCACAAAGACGGGATTGTCTGCCCGCTGATGATTCGTATCACGTGGAGGTTGCGTTTTGACGGTGTCGCTGTTGTTGTAGTTTTTGTATTTTTGAAAATTAATAATTGTATTTCCAAAAAATTTATGACAGTTACATAGTTAACGCTAGCCGCAAAATCTTTCACGCTGGCGTTAGAATTATTTTTTACTGCCCCATACCGCATACACTCCCGTGTGACAATTGGGGTAAAAGTAGTAAAGTCATGGGGTATAGAAGGGTGTTGATCTATCTCAACTACAGACTCCTAAAATGCCCATTATAACACTACTTGTTCGTTCTTCGAGTTCTAAGATGACCATGACATCACTAACTGGTTTGGTTTCTGAGAGTACGTTAGTTCCTGACATGAGATGCCGCTTGAGGTTGCTTGATTAATAAAGGACGTGTGCAGTTCTGAGATTTCGCTGCTCTCGCTTTTGCACTGCCTTTGCAATTGTCCTCAGTTCAAAGTTTGTAGCTCCAGTATGGATGAGACTGCGCAAGGTGGACCTATTCTGTGCAAGATCTTCCCAAGAATCATGGTCAATGTTGTATTGTTTCAAGATGACTTGAGGGAATATTTTAAGCGTTTCTTCTGACCACCTTGAGATCGCTTTCCCTCCTTCAACTCACCGTAGAAGATCTTCTTTGGTAGTCGCTCTTCTGACATTCTGGTAACGTGGCCTACCCATCTCATCTGTGGTTTCATCAGCAGAGTGTGGATACTTGTAATACCTGCCCTTGTGAGAACCTCACTGTCTGGGACCCGGTCCTGACATCTTATTCTCATCAGCTTCCTCAGGCAGTCCATGTGAAAATGTTCCAGCTTCTTGGCATGGCGTTTGTACACCGTCCAGGTTTCGCATGCATACAACAGGGTCGAAAACAAAATGGCTTTGTAGACCTTCAATTGTGTTCACAGACTGATGCCTCTCCACTCCCATACATTTCCACGTAGTCTGCCAAAGGCCACACTTGCTTTAGCAATTCTGGAGTTTGTTTCATCATCGATTTGGACTGCACGTGACAGTGTACTGCCGAGATAGGTGAACTTGTCCACTGCAAGGAGGGTTTGACCATTTACAGTGATGATAGGCTCTACATGAGTCTTTCCTGTTGTAGGTGGGTGCATCACCTCTATCTTCTTGATACTGATTGTGAGACCGAAATTGTCACAAGTTGAAGAGAAATGGTCCATACTCTGTTGCATGTCAGAGTCAGATTTGGCATTCAGGGAACAGTCGTCAGCAAGCGGGAGATCACGAACAGTCACTTCCTGTAACTTAGTCCTTGCCTGTAGTCTCCTCAGATTGAAGAGTTTGCCATCAGTACGGTATCTGATGTCGATCCCAATGTCATAGTCAAGGAAAGCATCAGTAAGCATGGCAGAAAACATAATACTGAAGAGGGTTGGAGTCAACACTGACTGGGAATGGTTCAGATGACTCACCGTCGTTCCCGACTCGAGCGAGCATGCTATCATGGAATTGCCGAACAATTACGATGAATTTATCTGGGCAACCAAATTTTGCCATGATCTTCCAGAGGCCCCCACGACTGACTGTGTGAAAAACTTTTGTCAGATTGATCTTGTCGTAATTCAGGCACTAATTTTAATTTTGAAAAGGTAGAAAAATTACATATCCTGCTGTACAATTACAGTTGGCTGAGTGTACCTTCCCAGTAACCTTTGTCAAACAATCCCATACATCGTGGTCGGGATTTTGTCTTTTATTTGTTGAGGAAATGATGGAATCACTTTGCATCTGACGATACAGTGGCTGCATTCCTCGGAAATACATTTATACTCCAAGGAGTGCACATGTCTGTCTTCCAGATAGACTTTTAATCTCCCCTGACGTTCACATTTCATAGTAAGCACCAGATAATTTGTAAATGTCATTGCATTGTCAGTATACCCTGGGATACTTGAAACAAGTCTTGTCTAATTTTCGAGCCACTCTAGCTCGGGAATTTTTTCCCCTAGTGGAGTTGTAAGTTTATTACATCGTCTTCTCTCTTGTTCACATCTGTCTTCTCGGTCTAGCTCATCTAAGTCTTTCAATTTTAATTTAATCACGCCTTTAACCCTATTGATCAATTCCATTTTGTTACGCGTTAGTAACTGTCCATGCCTACGAAGGTAAATTTTCAGCTCATTGATTCTTAAACTGTCAATTTCTTCTACGGTTTTAATAATCTGGTCCATTGCATGTCCTATGTACTTGCCGGAAGTTCTAAGTATGCAGCGGAACGTTCGAGCGGACAGGGTAGGTAACCGCGTCTTCACATTTGTGTATAGAAGGGCGTTGACCTATCTCAGCTACCGATATCTAAAATACCCATTATGACACTACTGAACAACAATAAAAATCTAGGTACTCCTATCAGTTATAATTAATTACAATGTATAGTTCATATTGTGCTCACATAAAGCCATATAACCAAAATACATGGAATAATGACCGAAAAGGGCACTTAAACCTTAAATAAAATTTCCTAGATTTTCCTGTTCACGTGTGACAAAAGTTGTGAGTCCGAGATAAATGGTAGGAGATGAGCGAGATAAATCAAATTACCTGGATTTTCCTGTTCACAGGTGATGAAAGTTGTGAGTCCGAGACAGAGAGGGATCCATATGGGCCTCATCTTTAAAGAATAAGAGAAACACCTATCCTTTTTAGCGGCCGAAGCCGGGTGTGTCTGTTGGAGTAAAACACATCCTGTTTTAGTGGTTAAGATGTTTATTTTTACCACTTGTCGACGTGACTCAAAAGAGAGAGTGCGTATAATAATTTGTTACCGCATAATTTTATGATATATGTTCGCCACTATCTGGAATAAATTGTGTGACGAATGTGTCAGTGAAAGGCTGTATGTTCGCATACCTGGCCGAAATTGTGTGACGCATTTGTCAGCGAAAGACTCTATGATCATAAACAAGAAGCAATACAACATGGAAGGAATCCTACACTATCTCGGGAAGGTAGACAAAGGTTTCTAGAGTGCCACGGTTTCTCAAATTTGTCCTTAAACTTAGATTTTACACTTCATTTGATGAAATATATATATATATATATATATATATATATATATATATATATATATATATATATATATATATATATATATAACTCTGGTAGAAGTTTTAAAGCTGTACACTTGTAAATATTTTCATTAGCGAGAAAAAGGGTCGATCCACTACCTTTTTCAATTCACATAATTCAAACACACGCACGCAGTTGCGTATTCAAGGACCACTCATTTACCACACAAATTAGAAAGTGAAGAGGAAAATTCATGGACCACTGAAAATCCGGAACTTCTATTTCTGAGGAAACAGACACACTGAACTTAACTCTCGTGGTCCTTCTGTTGGAATCGGTTTGACCTCTCGGAAAAACGGAGAATGCTACGCTACTCTTTTGCATATCTGTTTCTTTAAAACCAGCGTTTTTTGTGTTGAACAATTTTCCATTTCAGAAACAATATTCATTAGTATATTATGAAAATTTTATGATAAATGTCCAAGTTATAACGAGTTGAATTTGTATACATTATATAGTAAAAATGTCTTTGCTGTACTCGGTTGCGTAAGCTTTTCTTCGACCATCCAACATATGCAACAAATTGGTCACTAGTCTATTCAATTCTCTGTTATGCGACAGTTGATTGATAGTTGCCACCCTTAGCTTCATTATAAGAGAGAGAGAGAGAGAGAGAGAGAGAGAGAGAGAGAGAGAGAGAGAGAGAGAGAGAGAGAGAGAGAGAGAGAGAGAGAGAGAGAGAGCTGGGGGCGAAGGCGGTCTACGCTGAACTATTCTGTTCAGAAATATGCCACATAATGAGTCGGACAAAGATATAGCTGTTAGTAGAGTAATCAGTTGAAAGAATAAACCTTGGCAAGCGTCTTTTGAAATTGTGTTTTAATAAATTTTGCTGTGAAAAACGTTATATTCACGAGAACACGTTGTTTTATGAATAACAAATATCTCCCTTCTTGTAAATCCCCCGCACATAAGCTCTTTGTGCATATGAATACACACCGATGGATAAAATTAGGCCTGATTCGGTTTATTCCAGGTAAAAGTAGCTTTGGCTATTGTTTGTGCACAATAAGAGTGTTCTTTATTCAATTTACTGCACTCTGAACAGATCCAACACGGACGCGCCTGCCTAAGTGGGTAAACGATTTGATAAACGTTTCAACCGAGCCATGGCCGCGGTTATAATATTGGCGGTTCAGTCGTTCAATTGCATCTGATAACAATGTAGCAAAACCCGCATGGGACTTGTTCGGCAACTTGCGTCCTATTCGATTGAATCTTGGGATTTTCTTGATCGTTGGGACTCACGGGAACATTCAGGCATTCAAAGTCCACGCAAATGATATATGGCACTTTCATTTTTCGTTGCACCGCGGTAAATTTCAAATGATCCTGCCGTGTTCGGGCATGATCGTACGCTGCGGCTTTTCGCTGATTCCTTAGCAGTAAAAGTCATGGTCGTCAAGCAACTGTTGCGTGCTGAATCCATGCATGCAGCGTCGACACGGAAACGTTTTTGCCTTATGCTTGTTTTACCGATAAACCATTCGGGAGAGATCTTTTATCCACACGTAATGATGTCGCGCCTCTGGACCATCAATGTTACTCAACAATCGTAGATCAACGTTACACATCTCGCGAATATGTGGGGATAGTCTTTCGGATAAAGGGCCCTATTCCAAGCATACATATTAACGGCGATATCAGAGTTGAGTTATTCAAACATTTTTAGTATAATCTAAGAAACCTGTATAGGAAATTCTATGTTACCAAACTTGAGTTCACCCAGGTAGTGTCGGTATTTTCGAGGCTGATCTGTTTTATTGTGTGCGGGATACAGCACGGACAAGATCGCTCGTTCGAAACATCGGTTGTCGTCGTTTTTCACGTTTATCACTGCTCGCCTCGACCCGCGGAAAGGTTTGTACGGGGAAACATGAACACAAACTTCCCCGCATCTGGAAAGAGTCCATCCTGAACCCTCGTAGGTAAAATATTTAAACTTATTAAGGATTGATTCAAAACCTTTTTCAATTTCATCAATAATGGCCTCAGTGTCTTTACGGTTCAAGATCACACGAGTACGACTGCGAAGGTACCCGCGTGAGATTTTGGTTTCTTTGGAGCCTTTCGTGGAGGAAATGGACATGAAAAAGTCCGCAACGAGAGAAATTTTCACCTTGAACCCGGGCGCGAGTGGTGTTGCGCGCGATTGTAATATTGACTTGATTCCCGGACACATGTTTGAAAGCAGCTTCATAGCGTCTTTGCCTGGTTTGTATGCTTGTGAGATGATTGCCCGGTAATCTTCTAAATCACCTACACGCTTGTGCAACTTGAACTCGGGGACTTGGGTTCGTTGGCGAGTATACGCGACAGCCTGATCGGCAATAGTAGCTGCGAAACGATGACAGTCTTGTTCATCAGCGACCATACGTGCAATTTCGTCTTGCCTGTTCAGTGAAGGAATTTTGATACTTTTCAGCGCTGCTGTTGCACGAAGCTGCTTAACAGTTAACCGTGGTTCTTCTGGGTTAAGCCCTATTTCTTGCCCCTCTCGGTAATCTTATTTCGTGGTCTTCCGCAAATATTTTGAGTTCATTCACAGTGGGCATAACTCTTGTATAATGAAAAACATTATCTAATTATTTATTAAGCAAATGAGTTTTTGTAATATCATTTTTACTTTACCAGGATCAGAAACCGCAATGGCTTTAATCCTGGATATTATTTAATTGACTTATGTGTCTTTTTTTTTTTTTTGTTTCCTGTGACGGTATCGACGACGTTTTCTTTCACAACATTTCCCACATTCGCGTTGACAAATTTTTGTCTGCGCGCGCGATAATACTGGCTTACAGATCAACATGGTCTACATAGTTGATTACGTGATTTAACTCCGATGCCGCATCGCAGGCATGGTCGGGCACCACAGTTGCCAACAGGTAACGCAAGCGCGTGTGATTTACCACAAAGTTCATATTTTCCAAGACAAACACCTTTGCATCTGTTACATCCCTGTGTCATTGAACTTTCTATATACATGAGGATTCATTAATAGGACTCTTGATTGCTTTATTCTTTCTGCCATTCTATTATTTTCTTTTTTATCTGCTTTGGTATCCGAGAGATCACAGCATAATCCAGAGAATAGTAAGGGATTTCAAGGCCATGATATGTACGATGCTTTTTACTGATGGTGTCGAATAATGTCACATCAGGTTCTGCTTAATAAACAGACCCATCTTCCTGTTCCCAACCGAATGTGTTAGGTCTCAGCACGGATAAAATTATCTCCAAACAGACATTGGACCAAATTACCCCTTATGTTCTGTTACTAAGTTTCACACCAACTGGTACACCATTCCTTGTACGTTTGTATCCAACAATGCTGAATGCGCGAGAATTGTCATACTCATATATGTCCGCCGTGGTGTCTGGGTCTTCATTGTCAAGCGTATCTTGGTGATCATCACGTAAGGCCAGCTGCAAGTCTTCTGCGTCTTTGTTCATTTTTTCATATTTCTTCTCACGGTCAGTGAGTGTTGTTGTCATCTTGTATTATTATAATGAATGGATTACTCTAATTGTGGTAATCTTCACTGTTATCACTATGACTATATGTGTTATCTTTGCTGTCGCCATCACTATCCGTGCTATCTTCGCTGGGTCTGATGGGTATTTCACTATCTGTGCTATCTTCGTTGGGTATACTAGGTATACCGGGTGACTCAGTCAACAACGACTTAAAGTTTTCCTACACAATATCATACAATACATTTTCACGCTTTTATTATATTCGTCACCTAGTTGCAAGTTCTCACGCAATTCCTAATTTGGCTAATTTTCAACATGCTCCGAATACTTATTTGAAAAATCATACACCTCCTTTTGAGCCTCTTTGATAAACCGATATGATGCATTAAGGCTAAGCAAACATCGATTTTGCCTTTTTAATTACTGCACAAAAACATCACTGGCAGGCAGTTTAATTGTCGCATCATCCACATATCCAAATTCTTTCACAATACTATATGCGTCAAATATGTTTTTTTATGACAATATATATTCACTGTGATTACTTAATCGATTATTTTCACACAAAAAGAACCAGTCTCTGCTCGGATTGGTATTCCTTTGAGATGCTATCTTGTATATCAAATATACGAGCTAACACAATGTTGTTCTAAAAATAAACGCTACAGACCGAGCTTATAGCACACAACACTGGGGCTCTAGAGTGGTGGGCCCGCAAAGCGGACTCGAGTGCGCGGGTTACTATGTGGCGCGTTTGGGTTAAAACGCACGTGTTTATATGCGCTGGAAATGCACCCGCACTGCACGCGCGAGTGAAAAAATGGAAAATTCATGGGGTAAAGAAGACGTTAACCCAGATGGGTAACAGAAATCTCAAATACCCATAATACCACTACTTGTTTTCCTCGGCCGCGCCCAAAACAACTGACTGCATTCCTCATCGTGTGTGTATTAACTGAAAACATGCAATCGTGAGAGAATCTCCAGAAGAAATAAATTTTCCGAGTAGAGAAATAAGACGTGCTCTCTTGGCCTATTGCATCTTATTTATTTAAAGCAATAACAATAACTATGCAAGTCAAAGGGATTTTTCAACTTGTCTGCTCCACAGTAACTAGCATGTGTTCTCATTTGCATATGAAAATACGGTTTAGAATATCATTATTAGTAATATCAAGTAATTGCATGTCAAACATCTGAAAGTTCCTTTATTCCTCAGAAATTACAGATATTATCCTTATCGATTCGCTAAAGAGGTTATTTCTCATCAGATCTTAAAAGTTGGCAACGTACCGTATCGGCGCCTTTACAATTTGAATTTGTAATTGCTTCTGATTTGTTTCAGAAATGTATACGTAATATTAGTGATCATTCGTGTGGGCTTTTTGTGTTTTTTTCTGGATCAACGTTCGCCGAATCTCTCGAGTGTGTTGAAACTATCGCCTTTTGTGCTATGGCTTCAATGAACTCCTCGGGATTCGGCGAACGTTGATAACAGAGAAAGCATGTATGATCCCTATCATGTTTCATGTGAACTAAACCGTCGTGAACTGTATACATTAATTATTTAGGACATAGCTTCTGCAGCGTGGCGGCTAAAAATAGTGTGCGGGATTTAGTAAAGAGGACACTGGAGAAATTATTGGTTTAAAGCCATACAGTGACACATTTTGCTGTACAATAGGAGCATGTAGTCAAACACGCCAGACGTTCCACAATGAAATAACAGTATTCCACGAAATATGTATCAGGTATAATCGTATGATCCACAGGGACTTTGACGAATAGCCCAGTTGCTGTTAATCTTAGGGGACGATTTTAACTCAAAAAGGATGCGTATATGTTTATCTTATATTTTCAGAATCACAACTCGCGCTCGTTTTGTTGTGGGGTGCGTTGTTACGTTTAGAGTCGGAGAATTTGGATCACCGGGCTTAATATCTTTATAGACGTTTACACAGGTGCAGAGCGACGTTTTTCTCGCTGGAAGATTTAATGCAGTGGTCCCTGATGATGGGATACGAAGAGCTGCTAGAATAAAGGAACATGAGTGGATGTAGAAAATCTGATGACTGTTTTAAAAACCCTTGTGAACCAGAGGTTCTTGAAATGGCACGCGGTATGTTTTTAATCCATTTGTCCTTTCTAGTCCCTTTATCACGTGTATTTTGTTTGATTTCCTGCTTAATTTTTTTAACAATTTACGTAGATTGCATTGAAAAGAAAAAAAGAAAAAGAAAATGGGTAAGCATTATTCGAAGATTATGAGATGTGAAATAATAGCAATGGATCAATATCATTAAAAGTAATAACAACGTCTGAAATGCCGTCCAATAGCTGGTTGTTTCATAGATGAAAGACATTAAAATGTATTTGTCCAGGAATGCCAGTATAAAGTTCAATAATATTAGAACTGTTCATATATTTTTATGTATGTATCTATAAATGTGTGTGTCACCTATTATCACATGAGGCTTCACCTTTCTTTATTCCTTTATTATCTCGCACCTCAAACAATGATTGCTTTAGATCATTATAGTTCTTACACTCATTCAAGTATCATTTAAATTTTCTTTGTAAGTTTCATCTGATGCATTAAATATTATGTGTTTTGTATTTGTTATGGGACTGGCATGCTACGTTGGTAGAACTTGAGCATGACCATTTTGCTTTCCTAATATATGCAATAAAATATGTTTAGAACCAAGATGAAAGACATGAAGGAGATGGCAAACAATGCAGCATTGTCAATCTTTTCATGCTCCACATAAGTACTGTTCGCTAGAGTTACTAGACGTTCGAGAAAATGTTAGAAAAGCCACTTCTCTTTACCAAAAGATTAAGTTTGTATTTGTTGGTTTGCTTGTTTTGTTTTGTTTTGTTTTGTTTAATTCGAGTCACCAACCAGACAGATAATAATGCACAGCAATAGACTCATTTCCATAATTTGATTTTGGAATACTATCTCTTTCCTGACAATTATTTATTTTAAAATGGGTCTGATGCTGCACCGTTTCGTCTTTCTAAAATGATGTCCATAGTTAAAAATGAGGCATACCTGATAGACAACGTGGTCACTGGAGAGTTATCTTGAGAAAATCTTGCCCTTTTTTTTTACATTAACTGTCTTATTCCATAGGATATTTATCATGCCACACCCAAGGTAAAATGTTACCGTATTTAATCCAAATTGTTCTCAGATAGTTATTGTTTAAACATTTTTTCACCGTTAATCCTGCTGAGTGACCAGTGAGAAAGACTCCTTGCATAATAAAGAATAGTAGGTTTCTTATTTAAAGAAATAAAAAAGAAAGAATGGTGTATTCGATGACTCAACATCTCTCTCTCTCTCTCTCTCGCTCGCTCTGTATATATATATATATATATATATATATATATATATATATATATATATATATATATATATATATATAACCGACTCTCCAACAGTTGGTCGAAGTGAGTAAAATCTCGTAAAATAACAGATATTAAGACGCAAGTGCGAGATGACACTTTATTCCAATAAGATTCATCTGAATTTGAATCCTGTGAGTATTAAATTACATATTAAGTATACAGATACAACAAAAATATGTTATTTTGAAAAAAATAAGAAATATATATTTTTTCTGCTACCCAATTACTTCGACCTAACGATAGCTGAAGATATACGATGTCATCTTACTAAAAATCTGTATATTGGGCGAATTGTTAACTTCAGCAGAAAATTGTTATTTCTTCACAACTTATGCAAGATGCTCAACATATGAAGCTGGTGTATTTCAAGAAAACAGATCACATGGTTTCGCTGTGGTAACATCTGCGATGATATGTTAGCAAGGCCACTTCCTGTACAATTTTGGGTAAAATCTGTTGTTTTAAGTTGATATATAGTCGCAAAAGCAACGTTGTTAAAACAAATTTGTTGTTGTTAGTTCTCTCGAAAGAGCTTATCTATGGTCGATTGAACATTTTTTTCATAAAGTCTGGTGCTATACTTAGTCGTTCAATGTAAAACGTGAACCCTGATACTTATGACAGAGGCGAATCAAGGTCCTACTTCCAGCACAAGCGGCGCTGTGTAGCGTGTTCCCTTGTCGACTGACCGGGCAACTAGAGGCAAAATATCTCACATACCTGGCAGCACATATTGACAGTGTTGCACAGATCTCTTTTTCCGGACGGAATCAAATCCTAAAATAATGAAGTAGATGCGTTTTCAGGACTCACGGTATTAATTATATGGAAGAATAGGAACCAGCCTAGAAATGGATGAAGATAAAATAAAGTACATTATGGGTCTGGCTAGCCATAGCTGGTTGATAATCAAAAGTAAAATTTTAGTTAAAAGAATCTTTTGAGAGCTAATCCTATTTGTAACTGAAAAAATAGAGACAATGTTTTATTGATGGAATTTGAGTCCTTTTACATGTTTGACGTTGGAACACTCATTGATGAAATCAGCACCTGTTTTTTTTAGGTGCGGAATTGAAAGCACATGTTTCAAACAAATGTAAATCTAAAACATGCAACGGAACATACAGCTTTCTCCACAATGAAGCTTGCATCAATGATGGGTCTATATTTAGAAATATAGGTTTGATCATGAACAATCAGAAATTTTAAGTTATTGAATTTTTAATATCATGGTATGGAAGCTAAATTAGTATCATGAGCCTCATAGAAAACAACAGCTTTGTCGTGGTTCCACATATTCATGTACAATTAAGTTACTATATATGCAAAATTCTGGCCCCGTTTCTGGATAAATAAGGAAAAGGAATACCTTTTGTCTACTTCAGAATGTTTTTCTGTGGGATATTAAACCCGTTTTCAGAAATGGCCAATGCTGCCATGAAAGTGGGGGTGGGTGGTTAGTGTGTAGATTTGACTATGATGGGTGGGGTGTTTTGCACATTGGTTAATATCTATGCAATCAAATATATAAAGTTTAGACAATTTAACATTTATAGAGTAATTATGGTCACCTATCTTCTATTTCCTATTTATGTTTTGAAGCATTATGCTTCAGATATGATCACTTAGGTCTCTACCACAATGCGTAATGCTGATGACCCCTCATGATTTTATGTCCCACCAGTTTCATTCATTGCATGTTTTGGAACTTCACACTTTGTATTTGCTTATGTCTACCTTACTTTATTTTTTAAATTATATGTGTTCTGGAGACATCTTATATAATTGTTTTCATGTAAATCTCCTTTGCTGAAGATATACTTGCACATATAGATGGTCACATTGACCTTTTGCTGATTTATTGCCTAATATGACAAGGCTGCTATTATATTTCAATCTTAAATAGAAGAGAGATAAGTGGTTATATCAAACAAGGTACTCTTGATTAGACATATGTATTCTAATATTTCTTTTCTGATTTTCTGAAATGAAGCTCAAATGCTTAAATGTTGCATGATATGCACCATTGCTATTGTTGGTATACATGAACCTGCAATATAATTTAATATTCACAAGCGGAATTTTGCACATTGTGTACTTATGATTTCTATTACTATACATAGGTCTTTCAAGTAAATCAAGGGTGGAAATAGGACTCACGGTACTAATTATATGGAAGAATAGGAACCAGTCTAGAAATGGGTGAAGATAAAATAGAGTGCATATGAGTCTGACTGGCTATGATTGGTTGATAATCAAAAGTAAAATTTAAGTTAAAAGAATATTTTGAGAGCTTGTCCCATTTGTAACTGAACAAACAGAGACAATGTTTTTTTGATGAAATTTCAGTCATTGTACATACTTGACTTTGGAACACTCATTGCTGAAATTAGCATCTGATTCTTTAAGTGCGGAATTGAAAACACATGTTTCAAACACAGGTAAATCCACCAAAAGAAAAATGCCAAAATGTCACTGGACATATAGCTTTCTCAACACAGAAGTTTGCATCAACGATGGGTCTATATTGAGAAATATAGGTTTGATCATGAGCATTGAGAAATTTAAAGTTATTAAATTTTTTTATATCATGGTGTTTCCATAGGTTTGCTATGGGAGCTGAATTAGTACCGTGAATCCTTCATTAGCCGTTGGCATACATTTGGGTTGGTTGAAATGCGATAGTAGCCAAGGAATGCCGAAGTCAGTTGAAATGGGTCAGTTTCTTGAACGAAACGAAATATATCTAATCGCTTCCGTCAACATTAGTGTGCATCTATTGTTGATCAGTCACCTTGCGAATTTAAATTACTTTGATTATCATGAAATAACCAACGGTGTAGCTGTGTTTCAACTGAGAGAATGAAATAAAAGGGACGCTATTGGAACAAATGTGGAATCAAATAAAATGAACAACAGATCAACCTCAAATGCTAAAAAGTCAAGCATTCAAAAATGAAAGAAAAGTAATGATCGTATATACACTGTTGGGGAAAAAATAGAAATGATAAACTAAAACTAATAAAAGTGATAACAAATCAGAAGAAGAAAAAAAATTGATGAAGGGTCTAGAGCTTTTGAAAAGGAATAAATCTGACTTATATGAAAGCATATAAGTAATTATGAAATACATCGGCCGCAAATATAGCGTATCCCCGCATCTTGCTCAGTGACCCAGCAACAGTGCAGACCACCATCACTCCCACACACACACGCAAGAAAACCTGCAAAAGTTACATACATCTTGTATGTATGCCACTGTTAATAATTTACATTTCGCGAATACTGCGTTTCGAGAAAGTAATGTTCGACTTATTGGCTACTATATTGATTCACAAAGGTGAATGTTATGCATATGGAATCTGTGATAATTGCCTAAACTTTTGGTCTATGACTGTACTTTATAATTGTGTCAAATAGTAAGTCGCACTTTAAGTTTGGTTAAGATGTCAACAAGGTATTTACTGACCTTTGAGTTCAAGGTCGGAGTTGTTGACCATTTGTTGGTGATTTTTCACTCGAATGACGCATTTAGTATTGCATTCTGGGTCGTAAGATGACACGTTTCTTGTTGTGAAATAGGCCAGTTGCAAAGGGTATAAAAGACCTTGATATACGCATTGTATTCATTCCAATTTTAAGTCCTGTGTTTTTATGATCAGTCTTTTGGAATCATCAGATTGTTTGGAATCATAGTTGTGCTGTAACCTTGTAATACCGTAATGCTGTATACATAATTCTAAAGGAATTATTTATTTGAACTGGAGTTACCTAAAGTGCTCATTAACCTTTGGATTTAAATATATAACGTTTGGATACTTGTAGACACTCTGAAAGATGATTTGGATTACATTATTGGGATACATCAGGACATTCAAGACCACCCAATTATTCGGAACATTCATTCATTCAGAGCATTCATTCACTCGGAACATTCTATATTTAGGATTTGTGATTAGGACGCTTAGGATTATTGGATTATTTGGATTTTAATTCACTTTACTGTAAGTGTCTTTTGATATTCATTTTAATTATCTAGAAAAAAATTGTTTGTAGCCTGTGCTCTAACATGGGAAAACATTTTTAATGTTAGTTAAAATCACGGGATTTTTCCTTGGGGCGTGGGTTGTTTAAGATCGAATTTGATAGCGTTAGTTTGTTTTACTCTATTCAAAATGGCCACAGTTAAACAATTTTTTTCTTTGATAACACACAAACGTTATAGCTTAAAAAAGATAAAAAGAACAATAAAGAATACTGAACGCATTCTCATCTGTTTGTCCGAAAACAATATGGCCAAAGGCGCAATGCCTTGTGAGTAAATGACATCTTATGCTATTTATAGAACATGAGGGGCTCGCTAAACAACGCTATTGATAGGATGTAGGATGTAGACTGTCCTTTCTTTACAACAAGTAACTGATAACACGTAATCTCGGACGGCATGGCTAGTGGCGATCTTTTGAGGTACAGGCAACAGGAGAACCAGAATCCACTGATCATTGATGGGATGAAAGGAACCTTGTGGCGGCACGAGGGTTCGAGGCGCCAGGGGGCAGTGTTCTTTAGTGGCGCCCCCAGTGTTTATGTCGGTAGCCAACCTCCAACCCCAACTCCTATCTTATCCCCTGTATCAGCTGCACCCCCTTCCCAAAAAAGCTCTCGACGGCGCCCCCCTTCACCTGGCGCCCGGGGGCAATTGCCTCCCCAATTCCGCCACCACTAAAGGAACACTTGCACATGGCGGTATCATGGAGCTACTATGGGCACCAGACTGCTGTAAATCAAGTCAAGTTTGCATTTTTCCAGATGGAAAGTCCTTAGTCTCAACTGGTCTTCCTCTCTCTCTCTCTCTCTGCTGGTGCATCCTGGCACTCATCCTGACTGTTGTAACATGCAGCTAATGGCACTATTTGGGATTGGTAACACAACCCTGTGTTGGCTAAACAAGTCAAAGTCTGAGAACAAGTCCAACGTAGATAAATCAGATTTTCCTTTGGACTTGAATTGTCGTTTGACTGAACGCTACTGACTCATAATCCTCATGGATGTTTCTGTTCGGCTGATAAAGGAGTTTAATGGTAGCAATTAAATTTAAAGAATTGGGGTTTTTTTTGTTGTCATTTCTTTTAATAATAATTCATGCATGAAGACGTAAACTCAGTTTCGTTACCTAACAGGCATCTGGACATGAACATAAATTTAGAATATGAATGTGTGTAAAAGTTGATTGCTCCATGAGTCGACATCCTGCCTCGTTATCTCAAAATGCAGCATCCTGTTTACATGTCGTCCTGCTCTCGAGTGTCAGTACTTTATCAGATTTACGATACCAGCTTCATAGCTGAAATATAGTAACTAATACCTGGAAACAGTGCTGGATTACCCAATAGGCAGACTAAGCACGTGCTTATGGCACCCGCAAAGCAAGGGCAAAAAAAACAACAACAACAAAAATAAAAAATAAATACAACTCATGAGAAATTACGGTTTAGTATTGGTGGTATTGGTATTGTTTTGAATTACATGGGGGGGGGGGGGGGGCACCATAATCTTTTCAGTGCTTAGGGGTCTTAATCCGGCCCTGTCTGGAAATATAGGCTGATCACGCAGTTAGCACGAAGGCCATATCTGACGCAGTTACACCAGACAAATGTCAAAGTTTTGAGCTAAAAGAAGAAATCGGTTAAAACGGAAATGAAACCGAAACCCTCAGTATTTGGCTCGATGTGATTAACTGTAGATACGTACAGGTCATATGATAATAGGAGATATGTGTCTCCTCAAAATGTATTTCTGAAAGCACAAGTCAAGGACGAAACAAAAACTTATACTTAAAATAAGCAGGAGCTCTGATGAACGAATTTGAATTATTGCAAAGTCGCACGTTCGATGAGCTCAAATATGGTTAAGATATAGAGAGAATATAGTACAACAAAGTTCGCTTACACTAGGATACAGCGTCATAACCAAACAAAATACATAAATAAATAAATCATACAGTCGAAATACAAAGTACCAGGATGAGTTGATATTTTACATTTCAGTCAGTATTTGCGAGATTGCATTAATTTTTTACTATCATTGATATGAAATTGCCAGCAGTAGAAATTTATTTGTATCCCCATCTACAAGTTAATTTAGCAATCAATCTTTATTTCGTCAATGTATTTATATGATCCTTGCCTCCATAGGTTAAAATGTTAACTGTTTGCATCACTTCACGTGGGTGCGCTTAGACAATCATGGGCAGTAACTCTGCAAAATATGTCAAAATCGTGCTTAATCTATTAATTTATTCAAGATCTTTTTAAATTGCAAATACACAGTAAATTTGGTTGGAATTGTTAAAAATGTTATTGCTTAAATATATATTCACAAATCATTGACTTATTTTAGGTCGACGAAGGGCAATATTTTTTATAAAATGGTCAATATTGGCGGATGGTCGCATTGATCGGACATTCTATAAATGAATCTTCATAGTTAATCATTTTTGTTATTAAAAAAAATTACTGCTGGAGTATTTTAAAAGTAAGCCCGTGTTACGTCGATGATGAGCCATTGCTGAAAACAGCTATCTAATCATCGAAGCTATTTTCAATCATTTTAAGAAACAGCTTAAAAGATAATTTTATGAAATTTAAAACATAAAATGTTAAGACCTACACCTTTTGAAAGTTTTAGGGTGTAAGAAATTAGGGGATCAAAACTCTCGAAAAAAGATCAAAATGTACGACGTTGGTTGAATCTGTTATCTTGTGAAGAAGCTTGAACGCATATTTGGTTGAAACAACATAATATCAGTTAATGAGGCACAGCCATGTGTAATTGGAGTTTGAGACACAGATAAAGGTTGACAGCTTTAATGCCAGTAAGACCTAGGGTCAGTCTAATTAAAGCCCAATTAGTTACAGAATGCTTGTGATATACATCATTTATTTTATACTCTACCACTTGGTTTTGGGCCTTCATTTAGTTAACAGCATTATCTGTATATAATAAAAGTAGTGTAGAGAATATCTTGTGTTTGTTCCTACATACCCACACAACATGGTGTCAGAAGTGGGATTTGCCTAAGACACAGTGGATTATCAGCACTAGTTGGATATAATCGAACTGAGAATCATTTTCACAAAAGGAACGTTCCAGTTCAGATTGAATTTACCAAATAGTTTCCGGCAATGGCGACATTCCAAGTTCCAAGTCCAGAAAAAATTTCAGTTTTCTAACCCAGAGTCTTGTTCAAAGAGGATTCAGAGATTTGAGCGGTTTAGACTGGCTTCTGGATTAAATGACAAGGAAGAAGAAACGCAAGTGAACACTCTGATCTATACTATGGGGCCTCAGGCGGATGACATATTTTCTTCGTTTGGCTTAAGTGATGACGACAAAAAGAAATATGAAATGGTTAGAGAGAAATTCGAAGGGTATTTCATCACGAAAAGAAATGTTATTTTCGAAAGAGCTAAATTTAACCAGCGACGACAAGAGGGAGGTGAATCCGTCGATACATTTGTTACATCATTACATTGTCAAGTTCTTAAAGATGAATTGATTCGAGACAGAATTGTTGTTGAACTGACAGACACCCATTTGGCAGAAAAACTGCAACTTGATAGCAAACTTACCTTAGCAAAAGCAATCAATTTATCTAGACAGAGTGAGGCCGTGAAGAAACAGCAACCTCTAATACAGGGAGGGATACACGCAAATTCCCATTTGAATGCTGATGGAATAAAGTCAAAACAGAAGGTACCATACCAAGTCAGTTCCAATCCACAAAAGAGGAACAATGTTGCTTCAAATAAACTCAGTTTCAGTCAACTATGGAGAAATAGCAAATTGAACTACAGTGCTGAAAGCATGCGGAGATGTGACAGATGTGGGAGAAATCCTCATAGCAGAGACAAATGTCCTGCAAGAAAAGCAACATGCAATAAATGTTCAAAGATGGGACATTTCGCATTGATGTGCAGAACTAAGAAAAATGTTTCGGAGGTAGAGAACCCCGATAATCCTGAATCTTATAGATTTCTTGGCGGAATCGATTCTGGAGCGAAACCCTGGATAGCAAATGTCGTAGTTCAGGGACAGGAATGTGCTATGAAAATTGACACAGGTGCAGATGTTACTGTAATTTCAGAGGATTTATACAGAAAACTGCAGGGAGTTAAACTCATCGAAGCTGACAAAATCTTGTTTGGACCAGGACAGAAAAGGCTCAATGTCCTTGGAAAATTAAGGTGTCACTTAAAAGTGAGCAACAGAAGTACAGTACAGGAGGAATATGTAATCAAAGGTCTCAAGCAATCGCTGTTGGGAAGACCAGCAATAGAGGAGCTAGAAATCGTCGTAATGTTGATGAGATCACAAATACAGACTATAAATACAGAAGAATGTACCCTTAAGTATTCAGTGGATTGGGGAAAACTGAATGGGAGTACAAGATAAGACTTAAACCTGTTGCAGTTCCGTTTGCACTCAGTGTACCTAGGAAAGTACCTATTCCGTTAATGGATAAAGTTAAATCGGTATTACAAAGAATGGAGAAGTTAACCGTCATTTCTCGTGTGGATCACCCAACGGAGTGGTGCGCAGGTATGGTCGTGGTGCCAAAAGGTAATGACAATGTTCGTATTTGCGTAGATCTCACCAAACTAAACGAATCGGTAATGTGCGAAAATCACCCAATATCGAGTGAAGATCAAACTTTGGCTCAGTTAGCTGGTGCGAAAGTTTTCAGCAAGCTAGATGCCAACTCCGGGTTTTGGCAAATTATGCTTTCACGCGAGTCTCGTGATTTAACCACTTTTATTACGCCCTTTGATCGTTTTTGCTTTAACAGACTACCATTTGGAATTTCGTCCGCACCTGAATTTTTCCAGAAACATATGTCCCAAACTCTTGAGGTAATTTTGGGGGTAGTATGTCATATGGATGATGTTCTAGGATTTTGGGCGCGATCAATCGGAGCATGATGAACGGTTGAAAATTGTTTTGGGTGTAATTGAAAAGGCAGGAATTACGAGTAAATGAAAAATGTGAGCTTTCCCGAGCCTCGGTGAAGTTCGTAGGGCACATTATTGATTCTGCGGGAATTAGGGCCGATCCAGAAAAAACGCGCGCGGTCATTGAAATGGAGCCACCCAAAAATGATTCAGAAGTCAGACGATTTCTGGGCATGGTTAACCAACTGAGCAAATTCTCGTCAAACATAGCAGAAAAAACAAAACCGCTGCGAGATTTACTCAGTAAAAACACCGAGTGGTTCTGGGGTCCTTCTCATGAGAAAGCTTTTCATGATGTAAAGTCGGAGCTTAGCTCTACAGCAGTGTTAGAACTATACAATCCCAACAACCAGACAGTCTTGTCAATTGATGCATCCTCATTTGGCCTAGGGGCTGTATTGTTACAAAAACAGCTTGAAGCTAAGGTCAAAGGTTGTGAAACTTGCGCAATGCATAGTCTTGATCGTGCAGAGCCATTAATACCTTCCAAAATTCCGGATAGGCCATAGCAAAAACTTGGTACTGATTTGCTTGAGTTAAAAGGTGAGCAATATTTGCTTGTTGTAGATTATTTTTCAAGGTTTATTGAGCTACAAAAATCTGCTACAAACTCTGGAGCTGTAATCAATCACCTCAAGTCTATTTTTGCTAGACATGGGATTCCTGAGATTCTTATATCAGATAATGGACCTCAATTTACTTCTGATGCATTTGCAATCTTAGCGAAAACCTATGGGTTTGAGCATAAAACCAATATCCCAGGATACCCTCAGAGCAACGGGGAGGCAGAGAGATGTGTACAAACAATAAAGAAGATGTTACAAAAATCACAAGATCCCTATCTGCCTCTGTTACACTATCGTGCAACACCGCTACATACCGGTTACAGCACAGCTGAACTCTTAATGGGTCGTAAATTAAGGACTACCGTACCGAGCCCAAGATCAAACCTAACTCCAGGTTGGCCATGTTTAGAAAGGGTTCGAAATTTTGAGAATCGTGCAAAGGAAAATCAGAAGAGACATTTTGATAGTCGTTTTCGCGCACGCGAAATGCCCAGATTAGATCCAGGTGATAACGTCTTTGTTAGGGATATGCAAAAGACAGGTGTGGTTCTGTCAAAGGCATCGTCTCCACGATCATACTTTGTGCATACCCCTAAGGTGATTTGCGCAGAAACAGACGACATTTAATTCAGCTACCTTCAAGTAGGTCTACAAGAGTGCAGGAAAATAAAACCTTGCAACAGTTAAATGATGAAGCCAAGGATGGTTTTAACAACAACACTGAGAGCAATGATGACTCTACAATAAGTAGACATGAAAAACAATCTGTGGAAAATGGAAATAATTCTTCAGAAACACCAAAGACAAGTTCTAATCATATTTATAGGACAAGATCAAATCGACTTGTTATTCCACCAAAAAGGCTAGACTTGTAAAGTGTATTGTATAAGCTAAAATGTTTTATTACATTTCTTTAGAACTGATAGAACTGTTCATATCAAGAATAGCACCGACAACTATATACATATAGTACATTCAGATTTCTTCAGGTCACAGATTTATTGTTCTCAGAGGGGGAGATGTAGTATCAGTTAATGAGGCACAGCCATGTGTAATTGGAGTTTGAGACACAGATAAAGGTTGACAGCTTTAATGCCAGTAAGACCTAGGGTCAGTCTAATTAGAGCCCAATTAGTTACAGAATGCTTGTGATGTACATCATTTATTTTATACTCTCCCACCTTTATGTTCACTTGGTTTTGGGCCTTCATTTAGTTAACAGCATTCTCTGTATATAATAAAAGTAGTGTAGAGAATATCTTGTGTTTGTTCCTACATACCCACACAACAGCTAACATGCCTATTTTTAGACAAATATGGGCCATAACTTGCAAAGCGTGGTAAAAATGTATTCGCTATCGATTTCATCTTAATCTATCAGTGATTAAAGCTTTACATTGATTTGGGTGCAATCAAACAATAAAAAATGCGATACATGTTCAATTATTCAAAAGGCGTTTGGTTGTCGATTTGATGCTCATGAAGTGCCATATTTATAGGAAATATAGGTCAGTGTGCTCTTTATTTCTTTCTTTGGACTAAGGCAACATTGAGTGTTTGATAAATAGAAAAACAAAAATTAGAACGCTGGAGGGATTGCAGGGTTTTGTTCATGGACGGACGAATGGCCGAATCGGCTTCAGAAAGACGTAGCAATTTGCTAAAGCACGGACAAACGGTGGAAACGAATTTAAAAAAAAACAAAAAACAAAAAAAAACACAAAAAACAACAACAACAACAACAACGTACACTGACTATTTTAACGTTTTCTCGACTAAGCGGTGGACAACAAAATGCAAAAGAGAACCAGGCGGATGTAATGCACAGATGCAATGTCATTAGAAATGACCATCAAGTTGGTTTATTTAAGCTTGAAGTATATATGGTTTACTTGACAAAACTTGAATTTGAAAGGTTCAGTTCTAAAGGAAAAGATATGTTTTCGATAGCAAAATGATATCTTTGACTCTGTATATCTGCCTGCTTGTCTGTATGTATATGTGTCTGTCTGTCTTTATTGAACTCTGCTCTCTACGTTTATGCTGTAAACCTATATGACTTTCATAGATTTGTGTTAAACTTTTGTCCATTGGAAAGATTTTTCTTGTCGAGAGGTGTGATTGTTTCCGAAATTGATCACTAAAAATGTAAAAAGATCTAATTACAAATTTTAAAAATACCAAACCTGAATTTAGTACGAATACTTTTATCTAAGTTTAATGTGGGCATAATGAAGAATTAATATTGATGTATGTATCAGAATCGGATGTGGTTGTACTAAAAAATGTCATGTCTATTTGCAATGGTTGAATTTGAGTGCACTTTATTTGTTAATCGTGTTGCCAGCCCCGATCTTGCCGATGACTCTTATTAAGATTCAGCGTACGGTCTGCACGTTTGAGGTTCGCGCATATCACGTGACCTTGTGCAATGCTGTTTTAAAGAGTGTTCAAGTTGTTACTTCCATTTGCTGCTTGGATTTTGTACCATGCTTATGTTTGAATATATACCTGGCTTTTGAGCAAAACGGGCGAAAATAGCGGATACAGCATAATAATTATATATTATATATAATTATATAATAATATGATACCTTAATTATGATGATAACAAACATCTTCAAATGGATCATTTTCCTTGTCAAATGTTGCATATAATATTTAAAATAGCTTTCAAATACTCTTGTGAAAAAAACAACATATTTTTATTTTTATTCCATATCCGTAAAGTCTCATATGCTGCATCTTCGATGAATTTCCAACCATTTAAATTATTGAAGTTTATCATTTTTTTATTTTTGTTCCCTTTTATATGTCAGCAAGTATTGATTGCTGCTGTAAAAAATAAATAGAAACTGAATAACTTACTGAAAATATATTGGTAAGGTGTACACAACTTAAGTGAAATCTGCGTTTTGCTGCTGAATAAATTGTATAGGAAGTAGCAAACGGTGTGCACGCTGAATGTTTTACCTAATTCAAAGATGAAGTATAAATATCAGGGTCCACGTCTTACACTGTAGGACTAATACATGTGCCGGATATATAGCCACTACCAAAATCATAAATGTAAATTACAACTGGGCAAATAAGGCGTAAAGAGTAATATGTGCATGTTTCTAGTACATTTCTAATGACAGCATACTTTCTAACGATAAAGATTGCACTCATATGAAGCACAAACCCTTTGACCCCATGCCCAGTCAGAAAGCTTGAACAGGTTTTGTCTTGGTTTGGTGACCTGGATTTTTAAGAATACGAGAAATGCAAAATGATCGGTAGATACAACGAAAGCATCTTTACTGCACCACTCTGTAACTAAAAGTCGATATGACGCCATCTTTGCTCTACCTTCACTGTAATTTACCCAGTAGGGGGCACTAAAATATATGTGCGACATTTGGAGTCTTGAAAAGTGTATATCTTTAAAATATTGTATATTTCTGCATATTTTTAACGGAATACACGCTTATTTAAAACAAATATAAATCTATTTCTTTATGAGCTAGATTACACAAAGATATAAACATATTTTCATTGAATATAAGCAAAAAATGGTCCTTCAACATAATGTACTTTTCTACACTAGCCAAATGCTAGAAAGTTTGGTACTTAATCATTTGAAATAGAGTTGATTATTATTATTCAGGGCAGTGGAATTGTATCTCAGCAAAGAAATTCCGAACGAAAAAGAAGAAAAATAAAGAAATTGATTGTGAAACATTAGGTCGCAATCGTTTTCTCGACCCAATACGCGCTTCAACACAATATCCGTTTCTTACACTCGAACTTCGACCAACTGTTAGAGAATAGGTTATACATACATACATACATACATACATACATACATACATACATACATACATACATACATATATATATATATATATATATATATATATATATATATATATATATATACACACACACACACACAACATTATGTATTTTGTATTGCTACTCAGTCTGAAAGATTTTAGATTATATTGAAAGCCTCTGGATGGTATTTTGGCTGGTCTTTCTCCTGCGATCGGACAACTTCCCGTGACATTTGATTTGAAGAACCTTATTCCGAGGAGTGCCATTTCTGCAGTAGGTCTGGGTTATTGTTATTATTATTATTATTATTATTATTATCAGTACCGGCCAAAAGGGTTCGAGGAGAGATGGACCCATTCTTGAGTCCAGGCAGTATCACTGGCCATAATCCTGAAAATGGAGAAGAGCTTGATACTTATAATCCAAAACGGTCAAGACTCATTTCCAAAGAAACAATACAAATTCCAGGTAAGCTTCTCTCTATCTCTCAACTTTTAAATTATTAAAAATGCACCAACCTGGAGTTGTAAGTCTTCTGTAAATCAATGTCATTCCACAAATAATAATAATAATAATAATAATAATAATAATATTAATAATAATCAGTATTTTCATCACCCGTAGTTTGATCAAAGGAGCTAAGTTCCTGTTTCCGATAGGTGAAAACATTCGATTTACTCAGATTTTATCCATGTATTGTGTAAAAATGTCAACCTTACTGATTTCCTAACTATTTGAAATAAAGCTCATAAAATCGAGAAAATAAATCTTATAATGCTTTTTATGGTACAAATTACCCTAAAAGTAAAAATCATTGTTGTTTTAACACTGTATTTGGAACTGAAGTTAGTACAGCTATAGGGCTAACACAGAATAAACCACCTCTTCGTATAAAAGAATACTGACTTCTGATTGGTTAATGCCATGGATGGGGTCGATGATAAAATAAGGGACAACAGCAACAAAAACATTTTAGTTTTTAAACTAAATTAGGTCTGGATGTTCAGAGTGAAAGATTCTAAAAATGGGATATAGTATCGATATTATGTGGTAATATCATTTCAGAATGGATCATTATTCTCCAAATTCTCTTTTCCTATCTATGCATTGAAGCTCTCAGACTACACGGCAGTACATAACCCTCTCTGAGATTCAAAGTGAATTGTAGAAATGACGGAATGTGTTACGAGGACACGTGACCTCAGGCGCTATCATCACCTACATAAACCTTTAGTTTATGTCTAGACTTGAGACATATGAGTTCTCAATTTTAAGTTCAACTTTTGTTTCAGCTTCAGATTAAGTTTTGTTGGTGAAACCCAGATCAGGCTCATTTGTAAGTGCGAGGTCTTACTGACATCCATCAAATCTATTTTGACTTTGGACTTACAATGGTCGCTCAGGGCAAGCGCTGTATCTTACCAACACAGACTTTACATCAGCCGACATCCAGTCAGATTAAAACTATCACATGTTTACAGGTACTTATACGCCTACTGCAGATTGAGTATGATCCCCTAATTTGAAAATATACTTCTATACTGTATACGCTAGTAATTTTATGACAATGTAAGCATATATTTAGACGGGCAGTCAGTCGTTTGGGCCTCTGGAAGATCATGGCAATATTTGGTTGCCCAGAGAAATTCATCGTAATGGTTATGCAATTTCATGATGGTATGCTTGCTTGTGTCGTGGACGACGGTGAGTCATCTGAACCATTCCAAGTCACCAACGGAGCCAAGCAAGAGTGTGTGTTGGCCCCAACCCTCTTCAGTATTATGTTCTCTGCCATGCTTACTGATTCCTTCCGTGACTATGACACTGGGATTGACATCAGATACCGGATTGATAGCAAGCTCTTCAATCTGAAGTTACAGGAAGTGACTGTTCGTGATTTTCTGTTTGCTGACAACTGTTCCCAGAATGCCAAATCTGAATCTGACATGCAACAGAGTATGGACCATTTCTCTTCAACTTGTGACAATTTCGGTCTCACAATCAGTATCAAGAAGATAGAGGTGATGCACCCACCTGTACCAGGGAAGCCTTACGTAGAGTCTACCATCACAGTAAATAGTCAAACCCTCCTTGCAGTGGACAAGTTCACCTATCTCGGCAGTACACTGTCACGTGCAGTCCACTTTGATGATGAAACCAACACCAGAATTGCTAAAGCAAGTGTGGCCTTTGGCAGACTACTTGCAAATGTATGGGAGATCAGAGGCATCAGTCTACAAACAAAACTGAAGGTCTACAAAGCCATTGTGTTGCCAACCCTGCTGTATGCTTGCGAAACCTGGACGGTGTACAGACGCCATGCCAAGAAGCGAAACCATTTTCACAAGGGCTGCCTGAGGAAACTAATGAGAATAAGATGTCAGGACAGGGTCCCAGACAGTGAGGTTCTCACACGGGCAGGCATTCCAAACATCCACACTCTGCCGATGAAATCGCAGATGAGATGGGTAGGCCACATCACTAGGATGCCAGAAGATAGACTAGCAAAGAAGACTTTCTACGGTGAGCTGAAGGAGGGAAAGCGATCTCAGGGTGGTCAGAAGAAATGCTTCAAACATTTCATAAAGTCGTCCTTGAAACATTTCAACATTGACATTGAGTCTTGGGAAGATCTCAAACCAGAATTGATCCACCTGGCGCAGTCTCATCTATACTGGAGCTACAGACTATAAACTGAGGAGAATTGCAGAGGAAGTGGAGAAGCGCGAGCAACGTAAATCTCATCACTTCATCACGTCCTCTATAGATCAAGCAACCCCAAGCGGCATCTCCTGTCCAGTGTGCTACGGCCAGTTCAGAGCACAAATTGGCCTGACCAGCCACTCACGTACTAACAGAAACCAAACCAGTTAGTGATGTCATGGTCATCTTTGAACTCGAAGAACGAACAACAAATATTTAGACGATGACTTTACTTGACAAGCGCTCGTTTGTGTACAAACTTTATTTTCATATTGATTAACTAGGATACTCATTTTGTTGTTTTTCTTTATGCATATGCTATTCTCATTTTTCATACAAGATCCAAAGTGGCTTGTGTGTTTGTTCTTGTCTTTTTATAAGTAAAAACGAACCCTGGTTTTTAAAGAAGGAACGGAATTATGTGGGTGTTGTCAAGATATCTGTACAGCCCTCCATGTATACTATTTGTAGCTTCCCGAATGGAGCACCGTCAGTATTAGACATGATTTTATTCAATGGCACCAGACCCGTCTTTCACGAAGAATCGACAGAAGAAAATTATGAGTTACTTTAGAACATTTTTGCAAAGTTTTCTCAAAGTATTTAATGAAGAGAGCCATACGTTTTTTTACCTTTTTGGAATTTGTTTTAAAAAAAAAGTTAATGAGAGTGGGCACCTACTGCATTTTGAACCTCTTTTTTCTTCCTTTTTGAAAAACTTAACCTGAAAAGAATATGGATCTGTACAATAAATTAAGCTGGAAGTCATTTGTGATATCTACTTATATCATAACAAAATAAATTAAGCTGGAAGTCATTTGTGACACCTGCTTATATCATAGCACAATAAATTAAGCTGGAAGTGATTTGTGATACCTGTTTATATCATAACACAATAAATTAAGCTGGAAGTCATTTGTGACACCTGTTTAAATCATAACACAATAAATTAAGCTGGAAGTCATTTATGATACCTGCTTATATCATAACACAATAAATTAAGCTGGAAGTCATTTATGATACCTGCTTATGTAGAATCCTTGTCACGAGTCTTGATTATTCTTTTCCTTCAGGTGGACGCATATTTGATACTTGTGAACTACAGAGTGTTGTGTCTATGACGGAATTAGGAACAATCAGTGATGCTCTCGGCAGAAACTGGAGATTTTTGGGTCATGAACTAGATTTAAAAGAGTCAGATATTGACAGATGTGAAGACAGCCATCCGAACAATGCACAAAGACAGATCTACGAAATGCTCAAAGTGTGGAAAACATCAAAATTGGAAAAGGCCACGATGTATGCTTTACTGAAAGGACTTCGTGACCACAAAGGAACTGTGGATTGGGAAAAAATTGAAGAAGTGGTATATGAGCATGTCCAGATAAGATCAAGGGACTGTAGTTGATTATAGATCACCAGTATACATTTTATATGTTCAGAACTTCGTTCATAAGCTCAAGAGTCAATTATTGACAGCTGAAACGGGAGCTGGCCATTCTGAAAATGTAATTGCAATAAACATTCAAACCATATCTGCTCACTTTGTGCTGCAGCGACGACGAAATGGCAACATCTGCGACGCGCGGATGTTGCACTATTGTGAAAATCAATCGTCTATTATAATTTTCTTACCCCAGACACATTACTGTGCCATGTTTGAGAGGCTTAGACTCAACCATTTATAATTTAACATAAAAGTCAAGTATTGATAATAATGCATAAATTTGATAGAGTAAGGAACAATGGGCATTTCTTATCAAATGCGACTGAAAACTTAAGAGTTCACATGGTCAACCATTATATATATATATATATCTATATATCCACTCATCCATCCATGTGTGCATACATACACACATACATACATATATACGCATGTATGTGTAGGCATTTAAACGAAGAAGCATATAAACATATTTAGACATATATACATACTAATATACTGAAACTGACCAGGATCAGGCATTACTGGAGATAGGGGTTGTATTTATATGGGAATGATGTCTTTATTAGTGGATCCCAGGATATAGAGCAGAGGGGACAAACATACGGCCCGGGGGCCAGACTCATTATTTATTATTCTTATTTATATCAAATCTGGCCCGCTATAGCAAATGAGTTTGACACCCCTGATACAGAGGTTGTATTTGCATGGGAATACTCTCATTGTTACCAAAATATATGTCTATCTGCTGGTGACATCCCAGGAAAACCTGATTGTAAATACATCTACATATCAATGTATACGTATTTTGGACGGAGTGGCGGGTCACAGGCAGGAAAACCTGATTATATATATATATATATATATATATATATATATATATATATATATATATATATATATATATATATATATATATGCTTTCATTTGTAGTCATAAATTAACAAATATTCGATTAAAATATAAGATTGTAGCTCACCTTTACGAAGCAGAGGACTGCTATTGAACTACCCACAACGTCGACTTCGGTGTCGGCGTTCGCATAAATAAAAGCGTATACATATGTACACCGTGACTGAATGTCAATCATTCTTTCTTCCTAGGTCCTACGCAACAGTTTGGAGTGGGTTTCTTGTTAAACTTGTGCGTTTAACTCAGATTTTTTGCACAGTGTAAGAATACTGTTATACCTGGAGTCATGAGTGGATACATCTTGATGAGTACTACATCTCTTCATAAAAGTAGATCACTATGACCTATAATTCCTGCTTCACTAACTTATATGAAATATTCTGTTTAAGTTTATTTCTCAAGCTCTTTTTATTCTAGATTCATCAAACGAGATGATTGTGTACATCTCTATTAGTACCACACCCTTACTTCAGAAGAATGTCATTGTGACCCACATTTCACAGACTTAGGTTAAGTTTTTTCGTTTAGCTCATTACCAAATAGGTTTCCTTCACCCGATATATATATATATATATATATATATATATATATATATATATATATATATATATATATATATATATATATATATATATATATTCTGTTATACCTAGATTCATGAAACTTGGTAATAGTGTTACGACTCTGTGGTCTAAAAATATTTAACAGAAAGAAAGTGAAACCAACAAATCAAGTAAAAATCAACAAGCAATTTATTTCTAGACAATTAAATTGAAAATGAAAAAGACACTTCCAGTAACGTGAATTAAAATCCAAATAATATAATAATCCTAAGTGTCCTAATCACAAGTTCTAAGTATAGAATGTTCCGAATGAATGAATCTATCCTTGAATGTGTTGATGTGCCAATAGTCTTTAATGTCCTGATGTGCCAGTAGTCTTTACTGTGATGATGTGCCAAAATGAAGTACTCCAGAATATCTTTGAATAAATTCACATAAATCCCCAAATCGTCAATTCAAAATCCAAATCCAAAAGTCTATGAGCACTTTTATAATCCAATGAATATTTTAAATAATTCCTCTCTCAGAATTTGGAATGATTTTACGAAACTGTAATGGTTTTTTAAAAGACTGATGTTAAGGTTGAAACTGAAAAACTGTCCACTAAACATGGTATGTATAAAGAAAGGTCACATGACAGAATGTTTGTATGTGGCTCGTAACACACAACTCTAAGGGAAATTCTTGTTTTATCTGTAAACAAAATCAACCTTGACCTCAACTTGAATCAACAACTTGTTTACCAAAACCGTCCTTGAACTCAAATACTAAGTAAACAACCTAATTCAAGGACAATAGCTAAACATGTCAACAACATACTTAACATTAAGGTTGAAGCAAATATTAAAGTTAAGAAACATTTATAATTTTCTAAAATATTTATAATATTATGTAACATCATACATAACAATAGGAATCATCTTGATGAAAGGTACACCCTCATCATAAAAGTGGGTCATTGTCGCCTATATTTCAAGCTTCACTTACTTTGGTTTAATTTGAGCTCTGTTCACTCTAGAATTATCAAACTAGTTGATTGTATGCACACCCTTACCTGTAAAGAATGTCACTGTGACCTAAATTTAACATAGATTGATTCCTTTTTGCATTGCGCTCATGACAAATATTTTTTTTGCACCGGCATATACACTGCTATACAGTGTACCTAGGTTCATGAAACATGGTGAGGGGATGCATGTTGATGAATATTATGCTCTCATCGCAAAGTAGATCACCGTGTTTATTAAGTTATGTTCATGCCAAAATCATCAAAGTAGATGATTGTATGCATCTCAATTACAACAACGTCCTTAACACAAAAATATGACTGTGAGCTACATTTCACATTTTACTGGTTTTAACCTAAATTTTGCCTATAGATGATAACCATATGTTTTAGCACCCTGTGTACATACTGTTATACCATGATTCATGAAATTTGGTGAGGGGGTGTATCTTTGTGTGTACTACACCCTCGTCACAAAACTAGATCACTGTGACCAATATTTTATGCTTCACTGACTTGGGTTCAATCTCAAGCATATTCATGCCAGAAACATCAAACTAATTAATTGTATGCATCCTTATTAATACCACACCCTTACAACAAAAGATTGTCATTGTGACCTACGTTCACATTTTACTGGCTTATGTTAAGCTTGTGCATTTAGCTCATGACCAAATTGGTGTTATATCTGCTGTATAATACTGTTATACATGGAATCATGAAACTTGGTGAGAGGGTGCATCTTGAGGAGTGCTACACCCTCATCGTAAATGTAGGTCACTGTGACCCATATTTCCCATTTCACCGACTTTGGTTCAATCACTAAACTTGATGTATACGTCTCTTTTAGTACTAAAGCCATATCAAACAGGTGAGGTATATTTTACATTTTACTGTCTTAGGTTCAGTTGTTGTGTTTACCACATGACTACACAGGTTTTTGCTATGAGCATACTATTCTATTGTTACGACTCTATGGTCTAAGAAAAATGTAACAGAAAGAAAGTGAAACCAACAAATCAAGTAAAAATCAACAAGCAATTTATTACTAGATAATTAAAATGAAAAATCAAAAAGTCACTTACAGTAATGTGTTTTGAAATCCTAATAATCCAATAAGAATGATTGTTCTAATCTCAAGTCCTAAATATAGAATGTTCCGAATTCACGGCTGTGTCCTTGAATGTTATGATGTGTTAATGGCCTCCAAAGTCCTGATGTACTAGTAATCTTGATGTGCTGATGTCAAAATGAAGTATTCCAAAATCTCTGAATAAGTTCACATAAATTCCAAAATCATCAATTTAAAAATCAAAAATCCAAAAGTTTATGAGCACTGTTATAATCCAATGAATATTTAAAATAATTCCTCTCTTAGAATTTGGAATGAATTTTCACAACTGTAATAGCTCTTTACAAGACTGATGATAATGTCAAAACTGAATAAATGTCCACCAAACATGGCATATATAAAGATTGGTCACATGACAGAATGTTCTAGAACATGTGTCATCTTAATGGAATTTTACTTGTAAACAAAATTCAACCTTGACCTTCAAATTGAGAAAACATATTGATCAAAACAACCTAATTCAAGGACACTAGTTAAACATGTTTTTCCTGATAAACATTAAGATTTAAGCAAATATTAAAGTGAAGAAACATTTATAATTTCCTAAAATATTTATAATATTATATAAACATCATACATAACACTATATAGAATCATGAAACTCTTGGACTCATCTTGGGGACCTTGGATGTCCGAGTGGTCAAAGGCGCTCGCCTATACAGATCACTCACATCTCACCTCTGTCCGCTTTGGTTAGAGTCTCGGCTCGAACAATATTAATATGTGAGAATGCTTGCCATTAGCTTCCCGTGGGTCTGTGGTTCTTCTCGGGGTCTTCCCGAGTTCTTCCGCCACCAAATATACTGGCCGCCATGTATAGCCTATCATGTGCTGAAAATTGCGTTAAACCCCACAAAACCAAAACCCTGCGATGCATCTTGATGAGCACTATTCCCTCATTTCAGTAGTAATGTAATTATCGCCCACGTTTTACGCTCAACTGACTTGGATCAAATTTTGTGCTTCATATTCATTTCTTAGGCACTGTTCATGGTGGAATAGTGAAATTGATTATGATATGCTTCTTTGTTACTACCACACCCTTGCAACGAAAGAGTCTCATCTTGACCTCTGTTTTATCTTTCACTAGCTTTGGTTCAATTTCTGCATTTAGCTCATGACCACGTGTGTTTTGGGGCTTGTTATATGCATGCTATCCAACCTAGAATCATGAAATTTGGTGAGTGGATGTATTTTGATAAGTTCGACATCCATTGTGCCAAATGAGTTCTCTGTGATCTTTGTTTCATGCTTCAAAGAGGTTATTCAAATTTGTGTTAAAAGTTCATTTATTTGGTTCTGTTCATATTCCAATGATAAAACTTGATAATTGGATTCATCGCTGTTACTACTACGCCATTAAAACCAAAGAAAGTCAATGTGACCTACAATTTATGCTTTACTAAAATGGGCTAAGTATTTTTGTATTCCGATCACATTGATTCATCCATGCTGGACCTATATACATCCTAGCCTACTCAGAATGCCCTTTGTGGCCAGTGCAGTTAAAAGATGGAATAAATATGTTTATTCAATAGTAAACTTTCCACATTGCATATTGCGACATGTTACCATCAGCAGGTTAACTGTGTAGTGTATTGTACATGCGAATGAGTATAGGAATTAGATGAGTGGTTTTCATGCTGCATGATTTTCATGTGTTGCCTTACCTGTAGTGGTTAATGAAGGTAATTATTGATGCATGAACTATGTTTGTACTGCTGGCTGTCACTCCAAGGTTACTCAAAGCCTGTGCCTTTCACCCAGAAAACCTGGATTTTAGGGATGTGCAATGATAACTGCATGGCTAACTGACTTTAAGAACTGTGATATTTTAAAAAGATAATAGAAAAACAACATTAATCTCTGTTTGTATCAACTCATTATGGTACTTTTACTTTCCTATGAGAAAAAAGAATGTTCTTTTTTTTTATTGTTTTAGGCCTACGTCTGTTATGCCCTGTCACAGTACGTAGGTGGTTTCACAATTTCTTAGCACAATGCTGGCCATATAGTACTAATTAAAGTTTAAATTTTTAATTTTAAAATGATTAAAAGTTCTAATGTGAAGATAAATGATTTCCCAAAAATCTTTAGTTACAAAAGGGGCCAAGATCACTTTAGTCTGAATTTATTTTCTGCATGATTGTAATTTACAATGGCTACTGGAGACCAGTAAAAGCAGAGGTTGCCTATGTATTTATTGATTACACTCTGGTTTATATAGTTGCCATTTGGTGTGAAAATTCTCCCGTGCACAATTTGTGTATGCAGAATGCTTTTCTGACAGAAAATGGAATTTCATTTATTTCTTAAAATGTGAAATTTTGTTTTGCCCAAGATATAACGGCCAAGGTTGATAACTTGGACTCACCGTTAACAATCTACAAGTCAGTATATAAATATGAAATATTCATAATAGTGGATCAAAACTTAGAGGGTGAAGTACAGCTAGTATAAATGTGTGCAAAGTTTTTGGAGAGAGAGAGAGAGAGAGAGAGAGAGAGAGAGAGAGAGAGAAACTTGACATAGAAAAGTTATATACATATATATTGCTTATTGCATTTTCATATTCTTACATTTTTGCTTTTATGGATTTATAGTCATCGATTCATCCTTTATGCATTAATCTATACACAAAATATAGTGGATAAGTGCATACTTATATAATAATACTCATACATACATACATACATACATACATACATACATACATACATACATACATACATACATACATACATACATACATACATACAAACAGACGTACATACATACGAAAATACACATATATACAAACATGTACGTACCTATACATGCACTTCTAATTATAGACATATAAACATATTAATTAATACGGTGAAACCTCCCTGGACGAGCAGTGCTGCGAAAATATAGGTGTCTTGGATACAGAGATTGTACACATTTAGAAACGGACTAATTCATTCCAAAATATATGTCGATCTGATGAGAAGTCAGGTAATGGGGGCTTGCTCTGGAAAGCATCATATCATGGTATGTAGATATATATACTTAGCATATTAGTGCATACAAACGTATCACCCACATATCTTACAATGGATAGAATTGCAAACAGAGATAAGTTGATATTCAGTTTACGAAAGCTTTTTGTATAGTTGCCATTTGGTTTCAAAATTTTTTCTAATGTACAATATATGTATGCAGAATACTTTTGTGACAGAAAGCGTAGTTGCTGTTCTTTCTTAAAAAGAGACATATTAGCAATTCATTATTAAATCTTCAGTTAAAAATACATCATTTAAACTGTAATATAAATAATTAATCACATTCTCTGGTTTGCTTTTATCTATTTGACGTTACAGAATTTCTTTCTTTGATACATACAATTTTTTGGAGATGAGTGCACTCGCTTTATATCTACTATGTAAACCTGGTCAAGATTTATTCTATTTTTGGAAACTCCCATAAAAGATGAGATAAAACTTATACAGATTTTTGTAAGGAGAGCTCAAATTATTTAAATTATATCAATATTAGTTACAAAGTTATTTGTTGGCAAAATTCTATTTATCGAATATTATAAGTATAGATGCATGTGTACATGGGTATTGTATATTCGAATCGATACCGACATACAATTTAGCTATGTGGATTTTTGTGGCATTTAAAAGCCGCTACAATTCTAGGAAATTTACATGGAACCCAAATTTAGTACCAGAATTATCAAAAATTGATCATTGAACCATCTTCATTTACAAAGTTGTTTATATGGACAATTCCTTTTTCAATGCAGTGTTTGTGCATTATACTAGAATTTCAAAAAATTATATTAGGATTTATCTATATTTTTTTGAAGGAATTCTTCTTTGTTTTCAACAGTAAACTTATTATACAATGTATATATGCTGAAAATATATCAATACAAAATTTATTCAGCCATGTATTCGCTATTTGAACAAAATCAATTTCAAATAGGACAATTTTTCTATGTTTCGGAGAAGTGCAAATAAAATATTTTTTCCAATTGGGCTCGAGAGTAATCATTCATCCGATCCAGGCTATCTTAATAGAATGCACAAAGATACTGATATCAACCATATTAAGGTCACCCTCTTGATAATCTTTAATAACGACTTTTCTTTTAATTTTGTCTCTTGCCCTACTCCAAACAAACTTACCATAAAGAAAATCTTGTTCTTGGAGTACACTTTTATAGGGACTTGGTAAACTCATTAGTAGATTAGTAATTTTTGATAATTCTAAACTTTTAATAACTGTAATTTTACCAGAAGGTGTTAGTGATTTTGTTACCACAGCAGCAGCACATTTTTAATTTCACCAAATTTTGTTATCATAGTTTAATTTAACCATATTGTTTGGCTCTGTGGAAAATGTGATGCCTAGGTAAATAAATTCAGATGAATCCCAAGTAAAACGATATTCTGGGTAATATTTAATATTACTTCCTGTTTTACTTCCAGACTGCTTTTGTTTATTTTTTCTTCAGTATTTATACTAAGGCCTAAAAATGTCGAGTATTGATAAATGAGATCCAATGCTGATTTCAGGGACATTTCAGAGCCATCGAGAGTGAGTGCAGTATCATCTGCATATTATGAAATAAGATATTATGCATTATATTTTTCATTACATTGATATTGGATTGTTTTATTTTTGGGCTAATATCTCTGCACGGAGAAGGAAAATATATGGGGAGAAGGGATTACCTTGTTTGCAGCCACTCCTAATGTCAAACCAAGATGAACATTGTCCATTCACAATAATGCATGATTTAATATTTTTGTAAAACAGTTTTATCCAAGTTTTAAAATCCCGTCCAAAATTTTAGAAGTCTAATACGTTATAAATGAAAGGCCATGCAACAGAGCCAAAAGCTTTTTCAAAGTCAATTAAGAGCAGAAGCCCAGGTATATTCTATTTTTTGGTAGAAAACATAAGATCATTTACGTACGAATAATTTCCCCTATATATTCTCCCTTGATGAAACCAGTTTGATCATTATTAATAATTGCTGAAGAGGATGCTTTTAGAGGATGCTTTTAGAGGATGCTTTTAGAGGATGCTTTTAGAGGATGCTTTTAGAGGATGCTTTTAGAAGAGGATGCTTTTAGAGGATGCTTTTAGAAGAGGATGCTTTTAGAGGATGCTTTTAGAGGATGCTTTTAGAGGATGCTTTTAGAGGATGCTTTTAGAAGAGGATGCTTTTAGAGGATGCTCTTAGAGGATGCTTTTAGAGGATGCTTTTAGAAGAGGATGCTTTTAGAGTATGCTTTTAGAAGAGGATGCTTTTAGAGGATGCTTTTAGAAGAGGATGCTTTTAGAGGATGCTTTTAGAAGAGGATGCTTTTAGAGGATGCTTTTAGAAGAGGATGCTTTTTGCAATATATGCTGATGCAAATTTGTAAGCCACATTAAGTCAAGAAATGTGTCTTCGTCTTCAAATACTGTTTTGGTTTACTCCATTTTGGAAGACAAGTTATAACAGGTTCCTTCTGAGTTGATGATAACTCCCCAGAATTATATGAAAAAATATTTGCATGACGTAATATGGATTAATATCTCCAAAAGAAGTCTTTGCTTTCTAAAATTTGTAATTCATTAGTTTTTATTAATTATTTTCATTATAAGCTGTGTCTCCAGTTAATCTTTTCGTCCTTTTTTTAAAAGACGATAACCTTCACCCTAATTTCTAACAGTGTCCTTAAAAAAAATTATTATTTATAGTAAAAACTATTTCAGAAGCTGGAATTTGCTCAAAATTAGATGTTTGGTTGGAGTAAATATATTAACTTTTGATGAATTTTAACAAGAGAAATGTAATCTGAATCCAAAAATAAGTTATTGAATTTCCAAAATGTTTATGTTTATCAGTTTTTCTATAATTCAAAGTCATTTTTACAAGGGAATGGTCAGTTCTGTAGCCAGATTATTTGGGGTGTTAACGCATTGTCAACACTACTAACATTACTTTTAATACTACATTCACAACCGAGCGTATATTCATAGACCCGGTGTTTTACTAGGATTTTGTCTGCATTATGTTTTTGCTACATTTATACAGAATTTATATATGGTAGCCTATCCATCAGGATCCTATGGCATCTTGGGGAAAATGCATTGATTGTTTCAACTGTTTGCATTTTGAAAATGAAATCTTCAGGAGGGTTAATGAAAAATAGGTATAACTCAAATGCCCTTTGTTATTCTGAGCAAAAAGTTAAGACAGTAATAGAAACTTGACAACAACAACAATACAAAACGGGGGGGGGGGGGGGTGGGGGCGGGGGGGGGGGAATTACACAATGCTAGTTTAATTTCACTCCATGAACATTTTTTATGAACTAGAATTTGACCTCTGAGTTAAAAACGACTTAGCTTACCGGGGCAAAAGTAAAACACTATATTTTATTACTATCTTTAAATGGCGCTGACCCTATGTCAAGTTGGCATGACACTGCCATTTTGAACCTTGCCCTTTCCACATATACACATGATTTTGACGACGAAAAACAAATCATGAAACACGCTATGTTTTTGCCATTTACCATACCTACACAAACAAACTTTGATCTATTCAATCAATAATCTCACGGTTGTATTTTCATTTCAATGATGCTCTATTCCCCCGCATTAATGCAAAAATAATTTTATAACAGCGTTTCTCTTCATAGATAGTTAATTGCTGCACTCACAGAACACAAAAAGAATAATTACCTTACAATCTATATATATATATATATATATATATATATATATATATATATATATATATATATATATATATATATATATATAATGACACAAAAATTGATAACGGCGCAAATAAAAAACAATTTCCCAACGTTTCGAACTAAACAAGCTCTTCGTCAGGGGAAGAAATAATTTACATCCACAAAATAAACAACAAACACAAAAGCCAAGAAAAATTCTTGACTCCTACATGTTTAAATGACGGGGAAATAAACAAACAAAGGTTAAACAATAGAAGAAGGAAAGGAGACAAAATTAAAAAAAACGGTCTAAAACGGGTAAACTACATATATATGTTGTGCTGCCATCAGTCCAACAAAGTTGTGTCAAAAAAATTCAAAGTGTTTATCGTGAGTATCACGAATGAGACCAAAGTGTTTTGACCTAATTCCAGGCTTTGAACAAAGGACTGACACGATGCACAGCGATAAATCAATGCCATTATCAAAATGTGCAAAGGAAATTATATGCCAAGAGCATAGCGGGATAATGGACAAGAGTTCAAGTAATATATATATATATATATATATATATATATATATATATATATATATATATATATATATATATATATATATATATATATTGATATATATCCGTTTGTATTCTGTGTAACTTGTGTTACTTCAATTCCAAAGAGTTTATGTGGAAATTGGCTTCAAGCAAAATGTTCATTATTTCTTGGGTATACCATTAGAACTCAAGATAGATTTAGTAGATGAGTAACTGTTTAGGTCACAGTCTTATAATATAGTGTTTCTTATCACTATACACGATACGTAAATATCAAATTGACATTTTTATTATGAAAGATTTGTCAAGAACATTTATTTCATAGATAGCCTCTTAAATAATTTTGAATAGGAAGATTACCTCCTCTTTGTTTCTTTTTTTTTTAGTAGTATGAACAAAACTAGGGCTCTCAACTAACTCGTGTGCGTTCAGACCTATATAGTTTAGGTGATTGGACTGACACAGAAAATCAAATAGGCATACAAAATGTGTATAATTTTAATAATATTGTAATATAAACGTTCTTTGCAAAAGAGCTGACTGGTGTACACATGTGAATGTGATTGCAAATATTTGTATTTGATAAAGTGTGAGGAGATTGTGAATTACAGTCAGCTCTACTTAATAAGAACTCCAGCGGACAGCAAGAGTCAGTTCGTTTTCTTTAAGTTCGTATTTAAGAAAAACCAAAAAACAAACAAACCTGAAACTGCCAGCATCTAGGAACGTCTCATCTGTATAAATGATAGGTATGCCCTCTGCATGATAGCTATTTATAGCACGAAAATTACTTTTATTTTACTTTATGTTACTGCATTCTTTTTAAAAATTTAATTCAACCAATGCCAGGTTGCATTAATTTAAACTCAAATACATGCTTGCTCAAGGAAACTCACAGTTTGTTTAACACGCATTAATTTCTGAACAAAGTATTCATAGATGCTGGTCAAAATAATAGCAGATTATCATCAATTGTCACTTAGAGATTAATAACCACATTTCCATTATCCAGATATATCATGCTTTTTTAAAATTACCTGCGACTTCCCTGGTGTTATGTTTTGGACCCGTAGCATATGTGCTTTATATAGTTTGGACAATGGGCATTACATACCCTGTTTGGTGCCCCAAGTGTGATTTGCCGAATTACCGCATATTGTATTGTGTTGCGTCGAGTTTCATGTTTCTTAACTTATGTCAAGGTTGTATAATTCCATACACATGACTGTCATGTACAGATCTGGGCTAGTAATGTTATGGAGGAGTAGAACAGGTAAGTGTGTCCTGTCTATAAGAATTGCAGGAGTCATGTCAAATCAGCACAATTTAAAACAATTGTAATACTAATGTACTAAAACTGCGCATTTCCTTCTCCACTGTAAGGCTGCAACGTTTACACGATTAAATGGCCTACTTTAGTTTACTGCCTGTAAACCGTTTACAAAATCGTTATCAGTGTGAAACATACATACATGTAGTGTCTGGAGTTAGCCGATGCACATATTCAGGCAGTAAGTCAGACTGCATTATCGGTTTTTTCATAACGTAGATATACGTAGCAGTAAGAAACACTATCACGACCATCCTAGGGATGTTTGACATAAATTGTCTGATTTATTCAACAAAGACGTATCTTACAAACTGAATCAATACATAATAAGAGGTTAATTACGTACAACCAATGCAATTGAGCGATGTATGTCTGTATTTATCATAAATTAAAAAAATGGCTGGAATGTACACATTCTATTTGATTTTCAAGAATTGTAATCTTTTAAGAAATTTTAAGTACCATTGATTAGCAAACATGTGAGTTTCCAGCCGATTTATTATCACGGAATTTAACTACTTCAGACTATTTGGGGATTTCTAAATATGCAAATAGTCGAACAGAACCGTGGAAAACAAACGAGCGTAATTATATTGGCTACAACCTTACGCTGTAAATGATAATAAAGACATGATTTCACCTAAAATATGTACTTTTAATGTATGATTTATAATTAAGATGGATTTGATAGTGATGCACATATATGGAAGTAGCTAGTTCATATGAACACATACGACACCTTCAGTATTCGGGCGGTCCCCACCTCCACTGATGTACTGGCCATTGGGCATACCGGAACAAATCCCGGTGGGCCGCCGCAAAAAAATCCGTTTTTACAGGTGTTTTACTGGTGTGAGCAAAACCCCGGGCCTGTCCCGGCAGACCGCCGCATCGGTGGGCCGTCAAAAAAATCCTTTTTTACCGGTGTTTTACTGGTGTGAGCAAATTCCCGGGCCTGTCCCGGCAGATAAGTCCAGGGCCGAGTTGCTTACCCAGTACACTCCTGTCCACCTCAATAGCAATAATAAGCCTAGTATCAATGGTTATCGCTGAAAATTTGTGAAAGGTTCTATTGATGGAATACAAAGAGATTCTGCGAATTTCAGCAAGAAATAAAAGATAAAAATGTACAGGCATACGGAATGCACATTGTCAATGGGTTACGTATAAATATCTGTCAGATGTTAGCATATCGTGTAGATCACTTTCTGTTTTGTTGGGTTTAACGCCATTTTTCAGCACATGATAGGTTACATGGCGGCCAGTATATTTGGTGGAGGAAGACCCCAGGAAGAACTACCGACTCACAGAAAGCTACTGGCAAGCTGTCTCGTATACCCACGTTGGTAGAGCCGAGACTCTAACTCACGCGGACAGAGGTGAGATGTGTGAGCGATCTGTAAAGGCGAGCACCTTGGATCACTCGACCACCCGGGGCCCCGTGCAGTTCAGGGAAAGGTTAAGTATTCTATACCGTGTACACGTTTAGAAATTTTCGTAAACGTTGCAGCCTTAATCCATAGTATCATATATAAATATGTATCCGGTCTTCCTCTCTATTGGCGCATTTACTTAGAGATGTATTGTCTGCTTTTGCAATAACATCTCCAGTTCCGCAACGGTCAAAGTAAACAAAAAGGCTTCTAGTTAAGGAAATAACCCTTTAACTTTCAAACATTACACAACATATACCATATGATATGATATATATATATATATATATATATATATATATATATATATATATATATATATCTATATATATATATATATATATATATATATTGACTTTGGCCAATCATTCATTCAAGTCACAGCTGACCTTAGAATCTGCTTCATGGCTCATGCGATTGTACGGATCCAACCGTAGCTGCAATGACTGGTATTAGCTAGGAGGTATGCACATGACGATAAAATCTTTGGCATCAATCGAGAATCTTTTCAGTGATTGGCGGCTCTTGTCAATCTCATTTGAATCTGGTGTGATTCAGAGGCTACTGTTGCCTTGTGCGTAAAGATAGGAACTTGGCTAGAGGTATACGAAGCAGCAAACTGGCTTTCTATGCCTTGCATACCCCGTTGCTCGAATCAGCAGAGACCAGACAGCATAAAGGGGGAACAAAATTGTTGACTGATGATTTAAATTGTGTTCACAGATTCACAGTATGCCTTCAAGTCCAAAGACAGACTGCTAGCTCCAAGCTTATGACAGCAACTGTCAAATGGGCTGTCTGATGATGTTCATACAGAAATTCGAAACAGTGTATGCTATTTTGTTTGCAGGCAGCAACATCTGCCTCTACAGCAAGATTTCTTGATGTAATATAGTTTCTCCTACAATTGCAAAGTGCAGAACATGAGGCTGAATTTTACCTCCATTTGACAGCTCTCAGGGAAACCATCTGCAGATTCTAGGTAGGTGGTTAAAACCATTCCGCCAGATTTACTCGAGCAGGTGTTGCTCCAAGAAAGGCATCAAGAAGCTTACAACGATCTAAAAGTGTTGATTTTTGGTGTACTTAGAACGTATCAGTACATATTCAGTTCTGTCAGCAAAGATCTAACGTTTGAACAGACCATTACCTTGAAGTGTTAAAGGCAAGGAGGTTTTATTGGTTTCGCCCTCTGAAAGAGAGCGCTTTCTAGGTGGCTAATGACCCGTCACAGTACTAGAGAGTGTATCAAGACATTCAAATCGATGTATTGGGAAACATGTGCAAAATATCAGCATGATGATATGAGTAAGTCAGAATGCTTAAAAATGAAGTAGACATCACATTAATAATTGTTTGTTGAACTGGTATGTGTCCCTAACAACCTGATCAAAATAGTTATTGGCCTCGTTGCAACCACGATTGTATAGCTGGCACTTTCTAGCCTCTAGGTAAATGAACAACAGCTAGTAGTTGACTTTATGCTGGCTTTGCCAAGAACAGGGTAGTGGCAAGGAGTCGTTCTAATAGTTTATGGGATCCAATGCCTTGAGTCAACTCCAATATTTGCAAGTGCACAAAAGCCTTCAAGTATGGGGAAAACAGCCAAACTCTATTTCGATTCAGATTTATTTATTTATTTTCTGACTTTTACCAGCTGTACCAAACTACTGCCGTGTGATATTTGGACATCGTATTTGTACACATGTACCTCTGTCCCTTTTATGATAATGAAATCATAAAGAAGACCAGAAAATCTGAACTAGCCAATATGTTGTAATCTAACAGTAATGAACGCACATACCTACAACACACATATTTTCATTGAAGAACACCAGTTTATAGCGTGGATGAAAAGGCTTTCCTCCAGTCAGTTAATGATGAACTCTTCACAACATTTGATGACTGTGCACAGCTTGTATTGAACTGATTACTGTCAATGTTGTGTAGCTAAATACCAATCTTTGAAGTCATAGTTGTGGATACGACAACACAAAATTCAGTGAATGACATCGATGTGCTGGACATAGTAGGTGACATTTAACTTAAACAGTTTCAGGAACATAAACTGTGCCAGATTACAGACTTTCCTGACAAGTTTTGGAAACAAAGTCAGTGTAGACATTTTTTTAGCAAACAGATTGAATCATATGCACCCGGTCTGCTTCCACATCTATTGTACCGGCAGGTGATTTCAAAGATGGCAAGCTCATCAGAAAAGTATGCAATACAAACTGGTGACTTGCCTAACTCAAGGCAAGAAGAAACCGATACAGGAATGTTTGGATTTAACCACTTCGCAATCAAGAGACTGGTTATTCGATGGAATAACACTGACGTCCTTATCCTGCTATTGCATTACTCCAGCACACGACATCTCACACAAATATTCATGCACTCGAAGAAACAAATAATACAATTGCAAGAAAGTCGAGGTACACAGTCTGCAAAAGAGTCTTCTTGCCGTTCAATATTAACAGACTGCGACACCACCAGTGCATTTTGCAAAATTGGTAAACGCAAAGTATACAATGAACAAGTACTACATGCAGATAAAATTGACGCCCTGCCTCGGCTCCGACAGTTATGTTTATTTTTCCTCTTGTGCGAACAACCACTTTAAAGTTGTGTGATACACGACGTAGAGATATTGGATAATTAGTTGAAAGAAGAACGATGCTTACTACTAACAGAAAAACCAGCAGCACATCATTCTCTCGCCGAAAATGGATTCAGGTAGAATGTCTCTGAGTCGGCTTCAGGTAAACCATACGGTGCAGTAATCTTTTGGCTCAAACAACTCTCCGAATTCCAGTGGACGGTGGATTAGTGCTAGGAAATGCCAATCAACTTCAAGCAAATATATTTAACAAGGACCCAGTAAAGGTAATTGGAACATTGTGGACAGAATATAAGCAAACTGGTTAGAAAGCTATAATTCATTCCAAGCAGTAATTGAACCCATGTCGCGAGAAACTGCACGTATCGTCTAGCTTTCATTCACCAGCAACATTATCCACTTGAACATGACTTCATCCCCAAAGGATTGCTATTAGTAGATGAAATGGGTTTTAGATCAGAATAAAATAAACTGTACTATCTTATGTAAAGATTTCAAACAAATTTGAATAATACAGCACACTCCATTCAATATAACAGTATTTTTGTATTGTGATATATGCACTACAATGTATATGTTTTTATAATAACTGCTTGTGTCCAACATTATGTATACATAATATTAACATCATGTTCCCTTTCCTAATTGGCCAGTCATTGACATTTTCATTCTAACTTGACAACCACTCCCTTTTTAAAAGGACGCTTGTTGCACTATCACTTATCACATCCGTATAGTTCTCGCTCACTGTTCAGCAATTATTATGTTAAAGATCAAGCATTTCATTTTCGCAGGCGGGGCGTGGGGTTTTCTCTCAAGCTGCGATATTTTGTTTTCCTTTCTTGTAACTGAAGATACTTTTTTTCATCTTATATAATGGATATAATAAGGTCTACTTTGTTTGCTATGAACCAGAGCAAGAATATTTGTTTCAAGGTACAAGCCGGTGACAGCCGGAAATTGTTTTTCAAACAAAATCCCAGCTTCCCCCTCCTCGACTATGCCTGGGTCTCAACTTAAAAATGTTATTGATGGATATGTTTTAACTGAGTTTTGAGACGATTTAGTAAGTTCTACAAAGTACATAAGAAGTTTTTTTTACGGGTATTTTTCTTTATAAGATAAAATAAATTTTAATAACCATGATTTACAGCACACGAACAGCTACTATTCTGGGTGACGAGTTCTCGCTGTTAGACGCTGGATTGACGTTCACAGCGGAAAAAAAACGTATGGAGTGCAATGAAAGTTGTGAAAGATTCCCACGGACGACCCATATTGATCGAGGAACTGAGTAATACAATATTCTCCTACTTTTTTTATTTCTATGATATTACAATATATATATATATATAAACTGTACGTTAAATGAAACATTTTGAAGATGCATACTAAAGTCTTGTGCATCACCTCTGAAAAACGGAGATTGTAAATAGCGTGTAGAAATTTACAATTTATCTATTTTGGTCGATAACTGCGATCTTTGTATCATCCACTGAAAAAGTAGATCTTTTAAGACATGCATTGAAATCATCAACAGCTAATAAATTTTTATTTATGCTCTGTGTAAATCTATTATTAAAGTTAGGTCATAATGTATGCCATAAAAGGGTGTACCTAAAGAGAACATATATAACCACAATATAACCACAAGAGATCTATTCATCATATATATATATATATATATATATATATATATATATATATATATATATATATATATATATATATATTTCACGAATATAAAAGAAAATATATTTGTCTCACAAAAAATGTCTCTGCCTTCTTTTATATCATTGTTCTGAACTTTGCATTCCTTGCTGCTGTAGTTATATGAAGTAAATCATTATACATTGGATACAGAAAAGCGAAACGAATGTTTTTCAGCTCGACCACTATACAGAAGATACGCGTTATTATATAACGACTCTTGAGCTGCGCTCGCTATACAACGTAAACTGTTTAGTAAAGTTTAAATCAATCAAAGCTGAAATGAAAATATGACATCAGGCAGAAGAATTGTTAAATCCAAAAACATATGAAAAGTCAATGAATTTAAAAAAAAGAAAGTTATTCAATTTTCTTCGCACTGCCATTAAACAAAATGTTCTTCTTTTCTTTAGACAAAATATACGATCTGTGGGTCCATACAGGAAGAGATGTTGATATTAAGAAAACGTATCCGGACGGTCCAGTCGCAAGACAGAAGCTTAAAAGTCCAGGGGTAATCAGGTTACTTAGTGACCTACCATGGATTCGAAAATTTCTGGTCCATATTTATATCATTATGAAATAGGCAAAGCCTCGAAATGAGTGCAGCTTTAGACATTTTTGTACTGACTGATGTGTGCAATGACTTCGCCCCTCTCCATACCGTGGAGGAATCTATTAGAGCAACATCGTCAATATTGCGTGAGCTCGTGAAATGTTCTACATTCGGGCACTTAGCACGTTTTTCGCTTGTGCATTAGTAGTGCTTTGCACGGCGTCGAATATAAAAAAATTTGCGATGAATATCGAAAATATATTTTAAAATTGTGTTAAACAAATTAAACGTATATGCTTTCTTCGATTTTACTGTTCCGATATTTGGTAATCGCTGCCAAAATTCTCAGGAACGCAGTAAATCGTAAAAAGCCTGTAATGGAAAGTCGGAAATTAAGTTTTTATTAAATAGAACAACTGTACAGAGATTACATTTTACAATAAGAGCTTGTGCTGCTAATATGAAATAGTCAAAACCTAAGACGAGCGAAGTTGTGTGGTTTCTCGAGACTTTACTGACTCAGTAGGAACTGACTCGGTTTTTCTGTCAAGCCACGAAAACAAAATTGGATCTATAAGGTGGATTGACTTCCTTATTTATGGGGAAACAAAAAAGCAATTATTGCGCAACAAGGTAGTAAGCCGCCTACGAAATGTTTCCTGAATGCATATGGACTAAATAACAGGCCAATTAAACATGTTCAAGGCAAGAAATATATTGTTTACTGAAAGTTACTTGTTAATTATTTTTTTAGTGACTAAATATTTTAGTTTTCATATATACAATGACGTGTTATTTCGACACATGATCCCGTCGTGTAATACGTTCGTTCTTAAGAATGAAATTCAAAATGGCTGCCTCTGCGACACATCCGAGATTTTCATGGAGAAGGCTGAGGTGGCTCCGATTGATGGCTCACTGAGATCGCGCATGACACTATGGAGATGTGTCGCATTGCGAAACGTGAGTGTTCTCAGCCTTAGCAAAGAAAACTATGTTATTTGCACGGTAAATAGCTTAATTTATTACTGTCCATTTTATATGTTTTTGTACTTGAGGACAAATCAATTTTGTTTATCTGAGACTATTTGATTGGTCTGTAGCGAGTTGTAAAATATTGCTTTGTGAAAGAATGTAAATCAAAACAGTCTAAGTAATTGGAGATCTTTGGCTTTTTTCCAACGCTCAACTCTGTTCTAATTTCATTATGAAATTCCGGTTGACGAAAATTTTAGCATTGCCTCAATATGATCATTACACCGCTACAATAAAAAAAAAAAAAAAAAAAAAAAAAAAAAAATTTTACATAAATCACAGTTGTTTTGAAGTTATTGTATTGTATAATTATCCTTTATTTTTTAAAAAAAATACAGAGGAATGACACTATTCGCTAGGTGGTTGTGTGGGTGGTTAGTTCTCAGAATGGGTTATCTAAACAGATTTGTAAGGAACAAATACCATCAGAATGTTTTATAGTGCTCCGCGAAGGTTTCTTTGGTCAATTTATAAAATTGCATGATCTGACATTTTTCACGAAATACAAAGACTTGTTCATCGTCAAAGAAATCAAGCTGTCTTACACTTAGTGATGTGGGGGATTTTAAAGTCCCCGCCATCACTAAATATTGTCGCGGACTTGTAGACTTTTAGAATTGGGGTTACATCAGCGAGGGATAAATTTATTGGGTAGTACAAGTAACCACTTCTAAGTGATCAAATATGACTTGTTTTGGTCGGATATATTATATAAAACATTTTATACATTTTTTAAATTTCACAACTTGTACCATACCTAAAAAAAATTACCTTCTATCTATTCATAGGTATATGAGATTAGTCGCCATGTTCGAGGCAAAGCTATCCTAATCTCGAACACAGGTTACCAAGCAGTACGTCTATTGAAGTCAGTATATGAACAGCTGCAATTCAGAATCATCGTGCACGTGAACAAAACAGCTGAGGTTTGTATTCTTTTGAGTGAAACGCAGTATTCTGGATAATAGTTACTGACAAATTTCAATTCCTTTCAGTTTCAGGCAGTCAGATAAATGTACCATATAAAAATTAAACTCTTTGTTTCCATTATTATCTTAAGTCGAAGAGCCTTGTACATTAGCTATTATTTGTTCTGCACGCTAGCGTATGAGAGAATGTAAAACTGAATCTGTTTTGCCTGAAACACAGAAAGAAACAGATAGGTTTGTTGAGCGGTTTTACACGAGTGTACAAGATGAAATATCTAAGTAAGTGCGTTTTACTCTTAACTAGGAAATCTTCGAAATTCTACAAAATGAGTGCAGGAAACCTGACGCAAAATCGGCCAATGCACTTGTCTGTGTTTTATACGGCACCCCAGACAATTTTGAAGTATTTAAACTACCCCAGGTCTTTAGCATGGAGAACTGCCCCGATCTTACAGGGAAACCGAAGCTCCTGTATATAATAGGTAAGTGTTAGCTAAATCTATAAGACTTGCTTCAAACATTCTTTAGGATTGCAAATTGTGTATCCATCTGTTCGGAATTTGTTTGTCAGGTTAGCAACGAAGTACAAACTCGCTAATGACAACTTTTATCCTCAATGCATTCATATGGACAACTGTCTATTTTGACAGTACTATTTTATCAACTGAAAGAATATAAGGCGCTCATACATGAATAATTAAAAGCATCTCTGTTGATAGAAATGAAACTTGAGGGCACTAAGTACAGATTTTGGTATGATATTTATTACTTTAAATCCAGCGGCAATTTTCATGATCATGTGGCTGCACCCTGTAAACAGCTGACACATGTTCTTTCCTCCTTGGAAAAATTCAGTTTCTTGCTGTTTAAATATTTTGGTTATATATATATATATATATATATATATATATATATATATATATATATATATATATATATATATATATATATATATATCAAGGCGTTTGTTATTCAAACACACTTTCTAAAGTCTTTAATTTGTGGGTATATTGCAGGAAATGACACCGTGGTCCAACAGGTGGATAGCATTCAAGCAAGAAACTTGGGCCCAGACTATTTTGTTGGCGCAACGGGTACGAGATCATTGTAACCGATAAACGAATCAAAACATAATTTTTCACTTGTCAAGATGATTCGATGTTTTATGTTTTTTTCCCCCCAAATATTTAATTTTCGTGGGTTAATTATGGCTTGTTTTGTCCTTGTCATACCAAATTGCAATAGAACGAAAGGCGGTACCCAACGACACTTGACACATACAAAGAGTTGAAAGACTTATTCATATGGTCCTTCTAACAGTCAGTAATTCATATTTTTTTTTGTAACTTGTTTTTAGAATCTTGGGAAAAAATCAAAATCAAAAGATTTTTGGGTCAGAATTCTAAATTTTAAACTTTTAAAATTTTTATAATTTGCTTGAAAAATCTAAATTTCCAAATTTGATAAGATTTAGTTTACTATAAAAATTTTGGAAAATCTAACATGTTTTAGATATTTGGAAATTTTACTTTTGCGAACTTTTACTTTTTAGATGCTACTCTGCGCTGTAAAATAATTTAATTATGTCAATTTCACTGAAGAAGGGTAGATAATTCAAATTAATTTTAGTGTTCATTCTCTCATTCGTTTTTTGGGGGTCGGGGTGGGGGATGGGTTTCTAATTTGTAGATAAAATCTCAAATTAAGACATAGACTATTTAGATAAGACCAGACCTCGTATTCTTCGCACTTTTTTTTGTTTTTTTGTTTGTTATGAAAAGCCAAACTCCAGCTCCAAGTCCGAAATCTTTGACGCTCTGTAACTATAATTAAAATGAAGTTAGAATCATCAAACATTCGAGACCTTCTTAACTCTGAGTGACCTTCTAGCATGTTATGTTTGACTTACCTAGACATTCTCACATTTATCACAAAACACGTGTTATGTTTGACTTACCTAGACATTCTCACATTTATCACAAAACACATGTTATGTTTGACTTACCTAGACATTCTCACATTTATCACAAAACACATGTTATGTTCGGCTTACCTAGACATTCTCACATTTATCACACGACACATGTTATGTTTGACTTACCTAGGCATTCTCATATTTATCACAAAACGCATGTTATGTTTGAGATATCACCTAGGCATTCTCACATAGATCACAAAACGCATGTTACGTATGAGTTATCACCTAGGCATTCTCACATAGATCACAAAACGCATGTTATGTTGAGGTATCATCCAGGCATCCTCATATTTATCACAAAACACATGTTATGTTTGAGGTATCACCTGGGCATTCTCACATTTATCACAAAACTATCACATTTGGTTTGGGATTTTAGAGTTTGAGGTTAGGTTTCGCACTCAAACTGTTTCTACAATTCAGGGCCACATCTTTTACCAAGTTTCATTGGTATTTTCTTGAAATTATGAGTGTAACCATTGATATACAAGTCTGTTGCTTGGCGATTTTTGTAGGTTTTTCTTTTTTAATGGAAAGCGTTTAAAGTTCATCAAACTGTAGGTAGCTACGATGTAATAGTTGTAAAGGGTAAATTTGTGAATGCCACATTTATTACTCCTTTGTAGCCAAGTGTTAAAATTTTTTTTATTTTATTGACGCCTTAGAAAATTGTGGAACCTTGATAGAAATACACCATAATAAAAGGTTTATGTAAGGCCCTAAGTAAAGGACGGTAGGAAACACATCAAGCACAGGAAAAATAAACTACGACCGGGGCATTTTGAAAAAGATATGGATTTATCAGGACGTGAAATATTACAGTCTGATTCAATCGATACAGAAGAGTGCTATAAGATGGAATTAAAAGAAGGGTTTATAATGAAATGCTATTATTAGTTGAAATAGATCCTATATATTTTTTGGGGATAAGGGCATGGCCGAGTGGATAAGATTGCTAGTGCATGAAAGCTACACGATAAGTTCCTCGCGACATAGGTTCGATTACTGATTGGAGTGAATCACCCGTTTGATTATATTCTTTCCACAATGTCCCAATTACCTTTACAGAAAATAACGAATCAAATCAAAGCACACAATGTATTTTTTTACTTTGTAATTCTGCGTTTCATTGTCATTTGGTTCCATGGTAACTGGGCCTATCTCAAAGTAGTTGAACATGTAGTAAATGACCTTATGTTTGTTCACAGGCTTCTTCGGGATCATGTTTTTTATCTATGTGCAGCATTTGTTTGCCCACGAGTTAGATGCAGCCTCAATGTGGGAATTGGTAAGTTCTTTTAATCTGAAAATTTCCACAATGTGTCTACTGCACCCATATTTATGAAAATGAAGTTAATACTAACAATGCAGTGGAATACTATCAGCCAGTTTTTGAAGTCTGTATTGAATACCGAGTTACGTGAATGCAACTCGGTCCAAAACGGTCATGGCTCAATAGGAAAATCTGAGCAGCATACATCTGATGTAAAATGATTCCACTCAATTTTATATTATAAAATCGTATAGTAATGTGTTCATATAGGCACAAAATGAGCGACCTTGCTCCCTTGATTGAATGCAACTTTGACATATTTCGCATCAGTTATGTGATTAAACTACTATATATTTGAACAGTAGATTATTATAAGTATAATTGTCATCGCAATGAGAACTTAAACTGTTACAAGTGTATATATGTTTAATCTATTCATCACCACTCCTAGGTGCTATTACACTAATTTTTCATCAGATCTCCCTACTCAGTAATAATCTTCTTTCCATTCCATTAGATCATCTTGCTAACCTTCAGCCTTCACTCTGTTAGGACACAAAAGATAGCAAAACAATCACGCGTATTTTAATTTGCGTCTTTTGCATACCTTTTCTCTGCCATGAAGATCGTGTGAGACTTCAAGTTCAAATTGAGATTTGATACACTCCATGTGTAATTCCATCGTATCCCTCTCTCTATTTCATACTCTTCCCATTATGAATTATAAAAAAAATACCGGCGTTAAGGGGCCAATAAATTATTTACATTTAAAATAACCTACGAATACATCTTGCATGTATCAGGATTCCTGTGTTAATCTCATATACCATGTAAGTAAAATAACAATATTTGCTACGTTGCAAAGCGTTTCCATACTGTTGTTTCAATTTTGCGATGATGTCTTTGTTTTGTTCTTCATATCTTTGCATGTAGCACGCTTATTCCTATACAGCATTTTAAAGCGTAAGTCTCAACAACTTTGCCAAAACAAATATGGCTAATGTATACACATTCTCATTCAACAGATTATGATATTTTCTGTATTTCAGGAGGAACAATTCTCTGTTCTTCATAATTACAGCGTGCGAAGCTACAGTACTCTCACAAAGGAGTTCTACTTCTTTCCTGGACTTACTACGTCTGGTTAGTAAAGCCGGCAAACTCTCAACGCGTTCGTAGCATGGTTTAGTACCCAATTTTATATATATATATATATATATATATATATATATATATATATATATATATATATATATATATATTATATGACCTTTATCCATTTTCAATCAGCCATAATATCCAGTCTTGTTCATTTATTCGTGACCGTGAATCCCGTGTATTTTCTAAAGACACCATTAATATAGCAACAGGAATCCTGTGGTGGTTCCAAGAATTCGACATAATTCTTTAGATGCATTATATATGGGACTTCTGCAGAAAACACCAAAATAATGTCCAGCAGAAAAAAAACTGCATGGAAAGAGTAGATCTGGAATACTAATGACTAATGTAGACTAACACCAGACTTAATTTGCACTGCACTTTTCGTTTGATTATCCTTGCACTCGTTTTACCTTTTGAATTTGTACCGCCTAATACGGTTATATTCAAAACAAGCTTATCATTTCAAAAGGAAGTATTCCAATTTGATTGTGCCTTTAATATCATTGTTTTTACTTTATTTTAAACAAAAAACACAAAAAACAAAAAACAAAAAAAAAACCCTAACTAATTTTCAAATAAAGATAGCTTCAATATATCATACAATTGATATTAAAATTTCACCCTTTAGATTCGTTCAATACATTTAAGTAAATTATGAAGTTAAACCTTTACAATCATTCCACTTGACGTATGAAATTATGATAGGGTATAGAGTTCACAATACTAATTTTCCAAAGGTGAAAAAAATTACTAAAAACGTGAATCTTAGCTTTCTCTTTCATCAGGTATCTTGTGATAGATGTCACTGTGAATTACCAAAGATTGGCTCAAATATATGCGTGTGCGAGAGCTCCATAATCTCCTTGAAGTGTTGTTCTGCCCCTCGCTAATAATATGAATTTTTTGTTTTTATAATAAGGGCTCTATGACATATCAGGGAAGACTAAACTGTCTTTCAGTGAATGTACCGTGATATTTGTTTTGGAAATATGCTTATAATATCAGTCCAATTCAACATTTGTTTGTTTGTTTGTTGATTTTTTTTTTTTTTTTTTTGGTTTAATGGAGAGGATAACCACTAAATCTCAGTTTGTATTGACATGGATGACTGACATGAGTATTTATTTAAAGAAAGAATGAAATGCATTCGTTGTGTATATTTACGTGCTGCGATATCTCAGTGGTGAGCGTGCCGGTCTAGTGACAGAAAATGTGCGAATTTAAAAACCTATCATTGGATCAGCTCGGGTCAACTACCATAGTACGTCCCTGGGCAAGGTACTTTACCGCAATTGCATTGGCAGAAATAACATTCATTTGTTGCTGTGCCGTTACACACCAAACCATACCAAACCATCCTTATGTCTATTCACCCACCTTCAGAGCGGAGTATATACTCAAAATATTATGAAAATTGTGCTTATTGATAGCATAATAACCAGAACAGTGCCGTTAATATATATATATATATATATATATATATATATATATATATATATATATATATATATATATATATATATATATATATATATATATATAATCGAATAATCAGTTAATCGATCGAAATATGTTTTAGGAAGAGATTTTACAGCCGTTAAAATGACTCTTCACCTTGAGTCTACTACAGTTTAATAATCTCGGCCATAGGAACTTGATGTAAGATAGTCATAGCAAAATAGTAGAGGTACTTTGTGCGTTTTGGATTTTTCTTACTGGAATAAGCCAGCCCTTCTATACCCCATGACTTTAGTATTTTTAGCTTGATTGTTATACGCGAGTGCATGCGCGGTTGAGTTACAAAAATACAACTGTAGCGGGTTAATCGCTATGAACAATATAGGAAAGTCGCGACGGGAATTTCCCCCAGCGTGCGCGGTGATATGTATTGAGGGTTACTATACTAACACAGCTGCACCGATTTCAGGCCTCGATTGTTGTTTACAACTATACTACTGTGAAAACACAATTATTGCAGGATTATTTATCGCGGTATATTGCATAAGCGGATTTTGTCACATCTATATTTTACACTGACTGTGGCTGAGTTTATGCGAATATTTTTATATTAGACATTTACCCTGGTATATATCAATGGCGCAAAATCTATATATCGATGCATACAGTATTCTAAAAGAATGTATCAAAATATCCGAGTCTGGAATGAATCTACCAAACCAGCTGAGTGTGCAAAGCATTGCAGAAAAGGTTAAGTAGTTGCTTCGCTTAAATGCATCATACAGATTTATCGAAGAGGCTCAAAAGATGTTGTATGATTTTTCAAACACTTATCCGGAGCATCTTGATAAATTAGTTAACTTACGAGTTATCTTGGAACAACAACTATGTTTACTTGGTCAAGCTTATGAGAAAAAGCCTGGAGAAACATTATTTGATATCGTACAAGAAAAAATAAAGTCGCTAACGTTGGCTGCACCGCCCAATACAGATAACAAAACGAGCGAATACTATAATGATGATAATGACAATGATGACGACGACGACGATGACAACGAAACATCGAGCAATTATTGTAGTAGTCTTGAAGATCACCAAGAAGAAAGTAATTAGATAAATGCTTTTGGTATTATAATATAGGAAAATGTCCACAAAAATAATGAGTTATGACGAGTTTTTAGATACACTTGATGATGATGAGTTGCAAGAAATTATAAACCACAATATATTTATCAAAAATATAAAATGGACGGAAGCATGTTTAAAAAAAGGAAATGGTGGGCGCAAATGCTTGAAGAGGCTGGTGACAGAAGAATTGCTAGAGAGATGCAGAAAACTCAAGAAAGCAGAAGAGGAAGATTCTAAGCGACGGTTACGATGCCGTAATTCTAAGCGAATGTCGCATTTCAATGAGTTTGTTCACACCAGATTTACGTGAAAAGACACAGCGGCTATGGGGTCAATATACGAAAAGTGCAAGACATTTTATGTCAAGGGATGTCATTGTATACGCGGTGGTCATTTGCGAGTTGGTATAGTATTTAAGGGTACTGATGAGTATAAAGTGATTTTGTCAAATACCGAATTGAAGAAAATTATATTCAAACACAAAAATGTATTTTCCTGTGAGCCCCAGTCGATGTCGCTTGATGCACGAGTGTGTTTACACATTGAGGCCGATAATTTGGAAATTACAATGACTGATGAAAAGTCTTTTACAGCGAATGGTCGTATAATCAAATACTATCCATTGCGAGCATCTTTGTAACCATATACTGGCGATTATAAGGACGAGGAGCACACACACACACACCAGAATATATGGATACCATCAATGGAAAACACTGATGATTATCTCTATTAGAGAATACAATTTGTAAATATATAAGAAGTTCAATGACATTAGGACGCAATCTATGCAAAGGTGTATGCCTTGGAAAATATTAACGCTGCGGCAGAACATGCCATTACGAATACTGTAAATCATATTTGTTCGCGTTTCGTAAAGGTTCGGGTGCTCGACCATGTATCAAATGTGGTCTCGGAGTAAAGTCTCATAATCAGCTTTGCCGACAATGCGGAAATGCTCGCGAGTAAAAATATTTTAAAAATGTATTGACGGAATTCACAATTAAACAAAAACTTTCCCTTATATAACAGTATACCAACTGTGATTCAACTAAAAAAAAAAAACTCGCGCATCAGCGGAGGTGCCAAAAAAGCTAACATAGTTGTGTTATTAGGTGTTGTAGTTGAACCGCGCCAGACCGCGAGACAGCTTCGTGAAACAGCATCACGATTTCAATATTGAAATTCCTCCGTGAGTCAAGCGTGCGGAAATTCCGAATATAGTTACGGATAAACACACTCGTCGACGCGACGCAGTCGCTATTCGTGAAAAAGACCGCCGTCGTACCGGCTGCGACGTATGTTCGCGAACATGAAGTCTTACACAAAGGTAAGAACGATCATATGGCAAAGACATTATAAAACTTTTATTGAATATGCGCTCGGAAATCGTATCGATGTTAAAACGCTCCAGCACCATCGGAGTTAAAGCGGATATTGTTGTCCATGCACATTTGACTATGCCGCTTAATCACAAGTCATCAGACAAGGATGGATTTAAAACCACAACCATGTGACTTCTTGGTGGTCCACTTATAATCGCGAACTGCAAAGACACCGAGGATATCAATAAAGCAATCGATAAAGGTACTGAAAAGATTCTCCACACGTTGGAAAAATTCATCACCACCGGTTCGGGATGCACTCTTGACAGATGTACGGAAGTTCAACTGAATACTTCCTCGCACGAACCATTCCGCGGATCCAGTTATATACCAACGCCAGAGTCTGTTCCACCGCGGTTGGTGATAAATGTCAAAGACGACGACAGTCAATGTTTTGAATGGGCGATCACGTCAGCGTTACATCCCGCGCGTGACAATACAGATCAGCCGCGGAAATACCAGCAATACTTGGGTGAACTTGATTTCTGTCACATTGATTTTCCAGTGCAGATTACCAAGGTGATACTCAAAAAGTTTGAAGAACTTAATCCCATTATCGACGTTAAGGTGTTTGCTTGGGATAAAAGATTTGATCCGCTTGCGCTATCCCCACATGTGCAAAACAAAACTTCGCATGGGTGGACCGAGATTGATCTGCTGCTGATAGAAGGTATGAAAGGTTCAGAGTCGGTATCTCATTACGTATGGATAAAGAATCTTTCCCGATTGCCTAACCGACATAGTATGCACCACGGTAAAACGTTTCCATGCAGAAGTTGCCTGCATTTATTTAGCAGCCAACTGCTGCTCACGGACCATGATTTTTACTGCGGTGGAATCAGTAACAAACAAAACTCAGCGTACGATTATGCCAGAACCCGGCAAAAACATTTTAACATTTACCGAGGTGCAACGAAAGATGAAAGTTCCGTATATCATTTACGCGGACTTTGAATGTTTGAATATTCCAGTGAACGATCCTCGTGTTAACACAATTACAACACAAGTTGCGGAACAAATCCCATACGGGTTTGGTTATATTGTCGTCAGATGTGATGAAGAAACGGATCCACCAATATTGTATCGTGGCCAGAACTCAGTTGAGGTGTTTATTAAATCGCTCGAGGTTACCAGGAAATGGATCCGCGAACAGCTCTACTCGCCCGCTGACAGGATTATGACCCACGATGATATTGATAAGTTTATCGCGGCCAACGATTGCTGGATCTGCGGTGGTTCTTTCAGTTCCACGGATGTGAAAGTTCACGATCACTGTCATATCACTGGCGCGTACAGAGAAGCCGCACACAACGCATGCTTCATTGTATCTACTAGCGATATCTACGACGGTTAACACGTATTTATATACGCGTCCATGTACCCAAACATGTGGAAGAAATAGCAGATCAGCCTGGTGAACTTCGTTAGGTGTTTGGACATCAAAGCAACCACGGAAAACTTCCTTGGCGCGGATATCTAAATTTGCCACAGCGCTTGTTTAGCTAACTATTTTCGAACAATCCCATGAGTGACCGTTGCTGCACTCGCTAATTTTCGACAGTAGCTTTACCGCGCCAGTACTCGCCAGGGCTGTGGTATATTTAAGCTAAAGTTTGCTCGGAAACCATGTTTGTTTGTTTATTATATCAATGTAATTTACCTCCAAGGCGTGTACTTTGCCCACGGGAGGTAGAGCCGAGTGGACTTCGTCCACCCAAAACAATCTTAGCCTTCATACCCCCTTTGATGATCCATCTAGCGATTCTTTCTCCGAGTGTAGAATTTATCGCGTTTAAGTCATGGATGAGATACATCGGCATGTTGACGTGCACGGATATCGTTTGATGCTTTGTAAGCAAGATCGTGTCGGTAACATGCAGCATCGACGCGGTTTAAGGGTGCTTCCCCGGGCGCTGGTGTGTTGTCGGAATCAAGTCGTATATCCAATCATGTTCCAGGCCCTCAGTAATTGTATCCGGGAATATGCTTTTCACCAGGATATTTACTCTATGGTGTCCCGTGTAGTTTCACAAACGCGGCAGCGACATCACCGCCGACGATTTTTTAAAAAAAATCCCTGTGCGTATACGGCTTTGCCGTCCACTGACCAATGTTAACTTGTTTGCGTTACATCGAACAAAAGTTCCCGTGATCGCGGCTCGACTATTACGTCTTTGAACTCGAATTGGATTCGCAGGACGAGTTTTCATGCGGCATCGGACACAATATGAAGACATGATTTTATTATACAATATCTCTGTTGACATTTAACATGACATCACGAAAAAGAAAAATCGAAGATTTTTCTGTCGTTGATTTTTCCGCGCAGGCAACACCAAAACCGTCCAAACATGGCGATATGTTTCCAAATTCGGTTTGCGCGCTGTTCATTGGTTCGGCCGGGTCAGGGAAAACCCAACTGTTGTTGAATATGATTTTACGATGGCTGACGTGGGATTGGTTGTACGTGATTGCACCGTAGGCGGATGATAAACCGTGTTACAACGTACTCAGGGATTTTGCGAGCGCGCTTGCGTCGTCGTTGGGTGATTCCACGGTTGATTTCTTTTCCACAATCGATGAAGCTCCTACGATTGATGATCTTGATTCAAGCGCGAATAATCCTGTTGTGTACGACGATGTAATGCTTGAACACCAAATAAATCCGTGCAAATATTTTCCCGAGGCCGACATAAAAACACAGACGTGATCTATTTGAAACAACGATACGCACACGTGCCTAAAGTAATCCGAGACAACTGTAACATGTTAATGATATTTCGTGGTATTGACGAACATGGTCTCGCAAACATTTATTGGACCTGGTGAGCCGGCGACCACACGTGGGTGGAGTTTTGAAAAATATTTGTGAATGTCACCTAGGACTCGTATAGTTTCCTCACTATTGACTTGACCGGAACTTCCAGTTCCATCGGGGGAAAATATCGAGCTGGTTTGGATAAACCAATTTAACAACTATACCGAATATTTAAAATGACAAAATCCGCCAGCGATGCCATAGCGGAAGCTGCAGACCGACGTCGTAAAGCCGTGCGTGATCAACAGGAATTGCTACGAGAGCACATGGATGCACGCAAACGTATCAAAGATATGTTACAGTCGAGATGAACTCCACGTAAAGATCTCACAGCGGGCTTCTAGCAGACATCTGCACCGTTGATTAAACCAACAAAAGCGATTGTGACGAAGGCTGCGGAACAAACAAAAAAAGTCGCGGAAACAACTGATGGGAACACAACAACGACCTGGTCCAATCAAGCGTGCGCACGCACAATTGGCAGAAATTCAACAAAGGTTAGAGGACATGCAAGAGGATATCGTGGAGGCACTTGTGAATCGTCCAGAATAACAACCACCCGGGTACAAATCAAAGTTGGAAACACCAGTTCAAAGATTTAATGAAACAGCACGGCAGGCAATTTTTTAACATTCCCTAGAGTTTGCCGCTACGGTTCCTGATCCAAAATAATTTAAAGATTACATGTTGGAGTCTGAACTACCCGAGGATACGCGCCCGAGTTACATCAACAAGGAATGTAACGGATGGGTATTCAAATAGTGGACTGAATCTGAAAGGCTATATGGTAATAATCTTATGTGGAACGATTTTCATAAGATTGTTGAACTTTATAAAAACATAAGTCCAGAAAAATTTCAAAAAATCTATGGGATTGAGCCTCAAAAAGAATATTTGCCTACCTAGGAAAATATCTCTCGGCATCGGAGGATCTACCGGAACCACCCAAACATGGAAAAGGTCTTCGTGGTCATGCACGCAAACATGGGTGCAAATGTTCCATGGCAACTAAAGGATTTAAACTCGCAGGCGAATGCATGTCTGTGGACCAACCGGTAAATGAACTCATAGATCGGTTGGAAATATTAGTGGGGTGAGTTCGCGCAGGCAACAACGCACCCGAAGTCATTAATGAGGCCGCATCGATTTGTCAGCGGTTGCTTACCAGTGATATCATGGACCCGAGGACATTTCGCGCGTTGATGCATGAACTTGTTGAAGACATTGATGATTTATACGACAAACACCCAGATGATGAGTTCTGAACACTTTCCGTTGAAACACTTTGCGTTTTATATGAAATCGAGCGTTACCTCGATGATCACGATCTCGTCAACGAAACCAGAATTCGATGTGACTTTCTCTACACCAATCACAGCAGGGGAATCCCGCATACGCGAGCTCGCATTGGCGTCGTTGCGAGTTTATTACAGTTGGTCTAATATCCGATCACGTCCGTTTGGTGGTCTTGACGCGAATAACTCATTTCTGTTTACCGCAGACAGTGGCGCCACCTGGAATAATATTAAACTTTCCGCGGGCGCGTACAAATGGAATCGATCAATGAAGAGATTTGACGGAAAATCACATTGGTGACCAACAAAGGCTCTAAAATTTCCATATGTGAACACGAGTCAACACTCAGTTCTGTCATCGCGATTGAATCTGCACCGTACGCGGTTGATATCGCATGCTCGTCAATAAGATCAAGTTTAGGTTCACCCGAAGACATTCCCGCGGACAAACAACTTTTACGCATGGGATGATACCATATCGCGCCTGACATTGTCAATATTACCTTAACGATTCAAATTAATTTAACCTGTGACTTCATCAGTGGCAGTTACGAAAGCAGAGTTCGCTCAAGCATGGCTTCCCAAGGTTATATACTGTTATTTATATTGAATTTATAATATATGTCCATGAGGTAAGTTGTACTTTAGTGGTCATTTGTAAATAACATATTTACTGAATTTGAGTTCAAGGTTAGTCGTGTTTACATAGCATTTAGTACTTAGACTGGAAGCTCAGCAGCGTATCGCTGAATCAGCGATTGCAAATTTTGCAGTGGTGAGCTTATTACGGTTGTGGACTGGACCTGGATGCAGATATAAGTGGTGAAGCCATCAAAGCTGTCTCACAAAAAGGTCTTAGACGACCCAATTAATTTATAAGTGTAAACAATGGAAAAAGTTTAAGAAGTATGCGATCCCGCGTTCGACATGGATGTGCCTTTGACGATAGATCGAAACGTTCGGAATTATCAGTATTATTCATACCCGGCAAATACCCTGATCAAAAAGGTCAAATGGAGTTACAAGTACATGGTACGTCTCGGTATTTTCTCCTGTGTGTAGCCTTCTTGGAAATCGAGGGACAACCTTTACAGCACGACGGTACTAATTACGTCGCTGATGCCCAGGTTCGATTTGTTAACAACAGTATTATGGCGTTGATCAGCAGCGCAAGTTATTCCACCGATGGGAAGGAAATCGAAGGATGTTTGAGCAACATCAACGATGCCACGACGATTCTCGGACTCGCCAGATACAGCGATGATTATGCGAAGTCTGCTGGACCGTCTATGATGTGTTACAAGAACTAATCCAATCATGCAGATCACAATCTGTATACAACAGCTGGTGTCTGAAGTTCTTTACAATTAAACAGTCATCAAGAGCCTTCCGAAGAAATTATTCTTGACTTCACAAATAATTATGTCACACGTGCATCTCACAATATGTGGTCGTTCATGGGCCGAGACCAAAACATTGACACTGGTCTGCAGACTTCCCAGCACGACTTTCGTGAGTTGTACCAGATTTATTACTTTTCGTTGAAACACTTGGACCTATACAGGCAGTCTGTGGTCGACATACACTTTCATGCACGTATAAATGGTTCCCTTGAAGCCGCTCCCAACGATAGATATAGATGCATTGCTGTGATTCTCTCTGATAAGATGATCTTGTTGGAGGGCGCAGATGATCGAATGATGGTTATTGATGCACCTGTGGAAAACCTGTAATTGTAGTTGCTGTAATTGAACAGCATAATATAAAATAATGTCCTACCACGAAGCTACGGTTGACCTTAGTGAAAACCAACTTGCAAAAAGCAAAAGCGCAATACGAAGCGATTGCGGGTTCACATTGAAACTTTCGCCTGCAAAGTTAACTGGAATTGTCTCTGTGTGGTTGACTCAAACACAATTCGATCAGCTTATTCCGGCCAAATAAAAGAACACATCGGTGACATTAACGTTATCAAAGTCGGAGGTGGCACAAATCCGGTGGAATATTTCCATTCCTTGCGGTGATTCCAGCGTTGTTAGCGGCTGAGGTTCCTGCGGTTGCAAAATCAGCTGCGCTAGCGGCTGTCGGAACTACATCTGAAATGGCGCTTAAACAGGCAGTTGGTGGCGGACCTGTCAGGACCATCGGCCGTAGACGCGCAGGGTCTATAAAAAAAGGAAAAGGTCTTCGATTACCCGGAACAACTCGTAGAATACCCTCAGCCAGAGGTCTTCGATTACCCTGTACAACTTGCAGAAGGTCTCGCCGGTGACCAATCTTGATTTACTTGCAATGATAAAGTCAGTCAAACATTTCCGAGGTGTCTTTATGCGAGATGAACTTGCATCGCTGATTCCCCGCACAAGGGAAACATGCATTGTTAACCTGTATTTGACAACAGGATCTGGTTCTCATTGGGTTGCATACGCAATAACACCTCGACATCTTTTGTATTTTGACTCGTACGGGCTTGCACCATCGATTGCAGTTGCTGATTATTTAACCCGAGGCGGACAAAGTCGTCTACCACTGTTTTATTAAACGCTGCCGTTGCAAACTCGACTGGACGGGCCAGAATGCAGTCATCTTGTTGTTGAAGCGTTGCATGCACTTATCTGAAGCAAAGCTACCGCAACACCGACCCCGCAAGCGCTTGCTGATTTTACATTAAAGTACACTTAACAGTATACAAGATGCCTATTAACATTTACGAACACTCAACCGCCCGACGACGCAGCAACGATGTGGATTTGACCAGGTTTGCCACCAAAGCGGACTTGACTGAATTTACCAGCCGGGTTGTTGTTGACGTCGACCCGAGTGAACTTGTGATTTTCCAAGACCAAACTGGAAAACTTAAAACGTCCAACGTGGACATCAACGATGTTATTGTAAGGCTGCGAGGCGCTGTCGCGAAAAACCGGACCACGATCACTGACAATGGGTAAATCAGAGACACTGGTACGTCGATTGCGTTTATCAAAAACTATGTTAATGATTCTGCTGCTACAACAAAACAATAGGTGGATGAACAGATCGCAGACGTGCCCCCGCTACGACGCATAGTAACTTCATGGAAAGGATACACAGGAATCCTTACCAAAAGAGGTATTAAATTGGATGGCCTAGCAAGTGGTCGACTTATTTTCATTACTAGCGTGGATGGCTTTGTTAAACCTCAAGGTACGATCTTAAAGGTGCGCGAGTCTGGATCGTATTTATTGATCTTATCCGGTTTTTCTGGTGGGTGGGGTTCAATAGCAATATTAAAAACATTGTCCAGTCTGGTGAATAGATAATACGTGAACTCCCACACAGCAAGGTTCTAAAAAATTTCACATATACGATGTCGATATCGCTAGTTGTCGGAGATGACATTCAGTTCAAAGGACTCAACATCTTTCCACACGGGTACTTGAATCTCTTTGGCGTTTGTGTTTAAGATTTGTTATTACATAGAAGTAACGGATTCTGACCGTGGTGATGAGGTTGCGGAATTTACCGACAAAGTATTGGATCAGCTGACCAGTGATGCTAACATTGATTGCAATTTCATTCCACTTGTCGACGAATATTTGCTTCAAAGTGGTGTTACCAGACCCTCGTATACGCTTGAATTTACGCGAGGGTAAGACATAAATCAACCGTTGGGACCACCTGCCTGATGTTCCAATACCAACTCGAAGCCAACTTAGAATCATTGCATTAGCACGCAAAAATGATCAGTTGTTGATTACAATACCAGGTGTGAAAACATTCAGGGATTGTTTCTATAACGATGAAGTAATATTCACCGCTGAATCCACCCTGATTAAATTCCCCTTTGAGTATCCTAACCAACGTTGACTCAACTGAGTAGAGAAATATCTCGACTGTTATTTAACAAAGACGCACTTGTCAGTATAACAGTTCTCGGGCGAAAATGAAAACCATTGCAAGCACAAAGCACACGTGTAATCGGTGTATTTCTGTCTGAACGTGTTATCCAACCTCAGGGTGGTACCAAACAACAGGAACGCACAATCGTTGGAGACTTAAATATTAATCCGGAAGATATTTTCTATGATTGCATGACGGTTGTACCAGTGAAGGAAAACAATTGGTTGGAAGTGCGTGTGCGTCTTGCATATGAACAAGGTCAGCCTGTCGAGCAATTAGTCTCCACTGAGACAATATTGATAGAAGAATTATGGACCCTCAATGTTACCGATGTGAAAAATAATCGAAGCGAAACTGCAACTGTGATATAAAGTTGTTAAGAGAACCACGTTGCTCATGAAATATAATCGTATATGTAACATTGTAGATGCTATTTGTGGAATCGCCGCCGCGACCACTGTAGGCCTTTGTGATGCTGGAATTACAAGAACAGCAACTGTTGTAGCCATACCAAATTAAAGTTTCTGTCGGAGCTATATTGATAGCAACCGGTGTCACAGGCGGTGCTGGTAAACTAATGTAGTTACGATTACATCAACGAATACGTGTTTATTCGGAACTTCTCGCTGCAGCACAAAGTAGTCTTAATACAATTATGTTACGACTCCAGGTCTTAAAAATAAGCAACAGAAAGAATGGGAAACCAACATTGTAAGTAATATAAACAAGCAATTTAGTTCCCTATAATACAAAGTGAAAATTCAAAAGATATTTACAATATTATGAATCAAAGTCCAAATAATTCTAAATGTCATAATCACAAGTCAAAACATATAGAATGTTTCGAATGAATTCCAATAGTCTTGAATGTCCTGATATACCACGATGATACAATCCAGAACGTCTTTGAATGAGTTCACAAAAGTCCAAAGTAATATAGTAATCCACAAGTCAATGAGTACTTAGTAATTCCAATGAATGTTTAAATACATAATTCCTCTCGAATGGTATCTGAGTTCAATAGTGGCACAATGTAAAATCTGATCACATAATGATTACAAGACTGATCCTAAAACCGGAATGAAGTCGATGCGTATCACGTCTCTGTCATATATCTATTTTCTAATGACCCACATCATAACAGGACGTGAGTCATTTTATGGAGACTCCCCCCCCCCAGCCTAATAGCAAATAAGACCACCCTTGAACTCAGATTCTAGTCAACATTCTGTTGCCAAGTGACCAGAACTTAAGGTGCAACTCACCTTCATGGAATAGGTTCCAACACACATTATAGATTCAATATGCATAACAATTAGTAAACTATACACGGTTGCTATCGAAGACAAAATCATTAGCGCGACAAAGTTCGAGACCGTGTTGGCGGAAATGGAAAACTTCCGACAGCTCTGCGCACAGATATAAAACCGGGGCGCTAGCGACCAAACAAGTATTGGTAAGTAAACTACTATATTGTTCGTAGCGATTTACCCGCTGCGATTATATTTTTGTAACCCAACCGCGCATGCACTCGCGTGTAACAATCAATCTAAAATTATTAAAGTCACGGGGTATACAAGGGCTGACTTATTCCAGTAACAAAAATCTAAAACGTACAAAGTATCTCTACTAAAATAGTTACCGATACCGATAATTGTGTATGTTCTTGACCGATGGCAGCAGGGGATTCCATTCCGTACAGACCTTGCGCTTACCTACTTTAAACTTACGTTCCACTTTCTCTTTCATAGAAGACTTGTAATACTTTCGGTAGCATCTTACACTAAAATAAGACATAAAGTTCACTAGTTGAATCCATTTCAAGAAAATGCGACTGAAACTTTAAGGTAGTTGGATTCTACCGCAGAGAAAAGAGAGATGGCGATAATCCATCGTTGTCTTTCTTATACCATTTGTCCGTCCTTGTCTTCCTTTGACCATCTGATAATACAACGTCAGAAAAATAAATCATCTAAAAAACGTTTAATAAATAAATAACGTTAGGACTATCTGAAGCCAAGCTCATATTATGTCATTTACAAAGACCGTGGTGAACAACGGTTATACACGGTTATACAAAGTTATGTCCTTGTAGGCCTACCTTAATTTGATCCATATATTCCATTGAAAACTCTCATTACTACCTGCCGTAAAAAGTATATATATATATATATATATATATATATATATATATATATATATATATATATATATATATATATATATATATATGGATCCGGTGTAGCTGTCATGTTTTAGCTGAAAGGTAGGTGGAGTTGGTGAGTCATCAGTTGCAAAAGTATGAAGCTTGTTTGTTTGTTTGTTTGTTTGCTTGTTTGTTTGGGGGTTTTTTAAAATGGAAACCATGAACTTGTTTTTTAGATTTTGGTATGAAGCCGTTTGTAAGGTCTGAAATTATTATATCTCTAAAGCGTCAAATACAATGTTGTACCTTTAAATAAAATGCTATCTGTTTTAATGGTGAACGAGGAAACTCTTTCTGTTGGCTAGACATGCCACACGAGATCGAACAAATGGATCCATACGAGATGGAGTTATATCTGAAAATGGTGGAGAAGAGTAAGATGAAAACGTACAACATTCGCCTGATGTTTGTTGGGCTCTTTGGTGCCGGCAAGACGAGTCTGGCCAGAAGAATAATGAATCGTGATATAGAAGGTGTGACAAGCACAGATGGTATCGATGTTCACATCGGACGATGTCGAGTTAATCTCAGGGACGGAACATGGACTTCAACGGGAGGTATAGTATGACATTTGTTTTCAGAATTAAAGTTATCGAAGGGTAAAATATTTAAAATAATGCCTTTGTTTGCACAGCATGTGACCAATAACAATATTTCACAGCAAAATTAAAGTGGTAGAAAGGCAAGCATACTTTTCTTCTGCCATCCAGTTTTGACAACATCATTAAGGTTTTTACTTCTCGTAATAATTGTTCGTGACATAAAAGTTGTATCTTTTGCCTTTAATTATTTTAGATGTGTCTCACAAACCGTATGCCAAACTCTCTCGGCTGTTGAATGAGAACCCGGAGGAAGAAGCCAAATTACCAAATCTTCAGGATCTTGCATCAGACCATACTTCTAAAAAAAGAAAGTTCATGGAAGACATTATTCCCTTGACTGAGACCTTTCCAGATATAGAACAACAAAGGACAGTGACAGTGAACAGGGCACATGAAAGTGAGGAAAATGTTTCTGATAAGAAACAAAAGAACGAAGAACGTGAGGGAGAACTGCGGTTATCAAGACAAGACATTAGCAGCCACACTAATCGCAATTCTTCAGATGAAGTAATGTGATTTTATAACGATATAAGCTCGTATAAATAGTTGTATTGGTCTTTATTTATAGCACGGATATCGACTGTCTCTTTCTTCAATGATCTTGTGAACCTAAATTTTATAGAGCTACTTTGTGCATTCTTTTGATCGTTACTGATTTTGTTTGTCTATCTAATGACAAAGACTTCTTTTAACTACTTTAAAAAAAACGCCAGGGAAGTATGGATATCTCCACAATGTGTAGATATCTGCGACAATATTGTGCGATCACGATTTAAAGGCATCTAATCGAAAAAACAAAACAACAACAGAAACAATGTTAATTGATATCGCGAACGCATTATACATACCATCAGTATCGAGAGCAAATAATTTATTAAGGTTTGAAATTGACCAAAAATCAGATATACAAACACGCAAAGCTTGATTTGTTGCAGGTCTTTTGATTGCTGCTAACACTGCTACTGCTATTATTAATACTACCTGATTTGAATCGTTTTCAAAACAACTGGTATTACTTTTCAACTTAATCAGGGCTCTGCGTGTTGATGAGGAAGCACGATACTAATCATCTTTCCATCCATCCGTTGTTGTCCATCTGACCGGAGTTATTGCCACTTTTCTATAAACTGTATTTTAAATATCCACTACATAAGATCTTTGTAACAAGCATAGCTCATGAACATTTGACATATTCTGCGTTTTGTCTCATAAACTACATTTGGACTAGAGTTGTGATCTATACCAGTCAACTTCATATCTTCACACAGAATGTTTCTTGTAACCGGATAGCTCAAAAACCATTCAACATATTCTGATGCAAATTGCCAACATTGTCTCATAGTCCTAAGTTTTGTCCCCTCAACACCATTTTGGATAAAGTTTTGACCATTGACAATACAGGTCATATATTCACACGAGATGCTGCTTGCAACCGGCATAGCTTAAGAATCATTGAACATATTCTGAAGCAGTTTGGTATGAACATTGTCTCATAAACCTAAATGTACCTTGATGGGTTTTGTCTCAACTCCATTTTGGTAGAGTTATAGCCCTTGACAAATGACTTCATATCTCAACATGATACGTTACTTTGTAACTGGCATATCTAAAGAATCATTCAACATGTTTTGATGAAATTTTGTAAAGATATCGTCTCTTAGACCTAGATGTACCTTTAATGGGTTTTGTGTCGTCTACACCATTTTGACAGAGTTATGGCCTTTGTCAATCAACTTCGTATCTTTACATCAGAAGTTCCTTGTAATCAGAAGAACCATTCAACGATGTTCTGATACAATTTCATGCGAACATTGCTTTATTAACCTAGATGTGTCTCTCATAGGTTTTGTTTCGTTGACTCCATTTTGGATGCAGTTATGACATTTGTCAATAATCTTCATATATTTACATGAGATGTTGCTTGTATTTCTAAGTCCTTGAAGGTGTTCGATTTCAAGCTTCCTACGTCATCATTTCCACACACTAGTTCCTCTGTTAAACGCCATACGGAGCAAATTGTCGTGAACGGGGCCCTGATTGATACAACCATCGCTAATAGCTCTAGTTCTCTCTTATTCAAGGAGTTTGCATAAAGTAATACTCACAATTTGTTTGGACACTGACAAATGAAAGTTTAGTAAGAACAATACTAGATATCAGCTTATATCAAGGACAAAAAAATCTGCATTATCGAAGTGAATTATTTTGAAATGATTTTAAGTATTTATTTAGAAACTGATTTAAAGATAATTTTAAGACTGGAAATCTTTGGGAGGATCGAAAAAATAGTCGTGTTTTGCGATCATAAACAAACTGCTCCTTGACAAACTGAATTTCAAATAATATTATAATCTGCAAAATTTTCTCATGATAGGGACCTATGGAAACAGAAAGCGCTCCAAGCAACACTACAGATTTGTACCAGTGGACGTACATGGCATCCAAGAGTACCGCAGTTAAGGTTCTAAAAGAGTCTAAAACTTCCAAGGGGAAAACTGACCCTGAAGCTCTAGTATCTCTGTGGGACTTTGCAGGACAGTTTATCTACTATGCGACTCATCAGCTCTTCTTCAGTCCGAGAGCCATTTATCTTCTCGTCCTCAACATGACCCAAGACATGAGCAAAAACATTGATGAAAAGTGGTTTCTGGACCTTGATGGCATAAAAGACATGGAGTTTCAAGGTAATTATTTAAACAGAATGAGACAGAAATGTAGTAGTAGAATTAGAGGTTGAAGTCGTAGTAGTTTTTGTTGCTGCTTTTGTTGTTTTTGCAGTTGCAACTACTCTTAACACAACTCGTAGTGATTTGTTTTCGTTGTAGGAGCAGAATCAGTGGTGGGGATTATGACAGTATTATTAGTAGTAATAGTGAAAGTGGTTGTTCTACTACTTTTCTAGCAACGTGAAAGTATTTAATATTTGGAACTTCAGTATATGAATCGATTGTTCATTGTTGTTGGGTTTTTTTCAGGAGCTGTTCAATTCTGGTTGAAGTCTATTTACATTTACTCGAAAGGTGCCATACCCGGCGTGCCCCCAATCATTCTGGTTGGAACTCACAAGGATATGATGAAGGGGGTATTATCATATTTCGTATTTTTTAAAACATTTACACGCACTCGACGTGCCCGATGTCATTCTGGTTGGAATACACAAGAATAGGATGGAGAGATTGCGTATCATGTTTCGTTATTTTTCTAACATTTATAAGTGATCTAGAATTTTAATTTTATGTCTAGTAGATCATGATTGGAATGTCAATTACTTCTTTCCTTTGCTTTTTAAAGGATTCGAAGGCAGATAGTAGTTCAGGGGGTACAGTATATATTTGGCCGGCTTTCTCACATATAGGCTTAAAAACCTCAGTTCAAGTTGTCGACATAGATTGTACTTATTCAATTTGCAAGATCTTATTTCACCCAAAGCCACTTACGTGCCACAAGAGGGAAACAATATGTGTCTGGAGGGACAGTAACAGGTATACAAAGTAACAAACATCACAAAACTTTTCGATTATTATGCAAACGATCAATTTGACATAATTTCAAGTGGTACACATTTTCACGGAAATATATTGAATTAACACAACATCACACCAAGTATTAGTTTCGCAAATAAGAAGTATGCCTTCATGATAGAAAATACGAGAGGCAAAAGCCACTGATACATGTAACAGATTAATGCATATGGTAGACTGCAACAAATGTTCATAACATCCTGACTGCAACAGTCCTTTGTAATTGAGTGTATTAGGTCCAATTGTGTATTTTCTATTTGTTCAACTCAAACTCTAAGGTTCTTCACTGATGAAAAAGGACGTTCAAATAGAAAATAGAATTCATCACCATATTGTTGTCTTTGACATAAATTATACAGTCGTTCACTTCAAGGTATGTTTTCTCAGCGGGCTGATTGAATTCGTACGGCATGATTATATGTTCTTAATTTTGTAAGGATTTTTCTATATTTATCAAGCAAACAGGTAAAATAATGTTCTAATAAAAATTCTGTTTTAAATATCATATAATTTGACCTTGAGATGAATTATTCAAATGAGTATACCAACTTTGAATGAATTGAACTTGTAATCTTCTCGCAACTTCCTTAACAAGCCATAAAGGATTAAACCTGAAATTTTCTTGTTTGTACCAAATATATGTAAGACCTGTGTCTTCAAGTACTTTGTTGGCTAAATTTATTCAATTGCTACAATAATTTTGATTAGCAGAATAATGCATCTCAACATCAAGTCTGTACAAAATCTTCTTCAGTTTACTATCTTTACTTTGAAGTATCTTCGTCCAAAAAGAAATAGCGCACGTTTTGATCGACATCTGGATAGGGAACAGCTGCAATTCTCCATATATCATAAAATTTGGTATTGATCCGCGAACAGCCAAAATTGTTCTGTAAATCTTTAAATTTAGTATTTCTAATAAATCTATACTTTCAAAACACCATATTTCACATCCATAGGATGGAGTTGGAAATAGTAATTGAACAAAAATGCAGCCGATTATCTACCGGAAATGATAAAATGTGAATGTTTGTACAAATGGAAGCATAGATTTATATCTATGTTCAAAGAGTTGTTTTCTAGCTCTTTAAAATTTATATTATAAGTAGAAAGCTATTTTGAGATAACAGTATGAATTAATATTTTTAATAGGCTGACCATTATACTCAGGTGGTTTCGATATTCTATCTCTTTTCTACTAAATATAAATATTTTCGTTTTTGCTACATCTACTTCAAGATTTGATAGCATGTTATATAGGTAAAAATGGTCTAATGCATTCTATAAACCTGTAAGGGAGTCTGCTAATACAATAGTGCCATCAGCATACAAGGATAACAATAATTTCATGTAAATATTCAGATATTGACCAGCTTATAATTTAAATATTTAAATACTTGACACAAAATGCATCATTCTGTATGAGAATTATTTTAAATAATTAAAGAAGAAAAAAAAAAAAAAAAAAAAAAAAAAAAAAAAAAAAACACAGCAAATAAGAACAGAGAAAGTTTTCTCGTTGTTGGACGTGAACAACTCTGATAATTTGTCTACAAGGTTCTCATATAACTTGATTTGCCTGTTCATATTCACTATTAAATGAAGACATTTTCCGTCAATTGAGGATAGAATTAGTTTAGACCAAAGTCCTTTCCTCCAAACAGTATCCAACGCTTTCCAAAAATCAATATAAGTAATATGTGATTCCGAACTAAGGCCTTTCTCGATATACTTTACAAATGACTTCTTTCAATGGGCGCATTTCTTTCAGAAAAAAAGAGAAATTTTCAGCTCTCTGTTCAGTAAAGAAGATGTATGCGGGGTGACGAAGTCCCTGGCAAAGTTATCCACAGAGGCATTTTCACCCATCATTGATACCAAAAAAACTAAAACTTGGGTCTTCAATAAACTTGTCTCACACAAATGAACGTAAAACTGTATAATGTTTAGCTTTTAGATTGTCAGACTAATATCAGCGAGTCTATCACTTACTCTTCTCTTTCAGTCTACTTGGACGCAATTGGATATCTGACCTCGAACGCGGCATTCTCTTCTCTCCACTTTCTTTTAATCTAGTTTGGAAGGGGAGATAATGTTATGAAAACGTTTATTCACACTAGTTTTCCAAGACTACCAATACGCGAACTATATCCAAAGTAACCAGATAACAACAATAGATAGGTTTCTCCGCTATATAGCAGTGTACTGAGTGTAAAATACAATATGTATATTATATTTGTTTCTTCAAAAGCATTTCTGTTAAAGACATTTACATTTGTATCTGGGAATGCTCTTCCGTGAGCATTACATGTGTTTTCATAGCACCATTGTTTTCAACAGCAACAACAAAACTCTTTGAAGAGATCCAGAATGATCTTGATAAAACACTATTTATGACATATATTAAACCAGGATAAGCAGCTGCTACTCAATGTACTACTCGCTACGAAGTTTTGAGGTTTCTTTCATTCTTAAATTAGAGCATCTACTGAAATTTTGTTTTTATTTTAGACCTCTTCAGGTACAAGTGAACGTGCAGACGAGTACTTTGGGAAAATCTTCAGTGCATTCATTGGAAAGAAAATAGGGCAGCACTTAAAAAGCGAAACGTTTTTCATCGATAACACTATTCAAGACCCAGAAATAGAAAGGCTTCGGGAATACATTTTGAAAACTGCAAGATCACTACCTTATTGGGGGGAGCCGATTCCGGCCAGATGGGTTGAGATGGAACAGGTGTTGGATGAAATCCGTACAGAAGGGAAACCTTTCATCACGCGAGCAGAACTGGAACATATTGACAGCAAACTGTCAATCCCAATCGGAGATAGAGAGCAACTGACTCTCTTCCTGAAGTACGAGAACGCGGCAGGCACCCTGATCTACTTTGATGAAGATCACCTGAGGGACACAATAGTCATAGAGCCAAGTTGGATCATCCACGCGTTCCGCTTCCTCATCTCTGCCACATGCTTTGATGACAAATACGGACCCCTAAAAGAAGATTGGCACAATTTCATCAAGAAGGGCCAGCTGAAGATTGAGTTAGCAGAGAAGATCTGGAAGCTCGATGACGAGCACGGTTTTTTTGAAAACAACAGTATTCTTCTTCAATTTCTAGACAAACTCGACATCATGTCAAGGGCAAAAGTCGTCAGCGAAGACGGCCAAACAGTAGAACTTCTAGACTTCTATTATGTGCCCTCTCTCTTGAACGAACCACCTACAGAAACGCTACTGATGCCTCCCTTCGGACCAGATATAGCGTCATCATCCACCCTCTGCTTCACTTTTGAAGATGAATTTCTCCCGCCTGCTATATTCAACCGTATCCTATCAATTTGCCTTGGGATGTGGCCAGCAGCTAGACAAGGAAGCAGACAGCTTCTCTTCTGTGGATGTGGGGTTTTTGAGGTTACTCCTGACAAACATTCCGACATACACCGTTTAACTATCTTCTTCAAGAATTCGAAAATAGGATTGCGAGTCACTAGGTATGCAACCGAAGAAGATGCCTCTGTTGATTCTCAGTTGTGTGATAGAATCAGGCGCCTTGTTGCGCGTGCTCTTGAGAAGGAGCTCAACAAATACCATTTGGTTAATGAAAATCCCGACCACAGAACAAAGCCATATGTGTATGTAATTCAGTGCCCTGATACTCAAAGGGATAAACAACTGACAGATGGGCTGATTAAAATGGGCATTTTAATGCAAAGTTACAAGACAAAAAGGCGCTACTTTTGTACAGAGCACCCTGAGAAAGACCATCCGCACCCACTTGATCCAGCACAGCTGCTGAAGGATTGGTTTCCGGACGAGGTGAGTCATAGTTTTAGCATTAGAGACTCTCGTGCGAGACACATTATCATACAAAGCACGTTTTTGTCTATTGCAAGTTGAGATTTTGTGAGCATCACTGTGAGTGGTGATTCAGAAATTATGTGTTGCACTTTATGTATCAGTCAGTGTAATGAAGGAAGAATACATTAAGCACAAGAAGGGGTTTTCTCAAACAAATACATTTTTAAATCGTGCTTTATCTGGTCAATCTGTCCATTGATTACACCTAAAAAGAGAAGATGTAGAAGACAAACAAATACATTTGTAGATTGTGCTTTATCTGGTCAATCTGTCCATTGATTACACCTAAAAAGAGAAGATATAGAAGACAAACAAATACATTTGTAAATCTTGCTTTATCTGGTCAATCTGTCCATTGATTACACGTAAAAAGAGAGGAAGTAGAAGAAAAATGAAATGGTTTTTAACATTGTTATTTAGGCTGGTTTGATTATTGCTTTTCACTGATATCTGTAAAGAAGTTTTAATAAATTGCAGGTTGTGACCAATGATAAGGGCTTCATCAGCCGTAAGTATTTTGTTACATTGTTTCATTATGTGTTAAATGATGAAAAAAAGTTAAATTTTCTTAAAGATTTACGAAGAAAAAACGCAAAAGATGTCATATCTAAAATTGACATTACTTATCGTCATCGCTTGGCAACGCTTTGGATTTCATCCATAATAGATATCGTCCATTTTCCCTTCTGGAACAATGAATTAAATGTGTTTTCTGTAAATTCAATATCCGTTGTCTCCAGTGACTTTATATATCACTGAAATCTGCTTATGAAAGTGCCAAAATTATGTAGAACTAACATCCCAACTCTATCATATGGACAGCATTATTGTTCAAATTAAAGTAGAATGCAATTATTCTTTTGAAATCAAAATAATGTAGAAAGAAAAATAAGATAATCTTTTTAATCAAAGATGGAAAATTTGTTTGTTCCTTGTGAGTAAAGCTTTGCCCAACACTGAACGGAAAAATTAAAATGGAATAACTCAAAACTGATTTATGTATATCCTATTGTTCAGGTTACCCTGCCAAAAGACTGAATGAGTTTGCGACTGACAAGGAGTTGTCCAAGCTTTGCCAGGCCGTAGGCGCGGGCTGGCAACTCCTTGGCATCACCCTAGGTCTGACACAAGCTGAAGTGGACCGATGCGAGGAGGCTCGACCGAACAGGCCTATCATGCAGATCTATGAGATGTTTCTAGCGTGGAAACAAAAAGAGAAGAGCGAAGCAACGCTTAGTAATCTTGTCAAATCGTTGGAGGAATGCAAGACTAGAGTGACTCTGGACCAAGAAATGATCAAGAATGTGCTTGACAGGATGCTGTAGACTCCAATATTTATTTATATGCCAGACGGTTGTAAGCTGATGTGTTGAGAAATTCATTTTAAGAATTGGCTTCATAAAAGAAGTGAATGGTTGCGAAGATGTATGATATGTCTTAGATGTCTGATTTATACATTTTCATTGGAGCGGGATATTGAGACTATACGACTGTGTTCATTTATTTCTTTTTCAGTATATAAAACTTGCTTTTTTTTCTTTCACTTTCAACCTAGTATTCAAAGCATACAAATAAATAGCAATTCAATCATCAAATTCTAGCGATGTAAATGTGAGAACTTTAAAATGAACAAGCGGAGCTCTCAAATATTCCAAAATCTCGATAACTCAAACACCAATCAATCAAATACCCGGTCTCACTCGCATTTCTTACTCAGTCCTGGATTAAAGCCTTCTTTAGTCTACGACCTTCGAAACCCGAACAACCAAAAATTCGAGCAAAAATTTAGGACCCGCAACTCTTTCGAGTTTTCGAAGTTTGACTCTCAATTTGTTTCATTAACTTAGTACGAGTCTCTGGCCAGAAGTAGGTTGAAATAAAGCACCTTGTACCAATGAATAATATTTGAAAGCATTTGATAGTTTCCAGGAAGAATAAAAAAGCTTTTACATTTTCAATAGGAGATTTGCCTTAATCAGAAATTATGCTTGAGCCTTTGATCATCATTAGTAACATTCTTAGCTATCTCCACTGGCTGGGCGAAAATCTGTTTTTACTTTAGAAAATATTCTTTGTTGTTTCCTTATTTATTTTCAGTGGGAAAAAAACTAAAGCTGTGTGTAGTGTTCTCTATATTGAACAAAAATATAGGTATGAGATATCTCAGTTGTATCCATTTTACATTCCTGTCAAAGAGGCAACAGTACATGCACAAGAAGTCTGTTTCTTTTTTTCCCTGCCTGTGACTTTAAGCATGAATTGTTACGAAAGAAAATGCGCTGTCTCTTTCAGGTACATGTTACTGACTTTGGGGTTAATTCATGTTTTTTTTCTTTATTATAAATCTTTGTAATGCCTTCCCAACTCTATTGTATCGCATAAGACTGTTTATATATATATATATATATATATATATATATATATATATATATATATATATATATATATATATATATATATATATATATATATATATATTTTGAGCTAATTAGAGGTGGGAATTTTGTTAATATTTTATTTCCAAAAAGTACCATTCTGCATAAAGCAGAAGACAGATTAGTAGAAAAAAAAGAAAAAAAGAAAAAAACTCTAATGACAACTCATTTGCATATAACAATACAGGTACAAACCACAATCAAATTACCAGGATCTCGAAAATTTAATACATATATTAATTATAACAAATGTTATGCAGGCACGACTTTTGAGTAGTTTCTACAGGCATATATATTGACATAGCCTCAAAACCCATTGAGATACAGAGCTACCATTTGGAACACCAATAGAAAATCGAATTTTCTACAATTTTGATGACATACGACTAAGTTTTTTACACTCCATATACTTGATTTTTGAGCTTGATGTTAACCAATGAATTTTCACACAGTTGCATTGAATGGAACAGAATTATAGTGTCAACATTCCATTTTCACATTTTTGTTATGTAAGTTAAGGCGTTGAATATAGTGTGTCGCGAGGTTAGTACTCTAGAATGCTTAGTCATGTCGTCATTCTAAAAGTTGGTTATGATAAAGTTTCTTTTTTATTTATGAAAGGTAAACAATGTTGGACACAGGACCATGCTAGAGCCAATGTCTTTCCACACTCCCTTGTCACAAACTTGACCATAGTTAACAAATTTGAACCCGAGAATTTTGAATTTGTGCGCCGCAGCAGTTATTGTCTGTATCGCTTATACAAATTACTCACAGCAGCAAAGCTCCGGTGTATTTCAAATGTTATCGTTTCTCATATATATATATATATATATATATATATATATATATATATATATATATATATATATATATATATATATATATATCACTCTCTCCTAAGCTGTTAATACAAAATAGTCAATACGCGTATCCGCTTCGTGGTAACATTCTACCCAGATGACCCCCAAAATTAGGACATATATCACTTTTGCAAAATACTTTAATTGGTTACAGGGCTAAATTAATGTATCCATCTAAAATTCGACTCTTTAAAGTTCTTAAGGGCGAGCCACACTTTAAAAGAGATCGTGCACACATTTCCTTCAGTCCGAATTTGGCTGTCATTGAGAAAACTTGCTCCTTATCTTGATCTGATTGGCTCCTACACATTGGAACTACATGACACAGTAATTGACAGGTGAAGCTTGACACCTTATTGATCACACGTCAGTGCTAATTGGCTGTAGAGGAATTCCAATTAGCATACTATTCGGAACACAATAAGATTTACCAATACTTGTTTTCTGATTTACACCATTTGTAGCTGATGGTACATACCCCTTTCTAGCGACTCAAAGGTTTCGAACTTCAGCTTTTAATGCTTTTTTCAATTATTTTCCTCAAAATAGAATGCTTTTCATCGAACACGACTGACAAAATCAATCCTGGGATATCCAATTTCCTAGTTTAAAAAAAACAAAACAAAACAAAAAAACAACAAAAAAACAACAACAACAAAGTTAATTCTTATATATTTTCTTTAAATATACGCCATACAAATATGTTTGTGGTCTCTATGAATATAATCTGAAACGTTTAATTATAATTGCAATATAACTTGTCATTTTATTGATCAAATCTAGTAGTAATATGGCCGCCCAAAAAGTATCAATTTATGGGGTTTTTGGGTGTACATGTACACATCGCCTTTGAGTTATTAATGTTGAGAGCATAGCAAATCCAGAATTAACTGATCTTAAAATAAACATTCATAAATCTCGATCTAAAAAACAAAAACAAACAAACAACAACAACAACAAGAAACTGCCAACTGCAAATCCATCAAACACTGATGTTTTATCATTATTCATATCTTTATAAATCTCGCTCTAATTTTTTTTTAACTTCTCTTACCCTCTAATTTATTGGCTAGTTTAGATTTATTTGGGCCTTATTCATTCTCTAGATCCTTAACATCAGCTAGAACAGTTTACATTTATTTGGACCTTATTCATTATCTAGATCCTTACCATCAGCTATTTTACATTTATTTGGGCCTTATTCATTCTCTAGATCCTTACCATCAGCTAGTTTACATTTATTTGGGCTTTATTCATTATCTAGATCCTTAACATCAGCTAGAACAGTTTACATTTATTTGAACCTTATTCATTATCTAGATCCTTACCATCAGCTATTTTACATTTATTTGGGAATTATTCATTCTCTAGATCCTTACCATCAGCTAGTTTACATTTATTTGGGCTTTATTCATTATCTAGATCCTTACCATCAGCTAGTTTACATTTATTTGGGCCTTATTCATTATCTAGATCCTTACCATCAACTAGTTTACATTTTTTTGGGCCTCATTCATTATCTAGATTCTTTCCATCAACTAGTTTACATGTATTTGGGCCTTATTCTTTCTCTAAAACCTTACCATCAGCTAGTTTACATTTATTTGGGCCTTATTCATTATCTAGATCCTTACCATCAGGTAGAACAGTTTACATTTATTTGGGCCTTATTCATTCCCTAGATCCTTACCATCAGCTAGTTTACATTTATTTGGGCTTTATTCATTCTCTAGATCCTTACCATCAACTAGTTTACATGTATTTGGGCCTTATTCATTATCTAGATCCTTACCATCAGGTAGTTTACATTTATTTGGGCCTTATTCATTATCTAGATTCTTTCCATCAGCTTAACCCTTCAACTTTCCACTATAATTTTGTACTGAAATTATCGTTAATATAACTAAACTTACTTTTAGATTCACTAATTTGTTTAGACATTACATTTTGTTTATTTTCTAAAAAATACTATAAAAAACAAATTAAAGCATGTAATATTCTTCACTCTTATGTCAGTATATATATATATATATATATATATATATATATATATATATATATATATATATATATATATATATATATAAATAAATATAATTTGATCTTTACATGATTGTTTTCAGATCTCTCCTTTTTATTTTCCTATCCAGCAATTTGTTCACAGCTAATATTTGTATTTTCTTCTAATATCTTCTTCTAGCTTCCTTTTTCCAAAATGTCTTTTCTTATGAGTATCAAATATATTTAATTTAATTCCTTCTAAGTAATAACAACAATATTTCCAGTAGTTCATCTTTTATGCTGACTAACGTATGTTTTTTTTTATTCATAAATTGTTGTTTTTTCAGCATATTAATCTGCTCTTTGTCTTTGCAAGAGCAAATTAGTCATTGCCCAATATCCCCGACCTATAAAATTTTTGAATATTTACTTTAAAATGGTGATTGAATAACCTAACCTATACTCATGAATGACTTTACTACATAAAAAATAAATCCGAGCAAATGAGCAGAAATCAGAGAACATCTAAACGGTGCTTGTTGCCGTGTTTCCTTCTGTGCCACTTAACACTTTTCTTTTTTTAAAATTTTTATTATTGTTTTTACTTTTTGTGTTGCTTTCATTCAGAATTCTTCATTCATGTGGCAATTTAAGACTATCAATGATGTTGTTGCACTAAATGAAAAAGAAAATGTTATCAGTAAGCCTACCTGGGTCAGCGATAATGCTGCAACTCTCTTAGACCCCATGATCCTTTCTTTTAGTATAGAGGTTTGGCATTCTGGTATTAAACCCCAATTAGTGACCTGAAAGCCACATCTGTGTTAAGTAAAATTTATTTCAAATCCTTGTCTTGTTATACAAGAGAAGTTTGGTAGTACAAACGAGCAGATTCCAAAAGACTGAACGATCTCATATCACAAACAAACTGGTGTTCCATGTTGCAGAATTGCGTAGATGTCAACGAAGCTGCGGCTATCTTTATCTCAATGTTGATCAATATGGTAAAAATCCCTTACCTACTCGAATTGTAGTCTTCGGCAATATACGATAAATGCTGATATGGTGGGAAATTAAGGCGAAGTAAAAGAAAATGAGGCCTCTTGCTAACAAAAATATATCGCGGTTGTGATAATATTGTAATAGACTTGGGGCTCGATAGCTTTAATATGATGGGTAGGGAGGGTGGTTTTACCATGTCGTAAATTAAATATGTTGTTAATGTAAATGATTATATACTGTTGAAAGAGTGAATTTGAACAATGTAAAGTGATTGGAAATGTAGAGATCGTGACTTACCCTGATATTTGTATGCACTTGTTCATGTTGGATGTCAAGTGTGATCGCCGGTCATGTGGGTAGCAACTGCTCTGCCATAAAGTTCGATCTTGCACATCATTAAAGACTCATAAAATCTTATAGAATCTTACTTGATATGAATTTATCACACCCAGAAATATGTTTATCACATCTAATTTCCGTTCCAAATCAGCATTCGATTAGCACTAAGCTTGATGACTTCATCAGCTGACACTACAAAATACGTCTGCAGCCAAGATGGCCGACGCTAGATCACATGACCAGTTCCACACACTAAATTTATCTTATTTCACATTTCTATTAAATTTCACTTGTTCATTGTAAATGCTAGCCTTCTTTATACAACTATGAGTATGTTTTGAACTTTTAATATTGTATTCTTCATTTTTTTTATGCTAGTCAATGTATTTTCAATGCTGTCAGTGTTCACTAGTACTTGTTTACTCTTCAACCATGCCTAGCGACCTTGGTTACGACTTAAAATAATTTTATGTTTGACGGACAATAGATAATGCAAAATGTTTATATATTTGCTACTGACTGAGTGTAAACGGACAAGTAATGCTAATTAAATTGTATGATAACCCTCAGTTTGCATCACTGTTTATAGAGTATCTGTTCGGTACAACCCGACCTGTTCGGCGTGCCGGACAATTAATGGTTGGTCAAAATTACGTCACATGACTATTTTCCGACGAGTATAAATAAGAGCGAAATTCGAAGGTCGGCAGATATCTGATAACAGTAATAGTGTCCATAGATACAGATCTCCACCAAATATAAACATTACTGTCTTGAGGTATTTATATTGACACATATACTAAACCACAATAAGAAGCTGATAGATAATTATAAAAAAAGAAGACAAGTCAATGAAATTGTATTTCTTTATTATCAAAATAGAGACTGAAATGACATCTGTAGTACAATAATCTGAATCAATTCAATTCACTGTTCTGAACACACTAAGAATTCAAGGTTTACTTACAAAATACCTACATTGTAGGCCATCCATTTCTTGATGAATGATTAGATTGGGGTAATGAAGGCCAGCATATAATAGTCTCTATATATTACACATATTTATATAATCCTGTTTAAGTCGTCTTTTCCTTTAATTAACATTTTATCATAATTACACACAGTCAAAAATAAAAAGGTTCTGAATTTAAGACTTTTTAAAACTTATTATTATAATTATATAAGCTTACACATATATCCCACCCCCAATCTGTTACACTATTAATAAAAGTACAAAATTCAAAAGAATCGTGGCAACTGATCGGTATCTAATCAAGCAAACTAAGGTGAATACCATACGACCACTTCGACAAACTAGCGAAGACGGAAATAGTGGTACAGATGCTCAAAAGGTAGAGTATATTAACTTCTTTCCTTCATCTGTAACCAAAGTTAATGACTAAAGCGTAGACATTCCTGAGATGCTCTACAGGACAAACAAAAGACTTGTAAACAAATTTTTTTTTTACAACTAAATAAGATATCGTAGACTTTCCTAATACCATACCTACCCACACTGTCTGTAGACTTGACAGAATTAGTCATCGAATACTAAATGCAGCATGGCCTTCAGTTGTTAAACCATTGTATGTCTTCTTTGTAATATATCACTTACGGAAGAAACATTTCCTGATATTTATAAATCAGTCTCTACTATATCAGTATTTAAGAAAGTTAGTACAAGCGATCATTCCATATACAGACCAATCTCTTTGTTAAGTTCATTTAGGAAAAGTAATGAAGAGAATTATATTTAAACATCTCTACAATCACTGATATTCAAGTGATCTTTATGATTAGTACCAAACTGGTTTTCTTCCAAATAACTCCAATATATATATATATAGTGACGTCAATCATCTCCTTCGTTCGGTTTACCTAGAACGAAAATGCATCAATATTGTGAACGTTTGCACAAGATTATGAGTTACAGTGAACACGGAATACAACAAAGCTTTCTCTTTGATCGACGGCATACATCCTGTAATAGTCAATTTACTACGAGTTTCTTGCATTATGTTTTTCATAAGGACAGAACTAGCAAAATTGATCTGCTGTAGTGTTTTACGATTCTGCTACAGAGAAATAATAAGGATTATTGTCTCCAATAATGAAAATGTAGTCTGTTTGTGAACTTTTGCAACAATTTGCATTGTGTTTTAAATAGTATTGATGTCAAGGGAGAAAATACATTAAAAAAATATCACATCAAGAGATACAGCTCAAGCTTATTTCAGGCTCTCTTCATTAACAATAATATTTACTTTGATGCTGACTAAAGCGAGTAATGGTGCAATATTGTAAAATGTTCAAATAATACTTAAAAAGTACTGATAGTAGGAGAATATTGCTACATACTAATAGACAAGGTACGAAAGAAGTTGGTGCTGACGGGGGTGGGGTAGAATGGGCATGGGGGTGGGAGAGTATGTGAAATTTAACTTTGACTCTGATGATGACAGGGGTCATATCAGGAAAGTGCGAAGACATACACATTACTAGACAAACCTCTTAGTTTCTGTAATGAATTTTTGACCGCGCTGAATATCTAATCGTTTATATCAAGCGTTTGCAAGGGGTTGCCCAATAATAACGATGATATGTCTATATTTTTGGACAATTGTACTGTTACTGAGAACAAAATAATTGATACAATCTAGAAGAAAGTATTTTGCTGTTTATGGTTCGCTGCATGAACAATTTTTTTTAAAATACATTTTTGTAGTTTTTTTCTTGAATATGTGTATTTCCTCCAGGATTAGGCAACGTGTTTATGAAAACTGATATTCTTAATAACCGTATCATTCATTAAAAGCTGTGAGTGATGTTTCCTTTGGGATTATCTGGATATGGTCATTGATTCGGTTTTGCTTGAATTAACATCGACGTTATGTAGGTCTTCGTACAGAAAACCAGCAGCAAGGGTAGGGTCCTCAACAGTCATTGATAACCAAGTAGCATCAGTAGACAGTCGTGTACTGGACTGAATATCAGTGATAATATCATTAACATAAATTAAATTAACCAGGGCCGGTTTAACCGTTAGGCAAACTAGGCGGTCGCCTAGTGCGGCCAAATTTGGGAGGCTGCAAAACAATGAATGAATAAGAAAAGAAAGAGAAATAGCGTAAAATAGAAGATAATAAGCGTCTAAAAATAGAAAGAGAAAAACAGAAGCAAAAGAATAATGTACAATGTTCATTTCGAAAGTTAATTGTGGGGGAGGGGGTGCAAGGGTGAAGGTTCGGTGAGTCATCAGAACCATTCCCAGTCACCAATGGAGTCAAGCAAGACTGTGTGTTGGCTCCAGCCCTCTTCAGTATTATGTTCTCTGCCATGCTTACTGGTGTTTTCCGTGACTATTACACTGGGATTGACATCAAATACCGGACTGATGGCAAGCTCTTCAATCTGAGGAGACTACAGGCAAGGACAAAGTTACAGGAAGTGACTGTTCGTGATCTCCTGTTTGCTGACAACTGTTCCCAGAATGCCAATTCTGAACCTGACATGCAACAGAGTATGGACCATTTCTCTTCAGCTTGTGACAATTTCGGTCTCACAATCACTATCACGAAGATAGAGGTGATGCACCCACCTGCACCAGGAAAGCCTTACCTAGAGCCTACCATCACAGTAAATGGCCAAACCCTCCTTGCAGTGGATACGTTCACCTATCTCGGCAGTACACTGTCACGTGCAGTCCACTTTGATGATGAAACCAACACCAGAATTGCTAAAGCAAGTGTGGCCTTTGGCAGACTACTTGCAAATGTATGGGAGATCAGAGGCTTCAGTCTGCAAACAAACCTGAAGGTCTACAAGGCCATTATGTTGCCAACCCTGCTGTATGCTTGCGAAACCTGGACGGTGTACAGACGCCATGCCGTGAAGCTGAACCATTTTCACAAGGGCTGCCTGAGGAAACTAATGAGAATAAGATGTCAGGACAGGGTCCCAGACAGTGAGGTTCTCACACGGGCAGGCATTCCAAGCATCCACACTTTGCCGATGAAATCACAGATGAGATGGACAGGCCACATCACCAGGATGTCAGAAGAGCGACCACCAAAGTAGACTTTCAACGGTGAGCTGACGGAGGGAAAGCGATCTCAGGGTGGTCAGAAGAAACGCTTCAAAGATTTCCTCAAGTCGTCCTTGAAACATTTCAACACTGATCCTGAGTTTTGGGATGATCTCGCACAGAATTGCTCCACCTGGCGCAGTCTTATCTATACTTGAGCTACAGGCTTTAAACTAAGTAGAATTGCAGAGGAAGTGGAGAAGCGCGAGCAACGTATTCTCAGAACTGCATCACGTCCTCTATAGATCAAGCAACCCAAGCGGCATCTCCAGTCCAGTGTGCCACGGCCAGTTCAGACCACAAATTGGCCTGATCAGCCACTCACATACTAACAGAAACCAAACAGGTTAGTGATGTCATGGTCATCTTCGAACTCGAAGAACGAACAACAAATATTTAGACGATGACTTTACTTGACAAGCGCTCGTTTGTGTACAAACTTTATTTTCATATTGATTAACTGGGATATTCATTTTGTTATTTTTTCTTATGCATATGCTATTATCATTTTTCATGCAAGATCCAAAGTGGCATGTGTGCTTGTTCTCGTCTTTTGATAGGTAAAAACGAACCCTGGTTTTTAAAGAAGGGACGGAAGTATGTGGGTGTTGTCAAGATATCTGTACAGCCCTCCGTGTACACTGTTTGCAGGTTCCGATTGGAGCACCGTCAGTATTAAACATGATTTTATACAATGGCACAAAACCCGTCTTTCACGAAGATTTGGATAGAAGAAAAAAATAAGTTGGTGAATACAAATCGTTTCATTACCTTTTGCACTTCTTCATTGACCCTTTTTAACACACACACACACACACACAAATATATATATATATATATATATATATATATATATATATATATATATATATATATATATATATATATATATATATATATATATATATACATACATACATACATAGTTAGGATTGTTGTCGGTCTAAATCATAGTAATGTATATTGCTATCTCATCATTGTGTACAACTGTCAAATATAATTTTTACATTTTTTCTTAAAACTACTTTAGAACATTTTTGCAAAGTTTTCTCAAAGTATTCAATGAAGAGAGCCATACGATTTTTACCTTGTTGGAACTTGTTTTTAAAAAAAAGTATTGAGAGTTGACACCTGCTGCATTTTGAACCAATTTTCTTCCTTTTGAAAAACTTAGCCTAAAAAGAATATGAATCTGTACAATAAATTAAGCTGGAAGTCACTTGTGACACCTGCTTATATCATAACACAATAAATTAAGCTGGAAGTCATGTGTGACACCTGCTTATATCATAACACAATCAAGTAAGCTGGAAGTCATTTGTGACACCTGCTTATATCATAACACAATCAAGTAAGCTGGAAGTCATTTGTGATACCTGCTTATATTATAACACAATAAATTCAGCTGGAAGTCATTTGTGACACCTGCTTATTTTATAACACAGCAAAGTAAGCTGGAAGTGATTTGTGACACCTGCTTATATCATAACACAGTAAATTAAGCTGGAAGTCATTTGTGGCACCTGCTTATATCATAACACAATAAAGTAAGCTGGAAGTCATTTGTGATATCTACTTATATCATAACACAATAAAGTAAGCTGGAAGTCATTTGTGATACCTGCTTATATTTGTGGCACCTGCTTATATCATAACACAATAAAGTAAGCTGGAAGTAATTTGTGGCACCTGCTTATTTCATAACACAATAAAGTAAGCTGGAAGTCATTTGTGATATCTACTTATATCATAACACAATAAAGTAAGCTGAAGTCATTTGTGCCACCTGCTTATATCATAACACAATAAAGTAAGCTGGAAGTCATTTGTGATATCTACTTATATCATAACATAATAAAGTAATCTGGAAGTCATTTGTGATACCTGCTTATATCATAACACAATAAAGTAAGGAAGAAGTCATTTGTGATACCTGCTTATATCATAATACAAATAAAGTAATCTAGAAGCCATTTGTGATACTTGCTTATATCATAACACAATAAATTAAGCTGGAAGTCATTTGTGATACCTGCTTATATTATAACACAATAAAGTAAGCTGGAAGTCATTTGTGATACCTGCTTATATCATAACACAATAAAGTAAGCTGGAAGCCATTTGTGATACTTGCTTATATCATAACACAATAAATTAAGCTGGAAGCCATTTGTGATACCTGCTTATATTATAACACAATAAAGTAAGCTGGAAGTCATTTGTGACACCTGCTTATATTATAACATAATAAAGTAATCTGGAAGTCATTTTTGATACCTGCTTATGTGGCATCCTTGTCATGAGTATTGATTATTCTTTTACTGCAGGTGGACGCATGTTTAATACTTGTGAACTACAGAATGTTGTGTCTATGTCGGAATTAGGAACAATCAGAAACTGGAGATTTTTGAGTCATGAACTGGATTTGAAAGAGTCAGAAATTGACAGATGTGAAGACAGACATCCAAACAATACACAGAGACAAATCTACGAAATGCTCAGAGTGTGGAAAACATCCAAATTAGAAAAGGCCACAATGTATGTTTTATTGAAAGGACTTCGTGGATACAAATGAACTGTAGATTGGGAAAAAATTGGTATATGAGCATGTCCAGATAAGATCAAAGGAATTTAGTTGATTATAGATCACCAGTATACATTTTATATGTTCAGAACTTCGCTCATAAGCTCTAAAATCAATTATTGACAGCTGAAACGGAAGTTGGCCATTGTGAAAATGTAATTACAGCTTTCGTACCATATCTGTTCACTGTGTGCTGCAGTGACGACGAAACAAAAGTTTATTTCTCAAGTTCTGATCATGTTAGAATCATCAAACCAGATGATCGTATGCATCTCGATTAGTACCACACCCTTACCACAAAAATGTCACTGTCACCTACAGTTTACATTTTACTGGTTTAGGCTGTACCACACCCTTACCACAAAAATGTCACTGTCACCTACAGTTTACATTTTACTGGTTTAGGCTAAGATTGTCAGCAGGTTAACTGTGTATTGTGCATGTTAATGGATATATGAATTAGATGAGTGGACTTCATGCCGTTTGCTTTTCATGTTTGCCTCACCTGTAGTTGTTAATCAAAGTAATCATTGCTGCATGAACTAGCCTTATGCTACAGGCTGTAACTCCATGGTTACTCAAAGTCCCCGACCCTCACATAGTAATTTTGGCTTCTAGGGGTGGGCAATGATAGTACCTTCTCAAGGAGATTTAAAGAACAATGATTTTCAAAAAATAATACAAAAACAACATTAATCTATGTTTTTTAAAGAATCATTGTAATACTTTTACTTTGCTATGGTAGAAAAGAATGTTCTTTTTTAAAACTGTTTTTGTGTCTTTTATGCCCTGTCACAGTAGGTAGGTAGGAGGGTAGGTCACTGGGTAGGTAGGTGGAGAGAGAGAGAGAGAGAGAGAGAGAGAGAGAGAGAGAGAGAGAGAGAGAGAGAGAGAGAGAGAGAGAGAGAGAGAGAGGGGGGGAGTCTTGTCTGATTATTATCGGATATAAGGGGTATAAACATCTATATCCTGCATAGACATTTTACTTACATCGTTCGCAATCATTTTTCTGTGAAAGTCAGTTAAGACATAGGAATCACAGGGATTGGCTGGATTGTTGGCAGCATTCTTTTTTGTGGGTTTTAACGGCACTTTTAACACATTATTGGCTATATCGTGCCGAGGAAATGCGAGCTAAGTGCCTTTCCGAAGGACACACCGAGGTAGCCGATCCAAGCTAACCTGGGCGGCTATCGAACCCGCGAACCCTTGACTTATGAGTCTGACACTCTACCAACTGAGCTACCGGGTTCCCCTGGCAGCATTAATGACTGTTTTTAAGTTTTAATTTAGTCGATTACAGTGTTATACACATTAATTTGTCTACGAAATTTCTTTTTACTATATTTGTATTGAAAACTTTGTATATGCATACACGAGAGAGAGAGAGAGAGAGAGAGAGAGAGAGAGAGAGAGAGAGAGAGAGAGAGAGAGAGAGAGATAGAGAGAAATGATTTGAGGGAATATTTTACACGTGGCAGATGTATGCATAAAAACTGTCGAATTGTATTGATATTGAAACATCTTTTAGATTCTTCATAATTTCATTACAAATGTTTGAATCAAGATATTTTTCTTTCTCACATCATTTCCATTGACTGTGTGGCGAAGAATAAAGATAACAATTCAGTCAATGTTAGCCAGGGTTGCGCATAGAAATGTCTGAGAGGAAATCGATATATATCTGTATAAATCTGCATATATAACATAGATTTTGAAAGGGTCATTTAATGTTTAACTATGTCATTATGTATCATCAATTTGACGGAGTATTCCTTTGAAATTTCAATTCAGTATCATTTACTGCCGTACATACCACTGAGGACAGAGTTTATTATTTATAACAACAACAACAAAAATTCCCACAAAACAAACAATTCATCAGGATGACAATGCTCCGAACACGTCATCACACACACCACATTATATAGAATATAAAACGATCGAATAAAAGTGAAACCGGACACGGAATTTAAAAAAAAAAATATTTCAAAACATTAACTTGTGAGATATAGACTTACTGGATAAATTATGACAGTAATCGTTGTGATCAAATGACTATATTTTCAAGCCAAATATAGCAGTGACAGCCTATTTGAACAAACAGCGAGCGCTAATTTACTTTTCAGCGGTTGCGTCATAAGATAAACAAATGCAATGGGTAATTTCAATCTTGAAACTGTGCATTTTCTTTAGTAACAACAAATATTACATCTACTTTGGTATTGACAAACATACTGTTTTGAGTGAGTTTTCTTTAAGTTTCTTTTAATACTAGAGTGGCCAGCCCCGTTGGGGTGGGGGTGGCGTGGGTGGTGGTGGGGTAGTGGTGGTGGTGGTGGTGGTGGTGGCTTCAAACAAGCTTAAGAATACTGCCATTTATTTTCAAGATCACAAGGACACGGAACACATCAATGAAGACCTTTCGTGTGTGTGTGTGTGTGTTTGTGTGTGTACAATTTCACGAAACTAAGGAATTCTTTTTAAAAGAACAAGGGAACGAGCACAAATGTTTTCTGTGAATAAGAAAGTTCAGAAGCACTTGAAATGCCTCATTATCAATCATATCAGCCAACAGTATGACACAACAATATCACACAACAATAATATCAGCCAACAATATCACACAACAATATCAGTCAACAATATCACACAACAATATCACACAACAATATCAGTCAACAATATCACACAACAATACCACACAACAATATTCACACAACAGTATCACACATTATTTCAAATAGACACAGTTTTTGATTTTATGAACGACTGTCTTATGTTTGCAACGAAATTTAAACCAGTTTCAAGCTGACTTGTAAGTTAGATTTATTCATTGTGGACTACTAGGGTCTGTTCAGGTCATATTCAACAAACTCAAACCTTATTTGATGCAGCTTTGTATCAGGAAAATAATAAAGATACATAATGTCATTTTTAATTTAGTGAATAGTTTATGGATAGACAGTATCAATGAGAAATGCATGGAAAAGAGGAAAAATATGCAAATCTTCTTTGATATTTTCTTAACGCACGTTTTCCATGACAACCAGCACGTGAACACGGAACTTATGTCAGAAATAAAATCAAAGCACTCATGCTTGTAATATACATCAAATGAAGAAAATTGGAGAGGGGGCAGAAACGGACCTTATTCAATATAGTCCTTTAGTTTTGTAGATTTGTGGCACGTAAAAACCCCTGAAATTTTAGGAAATTTACATGAAACAAATTTATTATGATTTAAAAAAAAAAATCAAAATTGACCATTGAATGATCCTCATTTACAAAAGTCGTTTATAAATTAAACTAGAATTTCCAATAAGGATATTAGGATTCATCCATATTTATTTTTGAATTCTGATTTGTTTTCAAGAGTAAACTTATCATGCAATTTTAGATATGCTGAAATATATCTATCTAAAACTTATTCAGGCATTTATTTACTCTTTTCACAAAATTTATTTCAAACAGCACAATTTTTCTGTGTTCGGGTGAAGGGCAAATAAAGTATTTCTTCCATTTGGGTTAAAGAGTAATCATTCCTCTGATCCAGGCTATTTTTGTATAGAGTATAAAAATATTATGAATTTTTTAAAAATATAAACATATGTTTTTTTAAAATAAACATATTGATATCAACCATTTTAAGGTCACCCTCACGATAATCTTTAATAAGTACTTTTCTTTTAATTTTGGCTCTTGCTCCACTCGAAACAAACTTATAAAAAAGAATCTAGTTCTTGGAGTACATTTTGAGGGATATCTGACAAACTCAATAATAGATGAGTAAGTTTAGATAATGCCAAACTTTCAATAACTGTAACTTACCAAAAGGTGTCAGTGATCTTTTTGATTACTGCAGCAGTAAATGTTTAATTTCCTGAGTTTTGTTATCATAGTTTAATTGAACCATATTAACCATAAATTGTATGCCTGTGTAAATAAATTCAGGCATAAATTGTATTCCTGTGTAAATAAATTCAGGCATAAATTGTATTCCTGTGTAAATAAATTGAGGCATAAATTGTATTCCTGTGTAAATAAATTCAGGCATAAATTGTATTCCTGTGTAAATAAATTCAGATCAACCACACTCTAAATGGTATTCTGGGCAATATATAATATTTCTACTTGCTTAACTTCCAATTCAGACTGCTTTTGTTTCCTTCAGTATTTTATACTAAGGCCTGAAACTTTTGAGTATTGATAATTGAGATCTAGTCTGATTTCAGGAACATTTCAGAGCATCAATAGAATGCCATATCATCAACATACTGTGAAATATTCTATATTATTTATTTGATTTTCCTTTGATATTGGATTTTTTCTTATTATATTAGATGATATATCTCCGCACATAGAAGAAAAATATATGGGGAGAGGGGATCACCTTGTTTGCACCCCCTTCTAATGTTAAACAAAGATGAACAGTAATGCAGGATTTAATATTTTTATAAAACAGTTTTATCCAGATGTTAAAAACCCCTGCAAAAATTTTAAAAAGTCTAACACTTTATTAATAAAAGGCCACGCAACAGTATCAAACGCTTTTCTAAAAGTCAATTATTAGAAGAAATCCATGTATGCTCTATTTGTGCAAATAAACATAAGATTATATACGGTACGAATATTTATTCTGTGTATCTTCCCTTAATGAAACCAGTTTGATCATTATTAATAATATGCTGAAGAATTTGCTTTAGTCTATTTGCAATGCAATGTAATGTAATTTTATAGATCATATTAAGTAAGGAAATGTGTCATAATTTTCCCCATAATTCTTTAAAAATACTGTTTTGGTTTATCGCCTTTTGGAAGACAGGTTATTACGCCTTCCTTTTGAGTTGATGATAATTTCCCAGAATTATATGAAAAATTGATTGACCTGATATAATATAGGCTAATATCTCTCCGAAAGAACTTACAAAAAAAAACACACACAAAAAAAACACACAAAAAAAACAAAAACAAAAAAACAAACTGTGAACCTCTTTGATCCTGAGCGTTTGTTATTTGGTATGTATTTTATACTTACAGTTTTTCAGTTAAAGAGCCGTTTAAAAATTCTTTATGAGCACTGTCTAGTTTAGGAATATCCCTATAATTGAGGAGAGACTCAAGATCAATAGATCCACTTGATGATAAGAATATAGGCTTCTGATTATATCATTTTGTTCCTTCCAAATTTTTGACTGATTACCGGTATCTGTTCCATCAGATTTTGATAAAGTAGGCATCGTTTTACTGGTATAGTTTCTATTTTCCAAATGACAGAAATATTTTGATACCCGTTCTCCTTCTGCAATCGATTTTGCCCTTGATCTTATCATCACACCTTCAATTTTGTCCTAGGAATTTCCACCAACTGCTTCTCTTTGCTTTCTAACATTTGTAACAGGTTAGTTTCACTAATTGGTTCCAAATAATTCATTTCATTAATAAGCTGTACCTCCAGTTAATATTTTTGTCTTTTTTTTTAATCAAGAGATTAGCTTTCCCCATAATTTCCAACATTATTATTTTTTTTTAAAGTGGATAATTTATAGTAAAAACTATTTCATAAGGTGGAATTTGCTCAAAATTTGATGCTTGGTTAGAGTAAATATATTCACTTTTGCAATGATGAATTATGTCTTTAACAAGAGAGATGTAATTTGAATCTAATAATTAGTTATTGAATTTCCCAAACTACTGACTTTACTTGTGACACTACCTTCATAACCGAGTGTAAAATCATAGATCTGGTGTATCGTAAAGCTTTTGTCTGCATTATATTTTTGCTAAATTTATACGAAATTTCTATATGGTAGCCCATCCGTAAGGATTCGATTCCTTTGCGCGTGTTGTCTTTAATATGTGTGTACGTGTGCACTTTTGTGCCGTCTTTCACCCTTTTTTACTTTTCTGTTTCTGTATACAGTGACAATTTTGAAGTTCGAGTCAAGTTTTTGGAATACAAGGTGGCAGTTTGAATTTACATCTCAAAGTTTCATGAGATATTACAACTATTTTCCTACATGAAGTCTAGAGGATTTGGTGATTTGTAAAGACTACTTTTTCTCCATTTTTGACAATGCAATATACCTGATTGACGCGTTTGCTATGGGCTTTATGGGCAAAATGCATTGAGTTTTCCCTTGTTTGCATTTTAAAAATGAAATCTTCAGGAGGGTGAAAGAAAATAGGTGTAACTCAAATACACTTTGTTATTCAGAGCTAAATTTAAGACAGAAATAGAACTTAAAAAAAAAAAAAAAAAAAAAAAAAAAAAAAAAAAAGAGTGGGGGAGGGGAATTGGATTGCCCATTGCTAGCTTATTTTCACTCCCTGTGGCTTTTTTGTGTACTAGAATTTGACCTATGAGTTTTAACTGTCTTAATTTTCCGGGGTAAAATTAATGCGGTAACTTTCATTACTTTATATAATGGTGCTGATTCGATGTCGAGTTGGCATGTCACCGCCATTTTGAACGTCGCAGTGGACGGATTTCATGCCCTTTCGAAATATACATATGATTTTGAAGACAACAATAAATGAAACACTTGATTTTTTTTGTCATTTACCATACCTACGCAAACAAACGTTGATGTATTCAGTCAATACTCTCATGGTTTATTTCTCATTTCAGTGATTTTTGTTTGTTGTTGTTGTCCACATTAATTGCAAAAATACTTTCATAACAGCGTTTGTCTTCATAGACAGTTTACTGCTGCAGTCACATGCACACATGCATTTTGTATGTACATGTATGTCATATATATACATATATATATATATATATATATATATATATATATATATATATATATATATATATATATATATATATATATATATATATATATTGTTACGGGATAGCGCTGGCCGATAACTTGGTGACCATTCAATGACTCACTGTGCTCGTAGTGACCGATAAACTCTCACTAGAAAAATGCCCAGTTAAACTTAGACCTAAACTCCAAGAGGTCTCTGTGATTCCCTGATGAAGTGGGCAATCCTAGCTATAAGAATGGGACTAGGATGAAACGCAGACTCCAATTTAAATCATATGGCAGTACAAATTCAAAACTCAAATAACAGGTGCATTACTTCTATATAATGACTCATTGACTTGATATCAGAGTGGTAGTGCGCATTTGGACAAACATACTTAATTTAAATTACAGTTTACTATCATAGAATCTGATAAACACATTTACAAATATCTAAAGTTTTAATGTTCAGATTTTACATTAATTTATTATTTAGGGATAGACTTAGAAACATGGACTAACATTTAATTATATTCTTATGGGTTAACTTCAAACAGAGCCTTAGAAACACTCAATGGCTATAACAATAATAACTGACAACTTATGCACAAACCCTTGAGAAACACTCAGTAGCTTTACAATATAACAAAAATAACTTATGAAAAGAGCCTCGAGAAACACTCAGTAGCTTTACAATATAACAAATAACTTATAAACAGAGCCGTGAGAAATACTCAGTGGCTTCATAGTCAAACTTGTACATTATTATTATTATTATTATTCCATAATTTCATATTCCTATTGAACTGTAATAAGTAGTAGTATTTTAAATTATTATTTTAATAAGGTCTGCAAGAAACACTTGACTTGACCTCACAAAATCATGAAAAATACTGTATGCATATAATTTACTGATTGGACAAATATTTAAGCTAAAGTTGCTGATTTTGAAAACATAAAAATGAAAGAATAAATATCCTGAAAGGTTTAGGTTATACAGATGCAGATTTCAGAATTTACTTTTAGACCTGTCCAAAATTAACTGTAAGAAACGTTATTGTTCATGGCAATTATTTATAAAGACATCGTGAAATAACTGTAAATTGCTGATACGCGGAAAATAAGAAACAAAAGAGTTACCTTTTCTTTGCACACTGCCTTATATGGACTTCGTGGTAAAATTGTAAAACGACTTTCTCACGCACTGTCTGAACACACCGAACTCTTAACACGACCCTCGGAAACCCGATAAGGTCCTTGCCCAGACGCTGACTAGCCCTTTTATACTTCCCGCGGAATTCTGAAGAATTCTGCGCCTGGCAGTGAAAATTCTGACGTTCGCTGGGTAGCAACCGCATGGAAATTTCCGCAAGCGCGCGCTCGCAGGGACAATCGTACATTGCTACTGATAACAACAAAACCACACATTAAATTAAAAATTCTTACTAAAATTATATATTACTTAGTGTGTTAGCTAAGTTCGCATTATCAAATATATGTCCAAATGGTCACAATTTGCAATAAAAAACCCCCAAAACATGTTTAGTTTTAAAATGGATGATATCGTAAGCGACCTCATTTTTATGAAGCGAGATAACTACGGAATTGTTCCAAATGTGACAAACCTGGAAACGAAGCTGATACCGAGGATGGATTTACACATCGATCTATGGTGTAAATCATGAATTTAAACAGTTCAAAGGATGATTTATAATCAATTTATATGCGAATATGAAATAAAAACGGGAATCATACCAACCATCGTTTGTCATTGGATAACTCTAGGTATTAATGAAGAAATTTAATGTTGACAACACCCACCCACCCTGCTTTAAGACCGAGAGCTTTACGACTAATAAACTTAATTTTAAAAAAATATCTCGAGGCTAGATTTTCTGCCCATCACAATATATATATATATATATATATATATATATATATATATATATATATATATATATATATATATATATATATATATATATATATATATATATATATATATATCGCACGGCAATAAAAAAAGTCTTTCCTTACAGCCACTTGATCATAAAGATCATATGAGTCAAAGAAATATTGTATTTACGAAAAAAAAAAAAAAAAAAAAAAAGACAAACAACAGTGAAAAACTGGTGTGAAGCCAGCACAAGCGTTTTCAAAATCTACAGGTTCCTTTCTCAAGGGCATAAAGCTAAAAAGGATCATTACACAAATGAGATAAGAACAAAACAAACAGTTTTACTTAATTATATCTATCTATCTATCAATACGATACGATATATATATATATAGAGAGAGAGAGAGAGAGAGAGAGAGAGAGAGAGGTTTATCATACAGGTTTGCGAATTTTTAATTCGTACTCTACTGACATTCGAACCCGGGTCCGCTGGTTACGGCACTCATCGCCTTGCCTGCACGCACCAATACCAATACCCCCGCGACTAAGCACACTTCCCCAAAAAGGTATGACACAAAGTGGCTGATATAGGCATTCGTGCGTAGCAGACACACTCGCATATCGACCCAGTAATTAATTCTCATCTAAATACACAGTCACTTTGGAGATAAACCCAGGTTCGAATCTCGGTAGAGCACGATCTAAATATTCTCTAACCTGTATGATAATATGCTTTCCCCATATTGAAAAATTCACTTCATATTATCATGCATCCTCCTGTAGGATCCAGGCATAACACTTTGCGCTCTGTTTGGAGTATACCCATAACAGATGAGTATCATTTTAATAATATTGTAATACATTTTCTTTGCAAAAAAACTCACTGGTGTACAAATATGATTGGAAATAATTCCATTTGATTAAGTGTGCTGAGATTGTGAATTATAGTCAATTCTGCTTAATAAGAACTCCAGAGGACTGCAAGAATCAGTTCTGTTATTCGAGGTTCGTATCAAAAGAAACCTGAAGTTAGACTGCCAGCATCTAGAAACTTTATGAGACAAGTGGATGAACGTCTCATCAATATAAACGATCGGTCTGCCTTCTGCATGATAGCTCTTTATTTTTCTAAGAAAGCTTATTCTCCGAGCTACAATATCGGACCGCTCTATCAGCATCTTTCTGTTGCTCTGGAATTTTTTCCAAGTCAAACTTAGTTACTTCAAAATACGTCTCATTCATTTTGTAACTCCTTAAAATCTATCCTTTCCTTCAGTTCGCGTGAGGCAGAGAATATTGCGGGCAAATTCTTTCTCTCTCTTTCTCTCTTTACTTACATTTCCTTTAGATCGATCAAAATAATTAATGATATATCACTCCGCACTTTCCTCGGCTTGGCTGTAGTGTCGACATAGGCTGTAAGTCTGGTTAAAGAAAATGATCTGCTTGTGACAAACCAAATTTAGTAAATGTAAAATGTGTAGAACACCCGGTATTAACCAAAGTTTTGCTTTTTAGCACTTTTGTAAGAGATACTATCTTGATTTCTTTTCCGCAATGGACGAATGTATGGAACATTATGTCGCCATTAGGTATAAACTCCTTACGTGTGAAAGCAGTATTTGTCCAGACCGGTAACGTCGTTTATTCAATTCTGCTAATAATAATAATACTAATAATGAGAACTGTTTACAGCGTCTAATCTTTGGAAGCTCTAAGCTCTTTGCAAATAACACATAAAAACATATATAAAGATATGATTACAAAAACAAACACCCTGAAATTAGAAAACAAAAATATGCTGAAAATAATTAAAGTAAGGAAATATTATTAAATCTTTAAGTCTGTTCTTGCAGTCGAAATAGGTGAGTTTTAAGAGCACTCTTGAATGACATCACAGTGTCCTGTGTCTGAGTTCAATGGGGAATTCGTTCCACGTAGCTGGGCCCTGGTATGCAAAAGAACGTTGTCCATATGACTTCGTTTTTTATAGTGGGAATAATGAGAATACGAGTGTCGGAAGAGAAACGTAAGTATCTTGCTGGGGTGTACACATGGGTGAGGTCAGATAGGTATTTTGGACTGGAGCCAGTCAACGAAATGTAGCATAGAGAACAAATTTTGTGTTCGATTCTGCATCGAATGGGTAGCCAATGTAGGGTACAGAGCATGGTGAAGGTGTGCTCGGTTCTTGGTACACTAAGGATGATTTGTACTTTGTCGCTCTCTTTTAGCAGTGCGAAGCTGGTCCCTAACACTACTATACCATGGAGAACACTTTTGAATTGATACTCTGCACTTGGTTGCTGGGGCATGTTTATCAAGCAATGAACGCAAACAGTTATCAAGTTGTTCTGCTGTAGGAGGTAACGAAGTTGTTAGGTTTGCTTGGATGACATGCGACAAGATGACAGTTGGTTGAAAGTGTCACTCGAAGTTTTGATTGTTGTTAGAAAGCTTGGATTTAATTTTATATACAATTTTGTCTCATATGAAAAAAGTACACGTTTTAGCAGCATATCGGAGTATCTTGAGAAAAGTTTGAGTTTACAATTGTTTATAATTATCTTGCCGTTATGAAAAACAGTAGGTTCTCTGAGTAGGTTGCACAAATCTGACAGCCTTATAAACTGGTTCCTGGAGTATCTCCATATTCTGAATTCATCTTTATTAGTTTACTAGATAGTTTAACAGCGTTGATCTATAATTTCTTTTTGAAATGAACTTATAGCAACAATGATCTATGTATCGGCGATAGACCGGATGTGACTTAGTGGCGTCACAACTATATTCATCAAGGTGACTTTCGTAGCCACTGTTCGAAATTAATCGGCCATATTATTAAAACTGCTCCGTGGATCTGAATAAACTTTTGGTATTTATTTCCATATACTTAGTATATTCATTCAAGGACCATATAAAACAAAATCGTATTTCTTTAAGGTTCTTCTCGGAATGCTGGTTAAGGTACAGTCCCTTTTAAGGAGAACGTAAGCGGAATGCAGGGCTTCTTTGCTTTAGAATAATGATGTTTCTGTTTCGCTAGAAATCTGCATGGATGTAAAAGCTGTTTTGAAACGTTAAGGCGTTTCCGGTATCGGGTTATATGTAGGCAAAGTATTATCATACTGTTGTGGTTTGATTGATTGTTTGTTGTTAACTACAACATCTTTTGCAAACTGGATGTTGAAGACTCTGTGAAGAAACAAACTTTACTTTTTGACCAAATGAACAATATACTCCAAACAGCTCCAAACAGCTACATTACCTCCTATCCGATAATATGTCCTTTACATTTGTTCCGTTTCCTTCACATAGTGTGATTTATAGACTCTTCTTGTTCAGCCTTTAAATGTTTGGCTTTGGTTGTTATTAATTCGTGTGAATGTTTACCAAGTTGTCTTACAAGGTCAACTCTATCTGGATCTTTTGGCTTTTGTAAAGTTATTTTCTCTAGTAAATTTGCAACCTTAGATTCGCAATACTTTTCGTCTTCGCTACCTTTCATTTATTTATAATGAGATTTGGAAAGTAAAATCAACGTGATTTTAAGATAGTTCTAAGATGACTTACAATGTTATTTACAAGCAGCGAAAATAATTCGAAATGGAGTTTATCAAATGAAAGAGATAGATACAAATCTATGTGAAAAATGAAAAATGGAAAGAAAAAACCCCCACCACATAACATAATTTTTCAGAACTAGTAAGACTGAGTGTTGGTCAGTTAGGATGGGTATTGGTCAATCGTATCAACTGTTTTGATCTGTCGATAATCAGTCCAGTAGTAGATGTTGTTTGCTGTTTTCAAAAACCAAACAGAAAATGTAACTCTTTTAAACTACATGGAAACCTTATCTTATGCCAAATTCTGTCCTTGTTTGACGGCGTAGCAATGTTTCGTTATAATTTTTACCATTTTCTCTCTCGATCAAATAATGTACATGAAGAGGAGGGATTGCCCTAATACTCACTCTTTATTCTTTATTTAGTCAGTAAAGCATGGCTTAATTAAAATAAAAATGTTGATTCTGAAATTTTATTTGTTTGTGATTTATATTTAGACAAAATGCTCTTTCACTTTCTCTCCAATGATCTTTCTTGATTTTTGTAAAGGGGTATTTACCATCACGTTTGCATGTCTCGTCAAAAATGCATTCACGACCGCGTACTGAATCTTGGGATGTTTCATTTACGTACGCTAATGTTGTCATTTACGTCCGTGCTTATAGCATATACAGCGGTGTGCTTACCAGTCTTTACAGATTATTAGGCGACACGTGCAAGACGACATCAATATTTAGGCAAAATCACACCCTGGACCACAGACACCACCATGTGACGCAGAAGCTCCTCTCTGGCCGTTCCCGACTCCGCCTTTTCCACGCCCGGACATTACAAAGCAACAGACAGTGTGCTGGGCACACAATTAAATGGCGTGAGGGCGATACGTACCCCCACGCCGATTAATTAAATAGCATGCGGTGCATGCAGTAAAGCGCAAGCGGTTTTTACAGCTCTGTTTTAACCGCTTGACGAACCCCAAACTGATGCTACAGCAACAGTTTGGGGGCAAATTAAATAGTGCGCTGTGCGCACATTAATTCCTCGCACATGACCAAATTGGTCGCACGCGAGTCTAATCCAAATAAGTAAGTAAGCAGTCTTTACAGATACACCACGGTAAAAAGGTCACACCTACCTCACCCATAAAGAAAATACAGGCCAATAATGTCTTAAACAACAATAACCTCAAACGGGAACAAACAACGTGAGCCCCAAATAAATTGGGAACACAGGGTGAACAAAGCCAGGTTAAACCCAAACCAAACCCCGAAAACAGTTCAGTAAAAGTAGGAAATGTAGCAAACCTCTCTATAGATCAGGTGCTCATCCTAATTAAAGAAATTATCAACGAGACATTAAACTTAAACAAAAATAAATAAATCTCAGTTGACAATCTCTGTAACAAGATCTCCGCCATTACTAACAGATTAAGAATTCAAGCCAGAACGTAATGGGGACAATTAGGAAATAATAATAAAAGAAAATATATTACACCGAACATGAATTTAAAAAAACAGCAATAACCATATGGCAATGGAATTGCAGAGGCATTAGGCAAAACGCCGCGGAATTAGCAATTAAAATCTTAAAAGAAAATAATAAACCGGATGTAGTGTGCTTGCAGGAGACCCTTTTAAACGAGAAATCAACATCCTTACCAAATATCCCTGGTTATTCAAGTAACTACTGTAAACAAAGACCCGGGGGAAAAAAGGGGGAGGCCTAGCAATCTATGTTAGCGACGCTATCTTGAGCGAATCTGCTGAGAGCACTCTAACAACCACAAACGACAATACTACCCTTGAACATCAAATAATTAAAATAAATACAGGTAAATATCCATTAATTATAGTCAACATCTATGATCCAGGCGGGGACCACTATACCGAAATAGAAACTCTCCAATCAATCACTAAACATTTAAGGGATAATTTTATCATATGTGGGGATTTCAATGCCCACAGTGAACAATGGGGAGGAAACCAATTAGATCGGAGGGGGGCGAATATTGAGAAGTGGATCTCGACTTCAAAGTTGGTTATTCTAAATGATGGAAACGACACCAGAATCAACCCGACAAACGGGAAGATATCAGCCATTGATCTCACCATATGCTCTCCCAAGATCGCGGAAATCGCCGACTGGGAGGTAGATCAATCAGGGACCCTAGGGAGCGACCACTTCCCAGTATGGACCACCATTCACACTCAAATTCATAAAAATAACAAAAATCACACCCCCAAATGGAGATATGACAAAGCGGACTGGGGGTCGTTCCATTCTCTCTGTGAAGGGATTACATACGCATAGCTGTACAATGAAAATATTGAAACCTTCAACCAAAATATCGTAGAGGCGCTATCCTCGGCAGCTGAACGTTGTATACCATAAACGGGAGGAGTGGCCGGCAAACAGTCCGTTCCATGGTGGAACAACGACTGTAAGCAAGCCGTAAAGGAGAAAAAGAAAGCTTGAAATCGGTTTAGACACACAAAAAACTCCATTGACTTTCTTGCTTACAAGTAAAAAGAAATACAGGTCAAAAACACCATAAACCAAGCAAAACAAACATCATGGAAGTCATTCTGCTCATCATTAAATTATAAATCAAACTCTAAACAAGTATGGGACAAAATCAAAAAACTTAGGGGAAATGGAGCACGAGCGTCCCTAAGACTCGCAGGGCTTACCACTGATCTGGAAAAAGCCGAAAAACTAGCCCTTCACTTTGCAAACATGAGCAGTAACTCCAATCACTCCCAAAACTTTAAAAAACATCGCAAGATGGTAGAGGAAAAACACCCCCATTTGTTCACAGATAGGGGCGACCAATCAAACCCCTTAAATATGGATTTTACCCTATATGAATGGAGATAAGCGTTAAATAGGAAAAAGAAACCTACAGCACCCGGGGAGGACACATTAGGATACGATATATACATAAATATCCCGGAAAAAACGGCCTTGATGGTTTTGTGTATGCTGAATGCTTCATGGAGGTCGGGAAAAATTCCAAAAAAGTGGAAACACGCGATAGTTGTTGCAATCCCGAAACCCGGAAAGAATCCGGCAGACAAAAACTCATACAGGCCCATCTCCCTAACAAATAGTCTATGTAAAATCATGGTGACTAGGATAAACAATAGCATTAAATACCACCTGGAAAGCAAAATTCTGCTATCCCACAATCAAAGCGGCTTCCGTAATAAACGATCCACATTGGACCAGATAATGCGGTTAGAGTCAAGTATCAGACTCGCATTTAATACTAAGAGGAAAATGGACCGCAACCTAATCGCGATCTTTCTAGATCTCGAGAAGGCCTACGACCAAATGTGGACCAATGGTCTAATAGCAAAACTTAACCATTACGGAATATCAGGCCGAATGCACAAGTGGATAGCAGACTTTCTCACGGGTCGAAGCATACAAATCAAGGTTGACAACAAATACTCGGAATGTTACAATGTAGAAAATGGACCCGCCCCCCCTCCCCCCCCCCCCCCCCCAGGGAAGCGTTCTGAGTCCGACCTTGTTTAATATCATGATAAACGATCTGGAGAAAGCAATCGACCCGTCCTGCCTGGACCTATCTCAGTTTGCCGACGATAGCGGGATTTGGAAAGCGGGAAACCCTGACAGCGAAGCTGTGGTCGGTTAATTGCAGATGGGAATGGACAGGATCGGTCGATGGGCTGACAGGTGGGGATTCAAAGTTTCCCCCGGTTAAACGGTAGGCGTTATGTTCTCCCCTAAAACTAAAATCCGTAGGGAACCCCCAAAATTACACCTAAACGGAGTTATAATTTAATTCGAAAAAGCCGCCAAATTCCTAGGCATGCCCTTTGACGAGCACCTGACATGGGACAACCAGCTAGAAGAATTAGTGAGACGATGCGGACGGGACCTTAATCTCCTCCGGAACCTTAAAGGCTCCGATTGGGGGACGGACCAAGCTACTCTTCTCACCCTATATAAAACTTTGATTAGGTCAAAATTAGACTATGGGTGCCAAGCATATGCTTCGGCTTGCCCCAACATCTTAAAGAAATTAGATCAAATTCAACGTAAGGCCCTGATTATATGCACCGGAGCTCACCGGAATATTTCCGGGGAAGAGCTTAACACTCAAACACGGGAACTCCCCCCCCCCCCTCAATCTGAGACGGGAGGAGCTTCTCCTAAGATATGCCGCCAGAATTTCAGCCCATACCAAGGCGCATCTCACTCAAAAAGCCATAGACAAATGCAATAAACCATTCCGACACCAGCTGCTTAGGAACCTACCAGGAGGAAATAAAATACAAGAACTAAAGAAGGATTTAAACATCTCAAATATCCAGGCGGAAATCATAAAATATCCTGATAGCGCCCCCTGGACAAAAAAGACTCCCATAATAAATCTAAACGCACTAGAGTATGGGAACAAAATGATCAACCAATGGAAATGAGAGCAAAAATACTTGAAGAAATTGAAAGTAGATACGAGGGATTCACCATCGTATACACAGATGGTTCAAAATCCCCGGACCCAGGACGCACTGCGGCAGCAGTGGTAATTCCAGGGGAGGATATCACACTAAGGGCGAGACTACCGGATCTCAGTTCAATTTACTCAGCCGATTTCTGGGCCATTAAACAACCCATTGAATGGATTCTAGAAACAAAAAAGCAAAAAACAGTTATCATTAGCGACTCCCTCAGTGTGCTGCGTTCCCTGGTATCAGGAAACTCCACCAGCAGAGAGAACCGACTCCGAGGGGTCAATTTCAAACTTACAATCCCAGAACAAAACAACCATACTTAGGAATTTATGTGGGTGTCCTCTCATATCAACATCCCTGTGAATGAGAGAGCCGACAAAGAAGCCAAAAAACAGACTAAAGGAGCCCACAACTCAAGAACTGGACTATAGCGTCCACGAAATCTACAGTATTATCAGGAAAAAAATTAACCAAAAATGGCAGTCGGAATGGAACAAATCAAAAAAAGGACGCAGACTATACGATCTGCAGAAACAAATCAACAGAAATATCGAACACCCAATCCTGGCAAATCCTTACGATTACAAAAGCATAAATAGGATTAAAACGGATAAGACGCTATTAGCAAATAGCTTTGGAAAATATGTGTTGGGACTAAACTTAGCAGGAATAAACTGCCCAAACTGTCCCACACCTGAAACATTGGAACATGTTTTTAACATCTGCCCCAAGAATAACAAAGAAAGAAAAACATTCCAAGAAAAACAAACAAACTTAAAATCCCCACTTACCTATCCGGATTTCCTTAAAGAAGGAAATAACAACATTAAATCGGTGTATGCCAACATAGTGGGGTACATTTCAGAAATCGGAAAAAGGGGAAAAATTTAAATTAGGATAATCAACATTCTATACACAATAGAGAATAATTAATAACGCAAACTCTTAGGAATTTAGGATACTATATAGCAAAGGTTAAATCCCAAGTCCGAGGCGAGAGAGGAGGGGCCCTACCCAGGGAGGAGGGGATTGGTATGCCGGGACTACTAGGGGCCCCTTTGCGCCGCAAAGGCGACCCAATCCCGGCCCCCCGGGGATGGAGAATTTCCACTACCATGGATAAGATTTGGGGTCAAGCCAAACATCAAACTCAACTTAACTTACTGAAATCATACAACTACCAAAATCAACTTAAATACAACACTTAGATAGAAAGAACAAATTTTGACATCATAACAAATTGAATAACATCATTAATAACAATCAGGCCAAACTTTTTTAATTTTTTTGTTAATTTTTTTTGTAATTGTTAATTTTTAAAAAAATTTAATTAATTAATTTTTTTATTTTTTTTTAATTTTTTTTTATTAACAAACTAACCTAACTTTTTAACATCTAACTTTATCAGAATTAAAGCGAGATAACTTCAACCTCAAAACTTAAGACAATAAGGTGGTCATAAACCCTGACCATCAGGCCCTGCTGCACAAGGTGGCATCCAATTGGAAAAATTAAATTAGGGATATAGATAAAACATAATAACTGCAACCCCAAAAATATTAATACTATAAGGTGGTCATAAACCCTGACCATCAGACCCAGCCGAACAAGGTGGCATAAATTGGTTAATCTAACTCAAGGATATAGATAAACATAAAGTCCCATATAAATATCATAGTATAAGGTGGTTCCAAGTCCAGACCATCAGGCCCAAACTGCACAAAGCGGTTACCAAAATTTTTATCCGTTTCTAAAGTACGTAAGATCAGAAGTATTCAAACCAAGTCTTACGAAACTAAAAACCCGAACAACTAAATTAGCTAGTATAAGGTGGTCCTAAATCCCGGACCATCAAGCCCAGACACACAAGGTGGCAACTCTCAAATGTCAATCAACAAAATCGCAGCACAAATTATATATTTCAACTAGGTAACTCCGTTATTTTTTCATCACTAACCCATAATCACAGCCATATGGTACAAAGATAAATTTCAAAAATGTTCAAGATTTCAATAAACAAGTACTAGATACCTCAACAATATCTATTTTTTTGGGCCAAAATATCGAAAACACCTAAATAACCCTGGACCAGCCGGAGCCTCCTGGGACGCAGTGGTGCAGCCAGCCAGCCTTTTCCGCCTTTGCCTCGCCCAGACAGACGCAACTCGCCAACTAAGTAATCCTGTAAGCATTGTGGTTTTATTCCTATGAACAGAAACATTCAAAATTCAAAATTAACTATACGCACCCCTCTATATCGCTCTTTCATTGAATCCCCTTAGTGGGGAAACCATGTAACGATGGAGCGGTGCGAAAATAGCGTCCATACACGCATCAAATCGTCTAGTGGGTTGCAGCTATGTAATCCACTGGACGAAAATAAATAAGTGTGCTTAGCACACAGTTAAATCCCTGAGGGTAAATAGACGTACATGGTCGAATGACCGCACACGTCTTTAATTCAAAGATCATCACCATCAGTCTTTCCAGTGTGCATCGAACGTAGAAGGAGAAACACTTAAAAAGTAAGAAAAAGCTCTGAGCGCACTGAAGAGCCTTGGCCTTTCAGTTGCCTCTGGTTGGAGCATACGCTCTCAGGAGAAACGAACCACCCTTCTCCTTATTTGGAAAGAACAAACAACATATGAGAGACAGCCCCAGGGATCGAACACAGGGAGAATGCAGGCCCAGTGGGAGACGAATCGTCAGACCCATCCGCCGCGCACCCAGACTAGACCCCGTAGAGAAGAGTTTTCTACACAACCCCAGGTGACATCATCGAAATCACCAAGCAATAAGGGGCCAAGACAGGGAAGGGAGGAATAAAAGAAGGATGAAAGGGAGAAAGAAACTCTAGAGGGAACCAAACAGCAGGAAGCGAAAGGGACGAAACCAGCCCCCATAGTGCCCTAAGCCTCCTCAACACCAATGTCGGCGACAAAGAAACCGGTTAAACAGTCTGAAAAACAGTTAGCGGCGGAAGCGTGGAAGTTACCCCCACCCACCCCTGAACTGATCACACCGCCGGAAGCGAGCAATGATGAGTTGAGGCAGCAGGCGGCACAATATCTGTACGACCAGTCGTACGAAATGGGGTTAAATCACTTATGGATCCAGAAGGAAGCAGCCCAGAAGTACATTGACGATCTAAGGATGGTCCTAAAAGCTAAGAAACAAACAGTACTCGATGGTAAACAATCCAAAGCTAGCAGAATTCGGGCCAAAAAAGCAGCCTCAAATCTACAACAATGGGGGAAGAAGTTTACTGAATGCCCGATAATATTAGCTACGTTTATCTGTAACGAGCTGATATTATACCACAAGCTAGAGACCCAGCAAGTTGCCTACTTCACACCATTGGGAGACATCATAGACCCGAGCAGTCCAAAAGAGCGCATTAGACAGACGTTTACACAAGGCATGCCGGACCACCTGAAGTCATTTTTCCTGCCGCTGCTCCAGAAGATCCCCCTTAGTCCTTATCAGGACTAAAGAGTTCGCAATGTTGCCTTATAGGGTTTCAAATTGGCATAGAAACCCACTTTTGACTAAAACTCTCTCGAGATGAACACATATGATCCATTTGACCACAGTTCAAAATATTCAATACTCTGTTATCTAATTTGACCACTAAATTAAGAATGGGTTACTGCTATCCAATAATCATTCTTTTATTCATTTTTGGAAAACCAAAAGTATACTATGTACACAAAATTCAAAATTCATACAAGTAGGAAAATTTAAAAACTGGTAAATTTGACTCTAAAAAATTACAAATGTGGCTCACACACAATCAGTTAAAAGGGATAGCCCGAATTAGTTTAACTGGGCATGATTTGACCATGTACAATCTTGGCGTTTCAGTACTTCCGTTCCGCTTCGCGCCTCCCTCGCCGAGCCCGTGCTGTCCGCCGCTCCGGACATTAATTAAGTAGTGCGCTGAACGCACAGCCGTAAGCCTGTAAACATTGTGATTCTATTCCTATGTACAGGTATAACTAATTGTGCACACCCTCCCATATCGCGCTTTCAATGAACCCCCATTGTGTGGAAACCATGCAGCGATGGAGTGGTGTGTAAATAAGGTCCTTTCACGCCGTAATCCGTCAAGTGGGTTGCAGCCCGGCAACTCACTTGATAATAATTAAAAAAGTGTGCTAAGCACACAGTTTAATCCCTTAATGTGTGTTAGACGTACATGGTCGAATGGCAGCACACGTCTCTAATTCAACTCATCATCATCATCATCATCATCATCATCATCATCATCATCATCATCATCATCATCATCATCATCATCATCATCATCAGTCTTTCCATATTCTCAGTTAGACAGAGCAACAAGCAAGACGTAGCAGCACTAAAGCTAGAGATGGAAGTCATGATATCTCCCCAGGCCCTGATTGCAATACAAGGTTTAGGCCTTAGTATTGCATCAGGGTGGAGCCTAAGGGCCCAAGCAAGAAGGACCACCCTTCTGCTTATGTTGGAGGAGGATTGCAACTAGAGAAGCAATAGAAGAAGCCCCCAAAGAAGACCGGGAAAGGGAGGAAAATGCAGGATCGACAGAAGGAGCAATCTACGCAGACTCAACCGATACCGAGCGTCCCCCCCCCCTCCGGTGGAACCCAGGCTACCAGTACCTCCACCTCCAACAACAACGCCTCTCCTAGCCTCGAAATTGCCCGAGGCTAGGACGCAAACTCCACTGCCAAAAACATCAACATCAGTCCAACAGGGGGAAAGGCAAGAAAGGGAGGATTAGGAGAAAAAGGAAGTAAGAAGTAAGAAGAGGCACAAGAGGGTACCAGAAAGCAGGAGGCCGAAAAAAAAAGAAAGTCCAACCACCACGAGAGGTAGCAGCGCAGACAAGGCAGCAAACGCAGCAGCAACAAAACCAGACGCCGCCACCGCTGCAACCGCCTGTACCCAAGCAAAAGCTGCAACAACTGCAGATGTATATAGGCAACCAAATGAAGGACTGGGGGCTGAGGGAGCTAGTAGAAGATAGGGAGGCAGCAAAGCAGCACGTAGAAGCCTACCGGACGGTCTCTGTTTGCTATAAAAACCTCAGATGTGACGGGGGGCTAAACAAGACGCTGAAATCAAACTACGCGAAAGCAGCGAAAAACATCAGAGCCCTTGGGGAGACGTACAGTGGATATCTTGTCCAGTTGGCTAAGCTGCTGGCTAATGACCTGATTACATCATGGAAACTAACGTCCCAGCCCGTCACAGTATGGCCGCCGATCAAGCACCTTGTGGTTGCCGACCTCATCGACCCATGTAGCTCCAAGGACAGCATTAGAACAAGGTTCGAGCCGCCAGCCCACCTGAGGCCATACATCATCCTACCAATAGATTGTACACCCCATCCCTTTTAAGGGCTACAAGAATTGCCTCAATTACCATAGGGTTTTCTGTTCGGCTTTGAAAATCCCTTTCGATACAAACTGCTATTAATACGAAAATACGATCCATTGTACACCGTTCCAAACCGATCACTTAATATTTTCAAATTAAGATCACAAAACTTTAACAAAGGGCTACTTTAACCCGGAAACTATTTATCTACGTATCTTTCGGTACACCAGGTACACTTAATTTCTAAAATTGCTAGAGAATAGGAAAATGGTATTGAACCTTGTAGATTGACTCTAATTACAAATGTGGCTAATACTCAATTGGTATTAGGGACAGCCCGATTTAGTTAACTGGGCAGAATTTGACCATGTACGTTCATGGCGTTTCAGTAATTCGTCACGCTTCGAGCCTCCCTTGCCGAACCTGTGCAGCGTTCCACTCCAGACATCCATCCAAGTACATGTAACCTATAAACATTGTGACTCTAATCCTATGTACAGATATAAGTAATTGTACACACCCTCCCATATCGCGCCTTAAATGAACCCCACTAGTAGGGAAACCGTGCAGCGAGGGAGTGGTGTGTATTAGTGCGCTTTGCGCACATTGTGCTTTGCACACATGAAAGCGACAGGTTTGTTTGCTGCCCGGGAACACACCTGACGAACAATTGATTAGGTAGGGTGCGGTGCACCCATTAAACAGACGTACATGGCGGAATCGCCGAACATGTCTATAAACCAAATTCATTCATTCAGTCTTTCCATTCATCGTCGGCTCATCCAAGAAGAAAACTTAGTTCCAGCAACTAGCGGAAAACGAAATTAAATATCGTTGTATTTGGAGAGGTTGGAATACCTCCTGGGTTGGGTAGAAGAGATGAACTTACACCCAAAAAAGAGATTGACCAAAGAAGCCAAATCTACTTTGGAATGAGAAAAAGGCTCGTGGCAGAGGTGCTGAAGGAAGAAACGGAGAGAGAAAGGAGAGAGTATAGGAAGTAGAGAAGAGGATAAAGCTGGAGCAGCAACCGCGGGATATGCAGCTAGTAAGTAAAGAGCAGTGGTGTCCGTTTCAGCAATGGAGAGAGGAACAAGAACATCATCAGCAGCAACGTAAAGTGGAGGAAAAGCTCTTCATCCCAAGGAACGAGGACTGGGAAAGTGAGTCTAATCAAGCTCCCTTTAAGTCCTACTTAGGGCTAAACAAAAAGTCCCTTTTTCTACTCAATGATAGCCCAAACTATCTGTTTTATGTTTGCTTGCATGTTTGTATAACTATGTCTATGTTTGTCTTTAATACAAAAATTAACCCCCTTCCCCTCCTTTCGTTTAGTGTGTGATAGTATAAGTGTGAGTTAGTGATGGTATGTTTGTGTAAATGTGTGAGCACTCATACCCTCCCCCCTTTCACTCCCCTATCATTTAGGGTTGTATTGTATCTGTTATCGAAGTTACTGTTCCTTACTTTCTCTCTCCTTCCTTCCGTATTCTCTCTCTCTCTCCCTTATAGTTTACATCCCCTTTAACACTGTGTGCTGGTCAGTAGGTGTAGATGCTGGTTAGTAGATAGTGGTGCTGGGCATTAACACTGTTTATTATATACCCATCATTATACAACTCATGATAAAGGCCACTTTTCCCAATGCACATCTAATACAGATTGAGATTCCTCGTTGTCATGGATAACGTCAACTAGCAACTGTCATGTGAAGGGACTATTACTGTTACGCGATATTTATGCACAATCTGAGTCGATGGAAGAAATTAAAGTAAAAGAATAAGAACAACAATAGCAACATAAAAAGTTGTATTTTTATTACGAAATAATTGTTTAGGGTATATAATAAACTCATCATCAGTGCAGTAGCTTGATCTGGATTCATGTATCGCGTCTCGTTGATAGCAGAAGGACATCAGATCACTCTCGATCCTTTGGGTCTCACAAAATCCGATGTCCTTCTGCTATCAAACTCGACGAAATACACCCAGATGAAGTTATTGTACATGTATTGGTTAGTTGGTGTGGGTGTTGGTTTGTAAGAGTGTGTGTTGGACAGTAGGTGTGGCTGCTGGTCAGTAAGACGAGACATGATTTATATTTTAAAAATTGTTTCGCAAATGTTTTTGTAAACATTTTCAGTGCACATGCGCATAAAAATTTCAGTGCGCACGAGCAAAACATAAAAATTGCTTTAGTGCCTATGCGCAAGCGAATTTTGTCATTGCACAGTAGATTTAAAATGGTACTTTTAGATTTTTTTACCCACCTCCTAATAAGAGTTTGGTCCCAGACCCCACTACCAGTGGGCTGGAGCTATTCAAGGTACTGTCACTTGGTTTTATCATACATGTCTATAATGTACTTCCATTCAACTGCCAATTTAAATTAATCTAAATGTACTTTTTACATGTTGTGAGTTTCAACAGGTAAGTGTCATTTACTCTGTCAAGCGAGTAACTGCAATTCCATGTTATTAATGCTATTTAATGGACTTAATTGAATGTGGTATGTTTACGGGACATTTTATTAAATGTTCAGTCTCAACTTAAACTGAATCGTATAGTGAGTAATGTTCGACTTACTGAATTGAATGCAAGTCAATCTCAGGACATTGCCACTAGTTAAACACCTATACCTTTATTACTTTTACTATTTAGAAACGTCCCATATTTAACATTATTAAGGTAAAATGTGTACGGGTTGCTGTATTATTGACGCGCATCTGCCTCAAACTGTATTATCAATTGCAACGTTAATTATTGTGAAGCCAGATTTTTGGCAGTGACCGGGACAACAAATAAAGATGTTGCTTCTAACACTAGTAACACACAAACTTCTGTTGCATATAAAAACGTACCGAAGGATGGCGATGGCGCTTGAGGCGGTTGTTGTTCTTTATGAGGAAACCACAGCGTTTATCCGAGACTAATAATGTTCTAACGAGTAGGCTGTTAGCCCACACCCCATATTTGTTACCAAGCGTACTGAGGCCAGTGGGAGGGGGAATGTGTTTTCGCGAAACAAGATAAGCAGGCCCGTTCCATGCTGAGTCTCGCAAGGTTTTCAGTGACCGATTAGAAATATTTGCGATGCCGAGGAAGCCGGATTTTTTTTCAGTTTGAGCCGCTGCGCTTACTGCGTGCATGTGCGCCCATAGCTCCTCTGGTAACCCCATGGTGTATATATATGCTGCGTTAACTTTTTTTTGGTTGCGACGTAGAGTGGCACGTTAAGGTAGGAACAATGCATCATATGGGAGTGGCGAGCTGGGGATAGGCTTCATGCGCTCTTGACCATAGAACGAAGCATGAAAGCAAGAAAGTTGTCGTCCCATCTGTTCCAGCGGTTTTGCTGTTTCACTCCTTTCGACGGCTTCATCTGTTCCAGCCTTTTTCGCTTCAGCTGACACCACACAAATTACATATATTCCAGCGAGACTTTTCATAATTTCCTCGCAAGCTTCAACCTTTCCTTTTGGCTATCAGCTTGTCGTTTGGTTTTTCTTCCGCCTTTAAGGCGACTGTGTTTGCTTCTGATAGGTTTTGTTCTTTTTCGTTTGTGTACCTTTTGTACTCATCGAATATGAGCTTGAATTCGAATTCTGATCTTGCGTTGTCTTTAAGAGCAATCGATACGGGGTCCGCGATAGTGTTTAGTGTTGATTTAGCACAGATACGGAGTTTGTTGTGTTGTTTGCTTTTTTGTGTCAACTGCATGGGAAAAAATTCCCCACAAACTCGCCAGCACCAAAGAATGCACTAACTACAGCGACTAAATTGCCTCGGCTAGTTAAAGCGGTAGTGATCCCACTTCCTAAGAGAGCCACAAACAAGCCTACCAGTGTTTTGTCGATATTATCAATAATTTTAACAGTTCGTTAGTACTATTTGTGGGTACTATGCCGTTTTTCAATTTCAGCAAGCAGTTTCTTTTCAAGTTAGCAGATCCTTTTCAGGCGAAAATCATGTGGGCCTGGGAGTTTTGGGTGTAGAGACATTATAACTCCTATGAGCAGCGTGCTATGAAAGTCTAATTGGTCAGGAGGGGTTGGAGGTTTACCTCCTCTGCGGATATGCACCTCTAACTAGTTGCCACGTTTTACTGGCGAGACGGCTGTGATGTCAAAGAAGATGCCAATTTTCTTAATATCACTAGAATTATAAATAGCGTCTCCTTCTTTACTCCCATGCTAGCCAAGAACTACCGATACTAAGCAATTTATTTTCCTACAATACAAAGTGAAATTCAAGAGATATTTACATTATTGGGAATCAAGTTCCAAATAATCCTAAATGTCCTAATCACAAGTCCAAAAATATAGAATGTTCCGAATGAGTTCCAATAGTCTTGAATGTCCTGATATAACACAATGATACAATCCAGAATGTCTTTAAATGAGTTCACAAAAGTCTAAAGTAATGTATTAATTCAAAAGTCAATGAGGACTTTAGTAATTCCAATGAATATATTAATTAAATAATTCCCTCTCGAATTATATCTGATTTCAATGGCACAAACTATAAAATCTGATCTCAAATGAATTTCCACAGACTGATCTAACATAGGAATGGTTTATTTGTTTACCAAATCCCTATTTATACACATTTTCACTTGACCTATATCAACAGGATGTGAAGCAATAAAATTTAAAAAACTCAGTCTAACTGTAAATAAAAATGACCTTGAACTCAAATGATGTAAAGATTCTGTTTACAAGTGACCAGAATCTAAACTGCAACTCACCTTCAATGACAAACACACATTATAGATTAAATACACATAACAACTCCCCTCATAAAGAAAAGAAAGATTTATGCAAAAAAGCTCTCTTTTATATATTTGTCAAATATGCATACGATACTAAAATAATGACAATACATAAGAAGATGTCGTATGAATGACACTCAGCTGAATTACACAAAATATACACAAAATAATGTAATATGATACATGTGAGGGTGCATCTGCAATCACATTATCTTTTCCATTGATGTCTAATATCAATGTTGTATTCTTGCAGCATTAAACTCCACCTCAACAATTTTTGATTTTGGTTTTTCATTTTGTTAATGAAAGTAAGGGGATTGTGATCACTTAATACAACAATCGGAGAAAGAGCTGAACTGACATACACTTCAAAAGGTTGCAAAGCTAATATCAGAGCCAAACATTCTTTCTCAATTGTGGAATACTTTTTCTGGGGCTTGTTTAGTTTTGTTTTTATAGAAAAATATCATTTTGGATAATCCACGCCATTTGTATATTCTTGAATCAATATTCCACCAACCCCTACATCACTTGCATCAACAGACATTTTAAAAAATTGGCTGAAATTTGGTGCTGAAAGTATTGACGCACTCTCAAGTATGGCCTTTAATTTCTCAAAGGATTCCTGGCATTTGTCAGACCAATAAAACTTGGGTATCTTACTCAACAAATTTGTCAGAGATTCAGCAATTTTGTAAATATTTTAGCAAACTTTCCGATAATATCCAGCCATACCAAAGAATCGCATCAGTTGCCTTTCACTACCAGGCATAGGGATTTCAGAGATAGTCTTGACCTTAGCTTCTACAGGTTTGACTTAACCTTGTCCCACAATATGTCCTAAAAATGTGAAACAAACATGGCAGAACTCACTTTTGCAAAAATTACCCGCCAGGTTTGCATCACTGAGTCGATCAAAGAATGTCCGAATGGTTTCCAAGTGATCTTCCCAGGTGTCGCTGTAGATAATGCTGTCATCGATGCACGCGTCAGCGGAAAATTTTTCATTCCAAAAGGCATCTCTTTATACTGATAAAGCTCATCTGTGGTTGCGAATGCCGAAATTTCTTTTGCTCTTCCCGTGAGTGGAATCTGCCAGAATCCTTTTAAAAGATCAAACTTGGTGACACATTTCGCATTTCCAATTTTGTATATGCAATGATCTATTCTTCCATGGGAAATGAATCCGTTTTGGCGACACTGTTGACTTTTCAATAGCCAGTACACATGTAGAATGTATTATCTGGTTTAGGCACAAGAATACATGAACTCTACTTACTTTTATTTGGTTCTATAAAATCATTCTCCAGTAAATGTTGAATTTCTTTTTTCAAATATTTCTGCTTGAGACGATTCGTCCTGTAAGGATGCTGTTTGACAGGTGTAGAATCTACAATATCAACGTCATGATGGATTTTATTTGTTCGTGTAGGAACATCAGGAAACAAGTGCTCATACACTCATGTAATAGCTGTTTAAGTTCATTCTCAGTTTAAAGAACAAGAAGGCAAACGACAAATAATTATTCAAGACTGCTCAAGATTAAAGTAACTTATATAGGAAAGATATCGTTTTGTATCGATTCTTTACCTCTTGTATCGATACGAATATCGATATGGCAAAAGTATCAATACTTCGATATATCGATGAATCGTTTCACCCCTATATGTGATACACTAGGATCTATCTGTAATACTGAGCTCAGCCTGGAACACATTTCCCAATCTAGCCAAAAGTAATAACAGGTTGTGACTTAAGGTAACAAGGGGCCAGCGCACAAAAATAATCCTGTGTTTTTCAAAAATAAAAAATAAAAATAAAAATAAGTCCAATTTCCACTCTTTTCGGCCTGACCCTTTGCCATAGCCAAGTGAAGTACATCGTCTTTCACACCCCTCAGCAGCGGACAGAGCGAGAATCTCTCTGAAACGGAAGTTTTTTCTACCCCCATTTCAGGCTAAAGTTGGCAATAATGCCAGGGGAAAAAGCACTATCGTAAGTAGAGGAGGAAAAGCGGTTCTAACACACCGAAAATGTTCCTGCTCCATTATACGTGGGAGGGGGTGGGGTGGGGTAGTTGTATTTGAGTTTGATACATGACACTTAAAGTAGCTGACCTATTTGTAATCTTTCATTTTCTGAGCCATATTTCTGACAAGATTCGGACAAGATTTTGCATACAAGCCTTCATTACCCATGCGATGCTTTTAACTAGATCTGGAAAGGATTTCACATGTAAACTTCCATCATCCGGACCCATGTTTTAATCTGATTCACACAAAATTGTGGCATGCAAGGATACATCATCAAAGCGATGCTTTCAACCACATCTGCAAAAGAAATCGAATGTAAACTTGCTATGTGCGGATCAATTTTTTTATTCGATCCGGACACAATTTGGCAAGCAAGGCTATATCATCCGGGCGATGCTTTTTAACCACATCCAGAAAGAAATCGAATGTAATTTTCCAATGTGCGGACCAATTTTTTTACCTGATTCAGACAAGATTTTGGATGCAAGGCTACATCATCCGGGCGATGCTTTTTTGCCACATCCAGAAAAGAAATCGAACGTAAACTTCCAATGTCCGGTCTATTTTTGTATCTAATCCTATCAATATTTTGCATGCAATGCCACATCATCAAAGCGATGCTTTTTTACCACATCTGGAAAGATGTCGAATGTAAACTTCCCATATGCGGATCAATTTCTTTATCTGATCCGGACAAGATTTTGCATGAAAGGGTATATCATCCGGATGATGCTTTTTTACCTCATCTGGAAATGAGTCAAACATAAACTTCCAATGTGCGGACCAAGTTTTTTATCTGATCTGGACAATATTTGGCATGCAAGGCTATGTCATCCTGGTGATGCTTTTAACCACACCTGGAAAAGAAATAACACGTAAACTTCCATCATCCGGAGCATATGTGATAGGAGTGAAACCATACACCTGTGCCGCGTATCGATACGATTAACGATACACATACGATACATTATCGATTCTCAGTTTAAAGAATAAGAATGCAAACGACAAATAATTATTCAAGACTGCTGAAGATTAAAGTAACTTATATAGGATAGATATCGTTTTGTATCGATTCTTTACCTCTTGTATCGATGCGAATACCGATATGGCAAAAGTATCAATACATCGATATATCGATGAATCGTTTCACCCCTATATATGATACACTAGGATCTATCTGTAATACTGAGCTCAGCCTGGAACACATTTCCCATTCTAGCCAAAAGTAATAACAGGTTGTGACTTAAGGTAACAAGTGACCAGCGCACAAAAATCATCCTGTGTTTTTCAACAAAAGAAAAACAAAAAAAAAATAAGTCCAATTTCAACTCTTTTCGGCCTGACCCTTTGTCATAGCCAAGTGAAGTACATCGTCTTTCACACCTCTCAGCAGCGGACAGGTCCACAAGGGTGAAACGGAGCTATTAATATCAGATCACACGGGGCCTCAGTAGGGGCAAACCCCAAACAATATATAACCCTGCAACGCTTGCGTCGTCAAGGCTGAGGCTTCATAACTGCCACTGATAGCGTCACAGGTCGAATTAACCTGAGTCGACGAGGTAATCCTGACAATGTCTGGCGCGATATTAAATCCGGTACCGTCGGGTGCTGCACGAAGAATTCGTTAGTCCGCGGGAATCTTATTAATATCTTCAGGCCAACCAAGAACCGTTCTCAACGATGAATGTGCAATATCAACTGCGTACATTGGAGATTCGATCGATATGGCAGACCTGAATGTGGGCTCATGTTCGCGTCTGCAGATTTTACAATCTCATTTGGTCACCAAGGAAATCCTTCGTCGGATCTCTTCATTCATTGATATAATCTCGCACGCATCAGTGGGAAGTCCGACAATATTTTTCCAGGTACCATCTCTGTTTTCATCAGAAGGCAAAACACGAACGAGTTATAATCGCTGGGAAGCCCCCAAAACGGCCGCAATCGAATATTATTGAGTATTGATTTCACGTAACACGTAAAGCGCTTCAGAACTCATCATCAGGTTTGTCATATACATCATTGATGTCTTCAGCGAGGTCATGCATCAACGCGCGAAACGTCCCCGGGTCCATGATGTTGTTAGTAAGCAACCGCTGACAAATCGATGCGGCCTCATTAATTACTTCTGGTGCTTTGTTGCCTGCGCGAACTGATCCCACGAGCGTTTCCAATCTGCCCTCGAGTTCATGGCCTATACCTTCACCAGAGACTTCTTCTTCCGGATCCGGTCTCGCGAGTCGACTAATATAATTGACATTATCACGAAATTTCTTCCAGTCCCTGCCGCAGGCTTTTTAAACCTCTCCCGATATACCCACCTAACCCAATTTGCAGATGATACCTCGTCGGCACGTTTCTAATATGGTTCCGTTATGTAATCTTTCCATTCGCGGTGGAAAGAAGCGGCAAATTTTACGACATCCTCCACGATCTGTTGGCGGCTTAGCTCGTTAAATATTTCAGGCTGTGGTGACTTTAACTTGCGCTTGGGTGGATCCGTTCCCTTCTCTTGACCCACATGGCCCACAGCTGCCTCTGGGCGTGCAATCTGCTACTGTTTAATGGGTCGCGCTGTCCTGACAATCGGACCCGGTTGTGTTTTTGTTCGAATCATTGTGGTGACGGTGCAAACGTTTGTTCAAAACCCGCTGTGAGTGTTCCCGTTCGGTATGTCGCGATGCAAAAATCTCTGACGCGTTCACGGACAGCTCTGTAACCGCGAAGAAGTTTCAGGCGATCCTGGGCAGCTTTGTGGCTTTGGTCAGCATGACATAGCTGGCGGTGGTCATTATATACATCGCGTGGTTGTTAAATTGATTTATTTAAACCAGCGCGATACTCGCGCGGCCCATCTGTAAAGTCAATCGTGAGGAAACTATGTGGGTCCTGGGTGACCTCCACGAACATATTCCAAACCTCGTCCCATGAGTAACCAACGGCACACCAGGTCCAATGAATGTTTGCGAGACCATGCGCGTCAATGCCACGAAATATCATTAACATGTTACAGTTGTCCCGAATCACTTTAGGCAAGTGTACGTACTGTTGTGTCACATAGATCACGTCTGTGTTTTTGTGCCGGCCTCGGGAAAATATTCTCGCGGGATTGTCTTGGTGTTCAAGCATCACATCGTCGTACACGACAAGATTATTCACGCTGGGGTCAAGGTTGTCATTAGTAGGAGCTTCATCGACTGTGAAAAGAAACCAATGGTAGAAGCTTTGCTTCTCGACGAAGACGCAAGCGCTTCCGTAAAATCTTTTTGTACATCGTAACACGGTTGGTCGTCCGCCGACGGCGCAATCACGTACAGGTGATCCCACGTTAAATATCTCATGATCAGATTTAACAACAGCTGGGTTTTCCCTGATCCAGCCGGGCCAATGATTAGCGCGCGAAACGAGTTTGGAAACATGTCAACGTGCTTGGGTGGTCTGGGCTTTTCCTGCGCAGAGAAGTCAATGACTGTGAAATCTTTTCTTTCGTGATGCCATGTTAAATATCAATTGTTGTATAACACAATCATGCCTTCATATTGTGTGCGATGTCGCACAAAACATTTAACTGCAAATCCAGCAAGAGTTAAAACACGTAATGATCAAACTGCGATCGCTGGAAATTGTATTAGATGTGGAGCAAATAAGTTCACGTTTGTCGGACCCGGTGAACGCCAACGTGGTTTTTAAAAAAATTGACGGCGATAATGTCTCTGCTGCGTTAGCGTAGCTACCCGGGACATCCACCGTGGAGTAACTATCCTGGTGAAAACATCTCTGGCTCCCTTCTGGACCTAGATACAATTATTGCGGGCCTGGGACACGGTTAGATATACGACTTGATTCTAACAATCGACTGAAGCCTCGAGAAGAACCTATAAACCGCGTCGATGCTGCATGTTACCGACATGATCTCACATCACAAAGCATCAAATGATGTCGGTGCGCGTCAAGGCGCCGACGTGGATCTCATCCATGACTTCAACGCTGTTTATCCTATATTCGGAGAAAGAATTGCTAGATGGATCATCAAAGGACGTATGAAGGCTAAGATTTCACTTGGTGGTCGCTAGCGAGCCACTAATTAGAGGTAAAGCACATTGATATAATGAAACTAGCCGCGATCTACTCCAGTCCGCGCGGTTATGGGAAGGGTGAAGCTGCCGTTGAAATGATAGCAAGCCCGGCAAAGGTCACTCACGGGGTTGTCCAAGCATTGTTGTCCAAACAAGCGTTGTGGCAAATTTACCTACTCGCACCAAGGAAGATTGCCTGTGGATGGTTTGATGTGAAAAAGCTCAACGAAGTTCATCAGACTGATCTATTGTTTCTCCCACATGATCAAGTACGAGAACGTACATACAAGTACGCGTTAATCATTGTTCGATTGTATTGTAACCATTGGTCGATTGTATTGTTGCAACTGTACATTATATATCATTTACAACGGCAATATCACTATTGTAGCGGTAATCTGTATGGTCGCAAAGCAAAAATTATATTTTACCTTTGCAATGGTAATTAGTTAATATTAGCATTACAACGATAAAACAAACAGTTTCAACAGCAAAAAGTACTGTCGCACCGGTATTTGAATATCGTTACAACAGCAGGTGAATATCGTTACAACGGTATATGTTGTTACCGTTGCCACGACATCAGTGTCAACAAATACAGTTACAACAAGTAAATTGTACCGTTGCAAATGCAAAACTTAATGTTGCACCAACAAAATTTAGCGTTGCAATGATGTTTGGATACCGTTGCAACTGTGGTTTTAATCCTTTTATGCAGTATATAATCGAGAGTACGCAAAAAAATTGTTTTGATTTCTGGTTTTGTAGGGTTTAACGCCTATTTTCAGCACATGACCAGTATATTTTGTTCAAGAAGAGCCAGGGAAGACCCCAGAAAGAACCACCGACCCACGGAAAAATACTTTCTCACATACCCACGTTGGTTAAGCCGAGAGTTGAACCCACGCAGACACAGAGGTGAGTTGTGAGTGATCTGTAAAGGCGAGTGCCTTAGACCATTTGGCCAACCCCCTCCCCCCCCCTCCCCCCCTCCCCCCCCCCCCCCGTACACAATTAGGAAGACGTGCAATCGTTCAATAGATAACTAAGATATTCATATATATTAGCGAATGATCATAATATCTACGTTCTCGGAAGACATTAAAAACTTCTTACCGGATTTCCTTTGATTTGTCGTATATTGGTTTGTCTTCTATATTCCATCTATTCGTCTACTTGGAAGTATGTTGTACCAGATAGCGTCGTCTTCTGATATCGTGCTAACCTATTACGACTACAGGTTTTGTTACCTTGGGGCACAGGACAGGGTATTATATTATATCATGTTGTGGTTCGTTGCCAACACATTAAACTATTGATTCCATAATATCATCTGCTGTAGATTATATGCATTATATGTATAAATATCAGGAATTTTAGTATATTATTTTCGTATTTACTAACCCAATGAAGCCATAACGTGTTCTATGAGTTCTAAATACTTATATACACAAGTATATACACGCACATGTGCGTACATGCGTACATCCATACGTACCCACATAATACCACATGAAATCTATATACAGGTTTGCACACATATTTGAACTCAATATCTATGAGTTAATGCATCAATATATCGTATTTATCAATTTTCACGTGTTAAGTGTGGAAAACAGAAAGATTATTAACAAATTTTAATCTTGACATGAAACGACTGAAAAGCGTGTATATAAAATGAAAGAAATACTAAACTGCACAATAATGATACTCGTATGTCTTTACTCTTGCTGTTCTATCTCTCGGGCTTCCGTGCAAATTTTTTCTTCCTCCACTTTTTACCTTTCTTAGAACGCTTTTTAATTGCAGTATATATTTCTCCCGGTCTTCCTTCTAAAGATGATCAAGCAAGTTTTCGTTCTAAATTTCTCCTCGTACATTTCATCTATTCTGTCTACTATATTTTTTTAACAAAGCATAGCAGAAGCTGCCTTTTATCAAACGTGAGAGTCGCATCTCTATGCAACCTTCGCTACACACCTGTTAGTCCAGGCAAAGTGTCATATATTTGCCTCTCGTGGTAATTTTGTGAGGAAAATTGGCAACATGTAGGATTTTAAAGCTAAGGACATGAGTAGTTAAATAAAAGATGGTGCATTTTTTCTCATAAAGATCAATGTCACAAGTCAAGGTAAAAGGTACAGCTAAACTCTCAATGATATCAATTCAAGTTCAGTAGCACTTACGTTGGTGTAAACAAATCAAACCGTTCAAAACATTTCATTTTGCAACAAAGGAACCTCAGACATATAAATAAAAGCAAACACTAACATCTATTTCAATTTGTATTCGCTTTTGTATGACTTTGTTCACCAGTCCATGTGTTTTAGGTTAAACGCAGGAACTTTGAGTTCTATATGTGTAAATTATTTTTTCTTGCCCTTACAGATACGGTAGCAATGAATGTGCAAAGATAATTTTGATTCCAGGGTCTTAAGGAAAAACGTCAAGGTCATTATGAACTTTGATGTAGGAAACAGTCTCAAAGTAATTTCATGAGTCCCACTCTATGCATATATATATACCTTAACTAAACTTTCCGAGTAGGTTGTCTGTAAATAAAAAATAAAATTGACAGGCTAAGGTCACTTTGACTAGAAAAGGTCAATTAGCTTGTTGCAGTGCTTCACACTAGACTTCATATCAAGTATTCTCACAGAAAGATAGGCCACCAAAATATTCTGTCCACCTTTTCAAGTGTTCTTCACCATGACCTGTTCTTGTTGCATATAACACGATATTTAAACTATCGAAAAGACAATTACTATCTCTGAATTTAAAAGTCTTCATCCTTCAATAATGTAGCTTATCATCAGCAAAACTGAATTCACACATATTTTAAGACGTGGAAGATAAAGACTTTATCCAACATCTCTGATAGTTCTTATAAATGACACGTGACATAGGACAATCATCATTTAGGAATTCAATATCATGAAAGAATCTCAATTTCCGTGCAACTAATCCATGATGTTGAGAGCTGTTCGTTGTACCTAGAACATGTATCGAATGGAACGCTAGGTTTCTGTATTGCCTCTGCACAACTGTTATATAGTGTCTGCACAGGTTCCAACCATTTAAGGAATTGCTGAAGTATCATTTTTTTTTAGCAATAACACCCTTCCTGTGTACTATTCTTCTTGTTATTTCCTCGTAGCTGTGGGACAGTTATACGCTAAAATACAGAACTTGACCTTTCGCATCCTGCTGCAATATACCTCTCAATCTTTAACAAACATCAAATGATAAGTTGAAACAGAAGGATCATGAAGATCTTGACAGAAATTCGTAGATCAGTGAGATATTTATGGAGATACGTGTAGATTATACATTAATTTGGGGTCTTTCATTTGACCTTGAAATGTGACCTTGATCTTTGCGATTTTTAATGGTATAGACTTATATGTTTTTTTTTCATGAAGTTCCTACATGAGTAAAACTGGCCCTAGAGCAATCTGCCATAACTCAGTTGGTTGTCGGTGCTATACCCGCACAAGAGAGCCAGGGTCAGCTGCGTAAGTGTGTTCTTGGGAAAGGCACTTAGCTCCCATTTCCTCGGCATTGTATAGGCAATAATATATTAAAAGTGCCGTTAAAAACCAACCAACAACAAGTGACCATGAACAATGTTGAGTATAGCGCGTTCCAAAAAGAGGGTTTCACAAAGTAAAAAATAAAAAAATCTTTTGTTTGCATATAGTTCGTTGCAACTAAACGACCACCATATGAGAATATAGTGTTTGCTGCATAGTGCTATTTTGAATGAAATGACTAGGAACAGTACGCTGGCCGTTCTTGCATGAAGGGGCCACCCTCAGTGCTTCTAATCTATTTTGATTAATTTAAGAAAAACCTACTGTGGCGTACCAGCAAATTGTCGTTGCTAAAGAAATGTGGTGTTTTGTCGTTTCGCGGCATGGGCAGACGCTACGGTCAATCTGGTTCATTAGTTATTCCTGGTTTCTCATATCGATGCATGCACTAAGATTTCGCATTGATTCACATTCCTTCCTACAATATTGTGCCTTTACACGTTATTTCTTCTTTTTCTCTTTCCATTATACTGATTTTCTAGTGAGTACCTCGATTCCTGCTTCCACATATACAGTTGCCTTTGTGCCAATTTCTCACGTTCAACCTCCACATCTAAAAACATTTGTACAAAATAAGCTTAATTAATTTCCTGGAACGCTTGTAACGTGAAGTCTAGTATTGGGTTCGTTTGTCTACACTCCCACACTACCAACGATTTTTCTTTGTTTGATATTGTAAGATCAGAATCTTCGCCCTCCCACGTCACGCTGTATAAAGAAAATTCCGAGTTTGAGTTCATCATATATTTTTTTTACATTCAAATGCTAAATATCAGTAACCATTAGTAATAATAGAATGGCGAGTTTTTAATTCTGATTTTCAATTTTCAAAATGCTGTCCCCGCCGCCCCACTACCCCCTCCCCAAAAAAAGAAATAAAAATAAAAATAAATAATAAACCGACTAAAATACAACATTTTGAAAAATGTTGGGGCAGTTTTGTTTCATTTCGCTGCAATTAAAATATAAAATGCAAGCTGTAAATGACTGGATTCTACCTCAAAATAAAGAAAGAAAACTGACTAAAAAAAAACAATAGCGACTTAGCCAGAACCTGCCAATCCTGTGCTACTCTGTTAAATTCCTGTATTGTGACTATGAAGGGATGTAAATATATGTTCTATTGTCATTTAGACCAAGTTTTCAATGTTAAAATGACTAGTATACAAATGTTACATTTTTCTTCACTAAATTTGTCATAATTGTAATCATCTAGTTCCACTTTTGAAAGTCAATAATTGCTAATCATATATTGATGTACTTACATTTGCAACATATAGATTGCTGAGGACCGGTGTTGTTAATAGCACTGCTGTGAAAAAGCATAGGTACCCACAATAAAAATCCGGCTCAGTGAGATCTCCCTGCTTACATCTAGTATTACATGTGCGTAAAGAGTGATACAATGAATATGGGTTTAGGTTCAAGCCTACTATTGTGTACAATTCATCATACTTCGGCTTCTTTTATAGAAAAAAAAATACGTTCATATTTTTTCCTGTAATTACTTTTACCCAATCAGCGACCTTCACTCTTTTTAAATATGGTATTTAGACATAGACTGGTTAGGTAACTCAGACAATAAGTATTTGCCTGTTTTTGATTCAACCATAGGAATGGCTAATTTGTCATAAATCTGAAATTATTCATTCGTTTGAAAAGATTGAAGAAACGCTGCAAATCGCTGAATATAAAATTCACGTTATAGATGGGTGTTCTGTTAGCTTGTTTGTCTAGTTTAAAGTTTTGAATATTTTTATGCCATCTTAAATGGCTGGCAAAGAATAGTATTTACGACATTTTTAGCACCATCATGAAAGAGCAGTTCCTTGCACAAAAACATTAATGAATCGTGGGAATAAATTCAACTGGGAAAACAGAAAATGAAATGACAGTAAATTGAAACAATGGTTAACTGAACAATCTACCTACACATTGCAGAAGCAAGCGAGCAAATTATTTCCCTACATAAGTAAAGTAGAAATGAAAAAAGGAGATGACATACACGATGCTTTCAGAGAAATATGCAAAGAGCGAAAGGTTGAAAAGATAAAGTTTGATGAAGGAAGAGAGTTTTACAACAGAAAATTAAGGATTGGATAGACAAGGAAAACATTACAAACTTTTCAACTTACTCAGACAAAAAGCATTTGTAATGGAAAGGTTTTCGTATAATTTTGAAGACTAGAATGTGGGAGTATTTAACTAAAAATGAAACTAGAAAATGGGTTTACTATTTACCAAAGCTAATTGATGGACACAATAACACTCATCACACATTGATAGACATGACAAGGAAGAAAACAGATCAAACATATAAATGAATCTATTCGGTTAATGGACAGCTGATACATTTTGAACTCCTAAATTTAAAATTGGCAAACAGACAGAATTTTTTCTAATATAAAACGATATTTGCAAAGAGCAACCTTTATAACTTTACAGAGAAAATATTCAAAATCAGGCAAGTAATTATTAGTGATCCGGTTGTTTGCAAACAGGAAGACTTATATGAAGAGGGCATGTTTTTGGACTAAGAGTTATCTCTATAATACAGAGAAGATACTATATACACTGAAAACATTTTGAAGAGCATAATAATGAGCGATAGAAAGTATGTACTGTAAAATGGAAAGGATCTGATGATCGTTTAGCAGTTGGAATCCAGCAGCAAACTTTATTCCGTTACAATAAATGATGAGAGCATGATACATAGAATATGATAGGCGGGGAAAGAGCAGCTCATAAGAACATGAAGGAGATAAACATTCACGCCATGCAAATTGGTATTAATAACAAAGCCAGATGGAAAAAGTACATTCAAAAATATCATTGTTAAGCAACAAAATGGTACACATGAAAAACGTGAAAAGGCGAATAAAATATAGACAATATCCTAGCACAGTAACAAATGACACCAAAGAAGAAGTGAAAGAGATACTATTAAAAATATGAAGTTGATTTCAGCTACATCTCCAGAAAGCTGAGAAACAAGTACAATGTAAAAGACTTTACAAGATAGTCTTCGAGACTTGGATCAAGATAAAAGGCAATGAAAATCACATAGATGTTGACTCAGTTCACGAGGACATTAAAACTTCTTTCAAATTTCATTCATATATAGCAGCGACTGACACAAATACTCAGTTAACTGTGCATTTTTCCTGGACATAACTGGCTAGCATGTACAATTTTAATGCATCCATAAAACATTCAGTCACAAAGAATTACCACAAAATTAACCAAAATTAGTTGATATGGAAAGATTATTTTTACAGCATCTGGATGAAGTAAAACCAGTACAGCTTTCACAATGTGTAGATATATAAATCTTCAGAACATTATTTGACATCTAGTAGTATTTGAATTAAACTACTGATATAAATGGTACAATCAATGTTGGATGTTGCTGACGAAGTGCAAATTAATACTTGTAACATGTTATAAATGCAACAGAGAAAATTGATACAGGAAATGGAAAAACGAAATAAAGAACAAAGAAATGCAAACATTGTGTAAAAGAAACAAGATTAATATGGTTTTATAGCGGAGGAAATGTACAGATTAGAGGGGGGGGGGGAAACCCATCAACAGAGAAATACATATGAATGTGGAACAGATATGATGTCAGAACTGCTAAATATTGATGACAAAGAAGAAATATCTTTAAAATAGATGACAAGAAAGCACCTAAACATTCTGGAATTCAGGCTATGTACATCGTCTTATATTTTTGTATCCAAGAAACCCAAAAGATACAACAATTTTTTCGAGCTACTCGGATTTTACCTTCGCGCTCTCCTAACCAAAGTTTTGAAGGGCTATCTAGAGTCAGATTGGGTTAGGATGGCTACTGTCCTTATGGCTACTGTCCTTATGTAACATTACTCAATTCCTGGTAATTATACATCCCGAGTGATACATTGGATACTGACTGTGGTATATTAAACTTTAGAAACTTACATTTACATACATTGTCTCATTTTAAAATCGAAAAACAAAGCTGAAGGGTCAAATATACAAATTCCTCTTTTCAGTGAAATTTTACGTTAAAAATAACGAATTTACCAAAGTTTGTTCTTGACAAGCCATATATAAAGTCTGTGCAAGTCTGATTCACCTGGTCAAATTAAGATTGCTTAGAAAATATTCCCATAATTATGCGTTATCGTTTAGTTCATATCGCTACAAAACTACATATCCGGTAATTAATTTGCAAACAATTTGTGTTTAAATGTATCTCTTATCATTATTAATAGTGTGCATTCTTTGAGATTTCATACAGTCAATTATCCTGCTTATGTATATTCCATTTTGCATTTCAAAGTCGTTTTGTAAGGTCTATAAATTATTCACAAAATTGAGGTAAGTCGACTTTGAAGTTCTTATTTCAGTAATAAACCTCACGGTCAACGTTAGGAAAAGGGCTAATCATGCGAATTGTTATTACACTTCGACACGCCGACAATAATATTTTGACTTGTCTCTCCCTAACTTTACTCTGCCCCCGTCCCCACCCCACGCCCCATTTTTGTTGTTGTTGTTGTTGTTTCCATTGAATGTTACGAGAGTGCAGCTCCTATCGGTTTATTGAATTAAACGGGTAATACAAAGAGTTATTACATTTTATATGTATGCTTTGTAGTCAACTTTGTTCCTGATTACTTTACCAGTTCCCTCTCTGCAATTATGATCTTGTCCTCGAGATTTTTCAAAGAATCAACCTCCGTGAACTGAATGATTTACACCAGAATGGTACACGATGCTTCTGTAGTCCTGAAATGAGCATATATCTCAATAAACGTTTTCATAATTAGTATCCGTAAGGACAAGCCAACGATTTATAACTCCATCTTTTGTAAGCTACAGGAGAGTGCTGGCATAACGAGTAGTCAATTCACGCAGATAATTATTTTCCAGGCTGACGTCTCCATAATACCATTGAACAAAAGTTTACAATAACGTTGCGAATTCAGAAGTTTAAAATTTTGTTTACAGTTTACAAAGTAATTTTGGTTGTTTGAACTATTCAAAATTTTGATCTTCGGCACTTAAATTAGTAACCATAAAGAAAGCTGGTCGATTTGCGACATTACACAAATGTCACAACAACAACAGTTTATGTATCCACACCAATGTATCCACACCAATGTACTGCAAAGTAGTTTCAATGCTAATATTTGTAGTTGTATTTAAATATTAAATTATTAAACAATAAATCGTTGTTTATTAGTTATTATGGTCTTGTATTTTTGTGTTTATTTCCATGGAAATTAATAAATCTCGTGAAATATTTTTCGTTTAACTTTTTTTCTCACAGTCTACCTAAAGGTTTCTTTCGTGAAATTAGTTTCATACATTTCTTTTTACATTGGGAGCCAACGTGAAGAAATAATAATAATAATAATAATAATAATAATAATAATAATAATAATAATAATAATTATTATTATTATTATTATTATTATTATTATTATTATTATTATTATTATACCTGTCTCGTGAAGAGAATAGTCCCTGTCTGGAACCTGATGCAGCATAGGTGGGCCGTTCAAGGCAGTGTACCAGGAAGCATTGCATAATATTACATAATCAAACATGTGCGATACCTGGCTAATTGAGGAACTAGGGGAATTTTACAGAGATAAGACTTGTGCACGTCAATGTTAATTATAAAAATGTAAGAACTATGAGAAATGATGGTTGTTTAAACAAACTGAATTTTAGAGCACTTGAAAAAAAGGGGGTTTCCATAGGTATCAAAGTGATTAGGTCTTCTTCTGTTTCAATCATTTTCAGAGAGAGTGATCAGTGGCGGCGCGAGGGTTCGAGGCGCCCGGGGGCAATGTTCTTAATGGCGTCCCTACTTTGCCACAGAGAACAGTTTTTATATCAGTTGCCAACCTCCTCCCCCCTCCTCCTAAATATACGTTTTGTGAAGAATTGCCCTCGTTATACTAAGGTGAGGTGAAATACTATGAAAATTGCAGCTGCAAAAAATGAAGCTCACGACGGTGCCCTCCTTCGCCTGGCGCCTTTTATGCGCAGTCCAAGCACACGGAACTTGAAAGAAAGTATGGCGAAAAGAAAGTATATTTGTGTTTAACTTGCACAAGAACTAGAAGTATAGTAGTCCCTAAAACTACTCCAGCGCAAAAGTGGCATATGGAAAGACCATTCTATTGATAACATAAGTTTATTTCTCTTACTATTTCCCCCACTTGAACCTCAGTTTCTTTTAAAAACAACATGTGTAATCGATACATTATCATCAACATATAAGGAGGGCCGCGGAGGGGGAGGCTGGTGGCCGAGTAGTCTAAGGCGCTCGCCTTTACATATCACAGACATCTCACCACTGTCCACGTGGGTTCGAGTCTCGGCTCGGCCAACATGGATACGTGAGAAAACTTGCCAGTAGTTTCTCGTGGGTCGGTGGTTCCTCCCGGGGTTTTCCCGGGTTCTTCCTCCACCAAATATACTGGCCGTCATGTATAGACCTATCATGTACTGATAAAATGGCGTTAAACCCACAAAACCAAACCTTGAACTTAAGGGACCGAGCATTTTATTTTCTAGTAGGGGGTTGTACAGAAATAATTTCGAACCAGGATATTTTCTTTTCTTTTACATCAAGATCATTTATTTATTGTCAACTAATATAATGGGTATACTAGGTTCTTTTTTTCTGTAAATCGGAGCAAGAATATTTCATTAAGCTATTTGAGGATTGGAATTTGTTTTCTTCAATATAGACCTAATGCCTCATCACCGAAATGATCAATGGGCGGTCCCTAATATGATATGTTTTTCAACTCATTCCTGGAAAAAGAAACTAATTATTTCTCACTAACACAGTTGCGCTCGAAGGTGTGTGATTTTCTGACGTATTTAAAGTGTGAGTTTATCAGTTAAAATGTATAATACTACTCATACGAGCTTGTTAAGTCCAAACTAGGAATGTGAATACATACGTGAAACAATGTGTGTACGACACAATGGTTTAGAAAAAGAACTTGGGATTTTCGCCGTGACATAACCACCAAAATTAAAAACTCGTACGCGTTTATTTGGGTTCCCACGAAAGCTGAAAACAACATATGTCTGTGGTCGCCTTTCATGACCATGAATTCGTTGCAGTAAATTACAGCGATAGAGAACACTGTTAAAAAATTACTTGATTTAGCATACTTACATTAAATGGGATTTCGACTCCTTACATTGTCCTTTAGCCTAGCTTCAATATCGTAGCCTTGACTGACATCTGGATAGATCGGCAAAGGAGGTAGGGGTTCAAATCTTAGTACTAGTTGCCGTGAAGTGTGTGCAATGTTGAATACAAGCTTGGATTGTAAGATATATTCTGAAATATTCCTTAAGATGAAGAATTGATATTTCTCGCTAAAACTGTATAGGATGGCTGAACTGGTAGACGAATTTCAGGAAGCACGAAAGAAGAGGGTCGGTGAAAAGTCTGAAGACTGTTGTAGAGCCCCTTCTAAAACAGGAGTACACGAAAACGGTATGTCGGATATGCTTGTTTACAATTTTCTGTGTTGGAATTCTTGTAACGTTTTTTTAAAAACATTTTGACATAAAGATAGATGACACATCAATGTAATATATAGATATTGGGTCAATATTCTATAAGATAAAGTATGTATATAGTTCTATATAATTATTTGCGTTCACTGTAAAATAAAATAAAATAAGCTAAGAAAAGAGAAAGAAAATAGAATAGAAAAGGAAATATTGTTTACATATAAATTTTAAAGAAAACATACCTATGTATATGGAAAATATTGGCACTTTAGAAAACAAATATCAGAGCATACATCTATTAAGATAATTGATGATATATATATATATATATATATATATATATATATATATATATATATATATATATATATATATATAAAGAATGAAGAAACTGGATCTTTTATTTGAACACTTTTGATACGCAGACCAGAATATACATCTATCTCTCTCTCTCTCTCTCTCTCTCTCTCTCTCTCTCTCTCTCTCTCTCTCTCTCTCTCTCTCTCTCTATATATATATATATATATATATATATATATATATATATATATATATATATATATATATATATATATATATATATAAAGAATGAAGAAACTGAATTTTATTTGAACACTTTTGTGACACAGACCAGACATAACACTGCCTTGGAATGCTATATGACCACGCATAGCATTAGTACGTTTCCCGCATAAGTACTTTAAGAACATTGGTAAAATATGTCCTTCGATACCCAAATGTTCCTTCATCTTAAATGCGAAAACATATCATAATATAGCAAGATCTTAAATGCAAATTTATATCTACAATGTGACAAACTGGAAGTTACCTAACAGTGTGTATCAGATTCCATCTTTTCTGACAGGTAATCGACATCAGAGAACATAAAATTGCTTGCTAATGTGAAAATTCAGGAATAGGACTTTGGGACATTCAAAGGCCTGAGAAAAAGAGTAAATACAATACTCTATGACTCTATTAACTGTTTGTAGATTAAGCATCGATTGTACAACTTTTACCATACACATTTTCCATTAGCACTATATTTTTCTACATTAAAATTGAAAGGAACAATCTATTTGAACTGAGCCAAAATTGGCCTGTCTCCATTATATCTACATTTATAAATATAGTGTTTTATATATAGAATTATCAAATAAATTACATCATCAGCCTGAGTTTTGTCTTTAATTCAAAAGATAACATTTATGTTTGTAAATTCCAAATCATTTATGTGACTACATTTACTTTTTATCCATTGTAAAATATCATTTAAAAAATCTAAGTTATGTGGCAGTGGCAAAAGATATGAGAAATTGTCTCTTCATATAACATACAAAAAGAGCAGATCTTTTTTGAAATAATTCAAATTCTTTTGAGAAATACAATCGTAGGCAAAAAAAGTCTATGTAATATTTTCAGCTGAAACTATCTAAGATTTTGACATTTTGAAGTGTTATATGGTAACAAGATACATTTCTGCCATTCGTAATCTTCTAAATTGACAAATTCAAAATTCCGTTTTTTTTCAAGTTGGTACTTCATCGTTTCCAATCAATTTGTTTGTATATTTTACTATGTTAATAGATAAGTTATTTTCAAAACTAGCAAAACGTATAAATAAACCATCCTCATTAATAAAACCAATCACAAATCTAATGCCTTTCTGAAACCATGTTTTGTAATATACACACTTTTTTCATCTATTGTAATATAAGAATAAGGCCATATTTGTGTTTCTAAAAAATGTTCGGACGTGACCATTTTGAATGATCTAGTTAGTTCTAAATATGCTTCAAAAACGTCTGTCCAAAAAGGATTAAGATCCTTTTTTCAAAGAGTTAAGAAAATATGTTCCAAATAAAAAGAAATAATTAGTATTTGATACTAAAAATTTTATCAAACTTTTCCATTTAGACTCATCAGACAACATTCTTCTAAGCCATGTAATTTTTAAAGCATTCACAAACTTAAATATATTATTCATATCTAATCCCCCCCCCCTCTATGATAATCCTTCAATGCAATATTCCTTTCAATTTTGTCCTTTGACCCATGACATACAAACTCGTAAAAGAGTTTTGTATTTAGTTCACTAAGAATCTGCTTAGATGGATTTGGTAACGACAGTAAAAACTGATTAATTTTAGAGATAGCTAAACTTGTAATCACTGTTACCTTTCCCAATGGAGTTAAAACATCTTGTTCCACTAAATTAGCAGGTTCTTAATTAGCCGAATTTTAGATGGATAATTCAGAGTTGTAATTTTTTCCAAGTTAGTTGAAAACTTGACATCTAAGACAACAAACTCGGTACAGCTCCAATTAAGTTTATATTTTGGACAATATTTCTTGTTACCACCTGTTCTACTTCCGACCCAAACTACCTTTGCTTCTGCAATACTTATACTAAGACCAGAAACTGTGGACTGTCTCAATTTGGTCCATAAATATGAACAAGTGTAATCTGTGGTTTTCCAATTAGCATGTCCATGCTAAATTTATTCCCTGTGTTATCTTTTACTTTATTCTGTGGAAGGTGAACTGAAAATTGTTATTCAATAATATCGCTACACCTCTTGAATTAGTAGAGTATGAACTAAAAACAACATTCATATCCCCAGGTAGTCCGTATGAAACTTTCTCAATTTTCAGTGTAGTGTGTATCTTGAAGAAAGTATACTGAATATTTGTTATTCTTCAGAAAGTTAAATACATCTCTTCTTTTCTTGAGATTCCCCAACAGCTGACAATTCCCTGATGCAATATTTATTGACCCAGACATACACTTTTAATGTGCAGAGATCATAAATGTAATCATAAAATTGTATGTAACTAATTTTGCAAAAAAGCCATGCATCTGATAAGATAAACAAAAATGTTGTGTATTGTACAGTATCACGAATACTCCTATTACAGCTAGCGGTGATCTGATATACAGACCCAAAAGGTGCCACAGAAATGAATAAGAAAAACAGGAAAATTATAGCTTTCATACTGATATAAAAAAATTGAAAGAAAATAAATAAAGAAACGAACAAACAAAACTCTAAAAACATACACTAACTGAAAGCTAAAGTCAGAGGTACACTGTAGGCCAAGTGCCTCGTTACAAAACAGATTATAAGCATTAGTGCCCTTAGGCTTAAAATGAAAAATATAAAAAATCAGTCTTTTTTGAGCATTAGTACCGGAAAATAGAACGATGGCAAAAATGGTATATATATATATATATATATATATATATATATATATATATATATATATATATATATATATATATATATAGATAGATAGATAGATAGATAGATAGATAGATAGATATAAACAGGAAACTGTTTAGCCCCGAACAGAAAGATATGTAAAAACGGAACATTCGTGAACAAAAATGCATACAAAAAATGAAAGATAAGAGTAAACCAGTGAGACAAAAAATGACAAAGTAAAACTGTTTATATTGATTACAAGAAAAAGTGATATGATAAAATGTAATCAGTATAGATAGTCACAGGCAAATCTTACCTCTATAACACTATGGTAGAAAGGAGATGTTTGTATGTAATATACAATATTTCAGCTGAGTCTTTAAAGGTGTAATGATTTTGATGCATCTGATATTTATTGTGAATAGTCCATGGGCCTCATAAAATAGACAAATATGCAACAGATATCAAGGTTACATCATTTGTAACTTAAACATATATCTACTCTTTACCATCAATGTGCCACTACCTATATTTAACAATATGAGATAATCTGCTTCATACAGGTCTTCTAGTCTTGCAAATAATATCTATATGTCATCATGTATACAAAAGCATTGTCAATGTGCCTCTTCAAACTAGCACATCAATTTGTAAACCATACTCAAGCATGAAATCAGGTGATAAAATAAAAAGTTTTCCTGTAACTATTAGTAATAGCTGATATTTGAGCAGTGTATTTAGTTCGCAATGAATCTTCGAAATCATGAGAAGTTATATTCAAGATTCTTCGCACTAGCAATAGACCCATGCTCTCGAGAGTATGCATACTAAATGAAGAGTAGACGAGCTGAAGTTATGGCGCTTCATTGTCCTTCTATCTTGAAAATATTGGCATTGAGACAAATGGTAATTTGGTCATTCAAGAACAAGAGGCTGGATATACAACTACTATTTTACTTACCAATAAAACGTACTTGGGGACAACTCAGACGAAAGAAAACTCGGCCTAATACAAGTCGGCCCAGGTTTTGGACCCAACCCCGATTCAACTCGGTTCCGTACACTTTCATAAAGGACAAATCATATAAATTGTTGGGTTTTTTCTAAGACAACTCGGGCCGACATAATACGGTCCCAGTTCTGGTATTCATTTTACACCGTAATGTTATTAGACACCGCTCTAAGGACACTAAACAAAGTCAAGCGCTCACAAAGCCAATCCAAGCTGACTTTCAGTCAAGACAAATAACTTTTATCCATATGTTGTCGTAGTTTGAGGATGTCCTCTAAGCAATAAGATTTAAGACCCCTTTTGATGATAATATTTAAGTTTTATTGCATAAAACCAATTGAGCATGGCAAACAAACATTATAATAATATACATAGTATATACATAGTATTGGATGGTAGCGCAGAAATCTTGAAACAGGGTGAAATGCATATACATACTTACAGATCTACATTTGCATTTTTCTATAGGGAAATGACTTTAAGTGTAATATGCATTTTTTTATTTTTTTTATTGCATATACTATAAGTCATTAATAATAATAGTTGTCAGGAAAATTGACATCATTCAATAATAACATTGTTTGACAAGTGATAACAATATCTTTGTATTGCCAAAATTTTGGTTGATCCAAGCTTCTCCAAGTCTTGAATCAGTTTGTAATTGTCTTACCAAATATGCCCAATTATTCTTCACAGGACACCGTCCACGATCAGACAACACCAAACTGCAGATAACAGAAATCAGAAATATATTTCCTATTGGTAACATAAATAACTTTGGGCCAATACCTCAAAATACTGTAGTACCTATTTGTACGTAGAGACATTCTCCCCAATTCACCATACTAAATCATGTTGGGTATATTTCCTCACTCCTGATACGCCTTTTTTAAAAATAAAAGCCTTAATGAACTATCTCGACATAATTTGCGAAATGGACAGTGCACAGTACATGTAGACCTGTTGATGATACTTTTCGGTTGACCCAGTGTATCGGTCGACGATCACTTTCTGCGAATCTCTTCTACGGAAATTGAGAAAAAGAAAACAAAGAAAATGTTTCTGTTCTTCTCATAATATTTATAGCTATTCCATCAGTACACTTCTATTGTAATGGATGGTCGACTTATTCTGCAATGACATCACACATAGTCATAAACAAAGTCTTAATCAAGGGAGGTAAGACAGTCGGTATATTTTAACTAGGTCACTCTATATTAACTTTAGCGCTAGATGTCATTAATTCGGTTGAAATAAATTGTCTCGGGAAAGCAGACTTTTAATTTACACTCTTGGTCTACCAAACTCATGAAAATAAACATATCAGAGATTTTCTCTATCTTTGATCTTTAAAAATTTGTGAACGCCAACTTAATTTGGCATGCAGTTTTCTAATAAGACCTTATTTTACTTCGATTTTCAGCGTTACATGTTTTTGTAAATTTTGTTTTTTAATAAGAATTATGGCCAGTATTGCCATCGACCAGTACTTTGTTTTCTGCGGAATCACCTTACCAAGGATGAATGGATTTCAAGTAATTATGACACGCAGATTTGTATAAACAAGACTTCAGTTCGATTTCCAGCTTTCTACATCATGATTCAGAAGAGTTACGGTCTCTGATTCCCTGTCCTACTAAACATTAGTTTCGCAGCATAGTTTTACCTAGGTTACTAGGATTTCAACCAGATTTTATGTACAGTTTTATCTTGATGGGATCTTCGATGAGTTCAATATTTCAGCTATTTACTTTCCCTGAGATAATGGCAAAGTAGTGTGATAATGGGAATTTCAGATTTTGGTTACTAATCAGGGTTAACTCCTCCTATACCCCCTGACTTTTCCCCGCGGGGAATTTTTGGCACACGCGTGTGTCCGCGTGACACGTTCGTGTCCAACCCCTGTCGCAGGGCTGGACGACTCCGATTACCCGAAGGTTCTCCAACTGAAAACCCCTGTGGTGGCCTCCTGCGAGAACCTAGTTACTATATCGATCGCGGGTCTCCTGCAGCATCAATGATACTATACTAGCATAAGTTTGGCGCGTGTTGTATATGACAGTTTAATGAGGGATATCGAGAGATCTAGGTTATGCATGCATTTAATTCTCAAAGAGGAATTGATATTTCTTGGACTAAGGTTATCAACAGTCAAATTTGATCACTGCCGATGTAAAAACGAATCCAATTATTGCTGGTAGACGTGCCAATTAATAATTTTGAGATATAGAATTGACATGATAGACGCGACCATGATTGATAAACTTGTGTTCGGATGTATGCGATTTCCATGATTGGTAAAACGAGACATGTACACTCTTAATACATTGAGAAAGAGCTATTGCACTAAAATAATACAGGCAACGGGATGTCAGTTGTGAAAACAGGGGTGCATCACGGGTTGTTGTGCAAAAGGACCTCAAAGCACAAGATGTTAATTCACGCACGCGGTAAATCTTATTTGGTCGCAGAAACATCGCATGGCTGTGTATCTTTGCACCTAGGTACGTTAGTCCCCGCTGGACACCAAGCGGTGGATGTTTCCTGATGGAATCACCACTTACGCATACGGGCACCACGCGATCGGGTGACAATAGATCTTGACGGTAGTTCCGTATTCGAAAGATTGATTTGTAACTCCTCCAGCACAAATGACCTACTCGGAGACTTTGCCATTCGTTCGTCCGCTGTTTTGCGGGCCGCGACGGTTTTCTGACGAGTTGCGTCAGCGGGTCTCAATTCGATCGTACGTGTAATTTCATTATTCAACGCTGCTATGATCGAGCGAAGAAGCGTCACCCACTCGCGAGACCGATATGTGGTCTAAAATCGATCGTGAATCAACAATTCCTGCGCGTACTAATGCCCGAATAATCGTTCCGCAACTGTACGGTTGAATCGTTCTACAATGCTTGATCACGACGCGCGCCGGCATGTCCACGGCGAACCCGCACATGATGTTTCACCAATAATGCAGCAACAGCTCCGAAACATTCTTAGCCGGGTCCACCTGTAGAAGCCGCGGTCATGATAGCGCCCCACATGTCTAGATTAGTTTGAACGCGTTTATCAATCATGGTCGCAGCGGGTTTCGAACAAACGAACGAACGTTTGTGCCGCTGATTAAGCCCGCGCGCGAAACCACTTTTTGGGCCAAGGATATCAAGAAAGCCACGAGAGAAATCGCAGCGACCGTTGAATGTTTGCCAGAGGCGATGGAGAGATTTCAACAGGGACTAGATGCAGCCAGAGACGTCATCGAGGACATGCATGAGAATGTCAGTGTGATTACAAAAGGCACCCGTTTACTCGATGAAGACGTCAGCGAGGCAAGGGTGTGTGAGACTTGTCCATGTGATGCACCACATGGGTACAAATTAGAGTTGCTAACAAAGTCTCAAACATTTACCGAACAGGCACGTCAGATGATCTTTGAAAATCCACTAGAGTTTGCCGCTAACGTACCCGCCAACTGGAAAGGCTCAGCCTCCTGCGAAAGACGAAGAATAGTATTCCCCGCCGGAGGCTCTCACCCAGGAACAACCCAAACGTTGGAAAAGTCTCGGAGCCTCCAGCGAGCGGGCTAAGCCAGCCACCACCTGTGGACGCGAACGTGTCTCAAGCACAGATTTAAAATGCGCCCCACAACACATCCACGAACTCGTGGACCGATTCGAAACGCTCGTGGGGTCGGTTCGAACCGACAATAACGCGCCAGAAGTCACTATATATATATATATATATATATATATATATATATATATATATATATATATATATATATATATATATATATATATAACATTTACACCGACGATGACAATCTCCGAAGTAATTGAAACACTTCGCGTACTTCGCGAAATGAATACTGCAGCATGTTGTTGCAAATACAACCCCAACATCTTCATGATGATTACAATCTCGTCAAAATGAAACCAGACTTCCACGCCAATCACAGAGGGGGGATCCCGCACACTCGAGATATCACTAGCGTCGTTGCGTGTTTATTTCAGTTGGCCTAATATTCGATCAACGTCGTTTGGGGGACTCACGCGAATAACTCGCTCGAGTTCTTGTCGGACGGTGGCGCAGTCTGGAACGTTGTTGGACTACCCACGGGCACGTACGACATTGAATTAATCTCTAATGAGACCGGATGAAGGATCTCATGTTGGTGAAGGCGAACGAATTCTGCGTGCAGACCCGACAGTACCAGTTACAATATCGCGCCAGACATTATCAAGATCACCTCAACAATTCAGGTTAATCTAATCTGTGACGGCATTAGTGGCAGTTACCGAGCCTCAGCCTTGACGATGAGCAGTGGATCTGCCACGTTAGGTTACATATTGTTGGTGTTCTCCGCAAATGTGTACCTGGGTGATCTGCTGTCTATTACTCCCGCGCCCATGTATCTTCGGCGTAACAATTCCCGATTGACGCACATTCGCTTTTCCGTTGTGGACCAGGACGAGCACGCATTGGACCTCCGCAGGGAGACTTTGGTAAAATCATCACTGAAACTGTTCAACGACGTCTAGCTGAGTTGGCACAAGCCAATACCGATTCGATAAGTGCAAATCTGACACTGGGGAGCTTGGCTTCCTGAAGCGGCGTTAAAAGGTATTTGACGAAACCGATAATGTATAAAGTTTCATCATGGCAAAATTCAAAGATGTATCCGACCCCGCGTTGGAATTAGACGGTCCTGTGTTGCGAGATCGAAACGTCCGAGATTAACAATATTATTCGTACCTGGCTGGGTCCTCAATGAACGTGGACGAATATAATTACAAGTGCGCGACACGTCTAGATATTTTCTCCAGTGTGAGGCCTTTTTGGAAATCGATGGAAAACTTGTACAAGCTGACGATAACAATTACGCCGCCAATACCGAGGTTGGATTTGTCGACAACGGCATGATGGCGCGGTTCAACAGCGCACGATATATCATCGACGGAAAGGAAATCGAAGCATGTTTTGACAACGTCGACGTCACCGAGACAATTCTCAGACTTGCCAGATACAGCGACTATTACGCAAAATCTGCTGACCCAACTCTGATGGTTCACAAGGATGCAGCCAATCATGCAGATCATATCAATTTTACCATTGTAAACGTTAGAAACGCGGCAGGAGATGGACCAACCCCTGCTGTAACAGACGCCAACCCGAATTACAACCTTTGATTTCTGCAGCGTCGAGGACAACTTTGTGGAGCCCAATTGTTGTTTTAGTGTGCGATTCCTCTCAGTCACATATTCGGATTTTGTGTAAGATGTATGCAAAACACACGGTCGTGTTAACCTGGAAAGGTGACGACAACGATGCAATTTGGCGTGATGATGGTACCGCTGCTGGCGATGTTGGGTTGTCAAAATTAACATTGTGGATGCCTGTGATAACCCCATCATTGACCACAGAAGCGCGTTTATCGTTTATGGAATCCGTCAGCGCTGTCGTTCTTCGCGCTCCCCGCAGACTCGATTCAAAGTAACGTTCAGCAGTTTTCGTGGCAAATTAGTGCCCAACAAGATATCAGTGCACCAAGACACGTGTTCGTGGCCTTTAAAACCATGGATCGGGTGGGTGACGGACAGATCAGTAGTGTGATGATATTTGAGAAATTAAGGAGTGTCTGAAGCTTTTCTGCGGTTAAGTGGTCACCAAGAACCATCCGAAGAAATTTTGCTCGATTGGGAAGCCAATCAAGTCTCACGTACATATCACAAGGTATGGTCGTACATGGGCCGGGATCAAAACATCGATACAGGTATGCAGATTTCCCAGATTGACTTCACTAATTTGTACTCGATTTATTACTTTTCGTTGGAACACATGGACCTGTTTAGGCAGTCCGTGGTCGACATGTACTTTAATGCACGTGTAACTCAGCACTCCGTCCCCAATCATAGATGCATTGCTGTAATTCTCTCCGACACAACTCTGTTGTTGGAGGGCTCAGGGTCATTGACGCGCTTGTGGAAAATTCGTAGAATTTTCTCAAAAAGCTCAGTGGTTTTCATAAACTCGTAATTTAATCTGTAGCGTGTTTAAATAAAATGTCGCACCAGCGTAACCTTGTCACGTTGAGCCGAAGTCAACTCCGAAAGATCGCAGCCGCGATGAAAAAGCAAACCAGAGTTCATTAGAGACTTTCTCTGGATAAATTATCTGGGAACACACCACTGATGTTGACTCCGACACAGGTGCAACAGTTCGAAGCAACCAAACGTAAACACTGCGGGATAACTCTCGAGTTCTCTGCGGCCGCGGTCGCCACGATGAAACGCAACAACAGAATATTTCCATTCATCGCGACGATTCTGGCGCTGTTGGTGGCGGCGGTTCCCACGGCTGCAAAAGCGTTAGGGGCCGTCGGAACGGCATCCGGGATGGCTCTGAAAAAGGCGGTCGGGGGGAACTTACAGGCCTGCAGAAAAAGGAAAAGATCTTCGATTACCCGGGCGGACTTGGACTTCAACTCCGGTCTTGCCGTTGACCAGTTTGTATTTACTCGCGATGATAACGTCAGTCAAACATTTCCGAGGGGTCTTCATGCCGGATGAACTTGCGTCGATGACTCCCCGCACGTGGGAAACCGGAATCGTTAATCTGGATTTGTGAACATGACCTGGAATTGATTCTATTGCATACGCGGTAACACCTCTACACATATTGAATTTTGACTTGTACGGGCTTGCACAGCCACTTGAAGTCGTTGATTATCAACGCAGAAGTCAACAAGCGGAGTTTCGCCACCGCTGTTTTATTCAACGCGGCCGTTGCAAACTCGAACAGAGAGCCCAATATGTGGGCATCTTGTCGTTGCAGCGCTGCGTGCACTTGCATGAAGCAAAGCTTCCTCACCGACCCGCGCGCGCTTTTCGATTTTACATTGTCACTTAGCTGCTATGCTTGAAACATATACGAAATGCTTGTTGACATTTACGGACGCGAGCGCAGTGACTAGACGGGGAGACGCCGATGTGGATTAAACCAGGTTTGCCACCAAAGCTGATTTGGTCGAGTTGAGCAACCGGGTGAGATTTTTCAAGATCCAACTGGAAAATTAAAAACGTCTAACGTAAACATCAACGATGTTGTTTTCAAGTCGCGAAGAGCAGCAGCGAAAAACCTGGCCGAAATCATTGAAAACGAAGGAATCAAAGACTTTAGTGAGTAGGTTTCCTTTATCAAGGACTACATCGTCACAAATACAGAATCGAAAGTTAAAAAATCCGGCGATGAAATGAGCGGAGATTTTATCATGAACGGAAATCGAACCCAACGGATGCAAGAGATCATCGACGATACTGATGCTGCAACAAAACAATAAGTGAATGTGAAAATCAGCGAGCATTTATAGTCTGATATCTAGATATCTAGGTCGTGGCTGGTAACACCAGATTGCCACACAAACGTGTAGAGTCTGCCGATGACATATCAGGTCAAAAAGGAGTATACTGTGTAATATTTGATGTATCACATGTTAATATCGATGGGTTTTATCCCCAAGGCAACTTTAGACTTGTTGCTCATAGACCCGAATATTATTTCTTTATCGTGTGCACGTCTACTACTGCCTCAGGGGGTCTCTTAATATTCAATTAATAGAACAAGGACAATCATCCGATATTTTTTATACTGAAGCAACACTACAAGATTCTAGGGATTCTGTATTAAGGTCAAATCCCAATGACAAGACATTTAAAATTTTTCGGTTGCAGGCTCGTTTAAGATTAACACGTTTGAAAGAATAGTGTTGTATGGAATAAATATCGAGCATGAAGCGTTATTAACCATCTTTGGTATTTGTATTTAAAGACCGCTAACCTTGTATACATGGCCGACGCGACGCTTGACGAATGTGTTCCGGGCGATGATGGGGCTGGATGCGAATCGGAAGATGGTGTTTTGTATCAGTTGGCAGAGCGTGCCAACATCGATGGTGATTTTGTTCCATTCGTCGACGAATATCTGCGTGAAAATGGTGCTAATAATCCCTCATATACAACAAAATATAATCTACGAGAGTTTCAGATAGAAATCGACAGTTGGTACTACCCTAATATACCAATACCAACTCAAGGCCAACTTGGAACCATCGCGAAAACACCCGGTCGCTGGAAGCTACGTCACCATCGGGCTTAAAATCATCCAGATACTGTTTGTACAACGATGAAGTGACATTAACCGACAAATCCACCGTGATAACATTCTTCGTCAATTATATCGAATCAACAATAACTCGACCGGCGAAATCAAAACCCAGACTGATATTCACCAAAGACGCACTTGTCCGCGTAACAGTTCTTGATGAAACGATCATTGACTGCACAAAGCACGGGCGTAATCAATGTAGTTCTGTGTGAACGTGGAAGCGTACAAACAACAATCGCCGGAGACAAAAATATTCCCCGGGACCATATTTCCTACGATTGCACAACAGTTTTACCAGTGAATAAAAACAATTGGTTGGAAGTCCGTGTGCGTGTTGCACCCGGCCGCGATGCGTCTGGATATGGTCCCCTTGTCGAGTAATTGTACTTCGCGGTGACGTTATTAATAGAACTGTGATGGATCCTTAAAGCTACCGACGCGAGAAAATAACTGAAGCGGAACAACAGCTGCGTGATTAAATCACCAAAAGACCGCTTTACTCGTGAAATATAAACGCGTGTGTGTTGTCGCAGATGCTATTTGCGGAATCGCCGCAGCAGCAACCGCTGGCCTTGGTGTGGCGGAAATTGCGACTACAGCAACTATCATAGGAATTGTTGTCGGAGCCATATCGATAGCAACTGGTGTGGCTGGCGGCACCTGTAAAAAAAATTCTCTAATTTTGCATCAACGAGTACGTGTCTATTTGGAAATTCTCGTTGCAGCTCAAAGCAGCCTCAATAACAATGAGTAAACTTTACTCGGTGGCCATCGAATATAAACGATTACCACGACCGAGTTCGAGACTGTGTTGGCTGAAATGGAAAACTCCTGGGGACTTCGCGCACAAATCGGGAACCGCTGGACAGAACCAAAACAAGTAATTGATTTACAAGCAGTAAACCTATTGCGAATGCGGTGATCGCGGGGAATCGGTCATGAGAATCTTTGGGCGTCGCGATCGATACAGCAGCACTATTCTCTCGGAAGGCCACCATGGGAGTCTTCAGTTGGGGAACCTTCTGGTATATCGGTCGTCCAGCCCTGCAACGGGGCTGGACACGAAAGCGTCTCGCGGACACACGCGTGTGCAAAAAGTTCCCCGCGGGGAAACGTCGGGGGATATAGAAGGAGTTAACCCTGATCAGTAACCAAAATCTGAAATTCCCATTATCACACTACTGGTAGGGATACAATACCCAAAAAAAAGTGAAGTGATGGACCATTTTGTAAACTTTGGTTTTGCACCCATAAAATATAAATCAAGTAATTTTTGGAATTTAAGCGAATGTTCTGTCCAACTTTATACATTCGAACTCTTGCACAAGTTTGATTTGTCATTATTTTACATCATCATTTGATTCTCATTATTTTACATCATGATTTGTAGGAGTCTATTGGGTATTATTTTTTTAATCAATTCCATTTTCTTTCTGCGTATTTCCTCTATTTAGAATCAAGCTGAGCAAAATGTAAAAAGCGGAGCACTTTTCGATGCCTTCATTTTGTAATAGATCATCATCATCATCATCATCATCATCATCATCATCATCATCATCAACAACAACAACATTATTATTATTATTATTATTATTATTATTATTATTTTTATTATTATTATTATTATTATTTGCAGAAGCTATCTGCAAAAGGGTTCGTGCAGAATTAGACCCTTTCATGACCCCAAACGGTTGTAGGGACCATAACAACAGTTACGTAGAAGAGGAAGAAACCAATACACCAAAACGGTTAAAAGTTGCCCCAAAGGAAACCATACAAATACCCGGTAAACTCTGTCTATCTGTCTCCATATATTTTCAAACTGCGAAAAACTAATGTCATGGAAAGTTATTATTATTAGTAGTAGTAGTATTATTATTATTATAGTTTCGACATCATGACCAACATGACATGTGATGGATTAATTGTATATACTTCGTGTGCTGTAAAGATATTTTTGTCTCAATTTTTCTGAGAATAATACAAGAAATAATAATAATAATAAAAATAATAATAATAATAATGAGGACTTTGTACGGCGCTTAATCTTTTGAAGCTGTAAGCGCCTTACAATATTAGATAACACATAAAAACATATATAAAGACATGATTATAAAAAAAACACCATGAAATTAGAAAACAAAAACATGCTGAAAATAATTAAGGTAAGGACACATTATTAAGTCTTTAAGTCTCTTTTTGCAGTCGAAATAGGTGAATTTTAAGAGCGCTCTTGAATGAGATCACAGTGTTATTGTGTCTAAGTTCTATGGCCAATTCGTTCCAAGGAGATGGGCCGTATGACTTCGTTTTGATAGTGGGAATAATGACAATACAAGCGTCGGAAGAGGAGCGTAAGTATCTTGCTGGGGTGTACACATGGGTGAGGTCATATAGGTATTTTGGACTGGAGCCAGTCAACGAAATGTAGCATAGAGAACAAATTTTGTGTGTGATTCTTGATCGAATGGGCAGCCAGTGTAGGGTACATAGCAGGGGGAAGGTGTGCTCGGTTCTTGGTACTCTAAAGATGATCCGAGCTGCTGTGTTTTGAACTTTTTGAAGTTTCTATAGTAGCGACTGAGACGATCCAGATAGAAGTGAATTACAATAGTCCAGTCTTGAAAGTACTAAGGAACAGAAAAGTGTTTTAGTGGCATCAACTGAAACAAATTGCGAATGGAGCTGATGAGTCTCAGCTCCATATATGCAGTCTTGCATATGTTCATGACATATTGGTGTAATGAGATAGTACTGTCGAGAGTAACACCTAGGTTTCGTACTGACTGTGTGAATTTAATGTTGGTGTTGCTGATACTTTTTGTTTGAGGTCAAGGATGTGAATGAGAAAGTCTTTGCATTGTGATCAGAATGACTTCTGTTTTATCATCATTCATCTGCAGCTTGTTACATGTCATCCATGACTTCACATCGGAAATGCACCGCACTACACTTGAATGGTAGCATCAACTTCAGTTGGGTGGCTAGATTTGTATATTTGGGTGTCATCAGCGTACAATTGGTGAGACACCGGATGACGATCTATGACACTTGAGAGCGGCCGAGTGTACAGAATGAAGAGAACGGGTCCAAGAACAGAGCCCTGTGGAACACCAAAACATAGATCAACTGGGCTGGAGTGTTTTCCATTTACGGACACAATTTGTGTCCTGTTGACTAAGTAGGACTTGAACCATAGTAAGGCTGTATCGTGAATGCCAGGTACATGCTGGAGACGGTGAAGTATTTTATCATGATCTATTGTGTCAAATGCTGCAGACAAGTCAAGGAGGGTGAAGACTGTAATCTTTCCACCATCCAAAGCAGAGAAAATGTTGTTAACTACTTTCACAAGGGTAGTTTCAGTCCTGTGGCGAGGGCGATATGTAGACTGTACATTGCTAAAAAGATTAATTGAATTCGGATGAGATACAAGTTGGGATAGAACAACTTTTTCTTAGATTTTTTACATGAATGTGATGGTAGAAACTGGGCGGTAGTTCTTTAAATCGTTATGGTCAAGTGTCGATTTCTTCAGCAGAAGTTTTACAATGGCAGTTTTGAAACATTATGGGAATTCAACGCATTAAAAAGAAGTATTAATAACATCGGTTAGTGAAGGCAATATTGAATCTAAACACTCAAGCAGCAGTGATGTCGGAATTGGATCAAGTTCACACGAGTTTGGAGCACCCTTCATCACGATGGGACGTACTAAATCCGTAGAGACAGGCTCAAATGCTGTTAAAGGTTGGCGCTGAATTTCTGTATCACAACTGTATGGTGACGACGAGTCAAATGAAATTGTGTTGTCAAGCTGATCTCTAACAGGAGTGGGTTCTCAATAGTTTTCAAGTTATGCCTCAGGAGCTAGTCACCAGAGCGCAGAAAGACACCCAGGGGCAAATGCTGACTGCATAAGTGACTTGGGCTTTTCATGCTATGACAGTGTATATTAGGTTAAAGAGTGGGGATCTCGGTGATTTACAAGTTATGACTCAGAGGTATGGCCTCACAAAGGAAGAAGAGACTCAGAATCCAATGGTAACTGCATAATATAATTCTCCTTATCATGGCAAATAGGTGCATGCATACTTTTAGGGTGAGGCTATGAATAATTTATAAGTTATAACCCGAAGGCCAGTTGCCAAGAGGTAAAGAGAGACTCAGGGTCCAACGATGATTGCATAAATGATTTAACATTTTCATGTTGAGAACGTCTATATATGATTATAGAGTGGGGATCTCAAACCCCCTCCTGTAACTTTATGTATACTTGCTTGGCCTGAAAATAGGGAATGCACTTTAGAGTAAACAACACAAAGATAGTAGGCTGATGCCGAAAAAATAAGGCGAGTGGAATCCTTGTTTCGCATATGTTCACTTCAAAGCACGTCACATTTTTTATGCACACCACTGTTAGAAAAGATGTTTATGTAAATAAATGAAGGTGGTACATATACTAACAAAGTAAACACTATATCCTTCAAAACCCTGTGTTGTGGGTTCTAATAATAAATATCTTAAAACAAGATGTCACAATAATAGATTTGGCTAGGTAAACATAAATGTATCGTTGGAAACCCACGTGTGATCGACTACATTACAACTCCATTAATAAATGGAGGTGTAACGGAAACGATCACGCATGGGTTTCCGACTGCGACATAAGTGATACATTTCATGCATTTATTTTTCTTTCTTTTTCATCAGGTGGGGACGAATTTACACGTAAAGACCTGCAATATGAAGTGTCTGATAGAGAATTGGGAAAAATGAGCGATGCCTTGGGAAGCAATTGGCAATTCCTAGGTCTTGAGTTGGGTTTAGAGAATCCAGATATAGACAGGTGCAAAGAAAATTTTCCCCAAAACACAAAAATGCAAATCTATGAAATGCTTAAACTGTGGAAAACGTCAAATTTAGAAAGAGCTACAATGTGTGCACTGTTAGAAGCCATTTTTGAAAATCGCTTCTCTGTTAACTGGAAAAGGATAAATGACGTAATCTGTGAGCATTTGAAAAGTAGAGATGCAATATGAAGTGTCTGATAAAGAATTGGGAAAAATGAGCGATGCCTTGGGAAGCAATTGGCAATTCCTAGGTCTTGAGTTGGATTTAGAGAATCCAGATATAGACAGGTGCAAAGAAAATTTTCCCCAAACCATAAAAAATGCAAATCTATGAAATGCTTAAACTGTGGAAAACGTCAAATTTAGAAAGAGCTACAATGTGTGCACTGTTAGAAGCCATTTTTGAAAATCGCTTCTCTGTTAACTGGAAAAGGATAAATGACGTAATCTGTGAGCATTTGAAAAGTAGAGATGCAGTATGAAGTGTCTGATAGAGAATTAGGAAAAATGAGCGATGCCTTGGGAAGCAATTGGCAATTCCTAGGTCTTGAGTTGGATTTAGAGAATCCAGATACAGACAGGTGCAAAGAAAATGTTTCCCAAAACACAAAATTGCAAATCTGTGAAATGCTTAAACGTCAAATTTAGAAAGAGCCACAATGTGTGCACTGTTAGAAGCAATTTTTGAAAATCGCGACTCTGTTAACTGGAAAAGGATAAATGACGTAATCTGTGAGCATTTGAAAAGTAGAGAAAATATAATTTATCCTGGATGAGCTTGAACTCCTCCCATGAGTTTAGGAAGTCGTCAGAAAACACTTAGGTAAATTGCTAATAGCTATAATGGAAATATGGTACTGAAGTATTGAAAAAAATCCAGTTAATATGAGGAACACTGTATATACTATGTGTAGGTATCTTGCAACGAAATTGCAACATCTGCTATATTCCGAGATACAACAGACCATGTGCGGAAGTTGCAGCCTTATGTAAAATCAAAATATTTTTGAGGGTAAGATATACTCCAAAATATCAAAGACTTATTCAGCCTTGCAAGTTATACCTGAGAAAACTATGTGTAAAATATCTTCACACTTTATTGCACGAGTCTCCTTTGAGCTATGAGCGACATCCTAATCACATTTCATATGTGTCGACTGGATTATTGGCACTAGGGGGAGCATTGATCTCAACGCTTTTGAGAGACAAGGAACAAAAATGTCGTCCTTGGCATTAGACCAATCAAATCTCTACAAGGATTCACCTGCTGATTCGGATTTAACCAGCACCCCCCCCCCCCCCTTGAGGTTACTTGAATTTGATCATGGATAATCCGTCTAGACAGCCACGTTTGTATTGGAATTAAATATGTATCACAGATAGCATGTTAACTTGTTTTTCCCAAGATTTTCCGGTATTGATTTTGATAAATTATGCGATTTTAGAGTATTTGAAATTTTGAAACATACCCAAGTAAACTAAATTATTTACCGACCGGTTACTGAGATATAGCGTGAATGTTAAATTCATGCATATGGAAAGGGGTATGTAAATATAACTGCAGTTTGTCTTCCTTGTCTAAGGTTTGCAGTATACATTGCAGTGTTTTGGGGTTTTTTCAACTCTGAAAGTAATGATTCCTTCTTGGATGTACTATGTACACACTAGTCCATACATTCTTGGATGTACTATGTACACACTAGTCCATACATTCGTTGTACGCCTGTGTTTTGCAAACATAATAAATCACAACGCGGCACTATGACAACCGATCCCATACTTTTAGATTTCCAAGCTTTATCTAGGTCTTGATCAAAATACCTATATGTCGACATTATATGAAAAAGCATGTATAGATTGCTACCGGTCTAGCTCTTCGTACATTAATTTCAGTCTGTTCATCAACGTATCCAACGGGCCACCTCTCTCTCAACAACAACAAAATCGTCTCCATTTTCTTTTTATCTAAAGTAAATATATGAACATTGAGCATACAAACTTACTCTAGATGATATGTACATGGAAGTTGTGACCTTGAACTTAATTTGATGATGTTGAACAGCTTCAGTTCAGAGTCGATGTGCACGTGAACCAAATAGCCGAGGTCTGTAACCTTTATGAATGCTACAAACAAATTTAAACGTTTATTTATAGAATTAGGTGAAACAACAAATGTTTGGTTTAGTTTTGTGGGTTTAACGCCATTTTTCAGCACATGATCGGGCTATACATGGCGGCCAATATATATGTCACGGAATTGTATAAATCCCTTTTATTAAATACATGTACTCGGGTTTCGTTTTTCAGTATAACAATGATGCCCGAGAGTGAGTTATGTATATTGTACAATATTTCGAAACAGTGAGTTCGGTTCACCCCATGCCGCACGTGCGAAGTGCTTTCGATGGGAAAAACCGAATGCACCAAGCATACGGACGATGTAGAGCTGCATCGTCCGTGTATAAATGCCTCACCGTAAGACTAAATCTTTACATTACGGAACGTCTTGTCAGTGAGCAGTCTACTTAAGGACTTGCACGTCTTCAGCTGTAGAGGTACGTAAATCGTTTATTAATTTATAGCGTATATTTTCTATGTAGCTTCGGCTTGCGTAGTACAATGCAAATATTTTCTATTCTTGTTTGTATATTTTCTATTCTTGTTTGTTCTTAATAAGAGCTTTATATTAGCAATATAAAGTGGCGTTTTTAGGAAACGTTTAGTACCATAAGATTCTTATCGGACACGTGTAGGTTCACTTTTGAACTTGTTCATTGCTTTGTAATGTCGTGCCGATAATGTAATTGGTATAACTTACCGTATATAACGTCATTACGTGTTATCGTATATGCCCGTGTCGATCATACTACACGGTGTTAGATTTATTTTCAGCTGTGAGCTGATCATGATCGGAGTCGACGAGGTCCCAGTTATGGAGGGGACAATGGAAGTCGACTGTGGCAGCTGTAGAACTGGCCAGGGCAGCCGTGGGGCTGAATGGACGGTGTGTTGCTTGGGTGCCGGGTGGTCGGGCGTTGTTGACCCATTGGTGGGCGTGGATCGCTCAATTGACCAGTGTGACCAGCAGTGACGGAGTGTCTTTGAGTCACTCCATATATATAATCTTTTAGCCGTGGGCTAATTTTGGGGTTTTGTGATACCCAGTGGTTCGGGAGTGTATGATATATATTTTTGCTATATGAGTAAAAATACATCATTTTGCTATCTGAGCAAAACACATCATTCCTTTCTCATGTTTCATTATTTGAGGGTATATATTTTTGCTATACGAGTAAAAATACATCATTTTGCTATCTGAGCAAAACACATCATTCCTTTCTCATGTTTCATTATTTGAGGGTATATATTTTTGCTATATGAGTAAAAATACATCATTTTGCTATCTGAGCAAAACACATCATTCCTTTCTCATGTTTCATTATTTGAGGGTATATATTTTTGCTATATGAGTAAAAATACATCATTTTGCTATCTGAGCAAAACACATCATTTCCTTTCTCATGTTTCATTATTTGAGGGTATATATTTTCGCTATATGAGTAAAAATACATCATTTTGCTATCTGAGCAAAACACATCATTCCTTTCTCATGTTACATTATTTGAGGGTATATATTTTTGCTATATGAGTAAAAATACATCATTTTGCTATCTGAGCAAAACACATCATTTCCTTTCTCATGTTTCATTATTTGAGGGTATACATTTTTGCTATATGAGTAAAAATACATCATTTTTGCTATCTGAGAAAAACATCATTCCTTTCTCATGTTTCATTATTTGAGGGTATACATTTTTGCTATATGAGTAAAATACATCATTTTTGCTATCTGAGTAAAACACATCATTCTTTTCGTCGTCTGAGATTACGGTGAATCATTAGCCTTTATCATTGCACTTTGTATTTATTTATTTTTATTCATATTTGGGTTACATTATTAGGTTCGTGCGGATTATGTTAATTTGTCCAATATTTGGACCCTATACACGCACGTGTTAATCATAACCTTTCTTCCCATTCAAGTCATTAATCAATAAACATTGCATTTTTATCACCATCAACAGTGTTCTGTTATAAATCCGAAATCCTACCTGGTTATCTTGTTACAATATATCGTGGAGGAAGAACGCGGGAAACCCCCGCTAAGAACCACCGACGCACGGGAAGCCACTGGCAAGCTTTCTCACATACCCACGTTGGCCGAGCCCGAGACTTGAACCGACGCGGACAGAGGTGAGATGTCAGTGATCTGTAAAGGCGAGCGCCTTAGATCATTCGGCCACCCGGGACCTAAAAGAAAGAAAGAAAAAGAAATAAAAAGAAATAAAAAAAAACAGAAAGAAAGAAAGAAAGTTATACGTTGGGATTAGCTTGGGACCAACAAATCTTACATGGTAAGAATTCGTCAATAAAATAGCTCTATGGAGCGATTGCTATTTGTGTGTGTGCCTGAGAGAGAGAGAGAGAGAGAGAGAGAGAGCAACGACTTTAAATTAAGTTGATCTTAATTATCTATTGTCATACACATGATTGGTAATACCATAACCATCTTCATGCGGGTATTATAGCGAGATATATGGAAGAATGTACTCAGTGAGCATTCTATGTAATTTGTTTGCTTAAGCAAACAACAAAGGGAAGTGTACATGCACGTAATATATCATTAAAAGTACGCATACAAAATCGTAGAGATAAAACGAGCAGTTACCAAACCGAGAAACAACATGAGGACCTGCAGTCGTAACAATTTGGAAATATTGATCAATTTTACATGTATATGATCCTCTGTAAAAGAGAAAATACACATTTGTTTACAACAAAACGAAACAAAATACAGAAAAGCAAAGTAAACGTGAAAGGGAATTTTATAGAGTCATGCATTTTGAACGTCAGGGTAGCAGAGTGCATAGGTACAGTGGTCGCTGGGACATGGAATTCTTTTTCACTTTTTCTCAAAAGATTTTGAGGAGACGTGTTATGTTACCAGTGCTAATACATCCTTCTATTTGACCATCTACCCATCTATCCGTCACCCTTGCTAACACATCCTTCTATTTGACCATCTACCCATCTATCCGTCCATCACGCCTACCTTTTGTGCTTAGGGAAGTTTCTTGTTCACTATTGGTGTCGCGTACAGATTTTTACAAAAACCGTCCAAACACTGTATACAGGTTGTGCAGTTGCTGTAAATACTCTTATTTAGTGTTGGTGTTACACTGTCAACCGTATTTATCGAAGAGCCTTACCCACTGTGTTTGTAATGATTTTTGCAAGGTAACGACAGACTTGAAAAGAATGGTGGGCGTTTATTGACATAGGTATGTGTAAACTTGATTACCCTTTTATCGGAAACAAAAATAAAAGCTATTTTTGTAGTAGAAAGCACACTCACGTTTGTTAGCGAGGCCTTGCGACGGGCAGGGATTTTAGCACTAGAGGTAACATTGTATTACGTCTGTTTTGAGATAAAGGCTGATTTCACTGAGTTTTATTGTAGACTAAAGATTGTTGCGTATGCAAGTCTTGCTTAAAAAGTCAGGAATCGCAGGCAAAAATCTAATTATGGTTTTGACGAGTCAACTGATGAGTGTATGGAGGATATGATTGTGGATTGCATTCACAATGATATGGAGCTATATAAAGAATTTATTATACACAATGATACGGAGTTATATCAAGAATTTATTATACACAATGATATGGAGTTATATAAAGAATTTAATATATACAATGATATGGAGCTATATAAAGAATTTATTATACACAATGATACGGAGCTATATCAAGAATTTATTATACACAATGATATGGAGCTATATCAAGAATTTATTATGCACAATAATATGGAGCTATATCAAGAATTTATTAATCACAATGATACGGAGCTATATCAAGAATTTATTAATCACAATGATATGGAGCTATATCAAAAATTTATTATACACAATGATATGGAGCTATATCAAGAATTTATTATGCACAATAATACGGAGCTATATCAAGAATTTATTATGCACAATAATATGGAGCTATATCAAGAATTTATTAATCACAATGATACGGAGCTATATCAAGAATTTATTAATCACAATGATATGGAGCTATATCAAGAATTTATTATGCACAATAATACGGAGCTATATCAAGAATTTATTATGCACAATAATATGGAGCTATATCAAGAATTTATTAATCACAATGATACGGAGCTATATCAAGAATTTATTAATCACAATGATATGGAGCTATATCAAGAATTTATTAATCACAATGATATGGAGCTATATCAAGAATTTATTATACACAATGATATGGAGCTATATCAAGAATTTAATATGCACAATGATATGGAACTATATCAAGAATTTATTATATAGGAGCTCACAGGCTCAGTGCTCCGAACGGCGCAGGCCAAGGTCAGCATGACATTCATAAATGCCCGTGCCATCGCAAAGTCAACTTCGATGCCAATTTTCGTGTGTTTTCATGATTTCAAGGATGTCGAGACTATAATGGCGAGTGCAAACAAACTATAGGGGACACCGAGAGGGGTTAGTTGAGATTACCAAACTGAAATCAGATCTGTCCGTAAGAATCTTGGTCAAAGTACAAGAAATACTGAAAAGAAAGAAAGAAACTAAGATCCAAGTATACTTGAAATACCCTGCAAAACTAGTAGTCATTGTAGATGATTTTTCCCAGATGTCATCTGTTACGACTCTATGGTCTAAGAAAAATGTAACAGAAAGAAAGTGAAACCAACAAATCAAGTAAAAATCAACAAGCAATTTATTTCTAGAAAATTAAAATGAAAATCAAAAGACACTTACAGTAACGTGAATTAAAATCCAAAAAATAAAATAATCCTAAGTGTCCTAATCACAAGTCTTAAATATAGAATGTTCCGAGTGAATTACTGTATCCTTGAATGTCCTGATGTGCCAATAGTCTTTAATGTGATGATGTGCCAAAATGAAGTGCTCCAGAATATCTTTGAATATGTTCACATAACGCCCAAAATCGTCAATTCAAAATCCAAAATCCCGAAGTCTATGTGCACTTTTATAATCCAATGAATATTTTAAATAATTGCTCTCTCTCTCTGAATTTGGAATGATTCTTCACGATTGTAATGACTCTTTATAGACTGATTGTAAGGTCGAAACTAAAAACTGTCCACTAAACGTGGTATATATAAAGATAGGTCACATGACAATGTTCTATAACATTATATGGTGTATGTGACTTTTAACACATAATTCTAAAGGAAATTCTAGTTTTATCTGTAAACAAAAATCAACCCTGATCTCAAATTGAATCAACAACTTGTTTACCAAAACCGTCATTGAACTCAAATACTAAGTAAACAACCTAATTCAAGGACAATAGCTAAACATGTAAACCTGATATATAACATTAAGGTCTGAGCAAATATCAAAGTCAAGACACATTTATAATTTCCTGAAACACACAAAATACACACTATGAGAAACAATAGTTATGTAAACACATCGTCTGCATCACCTTCCACACCGACTTCTGCAGCAGTTATGTATGGTACAAGTAACGTTGAGGAGATGCCTAGTGATGATCATATTGGAGATGGTACTGGAAACAACGCGATTGATTTTATCATAAGATGAGGACCTCCACTGACACCGGTGCAGTAACTACCGGTGATGAGGAGTCGAGCACTGAGAGAGACGGGAGAATATGTGGAATGAATAAGTATGTGTCACGCAACGTTTCAATAAACTTGATTATCATTTTCTTTAGGACCTATTTGCAAATAATGATATGATTTTGTTCCCTGGAACATAGAAAAACGAACATTACGATTTCATCGTGTCTGGCTTCGAGTGTATCCGTTTACAATTAGCGAGAAAGCGAAACTGTAAACGTGACTCCAGAAAAACTTGCTTTTTAATATCGATCAGCTCTCAAAGACGGTATTGATCTGTTGTTGAAATAACAATGTGATATGGGCCTGGTTGAAGGTAGAATTTTCCGGTTTAGAGAAAGCCATTGATTAATGTTTAACATATATAATACCAGATAATACAATTAGACTACAATACGCTGAGCTGGAGACTTTCGACAGGTTACTGGAGATAAGAATAGTATATAACACAGGGATTGGATAACTGCCCGATATCACACCTTCCTGTTGATATACAAATGCGGTTCCAAGTTGTCGGTAGAGTATTAAGATCAAAGACATAACAGGGATGAATTTGCGCTTAGAAACATATAATAGTACCAAATATAATGTCATTGAAAAGATTTGTTTTTGCCACTCTTAAGTTAATTTTGATTTTCAATTTTAAGTTTATGGAGTTTATAAAGTTTTGAGTTTCCATACCACTGTATGTTAGCTGCAGCTGGAGACTATGGCTGATATTGAAAACGAGTTTAAAGGTAACTGTTGTTTTATTATGTAATAGAGAAACCACGACAAGCACAATACACGAGCCCCTTTGGGGCTTTTTTTTTTACGATTCCAAAGCTTTAAGTGGATTCTCCAACTTAATATATTTTCACTTTTTACTTGTCAAAATGTTCAATTTAAGCATTAACTTTTTCATTTTAACATAAATTGGGGATATGAACAGTTTTAAAAATTCATCAAAATCTATCCGAATTCTTTTTACACCAATTGAATCTCTCTTTAAACTCTACCTAGCATTCGTGCGTGGCATATGCACGTGCTCATTTACACATAGCTGGTAACTTGGCTACTCAGAATGACTTCCCACTTGCAAGACTATAGCCGTCTTTGGGCGAGCAGTTTTGGGATGTTCGAACAAACGCCCTCAGATGATTCAGAGTGTGCTTGCCCTAACAACCAGGGTTAATCTCGAAACACCAAACAAGGTGCATCACACTCGGCATGTTCTGCCATCTTTGTACTTGTCCATTCCCACTTTAGAAGTGGTGTTCATCCTCAGTTTGAGAACAACGTTCGCGAACAATGTTCTTCACCAATGTTCACGTTAAGGCAAGAAGAACCACGAGAACAATAACGTTCTCGTGCTGTTCTCGTGTCAAGAACTGGCCCGCAGAAAGACACTCCAGCAGAGGCATGTGATCATTACGGAATGTGTACACGCACGAGACTTGTCTCCTGATTAGTGTCCCTAATTATTTATATATTTCATATCAAATTACTTCACACATTATGGAGTATATTAGTGTTGAGTGTTTTCCTACATTTGGAATTATGAGCTATGGATAAATTCGTGTGAGAAATTTTCCATAACGGGGTGCATTGTATTTGCTACTTATATTGGAGTTACCAATAAACCCATTCTGCTTTTCAATTTTAAGTGATTGAAAATGGGCTTAAAACTTGGAAAACCTTCCCTGTTAATTCAAGATGAGTTTGATGCGGGACCAAGATTCAATCCAATAACTATAAGGTAATACATTTACACATAATATCACAAATCGCACAGTAATTATTTATTTTTAAAAAAGAGTATGTAAATATATTCCATATAAACGTTGAGACTCAGTAGTATTTCATTTAAAAGATAGTTTCATCGTTTCTTATTGTTATTGTTCTTCAAATCTCTTGACACAAAATTGACAAACAATCTAAATCTTCAAGTAAACTCCGCCGTCCAAGTGTTCTTTTGTTTTGAAGAAAGATGATTTAAAGGCACGAAATTTACTATTACCTTTCATTTGTGATTTTTAGCTTGTTCATGGGGACAACAAAATGGTTCACAACTTTATTTGCAAATAAACAGTCCCTGCTTTTGCTGTCGATAACTTGACAGTTTACACGTACAGGTGGCACTATTAATAGCTGGGGAGCTTGGGACTCATCAGAAGGTCCAGGTGTTAGTGAGCAACAACAAGGGCCAGGACTGTGTATTTAGCTAATTATTTTGACTTTGACTCGACGATTATGTGCTGGAACAATTAATACCCCACATGTTTGGCGTGAAATTTCCAGCATGAATGTAACGGTGCTCTCTTGCTAGATTTATGAAAAGGATCTGGGTTACGCATTGTTAACGGTCGAGTAGGTCAGGACAAACGTGTCAGAATTTATGCTTGTAAATAAGCAAGGTAGTTGCATGGTAGATTAGGTCTTAATTTTTGCAGCCATTGTTTCCAGCCATACTAGATTTTAAAGTTGATTTGCCAAAGGTTCATTCAGATCACGTTGTCTTAATTTTTTCGATACCACGCAAGTGCCTGACCGAGACACATCAGTCACTTATGCGGTGTCGGCGTCATCGTCGTCAATAGATTGCTATGGATTTGGTTAAAGTTGTTCATTTACATATATTTACAAAACCACTTGATTAATTCTCATTAAACCTGACAAGAATCATCACGAAGATAGTTCATTCTGCAACATGCTGGCTTGTTCCATCGACTTCGGGGTCCATGTCGCAATCATAGAAAATTTGCGCTACCATTTTGATTCAGATTTTGTACATTTGCTTATGTTTCCTAAACCCCTGGATGGATTTTGTCATACTTAGGATGAATAAGTATGAAGTTGAGACAATTCATTCTGCGAGACGCTTGTTCGCCCCTTTGACCTTGGGGTTAAGACCACACTCTTAGAACATTTGCATTAACATTTTGCTTATAAATTTTTTAACCCTTATATTTCCCAAACCCTTTGATGGATTGTTTTCATACTTGGGATGAACCAGGAAGCTGAGACAATTTATTCTGCGACATGCTTACTGAACCTTTTGACACTGAGGTCAAGGTCGCACGTTTTACAGCAATGCTTCGATCGTGGCTTGATGTGCAGGCCACGTTTTTTTCGCTCTCATTTCAATGTTTACTTGCATGTAACGCAGAGCAGAAAAAGTAAATTAATTGCACGACATAAATAATAACACAACGATAAACTGAGATAGATTCAACAGTTTTAAGAGAGGTGATATAAATATTTTATGAGTGACCTTCTTTGTACGTGTGTGGTACTAATATAGATGGAATATAAACATCTAGTTTAATAATTCAAGTATTAATAGTTAAAATATAAAATTAATCAAAGTCAGTGAAACATAAAATATAGGTAATAGTGACGTCATGAGGGTGTTGTACTCATCAAGATGCATCCACTAACCAAGTTTCATGATTCTGGGTATAAACAGCATGTATACAGTGTACACAAACCTATGTGGTCATGAGCTAAACACAAAACTCAGCCTAAGCCGGTTATATAATGACCAGCTTTTGTTATAATGGTGTGGTACTAATGGGTCTAGGACTTTACCCCCCCCCTGTCAATTACCCCCCCTCCCCCCGTCATTAGCCCCCTGCCATCACCCCCCGGTCATTTACCCCCTCTGTACATTAGCCCCTGGTTAATTACCCCCCCCCGGTCTATTACTATATAACATATAATTGTTATACCCCAGAATAAACAATAAAATAAAATAAATTTCAAAAGAATTTATTGTAAATTTTTATTTTAGTTAATTACTCTCAGCCTTGAAAACATATACTTGTCCTGGAATATTCAATATTAAATTCAGCATATCATAATGTCATAATGTTATAGTACCATAGTACCATAAAATATGTTATATTGATATGATTACAGCTGAATGTTATGTGCGATCCCTCGCAAGTATTCATAGTGCTCTCTATTAGCAAAGTCATTAACAATGTTCATAATCCGAGCATTGCAGTCACGATATTTCTTTCGAGTTGGTTCCGCTGGATGTCCTCCAAGTCGCTGAGAAATTATCACGTTCAGGAATGATTGCTCTCTTTGAAGGATTGTCAAAAAGCGCCAAATGTTTGGATGGTCAGCAGCAACGGCAGCTTGCATTTTTCGATGCCAACCTTCAACGCTGTTGTTAGTACGAGGTAATTCATTTTGAACACGGCTGTGTACACTCCAAACTTGAGGAACAAAGACAGGATTAGCTCGGTTTCGACGTCTTCTTCTGCCAATGTAGTTATCTTCAAAATAATCTAACAATTGATTCATGTCGTCGTCTTCTGTAAGTTCTTGAAGTTCTTCGTAAACCTGCACAGTGTGAGAAAGCGGCACAAAAGCCAAACCAGCTACCATTCTAACTGACATTGCAAAATCTGCATCATCTTGATATCTTTGCTGAAATCCAATAGCTTGTACTTTTCGGTATATGCTCTGAGAAAAATGATAAAAACATCCTTGTACATCTATTCCGGTGTAGCATTCTGCAACAGAATTCATGGCTGCTTTTTCATAATCCATCATAACTGTTGCAGGCTGAGCATTGGGAATTAGTGCGGTAAAACAACACACAATGAGGTGAAGCCAACACAATAGTATAGAATGAGCACAGATTAAAATGACTGGATAGAATCTTATTGCGGTAAAACAACACACAATATGTTTTTGCTTTAGTTACATTGCTTGAGCACAGGATATAATCATTTTGAGGTGAAACCAAGGCTGCTCTTTGTCCTCGCAGGGGGGTAATCAACCGGGGGGTAATATCCAAGGGGGGTAAATGCCGAGGGAGTAATGGCAGGGGGGTAATGGCAGGGGGGTAATTGACAGGGGGGTAAAGTCCTGGTTCCGGTACTAATAGAGATGCATACCATAATCTAGCTTGATGATTCTAGCATGAGCAGTGCTTGATAAATAAACTTAAAGTAAACATTTATCCAGTCATTGAAGCATGAAAAATTGAGCACACTGACCTACATTTATAATGATGGTGTAGTATTCGTTAAGATGGATCACCTCACCAAGTTTCATTATTCCAGGAATAGCAGTATCTATAATACAGCATGCAAAAACGTAACAAAGAATGTACATTGTGCAACCACTATACATGTGCTCATTAAGATGCATTCCAAAGCCAGTAAAGATGAATTGTAGGCCACGATAAGCTTAATTTGTTCCAGTGTTGTGGTCCTAACAGATATACGTATCATCATCAATTCAAGACTCTAGCATGAACATAAAACACAAAATATAACCCAAGTCAGTGAGGCGTAAAATATGAGATTATGACCTCCTTCTGCAACGATGGAGTAGTTCTCACCACCTTTAATAATTATAGATAAGATAGTGTCTACATAGCATGCAAAAAAAGAAATGCATAAAATTATCTAGTCTGATGATTCTAGCGCTAACAGTTGTTGAGGAATAAACTAAAAAGAAAAAGTTACCACAGTTAGTGAAGCGTAAAATATAGGTCATAATGACCTACTTTTGTGATTAAGATGTATTATTCTTTAAGATGCATCCTGTCACCAAGTTTCATGATTCCCGGTGTAAAAGATTTTATACAGGATCCAAGACATCGGAACTAAACACAAAAACGTAGCCAAGAATGTGCTTCTAATGTACATCCATATACAAACTCAGCCCCCACCCCCTTCCCCAATCTCAGCCCCAAGGGGTAGGTGCCATGAAATCTACTCCAAACTGTTGCCTATGACCTAGGAAGAAATAATGGCGGAGATGCAGTGATGCCAGGTGTAGTCCAATGGGTTTCCTCTATTTCGTAGTAGATTAGCTGAAAAGAATATACAAATATATAAGATAAAACAAAGTTTTAAAAATATTGCAGATTATTTGAAAAAGTTAGCTGATAAAGTTATTGTTGCCATTCCCGATATCATTGGTAGCTTCATAAGTTGGCTATTTTCAACCGCATCAAAGATAGTCTCATAGCTGGCTAACTATGTCATACTGCTCGTCCGAGCACTAGTTGGGCTGGTATTAGCAGTTGCTGAGAGGTTACTGAACGAGCTCACAGAACTTCTACACATACTTTTCCCGAGCATCCGGAAGTCGTCCGGACTTGGACTAGGACGTCTAGACGACATAGACGAGGACGTCTGGACGACATGGACGAGGTGACGAGGATGTCCATCCGACATAGACAAGATGGAAGAGGATGTCCGAACGGCTTGAACGAGATCGTCTAGACATCCAGGCGGCTACAATATGTTTTGGGAAAAGTATTTTCGGAACTTTAACATTTTTGAAAATACTCCCATACTCCCACAAAGCCAAACTAGATGTATTGGATGCAAAGATAGAGATAGAGATTCGGAAATATAATATCAGAGAAGACATGGACCAGACCATTGCGGATACGCTGCCATAAATGGACTTGCAGCGCATATCTATACTTTGGGCTATCCATGCGGTCTATAAGAGTAGTTCACCAAGATACAGATAGAAATGTAAGCAGGAACATTCCCCGGAAAGAGGACCCTACCCCATACCATGTAAGAACTAGCTGGGACTTCAAAGGTTCGAAGTCTCTCGTCCACTCGTCCGGATGTTCTTGTCTGCACCATCACTATGTAATATGTAACTATCCTGTGTAAGTTGCAACTGTAATGTGTACTGTGCAGCCATCACCACGTAATGTGCAACTCCCGTACAACTATCACTGTGCAAGCTCACTGGTACCGATAGTATAGCACTTCACAAGAAGACTATGAAAGTATTTTCATGATGGCTATGAAGTGCCTCTATGAAGTACGATGTGTGTAATGCGAGGTGCGTGTTGGAGATGTGGATGCTGCGTGTGGCTACGAAGTGTGTGCGTATGCCAAATGCGTACGTGTGTATGATGTGCGTATGCCAAGTGCGTACGTGTGTATGATGTGCATATGCACGATGTGTGTATGTACGATCGGTGCCAAGTGTGTCTGTGAAGTAAGAGGTGTACCTGTGAAGTACAAGTTATAAAGTGCAAAGTGTGAGGATATAATATAGTGAAGTGGTATCTTATTCACTAAACATCTGGCAATAACACATAGTGTTGCGTTGAAAAGTTTGTGTTTAATTTTGTTTTTGTTTTGTTTTGTTTTGTTTTGTTTTACGAAAAGACTAAATGCGTAAAATAATAAATACAACTCGACACTAAACGCCACAGTGATTTACCAATCCTTGACGCTTAATATGGCTTCAACGTTTACTGTATTTGAGGCATATATTTTTTATAAATGGCTGTAGAAAGGAATCAGATTTGTACGTGTGTTTTTTATGAGCATATTATTCGGTAATGACGAATAATCACGTGTTGAAAAGTGTAGGTGTTTATTTTATACGAAAAGACTAATAGCGTAAGTCATAAAAACCAGCAGCAAAAGGTACAAATATTTACGAGGCCTCAAGGCCTAACGTAGCTGCAGCGTTTGCTATTATTTGGGGCATAACTCGTATAATTACCTTAATAACAGCGTGCATCTTATAGATCCGGCGCACAGCAATGGATATTATTCGCCATTTAGTTTTCTAAATGATGAAAATTTTTCATATGGACGTATATCCACCAAGATCCAATTCATTATGTGTTGCCTTTTTTGAGCCTGTTCATGTACACTTTTGTGCCGTTTTTTTTTTTTTTTTACCTTTCTCATCGTCTTTGTGTACAGAGAAAATGTTGAAGTGATTACAGGCAGTCTCTGAGCGTGTTGCACAGTTGCTGCAAACCCTCCTACTCTGTGTCATTGGTTTCCTTAACTGCTTCCTCAATGATATGATCTCTTGGTGGATGTTCTTGACGCCTGTTTGATTTTGGCTCTTCTGAGTCACTTTAGCGTTTCTTTACAAGGCAAAACCTCTCTTTCCCAAGAGTATACACGAGTGTAGGTAGAGTTTGCAGTTTCTCCTCCACACTTCCCAGAAATGCTACTTCTGGTATTTGATCCAAGTCATCATCCATTTATTTCAAGGGCTAAATTAGGTGTTTTGGGTTATTGGATCCTCCCCTTTCTATCATCTGCTGACGGTTGCTGGGTTTCCTGGACTCGATCTGGAGCCATTTCTTCCAAACTTGATGCCTGATGAGCTGCATCTGACGTCAAGGGCTCACCATCGGAGTCTTCCATTATGAAATCTGGAAATCCCGTGTTCTGGCTGTCTTTAACTTCCAGCAAAGAAGATGGACGTATGTCCTCCACATCAATATTGTGTAGCTCATTTTCTAATCTCTCCAGGGTTATCCACATGCGATAAAGGAGAAGCCAAGAGGCTTCCAGCTCTGTGATTTTAGACATGATCAAAATCCTTCGACTCGCCAGAAGATTCTGCGCACTGCTGCTGTTTACTGCGTGACAAACATCACCTCCTCAACTGATAGATTCTCAGTTCTCAAACGTTCTTGCAAATTTTCCCAACAATGGCACCTTGTTTCCGCAGTACCACCCATCAATAAAATTTAGACTATCCGTTTAGTTGCGATTGTATGCGTCCAACTGGGCCTATCCTTCTCCCTCTCCCAGGGAGTAATCTCCTCTTGGTTCTTTTTTAGCTAGCCTGTGGTTGTCTTTTTACAAAGACGGCAAAATTGGATGCCAACCCATCTTGCCCAAGTACTAGTCTTTCCTAATAGCCACCTTTCTCTCCAGTGTCACCAATCTGTCCTTGGTTGCCATCCACACTTTCTTGGAAGCCAATGGTTTCCCAGGTAAATCAGTGTTGATATACATAAGGAATAGCGAGGTGTGCTTGAACCATTTTTTTAGCATTACATCATGAAAACGGGTTGGATGGAGTTTCTAGTTTTTGCACGGGTCCGCTCGCGCCCGCAGTGATCACCCGTGAGCGCCTCGCGCGACAAATCCCCCATGGGCGCTACTCGCTGGATGCTACACCTTCCAACCCGTTACTCGATTTGTACTGCCTGTAAATCACATCGCTGTTTCCGTTCTGCCTCAACGCTAGCGCCCTGGTTCCGGCGAGTCCACAAATTGCATCCGCGACAACACACAAGCGTTTATACTTCGCGAATACAACAGTCTTTCTGGTTATTTCATTTCACAGCTTTTGTTCCGCGTCGGTAGCTTTGAGGGTCCATCATATTTCTTATATTAATATTGTGATCGCGAAGTATAATTGCTCAACTGCTGGCCTTGTTCAGCTGCAACATGCACACGCACTTCCAACCAAGTATTTTTCTTATTGGTATAAATGTCATACAGTTATAGCAAATATTTTCCCGGGCATATTTTCGTCTCCAATTATTGTGTGCATGCTTTAAGGTTTACCTAGAACTACATAACTTGCGCCCCTCCCTGGTGTCATCAACAATCGTGCTCGTTTTTCTCCAAGAACTGTTACACGGACAAGTGTGTCTTTGATGAATATCAGTCTGGGCTTTTCTTTCGCCGGTCGAGTTAATGTTGGTGGTTCGATATAATTGACGACGAATTTTATCGCAGTAGGTTTGTTGGTGACTTCCACTTCAACGTTGTAGAAACAATCTCTGGATGTTTTCACGTCCGACGGTGTAGTCAGCGATTGGGTGTTTTTCCGTGCTGATGCGATGATTCCAAGCTGGCCTCGAGTTGGTATTGGGAGATTCCAACTATCAATTTCTATTTGGCCCTCATTGAAATTATATTTGATTGTATACTCGAGATTATTAACGCCGTTTTCACGTAGATATTCGTCGACAAGCGGCACAAAATCAGCATTGATGTTACCACGCTCTCCTAGCTGGCCCAACACTCCGTCTTCTGGTTCGGCTATAGCGTCAACATCGCCCGAAACAAATTCTGCAGGCCTGGCGTCCGCCATGTCTACAAGGTTAGTGGTCTTTAAATCCAAATACCAAAGACAGTTAATAATGCTTCAGCCCAAATATTTGTCCAGTATATTTCTATTCTTTGAAACTTGTTGATCTTCAACGAGCCTGCAACCGAAAAAGGTTTTGATGACTTATCATTGGGATCTGACCTAAATAAAAAATTCCTAGATTTTAATATTTTAGCTTCAGCAACGGGATCTTCCGATGATTGTCTTTGTTCTACGAATCGAATACTAAGAGCCCCTCATTAGTGGACCTTTACACGATAAAGAAATAACATCTGGATCTATCATCAACAAGACTAAATTAGCCCTGGGAATGAAATCTATTAATATTTACATGTCTTACATCAAATACTCCAGAGGCTACTGCTCCTCCTCCTCTTTGTATATTCCAATATGTACCTTCAAAAAACTTATTCAATTTTTCTGACATTCTGGTGTTGTCAGCCATTGATATCTGGTAATTGCTCACTGATTTCACATTCACGTATTGTTTCGTTGCAGTATCATTATCGTTATGTTCCGAATAACATTGTTGATGTCCACGTTGGACGTTTGCAGTTTTCCAGTTCGATCTTGAAAAATCACAAACTCGCCTGGGTCAACACCAACAACAACCCGGTTGCTCAACTCAACCAGATCAGTTTTGGTGCCAAACCTGGTCAGATCCACATCGTCGCCACCCCGTCGTTCGCGCTCGGGAATCTCATTCGCTTCGGTCCAACCCAGAACCGTTTTCAGCGACGACTGTGGGATGTCAACTGCGTACTGTGGAGATTCAATCAAGATGGCAGAGCTGAGTGTGAGCTGGTGTTCGTGTATTCTGTTTTTAGAATCGTGTTTAGTCATCAATGTGATCTTCCGTCGGATCTCATCATTGATTCATTTTATGTCGTACGTGCCCGTGGAAAGTTCAATGACATTCCATGTGGCGCCACTGTCCGATGAGAACAGAAGCGAGTTATTCACTTGAAGACCCCCAAACGGCTGCGATCGGATACTAGGCCAACTGTAATACACACGTAACTACGCTAGTGCGATCTCAAGTGTGCGGGATTGCCCCACGGTGATTGGCGTCGGAAAAAACACGCGGTTTCGTTGACGAGATGGTGATCATCGAAGTGACGCTCGGGGTTGTATTTGCAACGACACGCTGCATCGCAGCATTGATTTTGTTGACCACACAGAGTGTTTCAATGGAAAGAGCCTCAAAACCTATCATCGGTTTTGTACTTAATCGATGTCTTCAATGAGTTCGTGTCTCAACGCGCAAAACGTCCCCGCATGATGTGATAGGTGAGCAGCTGCTGATAAATCGATGCGTCCTCGTTGATGATTTCTGGCGCGTTATTGCCCGCGCAAACTGACCACACGAGCGTTTCCAACCTCTCTACGAGTTTGTGAACCTGTTGCTGGTCTGCAGTCGTGCAATCAACGATGGATCTTTGGTCGGGCAAACGTTGCACATTGCTAATACCTTCGCCAACAACTTCTTCCAGATGCGGTCTCTCAGAGACTAGTTTTTCACGTCACCGTTAAATTCCTCCCACTTTTTACCTGTTGCCATACTCTTATCAAACTTCTCCCGAATTGCCCACTTACACCAATTCAAAAATGCTACATGTTTTGGACGTTTCTTATATGGTTATATTACGTAATCGTCTCATTCTTCCTTCGGCAGAGCAGAGGCAAATCCTATGACATCCTCATCAATCTTTTGGCGGCCTAGCTTGTTAAATATGTTAGGCCTTGGTTTGGCTTTGACTTGAATGGTAGTTGGATTCCCCCCAATCGGCTCTGGCAAGCGTTCAATAGCCGCCTGTGTCTTAACAATCGGATCAGGTTTTTCTTTCGTTCCCATCATCGCGACGGTGCTTTCCGCGACTTTCTTAACCTCCTCTGGGGTTTCGCGTGTAGGTTAGATCAGCGCTGCAAACGTTTGTTCGAAGCCTGCTATTAGGCAACATATTTTTGACACGTTCGCGGACATCTATTAGATCGCGAAGAAGTTCCAGTTGTTTGCGGGCGCGCTTGCTGCGTCGATCAGCAGCCTCTGCTATAGCATCGCTGGCGGATTTTGTCATTATATACATCACACGGTTGTTAAATTGCTTTGTCAGACGTTTGCGTCCAAACCCTCGCGATATTTTTCCCATGTGGAGCAAGAGTCTCCGTTCAAGTCGATCGTGAGAAAACTTTGCGGGTCCCGGTTGACACGAGCAAACATATTCCGAAACTCATGCCACAAAACATCGACGGCACACCAGGTCCAATGAATGTTTGTGAGCCTGTGGGTGTCAATTCAACGAAATATCATCAACATGTTGCAGTTGTCCCGGATCACTTTGGGCACGTGTGCGTATCGTTGTGCCACATAGATCACGTCAGCGTTTTTGCGTCGGCCTCGAGAAAATACTATTGCGGGTTTGTCTTGCCAGTCAAGCATCACATCATTGTACACGACACAATTATTCAAGGTCGTCAACCTTGGGGGCTTCATCGATCCTCGAAGAGAACTGGATGGTCGGCGATTCATCAGATACCTGACACGCAAGTACGTTCGCGAAATCTCTAAGTACATGGTAACACGTCTGATCGTCCGCCGATGGCGCAATCACGTACAGCCGATCCCACGTCAAAGCATAATAAGTTTCAATAACAGTTGATTTTTCCAGGATTCGGCTGGGCCAATGATCAGCGCGTGAACCGAGTTTTGAAACGCGAACTGGTTCCATTGTAACTATTTTTGGGCGGCCGAGGTTTAGCCCGCGCAGAAAAGTCAATGACCGTGAAGTCTTAGATTTTGTTTCCCTTAGCGACGATGACGTGTTAAATGCGACTTGTTGTATAACTTATCATCATCTCTTCATATTGTGTGCGATGCCACAGAAAAACTCGTACCGTAAATCCCACTCGGGTTCCAACACGTAATGGGCGAGCTTCAATGGCTGGAACTTGCATCAGGTGTGGAGCAAGAAAGTTTATATTCGTGAGAACCTCTGGTTCTATCGGGAAGAAAAGAATAATCTTGGCGCTGATATCGCATCCACGCTCGCGAAACTCCACGAAGTACCGTATGTAGCACAGGGACTCCTTAGGTTACATAACCATGCGGGCTAAATTCTGCTTTTAGAATAATATTCACCTTGACTCCGGACACGAGTGACCTATCGCGCGCGTGTTACAACGTTGATATAATTCCCGGACGCATATTCGAAACAAGCTTCGCAGCGTCTCTGCCTGGTTTTTATACGTGTGGAATGATTCCATTATAAACTTCGAAATCACTAACGCGCTTGTGTAACTTGAACTCTGAGACTTGGACTCGTTGAGGACCATACGCGACCATTTCGGCCCGATTGGCCCTTGAAGGAATTTTAATATGCAACTGCGCTGCCGTTGCACAAAGCTGTCCCACGGTCGGACGCGGCTTATCTGAGGAAGTCCTAATAGTGCAAGTAAATCTGTTTTTCTTGCACTTCTTAGTATCCTTATTCCACGGTTTTGCGCAAATTGCTTGATCTAGTTCAGTTTGCCTCGCAACCTGCTGTTGTTCATCGGGGAGGAAATTGCCTCACAGCCGGCCGTGGTTCGTCCGCGAGTCCCAATAGTGCAAGTACATCTGCTTTTCTTGCACCTCTTGATATCCTTCTTCCACGGTCTCGCGAGAATTGCTTGAGCTGATTCACGGTAGGCATACTTATAATAGTAATCATTTATCTAATGGCTTATCAGGTAATGAAGGTTTTGTAAAATTATTTTTATTTTATCAGGATCGGAAACCGGAATCGCTTGGATCCTGGATATTATTTCACTGAGTTATTATTATGGATGTTATTTCATTGACTTATTGAAATTATGTTGATGTATCCTCTCGACTCATGGTGTGTCTAATGTGAAGCGGCCCATTTATCAGATTACGCTGCACCGGATGATATACAATGTTATACCAATCAGCAACCATAAAAGACGTTGCACCCCTGAGGGTGATGTATAAAGGCTGAGTAGAGTCTTGTAAGCAAGCCATTTTACCTGCGCGGCAGCCTCCACAGCGTGGCATCAAATGGCTCTTCCTGTTGAAACAAAATTTTCTTGAAGCGAGTATTCTTCGAGTTGAGTATCATTTCCTCATATTATTTGTTGCTGCAAGTGAATGCATTGTCATGCATACATGTAATTGCCGTTGGTGTTTTCATATATTATATGCTGAAGGCATCTCTGAAATTATTTGTTCTTGACATTGATCATGAAGATCTTAGTTGTCTTTCCTGTCTTTGTTGTCTCTGTCGTCACCGTTGTCTTCGTTGTCTTCGTTCAATATTTCTCTGCCTTCGCTGGGTGTTTCACTGTCTTCAAGGTCGTCAATGGTCACACGCACCGGAAACTCAGTTAACGTCAGCGACATGAAGTTTTCTTGCACAATATCATACAATGACTTTTTACGCTTTTTGTTGTATTCATTGTTTTCGGCGTGCACGTTCTATTGCGATCCCTCACACGGTTAATTTTTGAATGTGCACCGGATACATGTTTGAAAAACCACACAGCATTTTGGGACCTCTTTGACAAACCGATATGATGCATTCAAGCTAAATAGTGATTTGACCTTTTCTGTGACGGCAGAAATACATCACATTATTTAATTCCATTGCTTTGGTTCATACAGTGTATTGCATTGCATTGATTCATATATTGCATTGCATTGCTTTGATTCATGCATTGTATTGCATTGCTTTGATTCATACATGGTATTGCATTGCATTGATTCATACATGGTATTTCATTGCTTTGATTCATACATTGTATTGCATTGCTTTGATTCATACATTGTATCGCATTGCTTTGATTCATACATTGTATTGCATTGCTTTGATTCATACAGGGTATTGCATTACTTTGATTCATACAGGGTATTGCATTGCTTTGATTCATACAGGGTATTGCATTGTTTTGATTCATAGAGGGTATTGCATTGCTCATGGTTGTCTTACATATCACTTTTCTCCTTCTTCTCTCAATAAGAGGAAGTAATATCATCAGCATATTTACTGGTGTTAAAAGACTGAATGGATGCTTTTTGTGTTTCAAAGATATTTCCCTTATGATTACAGTTAATAAGAGAGATACAAACATGGAAAATGTTACGTATAAATTTGATGGAAATGCATCACTTACTGTAAACAATAACTGCTCAGCGGATAATTTGTCAATGCCTTGAGAGAAACTGTTGGTCTGAAAATGAAATAAATTTGCTAGTAGACAGTTTTTTCAAAAGAGTCTTATTTATGTAAGAACTGTTCATACTTTACGTTCTATCTTTGCGCAGTATTTGTTCAAAAAGGAAGAGGAAACAGCCATTAGACGCAAAACTTCATAACTGTTATTTTGGTGTACCTTTGATAAGGCAGTGTCGAGAAACACGTTTTAGTAGAAATTTGTAAATCTTCTAAAACACTTCGGGGGTGTCAAGATCAAATTGCTTAAATATAGCAGGTAATAAATTTATCTTGCGTTCTCCTTTGATCGCTTAAACATTTACAGAACTCGGACATAGTTTTGACAAAAAAGCTGTGTAAATTGTGACTTTCGAAATCATCCTAACCCCTAGTATGTTATCATGTACACAATGAAAGTTATGTTATATGTATAAAATGCTGTAATTATTTTTATTTCACTAGTGGGGAAAAAAGTTGGAAAACAAATTTTGATATGAATTTGATGCAATTTTGTTAATTATCTCTTTGGATTAGGAATGATACTGTAGTTTTTGTGAGGGGGGTATTCCTACCCATGCTGATCGTGATAGAATAATCAGTAGGTGCTAAAGATTCAGCCAAATTTAAATCAAAATGTAGCAGATTTTATTAAACTATTGTTCCATAAGAGTATCGTCACCTTGCAAATATGAAGATAGCATTGGGCTATTAAAGACTGTAAAATATAGGACAAGAGTAACAAAGCTAAGATCTGACTTTAGTTATATAGAGTTAATTATCCCGCTAAATTTGGTAATTGTTGCATCGATAAAAACATTGTAATTTTTCTGCGATTCCGATTAGATCAAATTAAAAATAAATATATTTTTGTGGCTAAGCATATGTTTTATCAACTTAAAAAATAAAAAATGAAAAATATAAAATTTCATTGACAAATGTATTTGGAAATATTTGTCATTGATTGGTAGTGTTTAGCAGCAGAGTTGTATTTGTAATTAATTTGATGTCATGTTTCAAAATGTTTATTCAGTAATATTATTAAAAATACAAATTTTGTCAAATTCATCTCATCCATAAATGAATAAATCTTAATATGGATATTAACCAGAAATAACAAGCTGTTTATTGCATAATTTAAAGCGTTATCTCTTTAGCTCAACGCTACGAAGTAGAAAATAGCTATTATATATTATATCCCCCCCCCCTCCCCCCGGCGTCGGCGTCTGTACAGACAAAAGCTTATACATGTGTACAGCTTCACTAAATCTTAAGCATTCTTTCTTCTTTTTGGTCCTAGTCAACTGTTTTGAGTGGATTTCATAGCACCAAACCTGTGGGGAGTGGGCTGGTGGGGGCTGAAGGAAGCTAACTTTGTACATACATATCCATTTACTGTACATTCTTGGTTAAGGTTTTTGCCCTTAGATACGTTTTGTTCTTTACTCTTTTTTTTTTTTTTTGCACACTGCATAAATGTTTTTATACCTGGAGTAATAAAACTTGGTAAGGGGCTGTATCTCGACGAGTACTACATCTTCATTATAAACGTATGTCACTGTGACCCATATTTCACGCTTGATTGACTGACTTTGATTACATTTTGAGTTTAAGTTTATTTCTCAACCTCTTTTCATACTAAAATTATCAAACTAGATGATTATGCATCTCCATCAAACCACATAGTTGTTTTTACCTCCTGTACTATTATAACGTGTATAATGTTGGCTTCTTAAGTAGATTCTATAACCAATGGGTTGATAATTGTGGAAAAAATACTGTAAAGTTATTATTAGCATATAATAGCACTTCCCCTTTGAAATTGTTATTATTGTACGTGGGTGTGTGAACAATATAGAGAAAGGTAAAACGAAAGAATCATCTAGACTTACTTAATGTTCCTAATGTGAAACTGGTCGTAAGTACCTTCACCGATCGACAAGGGTAAAGAACACGGGAAAGACTAATTATCCTTCCACTAAGAATTTATCACTAAATAGAATATGAAGTGCAGATTATTATTATTTTTTTTTTTATAAAATCTATTTGTAGCATTTCAGAGGTTTTTTTTCCATTGATATTCACCTCTGATACAAATATTTAGATGTGTAACAAACTATAGTGTGGAACAAGGTACGACTTCCATATCGTTATATTCGTAATCTTTTGAAAAATATTACAACGAATCAGAACAACGGACAATATTTTAGTGATATTTATCACTTTGAAAATTATTCAGATTATTCATTTCTTTTTTGTACATGAGTGAGAAACAAAATATATTTTCAACTTATTTTATCTCAAAAAGAACTATCTTTGTAGATTAAAATCACTACACCCAACTTAAAAGGTATCACTGCACTAATTGATGATGTTAGTGCATCCTATTGTAGTTCCTAAGAAAATTGTTAATATTTATTTTCTCTAATTGTTCCTGGAGATTTACTAACCAGTAAAAAATGTTTCTTTCAATCAATAGGAGACCGCATTGAAGCGTAAAGAGAAAATAATACGTTGACTGATTTCAGCCTTTTGGCTTTTGTGTATGATGACTAAGCAAACAGATGAGATTCGACAAATTCCGAGATTATCACTTGCACTAAACATCCCAGTCGTATAATTCAACTGCACCTTTTTCCAGAAGAAAACGAAACAGTTTGGACAGGCTGTGTCTAACATAAGTAAGGTATACGGAATTCCGCGGAATTTCTACAGAATTCTGCGGAAAAGCACAGCAGAAAATCTTACTCTCACTACGGAATTCATTCACGAAATTGACAATGTTCAGTGAAAAACAACCGAACTTTTACATTAACTTAATAATTATTCATTAGATAACAATTACCTCACACGGAAAACAATTTCCTTGTGGTGAAATATACAAAAAAATCTACAAAAACTTTACAAACTCGGTAGCGGGAATCAAAATTAGCAATGACCCGGAAAAGTGAACCCTAGCGAGGTCATCGCAATTAGGTCAAACACCGACTTAGACGAAACAGTAACATTGAGGGAAACAATTGCCGATCACAGGCTCAAAAACAAGATACAATATGAAAATTACATAACAGATACAGGTATTTATAATATTAGAGTTAGTAGCATTCATTGTCAACGAATTTCATTGATGATTATTCATAATAATATGTTCAGTACATATTGACGGGGACCCCCCCCCCCCCTTCCTCTACAGATGTAACACTACTGTAAACATGCTAAATCCTCAACAGCAACGACAATTACAACAACGATGACAAAACAGGTTTAGCAGCGCACAACAACAGTAACAACAGAAGAAGAAACACTACAGGCATCACCGACAGCATAATCTACAACAAAAACAACAAATATTACCATTACTGATAATAATGTAGTGAAGGAGGTTGAGAAGGAAGAGGCGGAAACTAACCATTCACGCCTATTTGAATAGTAAATGAAGAGCATAAGCTTTTATAAAAATAACAACAACAAAAAAGTTCACATTTTTTTTAAACTGTTTACATTTACGACTCCTTCCGTGGTTGTGTATATTTTTCAGAATTTCAAGACGTAAGAAGTTAAATAGGACTTTTCACGTAAAAGTTGGTTACAATAAAGATTAAATAGCTCGAAAGAAATGAAAATCGCAAATATATTTTTTAATCTATTTTATATCGAGTTTCTAGATTTGTCCGTATCCTCGCATGGTCCTGATGATAATGATGATGACGACTACGACCACTACTACTACGACGACGACGATGATGATAATGATGATGATGATAAACTCTTTAGTGTAATTCTTTTATTTCCTTTTCCTCGATTTTGTTAAATAATACAATGATATTATTTCCTTTTCCCTGGATTTGCTATACTGATTTAAAAAAAAAAAAATTTAATTTGTATTATCAATGATGTATCGATCCTGAATTATTATTAAACCCTCATGGTACCCCTGTGCTGGTATGTAAATAATACCCATTGATACCGAGTACAGGTATATAGAATACATAATAAGCGTGCATCGTGCTTGAAACGTGTAGCAAAGATTGTAATGCAATTTCATTTCTGTGTGTAAAGTCCGTCTTCCCCATGATGATTTATTTGAACTATTCGAATGAATATGCAAACAAATAACGTGTTCACTTCGAAACTCGGCCTACACTTCTGACTGAGCGAATTCCATCTCACCTGCAAATCCTTAAACCCAATTATTTTTCAGATTTTTGTTTTCATAATCTCTCTTTAGCTTTCCCTATTTTTCTCAAAATGTTTTGATTTCACAAGGTCAGCGATGGAGATTTGAGGCGAAAAGTGGAATCTTTAATCTCACAACGTCGTATGTAATCGGGACAAGTTGAGTGGGAAATCTGGTATTTTGGTTCGGGACGAGCAAATATGTTTTAAAAAGCTGAATACTGCTCATTTTTAATGAATTTGAAACGGACCAAATTCGTAACTTTTAAAAAGTCATCAAATGTTGCAAAGTAAAACTCCTCTTTTTGTTATGTCAAAAATACGGGTATTGCCTCTTTAATAAATTTCATAGTTCAAGTTGAAGAGATAAACATTGATGATAAAGAAAGGTATGCCCAGACATGTATTCACACTATACTGTTGAAACATAGAGACATCAAATATACACAGTACAAGTAGGACACTTCATTTTGCGTGCATACGAAACTAGAAAGGTATTTTTTACAAAACGTTTGTTTCTATTAATCAAAAACTACTGGTAGTGCTATTTATTTTAAATCCTGAATGCACTTGGGCTTGGGATATAATATAAAAAATAAAATAATAACGGCAATTATTGGAGGAATGACTTGGCATATCTACGATCTCAGTAACAACTCCACAAAAGGACTTACATTATACGTTTTGTTTATTTAATGAATGAATACAGTAAAAATGTGCATTTATTTAAAAATGGCTGGACAATACTAAGGTCATGAACAAAAAAAAAAGCTACAAGCTTCCCCAATGGGATTTGCTGTGGACGAACCGCACTCAGGACATATATTTGTCATCAAACCCTAATGGTTCACTTCATGTGCTGCCTTGCATAAATCGTTTTGTATTTATTTAATGGTGTTTGAAAACAAAATTAATCACCTTTACTACAACATGATATTTACAATACAGCGTTCCCTCAGTGATATTCATGAAATCACTTGCAACTTGTGTTTGTTATACCTTTCCGACCAAAGAATAAATAACGTTTTTATGGACATAACATTAATGTAATCAATACATTCTTCTGTTATCGAACAAATACATATTTTTCAGCTTGTTTGCGTGATTGCAAGAAAACTTTAGAGCGGTTTTTGTCCTACATGCTAGCTCATGGAGATGAAAATCTCCACGTTTTCGTGCAAAGACTTGTCGCGAGCATATTTAAATTTCTAAACAATATCTTCGCATAGAAAAGCAATCACTGAATTGCTCCAAAATGACCCTGAAAAATAGAGTGCCATAAATAAATCGTTTCCAGCAAATAACACTTTTTACTGCTGAGAACTGTACAAACCATGACACAGTTCATACTGTATGATGGGAAATAGCTGTATGTCTTTAAAATAATCAGATTAGACTTGGTAGAATTTCCTCCGCATGCATAGTCTGAATAACGCGAACCTCACATTTTATTATATACTTCATAATGAGATACTGAAATGTATCAGTGGGAACTACTTTCTTTTTCTCATTTAGGAAATATATCTGCCCTTATATATGTTATTCAAACGTGTAATTCCATATTTAGGCTTATTTCATTTTTCTCTGCTCTCTCTCTCTCTCTCTCTCTCTCTCTCTCTCTCTCTCTCTCTCTCTCAGGATGAACAGATCTTGGAGCAGACTCTCTAGTATATACGTAAGTAATCAGTGAGAAGGTGCCATCAAAAAATGTCTAGAAACAAACTAAGAAAACAACAAGAGGTAGGCTTCAAGAATTAACCTTTGAAAACAAATAGTTTTGTACCTGAATCGTACAAATTGTCCGTGAATGAACTTACATGACTGTTTCAATTTGATATTCAGTGTCACCCATGCAGTATCGCATACCTGTTACATTATACAAGAAACGATACAAGTTTTTAGAGGAAAAAACTTTTGATTAAATATTGTAATAAAATTTTTAATTTGCGATTTTAATTCTCATCACAGTTATAATCATGTCTGAAAACGATGGAGAAATCGGGGATCGATGAATGTTGATTGCGAACCAAACTTAAGTGGCACTCGAAATGGGGGTGCAGTTTTCGTTACCAAACTAGACTGCAAGCTTGCCAAGGCCACACAATTCACGTTTGAATGCAGAAATAAACAAAATAAAGAAAAAAATCCTTATAGGTAAACTCACGATCAATAAAATCGTTTTTTTTAAACGTCACGCTCTGAAGCATGTCGTATACGACCGCTATATGATGTTTCCACACTATTCACACCCCAACAATGTTCACTGTATCAATCCGCACAAGAAATATGTTTACTAAAATACAAATTTCTTTATTTTCATATGAAAACGGTCCTTAATTTGACAAAATGCACAATTTGAAGCTTGCCTGTAAGAGCTAAATATTTCAAATGTCGCTGTCCTACAATTATTGCAAATTTTCGAAACTTCTTTTGATTAATGATGTAATGCAGCCATTAATTGCATGGACACAGAATGACGAAAAAGGTCCATGCAAATCGACGGTTTCTTCCTTTAAAAATATTGAATAAAACTAAAATCTACGCTTTACTGAGTAGATATAAGGCAATATTTCACTCGTGATGTGGAAACATTTTGTATTGTCACTTGTGGCTTCGCCTCTCGTGAACATTACAATGTTTCCACTTCACTCATGAATATTTCCTTATATCTACTCTAAAAACGTAGATACCCCCTATATCATATTTCTCCCTGAAAAACTAGTACATTCTGAAGAGAGTCTTGCATACGATGGTAGTGTTTTTCCATTTATTTTCCGTTAAAGAAAACTTTGATTAACATAACTCGTCTAACTGGAGAATAATTTAGGTATACCAAGTAATTTCCAAACCCTGATAAATGAGAATATCTAGAATCTAAATAGAATTTAATGAAGAGAAACTGTTAACTTTGACAAAGAATAATTGTACACTAACTTAAATTCTGAAATATGTCTTGTTGCGTTTTTTATTTTTATTTTATTTTATTTCATTTTTTTTTAATCATTTTTTTTTGATCATCTATAGGTGTACGAAATAAGTCGCCACGTCAGAGGCAAAGCTGTTTTAATATCAAACACAGGGTACCATGCAGTACGCCTTTTCAAATCAGCATATGAACAGCTTCAATTCAAAACTGTCGTGTACGTGGAAAAACCAACAGAGGTTTGTAACCTATTGCGAATAAAGAACATGTTTAATTTTTATTTATGAATTTGAAATAAAAATCAGTAACAATGAAAGCCGGCTAACACTGCAGCTGTATCCTCGGAATAATTTCCTTTGTTATATATAATTACTTGCTGTTCGCTAAATCAATCAAGACAAATTGAATGTTGCACAAACGAATTTGTGTTCTCCTCTTCATGTGACTATAATAATTTGTTTTTAAATATAATTAAGGAACATATAATATCATGTAGCATTTTGGTATTTGTACGGGGTTTTATTCTGTGTTAAGTGTCGTTGTTTGTTCACACACACACACACACATACACATACACACACACACATATATATATATATATATATATATATATATATATATATATATATATATATATAATTTATTTATTTATTTATTTATTTAAACAGAAGATCTTCGAAGTTATACGAAATGAGTGTAGAAAACCTGACAATAAAGCTGCCAATGCAATTGTTTGTATAATATATGCTCCCCCAGACGATTTTGACGCGAGTAAACTACCCGAGATTTTTAGCTCAGAGAACTGCCCCCACCTTAAAGGAAAACCAAAGCTGATTTATATTATAGGGAAGTGTTATCGAGGTTGTTTTTTCATCGAGAATGAGAAACACATGTTCTTCTTGTCTGACACGAGTTACCAATATTGCAAATTTATAAAAACTACATATCTTTCATAGTACCTGGTAATTTCTGGGCACCACTATTTTTACTGTGTAATATCGTACTTACCGAATGAATGTGGTGTTAATTTATAAAGAATTAAAAATATCTTAGTCTGTCTAACATGACCTGGTTTTCCAATTACAGATCATTACTTTACATAACATAGATTGCTTATCAATCAACAGCTAATTGTTAGCATCCTCAATATCATGAAGAAATTGTATTTTACTTTACAATATTTTAGATTCTTTTCAGACTTTCTGTTTTATGATCTATTTTTCAGTTTTACATAGATGCGTGACTTATAAGTATTGTTATGTATGATGTTTATATAATATTATAAATATTTTAGGAAATTATAAATGTTTCTTCACTTTAATATTTGCTTAAATCTTAATGTTATCAGGAAAAACATGTTTAACTAGTGTCCTTGAATTAGGTTGTTTTGATCAATATGTTTTCTCAATTTGAAGGTCAAGGTTGATTTTTGTTTACAAGTAAAATTCCATTAAGATGACACACATTCTAGAACATTCTGTCATGTGACCAATCTTTATATATACCATGTTTGGTGGACATTTATTCAGTTTTGACATTACCATCAGTCTTGTAAAGAGCCATTACAGTTGTGAAAATTCATTCCAAATTCTAAGAGAGGAATTATTTTAAATATTCATTGGATTATAACAGTGCTCATAAACTTTTGGATTTTGGATTTTTAATTGATGATTTTGGAATTTATGTGAACTTATTCAGAGATTTTGGAATACTTCATTTTGACATCAGCACATCAAGATTTCTAGTACATCAGGACTTTGGAGACCATTAGCACATCATAACATTCAAGGACACAGCCGTGAATTCGGAACATTCTATATTTAGGACTTGTGATTAGAACAATCATTCTTATTGGATTATTAGGATTTCAAAACACATTACTGTAAGTGACTTTTTGATTTTTCATTTTAATTATCTAGTAATAAATTGCTTGTTGATTTTTTACTTGATTTGTTGGTTTCACTTTCTTTCTGTTACATTTTTCTTAGACCATAGAGTCGTAACAGTATCAATCTTTTAAATTATTTGAATTTTTAAAACTTTACAGGAAATGACACCATTGTGCAACAGGTGGATACAATTCGGACAAACAAGATAGGCCCCGATTATTTTATTGGCGCAACAGGTATAACATCATCGTTCACCACTACCGTCTATGAGCATTTAATCATTCGTTTTCACCTGCTCAGATGATTCGATGTCTTCCACAATAACACCAGATAATAATGCCGGAAGTTTTAATCCCAAAACAACTTGCCTTAACTTGCTTTATTTGTACAATTAAACCGTAACAATTTAGGTATATGTTTATTATCATGGCCTCATATGGACCCTAAAGTGCTGTTTCACAACAGCCAACAGTATATTATCCAAACTTTTGTCAAGTGCACCAAAACTGTCTCACTTGTTTTAACCAACTGCATAGCGTTCTGCTTCAATTGGCTATATATGCTTCCTTGTGTCCGTTCGTCAGTCCATTCGTCATTCAGTTTGTTACAGAGTCTTGTGATTGAAACTAGTCTTGTGAGTTTGGATGGATTGATGTGAAACTTGGTACAGCTCATGGCCAACATCTGACTATCCGCATGTTGACAAATTAGCGTGTTCCTGCAATTTTTAAAAGACTTTTTTTTTCCTCTTAGATACAGCTGGATGCCATATATGACACAATCTTGTGACGGAAACTAGTATCGCAGTAATATTGTAATGAATTTCTTGAAACTTCATATACATATTATGGTGATCAGTTGAAGATACGCGTATTGACAAATGACTGTGCAATAGCGATTTGTGTTAGAGCACCCTTGTCAGTCTACTGCTGAATAAAATACAAGACAATATTATGACTGAAACTAGTCTTAAAGTTGTTGATGGATATCAGTAACACTTGATATATGTTATGGCCATGACGTAAAAATGTGCAAATTGACAAGTCACTTTGCTCCCGAGATGTGAGTGAGAGTTAGTGCCATTTTTTACTTGTTGCTTGAGAATTAATATGACGTTTGTTTTCAATGGAAATAGTATTGTAGACTCATTTCCATGATGGTCGTAGTGATGGGATGCGAAATAGATGAGGGTAGATTGAAGTGAGCATTTATATCACTATTTCTCTAGCTGTCGGTATAAAATAAACCTTTAACTGTATTTGTTTATAAATATATTTGTAATATTGATATTGCAATGCTAAAATCTAAAGAAGGTACTCTACATTGAACTAGTATGATTTCCTTATTTTACATTGCTTTCCTTTTTGGTACTATGTCATTGTCTAGACACAAGGAAAGACAATTCCAAAAATAATTATGCTCATTCTCGTTTTTTATGCCGCTTAAAATTTGTCAGCCCTGAAGCATCAAAAATGGCAATTCTTTTCCCGTGGTTTCCTTTTGGATTTCCTATCACTTCCTTAAGATACAATGCTATTGAAGTGTGGAGCTTTCAAAATAGAAAAGATCCTACATCGTAAGAACAGGAGCTACACCAATCCAGACTTTTCTAAGCCGTATACTAACCGCCTTATTAATCTGTTATCTAAATTTTAATGTAGATATTAATTGTACTGCTGTGTTTAAATCTAAATTTCTGTATCAAAGACGTGGCCTTATTTGAATTAGTAGAAAATCCAATGTATAATCTTCCACATCTCTTCAAAGTTTGTTACATTTATTATGAAAATAGTGTCGCATCTGGAGGCAAACGTAGAGAACGTATATTTACACCGATTTTACACGGACATACCTCCTATATTGATTTATCAAAATGAAGCACCTGTCCAAAAGTCATGTGATCATCGATGATCTGTGCATGAAACGTCTACATGAAGTTTCATAGCCAATGTATAACATGTACGAAAAATAAATACGAGAAAAGACGGGATCATAAACCAGCTCCTTCATGCTATTTGTGTATTACCTGTAAGTACATAGGACAAATGTCATACTTGCTGGGACTTGCTTGTGATTCCCTTGTTTCTAGGCACTAAGAGTTACTAAAAATAATCGACAGGCGAAGATGCATGGTCCGATATATGTAGATTAAAAGAAATACAATCAACTTTAGTTACAACGGCATTCATTAAGATGTAGTGTTTGGGATCTGATAACATAATAACTAGATTTTGATCTTAAGATGGAATATTCAGTTGCCTACTCCAGCGGCGATTTTCAGGTGACGAACATGCGTATGTACTATATCCGTTGTTCTCTTTAGAATGAAATATGTCAGAAGATGGTGTTATAAACAAATATTTATATTATTGATTGAAAATGGTATTTTAAAAATAAACAAACATGCATAGATTTTAAAATAATTATGATAACATTAAATATAATGTATAAATCTTTATTTCTTATTCATTTTTCTAGGCAGCTGGTAGAGCGTCTGGCTCGTAATCCATGATTCACGGGTTTGGGTCGGCTGCCTCGGCGTGTCCTTGGTAAAGGCACTTAGCTCCCATTTTCTTGGCATGATATAGCCAATAATGTGTTAAAAGTGCCGTTAGAACCAACAAAAACAATTTTTTTTACATCCTGGTTTGGCAACAAAACGATAAGGAAGCCAACTCATCTAAATTAAGCGCGTGATCTTTACGATGACACGTTTGATTTGGTTCGGTGTTTAACGACACATCAACACATGTAGGTTATTTAGTGCCGAGGCAATCTGGGTAAAGTTCCTTACGCAAGGATAAGATTTTCTAATTATCCGCTATGGCGGCCATATTGGATGTATGATTGTTTCTGTTTCAATCAGGACAAACCTGACATAATTAGAATATTTTTGTTGAAAACCCCATGCCAATATGACCATCCATACAGGAGGAGTAGGAATAACAAGATTTTCAAGATAACCGTCGTGGCACCTATATTTGATATAAGATTGGCACTATTTGCATTTAGAACCAACAATATATTATAAGAAGTGTTTTAGTAAAAACCATATGTCGATATGACCAATAATTCTGGAGGAGTAGCTATAACAAGATTTTCAAGAGGTTCATCATGGTGGCCATATTCGATGTCATACCGGCATAATTTTCAACTAGACACCATAAGGAGACTTCTGGTGAAAACCCCATGTCGATATGACTTTCCATTTAGGAGATGCAGCGATAAAAATGATTTTCGAAATGGCTGCTATGGCAGCCATAGTTGAGGTCTGATAGGCACCATTTTCGTTTACCAACCAACTAGATACCATAGTTAGTCTTTTGGTGAAAACTCCTTGCCGATATGAGTTTCCGTATAGGGGGAGTAGCGATAACAGGATTTTCACGATGGATGCCACTGTGGCCATGGTGGATGTCAGATCGGAACCATTTTTATTTAGAACCAGCTAGGTGTCTTAGGAAGTCTTCTGGTGAAAACTCGATGTCGATAGTGACTTTTCATCCAGGAAGAGTAGCGATAACAAGATTTTCAAATGGCCGCTGTGGTAGCCATCTTTGATGCCAGATTGGCACGATTTTTATTTAAGACCAACTAGACACCATATAAAGCCTTCCGGTGAAAACACCATGCTCATGTGACATTCCGTTTAGGAGTAGTAGCGATAAAAAGATTTTTAAGATGGCTGTTGTGGTTTCTATACTGGATGTCAGATCAGCATAGTTTTTCATTTATAAGCAACTAGATATCATAAGAAGTCTTTTATTAACAAACTCGATGCTGATATGAACATCTATTCAGGAGGAGTTGCAATAGCAAAATTGTTCAAATGGCCAGTGTGGTGGCCATATGGCCATACTGGATGTCAGAGCAGCATCATTTTCATTTAGGACCAGCTAGGTATCATAAAAACATCTTCTGGTGAAAATCCCATTTCGATGACTTTCCCTTCCGAAGGAGTAGCGATAACAAAATTGTAAGATGGCTGCTGTAGCGGCCATATTATATGTCAGATCTGCATCGTGTTAATTTGGGACCCCTAAACATTATAAAAAGTCTTTTAGTGAAAACCCCATATTGATATGACCATCCATTATGGAGTAGCGATAACAAGATTTTCCAGATGAGCGCTGTGGTGGCCATATTAGATGTCCGAGCAGCGCCATTTTCATTTAGAACCAACTAGACATCATAAGAAGTCTTTTAGTAAATATTCTATGCTGATATGACCATTCACGAGGAGTAATTGATTACAATATTTTCAAGATGACCGCTCTTGTGGCCATATTAGATGCCTGAACAGCATCATTTTCATACAGAACTAAGTAGACCTTGGGATGAATGTATCTGTAAAGTTTCAGGGCAAGCCTCCAGGTAGTTTAGGAGGAGTAGCGATAACAATCTTGTGCTAACGGACAGATGACTGACGACGAAAAACAGGCCATCCCATAAGCTCTTCTGGTATATAAGTAGTAGAACTAAAAATGGGTTAATTTAATTGATTATTGACAGTTTTGCAGTTTTTTCTCTTATGTAACATTTCTTGTGTGCTGATTATCTGATTAATAAATACCATTTTTTCTTCACATGATTCTTTGGCCTTGTGTACTCTAGCTATTTACTTCACATGTTTGCGCACGAGCTGGATGTAGCCTCAATGTGGAAATTAGTAATTTTGTTTTTTTTCATCTAAAAATTCTCACGTGGTGTCAGATTCACGTAAAATTCCCTTGCGAGATTAGCTACTCAGACAATCAGAATCTCGCGTGGCTCCACGAGGTCTCAGCTATACGAGGGTCTGGTAGAACGCTATAACGAAGCTTTACCTAAAATTGGAAACGGGACTTTACTGGCTGATAAGATGTTGTGATGTCTTAGGTCATTGTGCAGATGAGATGACATCACGTTTCACGTATACAAGCACAGTTTCATTGGTTGAATGTGACACACCACTTGCATCAGCATCTGTTTGCAAAGTGATGTTAGATTGTATAATTTTAATCTTGAAATTTTATTTTGGCTTGAATGATTTTATATATTATACCTAGAAAAGTTTTGAGCTAGAAAGAAATGTCTTTTTTGTTTCGCTTCTACAGAGTTTTACCGAAGCACCTTCTATCGGTAACAGAGATCAGTGAAATATTTTTTCAGACCTTCGTTTGGCGGAGATATCAAAGAGTCACTCTAGAGGTCTGGTTGAACCAGACTATTGAAAATATTTAGCGATGTAATCATATCAAAGAAAATTTATAATTTACTTTCTAAACTGAGCCATATTCAAAATGAACTGCCGTATGGTCGCATGAAAATTTGGAAAATATTCCCTCAATAGATAATGAACCATTTTGATATGGAGTTATTTACATTTAAGTTTATTAATGATTATACTTTCATTCACACAAACGATTCATTCTTAGCAAATGAACCGGAAACCTTTCATGCTATTTCTGTTGCGAGACATCAGCAAACGTTTGACAAATCCACAAGCATTGCTGAAGACGGATGTAAATGTATTGAAAACTAGCATATCCGTATTCATTGGTTCAGAAAGGAGGACAAATGTAAATAATAATGCGCCTGATACAATCCCGTCAGGAAACTACGCCTTCTTTTCAATGGGTTAATGGGTTGGTGTGAAATAGTTATTAGCTAAATGGTGCATGTATATACATATAGATTTTTGTTGTCATTTTTAATTAAACAATCAAACTTTTGCATCTAATGTTAATCTTTCAACCCATTTCAAACGATCAGGAACTTTTTGCATTATTAAGTTAGAAGTCTCAAGGCACACATACATTTTATTACTTTTTACGTTAGCTGGATGAATGAACGTATGTACGTATGTATGTTCAGTGCGAGGAGACACAGAGTTATGTCAGCTAAAGTTGCAGAAACCCTCCATACACACAGACACACATATACAGTCATTGTAAACTTAAACATTAACGGAAAACTGTCCAGAACAATAAAAGTGCTCGCGGAATGCATACACTGAGAAACGTGTTATCACTGAAGAATCATTCGATCATCGAAAGAGGAACTTGAAATTGCTTTTGACTGCTTCATCGCCTCTCTATTTTATAACTAAGAAAACATGTGATCATTCCAATTAAAATTACACAAGAATAATGAGCAGGATCAATATAAACTACATGAGTCAGTGGTGGCTTTGTACGGAAAATCAATGACAGAATGTAAAGGAGAGGAAAAGGACTAAAGAGGAAGGACAGAGAAAAATTACTAACTGAAAATAATCAGTTCTATTGTCGCAAATTACATATGCTTGGGTATTTATATTCTATAAAAGGTCATATTTAGACAGAAGTGTGCATTGTCACAAACGAAAATCAACCGAGGATGTCCTAAAAATAAAACAGAAAGAATAAACTAATTGTCCTATCGGATCACGTGATCTATCTGTAATATTTAATGCACAGTGGTCAAGGGGTATTAATTAAAAAAGATATGTCAAAACAATCGAATGAATTTATGAGATAATTAATTAATTCTGATATTGCATTTCTGAAATATATTTTCCTAAATATGTAAAACAATGTGAAATATAAATGTTTCAGATGAGGTGGAGATGAGCTGGTCAATTTGTTTGGCAACTACATAATGCCAGAGTCTCACGTTTGCGTCTATGAAATTGGATTTAGTGAATAAATAAAATGAAATAATGTTGTATTATGTTTGACATGGTTTAACTCATGTTTAAGAGAGAGAGAGAGAGAGAGAGAGAGAGAGAGAGAGAGAGAGAGAGAGAGAGAGAGAGAGAGAAATACATTGTATTCAACAGGATATCAGTTATGTTCATCCTTGATTCTTTCAAGCGCTTTCGCATCATCATAATGGATGTTCTTCAGATAGATGCATTATACTTTAGAAGTATGTTTGTAAGTTAACAATTTGACGTCATTGTTATGTCATTTAGATCATTGTTTATAGGGCGAGATATAAACAACGTTACATCTATATACAACACTTGTATACAAAAACACATTTGTAAGCCTGAAGAAATCAATATAAACCCTTCCACAGTCCCTAAAATGTTTTTACAAAAAATTGAAAAATGCATTCAATAAAGTTATGAAAGTTGGTCAATGGATTGATACAATTTGTAAAGTGGTACATACAAATTAAAACAACCAATACTGCTATACTATAGTCATGTTATAAAAATATGTCAATGTATTGATACAATGAACAAAGAATCTTGTTTTAATTTGTCGTGAGTCTTGAATAATTAGTTAGAACTGTTAAGGTCTGGTCGCAGAGTGCGTATGAAATAAAGTTCCATTTCTTCTCTTAAATATTTATTATAAGTAAATAATTTATATAAGGAAAGGGCTTTGAAATTTCCTCCTGAACAATTATGCAGATATTTATTAACTTTTAATAATCTTAGATCTTCTGTTATTGTTTGCTGTCTATCTACTGTCATGCTTTTTCTTAGTTCATTTTTCGTTTGACCGATGTAAAAGGCTTCACATTTTACACATATCAATGCATAAATCACATTTTTAAAAATTGCAATCCATGTCCTCTTTAACTTTAAATAACTCACCATTTTTAAATTTAATCGTGTTTTCCTTCTATTATATTAGAACATGTTTTGCATCTACTTGTACCACATTTGGTTACCCGGGCATATCTTTCAATGAAGTTTAATTTAGACCTGGTAAGAATTCGTTTAAAATTTTTGGGTTGTCTCCTACTATTAATAATTTTCATTCTTTCCAAAACATTTCTCATGTTATCACTACGTCGAAGTAACTGTTCACAAGTTCGTAATATCGGGAATATATTAGTGTTCTGTCGGTTATGACTTGTAATTAAAGGAATTCCATTTGATGAAGAGTTAATCTTTCACGGTTATCTCCCTTGATTGGTCCAAATCTTTTCGCTCTCAGTATCCCCTGACTGATAATTTCCTTTGGGTAGTTTTGCCTGCGAAGATATTGATGTAATTCCGCTAGTCTCTGTTCTTGTATATATTTATCCTTTACAATTGTTATCACTCTTGATGCAACATATGTATATATAACTGTCCTTATACACATTGTTAGTATCCTCACAAAACTGATTCATATTTTAATCAGTTGCCAGATAGATGGATAGATAGATAGATAGATAGATAGATAGATAGATAGATAGATAGATAGATAGATAGATAGATAGATAGATAGATAGATAGATAGATAGATAGATAGATAGATAGATGGATGGATGGATGGATGGATAGAGATAGATAGATAGATAGATGGAAAGATGGATGGATGATGGTTGGATGCAAGGACGGGTTGGTAGGTGCATAAGTAGGTACATACAAAAGAGGTACTTATATCACATCTTGCAAACGTAAACAATTTAACACAATATTTTCTATATTTAAAGCTTATTTTACATTTCTACTGATTTGAAAGAAAGTTAAAAAATAAATGGTTGTCGTTAGAGCTTAACACACATTTTAGAGAAGTATTTTTTAATGTATCACGGGTACGTCATAACTATGTAAGAATAAAAAACAAACGTTTCAAAAGTAGCGAAGAAAATCATTAGTTCATCAAACTATGAAGGAGTCCAAATGTTATTGTCTTTTCATTTATTTCAGCAGGAAAAATTCGCTATTCTACATAAATACAGAGAGCAGAGTTACAGCACTCTCGAAAAGGAATTTTATTTCTTTCCTGGACTCACGATGTCTGGTATCTAACTTGCAATTTTTATTATTAAGGCATTTATAGATAGAGTTAATAAAAAAACATACCATAGCTTGGCTAGATCATGAATTATTAAAAGTATTTCTGGTGACGTCTCACTTCTCTCCTTTGTTAGCTTTCAGTATTTTAATTCCGCCGCAATTGTCCAATCTCGCCATTGTGATCTTTAATTCAATGTGTTTATAAAGAGTTTTGTTATCGCAACTGGAACCTTGTTGTGGCTTATAAGAACAGGAACAACTCTTCATATATATCATATTTTAAGTCCTTTATAACGTTCTGGAATAATTTGACAGAATTATACTTCTTTACTTAGAATATGTACATACAATGTGTAAATATTGGATTCAAATAATGAAGAAACATTTCAGTGGACTCGTGCGAGATTTTCGTTAGTTCGCCCTTTCGTGTTTGCCCCGTACATTTTCAAAGCCATTCTTAAGGGTCGTATTCTAAACTATATATGTCTTATTGTCACTGCAATTAAATATTTCAAGACAGCTACCTTATCAGTGTGTGTTTTGGTCTTGACTTTCTTTTGAACAAATAAATCAATTTTAGAAAACGCAGAATCAGTACGAAAATTTCATCAAATCATCTACTGTAATATTTATATTTAAGAGTTACAAAATCACTGTTAATAGAGTTAGGAATTTCTTAGAAATTTGAGACGTAAGGGATTTGATGATGATGAAAAATTCGAAGCATGTTTGAAATTATCATGTATATGAGCAGCACGTTCTCTAACATAGAATGTATTTTAATTTGTCATTCAGAATTGCCAATAATTGACAAGTTCTGCATTTTACGATGTACAGCGGGGACTTCTGAAAATCTTACTATTTCTTTTGGCCCAGTCTAATCATATACAGTTACTTTTAAAGTTTTATATAACATGAAACTACTGCTGTTTGAAGTGAATCTAGTGCATATTTTAACACTCATTTGACACAAAAGTATGCTAAGATAAAGATCACATTTTAAATAATCTGAAACATTTCAGAAATGTTGAGATAAAGAAAAAAAAAACAGGATTCCTAAGGAAGAAAGTGGAAATCTGATATAAGTATATTTTAGATCAAAGAAGGGTATGCGATTAAAAACCCAATAAGAAATCAAACTCATTAGGCCATGAACATAACATAATATGGCTCGTAACAAAAATGATAAAACGTGTCCTAATGGCTTACAAGAAAGTATTTTTGACTAGACATACCACACGAGATTGAACAAATGGATCCATACGAGATTGAGTTCTATCTGAAGATGGTGGAGAAGAGTGAGATGAAGATCTACAACATTCGTCTCATGTTTGTCGGGCTGTTTGGTGCTGGCAAGACAAGTCTGGCCAGACGGATAATGAAATGTGGTATAGATGGCGTGACTAGCACGGATGGCATTGATGTGCATATCGGACGCTGCCGAGTGAACCTTAAAAACAAAGAATGGATTACCACAGAAGGTATCTAATAACCAAGTCCGAGTTTCTGACTTATTACTGCTAGAAAAATATCTGATACTGGCGGACAATAATCAAAGACAAGTCCTTGTTGAAAAATGGGATACGAAGGGCCCATGATATGTAATCGTAGCTAACTAAAACAGTTTTACCACATTCATGAATTTTGCAATAATTTTAATGTCAACATTCCAGCCAATCTGTTCCGAATCATGTTGTTTACCTAGGCAATGAAATAAATTATTATATCTTATTTTAATCTGCTATGTCAATTAATTTAGCTGACATGAGCCTACTGTGTTATGGTATTTGCATGTTTCTCTGCTGTCTACTTATAAGAGGTAATTCTAAAACTGTTTTTAAAATTATGCGGTTCTTTACATGAAGCTTGGAAGTCTGATACAACAGCTTTCTGCAGTAAGAAAAACCATGTTGGATAGATAGAGGTTTTAAGTTGCTTAAGAATACAGTCAATCAGCCACGTATAAAAACGAAGGCACATATGTTTTTACATGATGGACCAAAGCTCAAATTCACGCACCAATGATTTCTTCCTTGAAGGTTTGCCAAACAGTGACCATCCCTTCAGATTGCTTTACCACATGTACTAAGCCTGATATTTTTTATGCAAAAATTGAACGAATTACCCATTTATCGAGAACCAGGCAATATGTAAAATTAAAAACAAGATATAATTATGTGTAATCGCGTTTCGAAACAGATTTAATAGGGACATTACACTGACGGCTCCTTGCCCATTTCCGATCTGTCAGGCCGGAATAAATAAAAACCTAGGACTTTTATGGCCATTTGGTCTAAGTTTTGGATTATCTAAATTTTGAATAAGAGGGGAAACTGTTTACAGTTGAGTTTTTCACGAATAAGAATATAATTTCCATATCAAAACTAACTTCAGCTCGGTTGGAAATTCTCAAAAGGCAAGTTTTTATATCGTTTAATCATATAATCTAATTTTTGAAAACTGCGTTCAGATTGTCTGTTACTTGCAATGATTATCAAGGACTAAAACGTTACGCTGTTGCAGTGATTATCACTAACTGAAAGGTTTACAGTGGGTACTATTAAACATTTTAGATGAATCTCACAAACCTTATGCCAAACTCTCTCGGCTGTTGAATGAGAACCCGGAGGAAGAAGCCAGATTGCCAAATCTCCAGGATCTTGCGTCAGATTATACTTCTAATAAAAGAAAGTTCATGGAAGATATTGTTCCTTCGATTGAGACTATTGATACACCAAATCAAACGACTATGGCAGAGGACAAGGGACACATTATCCATGAGAATAAGAAACAAAATAAAGAGGATCGATCTGAAGAACATCAGTCATCGAGTATGGACGATAGCGGCAACATGAATCGAGATTCCTTTAATCAGGTATTAAATTGTCTATAAATAAAATATTAACGACTTCCTATCGTAAATCATACTAATGGACATGATCAAATAATTGTTTTAAATCTTTCGGCACAATTGTGTTCTATATGCTGGGAATATATATATATATATATATATATATATATATATATATATATATATATATATATATATATATATATATATATTACAAATCATATGGCTAATAAAATTCCTTTCAAGTGCACTGGATCCAGCAAGGGATCACGTCCAGAAGTCCAGTTGCAGAACGCTTATCTTCCACTGAAGCACATTTTCAGTGATGTAATACTGACTGCAATTGCTCACTACCTCAACTGGAGTTCCAAAACAAGGAAAGAAAAAGAATCTTACTGGATACGCCGCCTTAGAACACTGACACCAGCGGCTTAAACCATGAAGACTATAAAAAAGACAACCACACGCAAATAAAATCGTTATCTGTGTACAGCCACCACCTTTTCAATTATATAATATCATTATTTTGCTCATTAGTCTCTCACTCACCTATAATTACTACTTGTGGGGGGGGGATCTTTTTTTTTTTTTAGTTCTTCCTGTTATTACTATTGCTTTGGTCATTACTCGCCTTACGGAAACAGTGAAATATCCGAGATATAATCTGCGGTTACACCAATTTACATTAAAAAAAACAGACGGCGCTATGGCTCCTCCCTTTGTAGGTCAATACCAACTAATTTACAACATCATCAGTCGAGATTAATCTAACTAGACGACCCATCAAACATTTTCAAGCTGTAATTCCCTTAGAAATAGTTATATAAACGTTTGTAATTTAAACGATTTTTTGTGTTTATTGTTTGTCTTGTCTCTGTTTTGTGTTTGCTTTTGAAAAAAAAACTCGATGAGAGTCGAAAGCGCCTAGGCTAGATAAAAACTAGTTTTGCTCTGTGTTCGTTGTCAGTTTATTATATTTTTATATATATATATATATATATATATATATATATATATATATATATATATATATATATATATATAAGCCGGATTGTGCAAACCTAGAATACTAATAATTATGCAATAATTCGCATTAACGAACATTCCTGTTTCTTCACAAGCGACTTTGATGAGCTACCGATTTCATTTTTATCATTTTCGCGCAGTACTCTTTTTACAGACTATTTCTGGTCGTATACTAAAATGGTAAATCAACCATTTATGCTAATTAGCAGGTCTTAATTGCTTTGCATTATTCCAAAATGCATTACACAAAGGCTAATATGCAGCTCTATGAGCTCCTTTGTATTTCACTGGTGGGTTCCATGGATAACCGTAATAGAAAGGTGTTCAAAACAGTATTGTGTTTTAAGGTATAAGTTTTCACCATTCTAGGCGTTTGCCTCATATGTTAAGTGCAAACAGCTTTCGCCAGAAAATACAAACTTCCTTAGGATAATTCCAGTCTTTGTGTTGATCGTGAGTTAATATATTTTTGCTAAATTTTAGTACGGTTTTATATAACTTTACCAAACTCGATATAAGGTTACTTTGAAAGTAAAAATAAATAATACAGGTTAAAAAATACATTCATACTTTCTGATCATTATATAAATAGCTATTTGATAAACTGAAGCAAACCTTGCTTATTGCTTCTAAAATTCTTTCCTTACTTGGCAGATGCCTATGAAATAAAGAGCCCTGCAAATAAAATTCCAGATATGCACGCCCCGTCGAGGAAGTCCTTGAGCAATGTTGTCAAAGTTCCAACAGGTCTTCGGTACATTACTTAATGCGTTTTTTTATTATAGGAATTGATGGAAACAGAGAATTCTGCAAAAGCTAATGAAACTCTATACCAGAGGTCAACTGGAGCATCCAAGAGTATGGCAGTTAAAGTTCTGAAAGAGTATACAACTTCAAAGCGAAAAACTGATCCAGAGGCCCATGTCTCCCTATGGGACTTTGCAGGACAATTTATCTATTACTCCACGCACCATCTCTTCTTCAGTCCGCGAGCCATATACCTTCTCGTCTTGGACATGACCCAGGACCTGGACAGTACAATCAAGGAAGATTGGTTTCTGGACGTTCATGACATAAAAGATATGGGACTTAAAGGTGATGAAACAAATTAAAAAACTCTAAAAAGTAGTTGAAGTTGACGTTTTGACCTTGTTATTCCTGCTATTATTATTATTATTATTATTATTATTATTATTATTATTCCTTACATTAGTATAGTCATAGCAACAGAAGTGGTAGCGGAGATTATACTAGTAGTGTTGATGGCGGCAGTTGTAGTTTTTTATGTTGCTGTATTTGAATCTTAATGTTATCTACTAATAAAATATTTAAAGAGAATTAATATCTTGAACGAGTTCAAATCATAATTTGAGATGGTGTCCATTTTTGGATGAAGTCTATTTATACTTTTTCGAGGAGCCTCGTCACCGGTATACCGCCTATCATTCTGGTTGGGACACACAAGGGTAGGATGGAAGGAGTATGTATTGCAATTCGCCGTATTCTTTTAAATTTATGTTTACTCTGATGGGTTTTTTTTCAAGCAAAGAAATAAATGCTAGGTACATAGTGTATGCAATAACAACATATGTATCATTTTTTTACCCCGTTGAACATTTCTGACCGAAATGATTATATTCGAAGGCATTTTTCATGGCCATTGTTTAAAAGGTGTGAGTTCCAATAATTGTCACCATAGATTGTATTAAAGCAGTGAGCAGATGGCGAGTAGCAGTTCTTGATCAATAGCGAAATTTAAACGACTGACAAAGGAATTAGAAAAATGCGTGTTCAAAAAGAATATTCATTTTTAGGATGTACACAGGTTGCTTATTAAATCACAACGAAAATTACCAGTTGATGCATTTACTCGGGAAATACAATCACCAGATGTATTATAGCATCACAATGAACAAAGTAGCACTGTCAATGAATGACGACAGGTGTTTTGGGGTTTTTCAATGTAAACACATTACCTTATAGTCACATCAATACCTTGAATTAAAATAGAGACTATTTTGTTCATTTTTTATGTTTCAAAGTATATATAATCTCTGATTTAATTTCTTCTTGAATTAAATGTTTCTCTTTAAATACGTTTCCTTTGCCTTTTATGTCCTTGCTATAAATACAAAAAAAGAACGTACGGAATCTCTGTTTGACCAAGTCTTAAGCTTTTAAAATGTTTTTTTGTTTTCTCGTCAATATGTTTCTATATCTCTGAGATTGTTCTAGGTCTATCATTGTCATTCTGTTCAATAGCAGTGAATTTATTTTCAACTTGTTTCCTCCACGTCCGGACGTCTTTAAAATTGTTATCATTAAACGTTTAGTATCTGGTTAAACCCTCTTTTCAATTCAGATGTTTTATTGCTGCATCAGTTAATTTATCAGGATCACGTAAATTGACTATACTGTTATTACATCTTGTTTGTCTCAATGTTCAAAGGTCTACTGGGACCTCGAAGTAATATATTTTCAAACATTTTGCACCTACTCGAATTACTTAACGTGGAAAACACACGTTACAAGCATACGATGAAATTCTATTGTTTTTCCATCTTCATCGCTTTTGCTGATGCTTAGACTGCTAATTGTACATCTCTGTAATTGTGTCTATTTGTCATCAGCATTGTACGAAACAAAGTTTCCTTGAAACAACTTATTAAATGGTAAAGACTCGAGTAAATACCAACAATAACCATTAGTGTTATTTTACGTCATTGATTTGTTCCAGGAAATGTACAGATTTTCAAGTTTCAAAAACCCCAATCTATACCTGATTCAGTAGATGCTTGCATAGTTATTTGGCTATTTAATCCTAGTAATGTATTAGTGTTGTTTGTTATGCATACTGTGTAACTGCTTCACGGAGTGATTCTAACTTTGGAGTGTGTTTCAAACATTTAACATGAATACTTTCTTCGTTGTTCCCTTTTGTATTCATTCCCTCTTTGACTTTTTTCAAGCACAGACCTTTTTCAAGCAAATTTTGAGGTTCTAATAACCATCGGGAAATAAAAGAATCTTAGTTTTATTCTTGTCAATGATGTAGTAAAAGAGATTGCTTTTGAGTTCATGCGAAATGTTGTAATATTCAACAACAAACTTTACTCTCTGCAACGAAATGGATAGTCTGCCATTTATGTTATCACTTGGAATGAATAAATATATTTTTTGCGGTAGTGAGTCTATTGTATTATAGCTCTATTGATTTGAGCTGTCCATTTATTAAGCGGTGATTCTAATCAATTTGTTCCCTTCATTTGTCTCCCTGATTGAGATTTTAATCTCTTTGTACTCGCTGTACTATTTGACGATGAAACGGAACTCCTGATCACTTATATCATTATCACATATATGTTATATTGTTATATCACATATAACGTTTTGTTAAGATTAATCTTTTAGTCGTTATAATTTATCAGCGATCGCTTTGCTTATCACGCTGTCGATACTGTTCAGTTTATCGATGGGTGATGTTATTATTTTATCATGTTTCACAACTTTGTTGCGAATGAAATTTTCATTTAAAGCCTTTGAAACAATTCATATGACTGCTTAATATGACCTTTCATATACAATTTATATTACTGCTCTGCTAAATCGGTGTCGCTTAATTAAACAACTATACCATTAACTGTTCCAGATAGACACAGTCTAGCTGTTGAAATACCTATATCAGCTGAAACTGTTTCCATTCATTCTTCTTACCATTTGAAAGCTTTATATTGTATATCATTCTATATTTTTCAAGATTTTGTAGTGTTCAATCTTATGGGCCTAATCACATGTTATATCCGTAACTTTTCTAAGACGCTATGTTGCCGCTTCGGTCATCTCATAAACTATTTATCTAACAACAAAATCTACTCTATCTATTGTGTAACAGTTTTAACAGATAAACGATCATTGGTTATAAGGTATTCTTTTGTGATCTGGGCGAAAAGAAGAAGAAGAGAAAAAAAGCACAAACTGGAATGATCAGCTTAAAGTCTGTAAACAACAGTAAGGGTTAATTGTGTGTTTTGTTTCTCTCAACATGCTGCTATTTATCTAGCGAAAAAGCAAGGCAATTTCGAGCAGACTTAAAGTTGTATTAATAATTTAGGTTTATTTAAAACTTGATAATACGATGCTAACAATTTTGTCAAGTCAAAGTCAACTTGCTATCAGGAAGTAAATTGTAAACTGACAAAAAGACAATAGAATGATTAACTTGGCAATTTCTTCAATGTCCATTCTTGAAGGTGGACCAATTGTAAACATCAATAACTTCTTTTAAAGCATGCAGTATGCAACTGTGAGAACTGACTTAAGTTCCACGTGATAAATTGTGTTGATAATGGATTTTTTACCTGATATTTTAAGTATCTAACGATAATGTTAGCCAACTGGAAAACATAATTAAAGTTTTGTTAAAACATTTCTGGTATTGGATTGTACAGACTGACGCTATGCGTCCGCGCTCCGCTGCTTCACTCTTGTAAGATACTGGCATGATTGGATTTTTCCCTTATCTTCTGATTGATTGATCATTCTTATTTTCAACACCTTTTCCCGTCATTTCTTGAAGTGTTGAAGCAACTTAATGTTTTATCCAAATGATCAAGATTTCCAAAACACTGCACCACCTGTGAAACAATAGATTTAATTGTCTAGGAATAAATTGGTTGTTGATTTTACTTACATTGTTAGTTTAACTTTCTTTCTGTTACATTATTTTAAGACCTAGAGTCGTAACAGTAGGGAGAATGTTCAGTTAACAGTTCCTTCAATTGAGCGTATTTTTTTCTCGTTTAATTTCTTCCCACAATTAGTTAATGTTCGTGTTAGCAACTTTACTTTCAGGATCACTTTGCTTTGGTAATACGATAACCCATTTGCTGATTTCCTTAAAGTGATCAAGAAAGGAATGCCTTAAATACTGCTCTTTCTCAGCCATTAAAACGGTATAAAGCAGAATTTTATGATCAACAAGCCATTATAACATCCATCTACAACCGGTACTTTTACTTTCAACATTTTATTTTAAAAAATCCTTACAAACGTATGAAAGATTTCGTATTTATATCAAATCTTGTCATTCCAATGGTTAATTAAAAAACATCTACATCATACACCATGTCACCTTGAGCTGTTTTGAATCTAGCCTTTCACAAATTCTGTCTCTTTTTTTGATGAATCGTTGTATATTGAAATAGTAGTTGATGAAATCTTCAAGTTGTGCCTTAAATTTAGCCGAATCTAAATTTATATATTTGTGCACATCAAATATGCAGTATTATCCCTCCCGCTTACTGCACAGTTTTGACCGTCTTACCATCATGGCTGATACTACCTATCTCAATATTTACATAACTGAATGCAATCTGCAGATCAGCATCGTTCCTTAAACACTGCAGTGGATTTTTTTATGTTTCTAATAGGCAAATCAACATTTGTATTATCTTGAATGTTGTTCTGTATAGCATCTATTTTTTTAAAACACAGTTTAATCCCATCCAGTTTTGGAAACAAATAGACGTTATATTTTGACACCGAGATTGTTTCTTTTATGCAGCTTCGCTCCATCATTAATCACGTGTATTGAATTTCATTTTTTATTTTGTGTTGTGATTTTTCAGTACCACAATTGTAATATGTTACCATCTCCATTTAATGCAATAGTCATGTGTTAAATATCACCTTAGTATGGCGGTGTTTTAGTAGTCAGGTATCAGAGTGATGACACACATCTCTGAAAATCTAGCAGTAATTAAAGTGATCCAGTGGTAAGGTGTAAGTAGTAGCAAAGAAAGAGGTACAGAAAGCAATGTTTTCGTGTATGGGTGAGAATTGTTTTAATTATTATTATTATTTTTTTATGCACTAATAAGGAAAGTTGTCCAGAAATGTTCTCGTGTAGGATATGATGGTGTTTTGGTTTTTGTTCAGTAGTAAGGAAAGTGGTCACGCAATGAGTATATGGCCAAAGAGAGACCTGGAATCTGAATTGATCAGTCAATCATTTTTATTTGTTAGTTTTGTGCTTTATTAAGTCTATATTTGTTTAAATTTCACTTATGGTCCAGAACTGTCCTTAGCCATCTAGTACAGCGGTTACACTATGTAACACAATTTTTGTTCCTGGGTAGTAAGTGTTATTTCGTAATTGTTTATGCCTAAAAAGTATAGAAAATGGCTATTATTCCCCACAAACGTTGCTTTTGTGACCAGGACAGTGATATTTTGAAATTTACCTATTTCCAATGAGAAAACGGGCGAATTTGTGTCTTTTCGTTCACATAAAGTCAGAAAAAACAACATATGAATAAAAATTAACATGTATTTATACTAAAGTAATACAAAAATGACTACAAAAGATTTAGAAGTGAGTAGTTTTTCGAGATTTACGATTATACTGTAAATCACTTTCACGAATCAGCCCCCAAATGCAGTCTCCCATCATGTTCTCGTTATACTGTCCTTGGTAGCGGCGTTCAAAGTCCAGTATATCCTGGTGGAAGCGCTCGCCTTGCTCCTCCGAGTGCGCTCCCATGTTCTCCTTGAATTTATCAAGATGAGCATCAAGGATATGGACTTTGAGGGACATCCTACAGCCCATTGTACCGTAGTTCTTCACCAGAGTCACAACCAGCTCCACATAGTTTTCGGCCTTGTGATTGCCCAGGAAGCCCCGAACCACTGCGACAAAGCTGTACCAAGCCGCTTTCTCCTTACGAGTGAGCTTCTTGGGGAATTCATTGCCCTCCGGGATCTTCTTTATCTGTGGTCCGACGAAGATACCGGCTTTGACCTTGGCCTCAGACAGCTTAGGGAAGTCTTGAAGGTACTCCACCTCTGAAATTGTCATCTGGATCTACAACGTCTTCCTCGCTCTCTGACTTGCTGCTCTCTTCTAAAGACGGCTGCTCTCTCTCCGGAGGAGTGGGTACGGGGAGCTCATGGCAGTGTGGCACCGGGGCGATGGATGAAGGAAGGTCCCGGTACGTGATAGCAGGTACATTCTTGCCAGTCCGACGTTTGGAAGGGTCCACCATGCAGAAGTAGCAGTTGCTTGAGTGGTCAGTGGGTTCCCGCCAAATTCTTGGGATAGCGAACTTCGTGGCTCTCTTTTCCCCTCTGTACTATCCTACAAAAATACATTTATTTCACCCATGACTAATGTGTAAGAGATTCTCGCAACATTTTTCATATATGATATATTTTTTCAATAACATTGAAAATTGTAAAACATTTTAAAATTAAAAACTTTTACAATTTTAAAAATTTTAACAAATTTTATAACATAAAAGTCCGAGCAACAATTGTCCATCTTACCTTCCAGAGTTTTTTTGCAGTGCTCGCAGGTGAAATGAGGTGCCCAGGGTTTGTCTTGATCCCCGACAGGCATGCCGAAATATGCCTTGTAGGCCTCACACATCTTAGCAGATGCTTTCACGGAGTACTTTTTCGCTCTTGTCTTGGTAAATTGGTTGCAGACGTAGCAAAATGCGTCTGCCAGATGCTTACAGCCTCTTGATGCCATCTCAGAAAAATGCAGATATGTATCCACTTAGGCAGCTGGAACTAAACTGAACTGGTGGGCTTATGATCCCTGTATTTATACTACTATTTATATTACTGGAAGGTTCTAGAAAGTTCTAGAAGTTACTCCAAGTTTACTCAGCACTGAATCTATCTGGATTGTTCTGGAAAATAGGTAAATTTCAAAATATCACTGTCCTGGTCACCAAAGCAAAGTTTGTGGGGAATAATAGCAATTTTCTATACTTTTAAGGCATAAGCAATTACGAAATAACACTTACTACACAAGAAACCCCCCCCCCCAAAAAAAAAAAAAAAAAAAAAAAAAAATTGTTACACGGTGTTATCATTAATTGAGGAAGTCCTTAGCTATCTAGTACAGCGGTGGTCATTAATTGAGGAAGTCCTTAGCTATCTAGCACAGCGGTTGTCATTAATTGAGGAAGTCCTTAGCCATCTAGTACAGCGGTGGTCATTAATTGAGGAAGACCTTAGCTATCTAGTACAGCGGTGGTCATTAATTGAGGAAGTCCTGATAGCAATATTTAATAAAGATCTGATGATTCAAAATATTGTAAATTGAAATTTAAAATAGTGCAGAGGAATATGCACGATTAGGATTGTGACAGATACTTTACGTAATTAGTAATTGTTTATATTAAAAATTCCAATAACATTCCAAGAGACATAAGTAAGAATGAATCTACATTGACATGAAGCTGAAGAAAACAAACTTGAATCCGATCCTAGCGAGTTGCTCTGATAGTCATATTAAACCCAACTCTAGGTGAACAATGTATTTTACTTGTAATGATCTACGAAACTTTATAAAAATGTATTAGTCCAAGAAATATTGCTAATATTAAGTTAAATGACGATATCACGACACAATGTTAAAATTTTTGGCTTGGATTTTGGAATAGTTTACTTTACATTAGTAGGTATGGTACGTGTTTGAAACTTGTTATTTAAAAAGCGAGTTTACCGTGAATTCCATATTTTCAAGAATTTAATAGTTGCTACTTTCCTTAATTTGTGTGCGTGCGCGTGTGTGTGTGGTGTGTGTATATATATATATATATATATATATATATATATATATATATATATATATATATATATAGTGTGTGTGTGTGTGTGTGTGTGTCATTTTATTTTCACACAGGTTGATAATCAATTGATATCTGAGGTAAGTGAAAAGTATATTTTACAATGTTTAGAGTAATTCCCGTGCGATAAAGGTAAACACTACGGTAATGAGGTATAGAAAGTTACTAAGATTCTAGCTGAGTGGTATGACGTTTCATCTAAATAGTAGGCATAGTAAACAATGAGAATCAATCCAAATTTTAATCAAATTTTAGAGGACTAAAATGTATTCTTGACAAATTTAAATATATCTGCAAAGTTTGCTTGATAATTTGAATATATCTGCAAAGATTGCTTGACAATTTGAATATATCTGCAAAGATTGCTTGACAATTGAATATATCTGCAAAGAGTGCTTGACAATTTGAATATATCTGCAAAGATTGCTTGAGAAATGTCTCCTGCTACAACAAATTTAAAGATCAATGAACACTGGTCATTCTGTGGAAACAATAGGAGGACTCTTCCATCAATTCATGAGTTTAAAGTACCAACTAATAGACATTTTTCTTAAAACCATACAAATTGATACTTGCGAAAGTAAATAAAATCCCAGTGAGATACATTCTTATTTATTTCATTGCATAAAACAGACTTAAATTTTGTACACTTCCATCTCAAATTAGACACGCTTATTGCATGTTTGTTGTTCGGAACAAAATTCATGCAAATTCCTTACAAATGGACGGAGGGCCCAATAATCACACTATATAGCGGCACTCTTATGTCTCTTGGCAATAATTTCTGTCCCTCGAAAAAAACAATACTTGAGCTCTTACATTTATCGACTGTGCCATGATATAATCTATGAACTCTAATTCGATTTTAAGGCACATCTGAAAAAATACTACAGTCAATTGTTTAATTTTCTTTCTTGTCTCCTTCACTGAATATAACAATCTCCCGCGCTAAAGCGATGACCTGACAAATATTTTATGCATGTTAGTGTAGGCTTCCTTACCATAAAAAATTGTTTGGCCAGATCAACCTGTTGATAATTATTTCTCACGTTTTCTTTAATTTTGAGGAATGAATAGAAATCATATGTTTAGAGTGCGTAGAAGTAAAACCATTTAGTTAGTATTACACGCGTTTTAGACAATCTGGTTTGCAATAGTAGAATACTGTCAAACGTTCTGGATTGGTCTTGTTAAACTCTTCTACCACTATCACAACTTTTACAAATAGTATTAGTCACGTATTTTAAAGCAGGATATATGCGCTCTCCTCAGGTAAACAAGAATTATTATTTGTACTAAGATCTGTTGAATTGTGCACTGTTCTCGAATCATACCAAGCACTTCATATTTCTATTTTTAGATCTATTCAGGTGCAAAGAAAAATGCTGACGAATACTTCAGAGAGATCTCTGATGCCTTCGTAGGGCAAAAAATTGCATGCCACCTAAAACATGAAACGTTTCTCGTCGATAACACTAGAGAAGACCCTGAAATAGAAAAACTTCGGGAGTACATTTTCACAACCGCAACCTCCATACCCTATTGGGGAGAATCGATTCCAGCTAGATGGATTGAAATGGAACAGATGTTGGAAGAAATCCACGCAGAGGGAAAGCCTTTCATAACGAGAACAGAACTTGAACATCTTGACAGCAAGATGTCTATCCCGATTAGAGATAGAGAGCAGCTGACTCTCTTCCTGAAGTACGAAAACGCAGCGGGTATCCTGATATACTTTGATGAAGACGACTTAAGGAACACAGTTGTCATAGAGCCGAGGTGGATAATCAACGCGTTCCGCTTCCTTATTTCTGCCACATGCTTTGATGACAAGTACGGACACCTTAAAAAGGAGTGGCACACGTTTATCAAGACGGGCAAGCTAAAAATTGAGTTGGCTGAGAGGATCTGGAAATTGGATGAAGTTAATGGGTTTTTTGCAAACAGCAGTTTGTTGTTTCAGTTTCTAGACAAGCTTGACATTATGTCGAGGGCAAAGATTGTCAGCGAAGACGGCCTAAACGTAGAATATCTCGACTTTTATTTCGTGCCCTGCCTCTTGAATGAACAACCACCAGAAGCCCTGCTGCTATCTCCCGCTGGGTCAGATATTTTGTCATCCAACAATCTCTGCTTCACATTTGAGGATGCATTTCTACCCCCTGCCGTCTTTAATCGCATTCTATCAACTTGTCTCGGAATGTGGCCAGCAGCTAGACAAGGGGACAAACAGCTTCTTTTCTGTGGATGCGGGGTTTTCGAGGTAACTCACGACAAAGATTATGGCATACAACGCTTAACTATCTTTTGATGGACTCTAAAATAGGACTGCGAGTCACCAGGTATGGCACTGAAAGGAGGGCTTCTGTTGATTCCCAGGTGTGTGACAGAATCAGGCGCATCATTGCCCGCGCTTTGGAGAAGGAGCTTTCTAGATATAAGTTGGCGAATGAAAATCCGGAAAGCAAAACGAAGCCCTATGTATATGCAAAATGAAGCCCTATGTATATGCAATCCAGTGTCCAGAGACTCAGGTGGGCAAAGGACCCCTTGATGGACTGATACAAGTGGACGTTTTGATGCAGCGCTACAAAGAAAAGAGGTGCATCCACATCAACTTGATCCAGCAGAGCTACTGAAGGACTGGTTTCCGCCGGACGAGGTGGGTTAAATAATTTACCGTTCAAGAGTGTTTGATACTCATTTAAATCATGGCAATGCATATTACAATGAAAGTTTGGTAGAGATGTTGAACATATTTTTTTTAAAAATCAACTAACTAATCTGAAGAAAGACCTATTGATTTTGTTTTGCGGAAACCACAGTTAAATGTGTTATAATTTATTACACTTATCATATCAGACAGTATACAGAAAAATAAATAACCAAGAGTCTGATTAACGAAATGTCAGAAATTTGTTATTCCATTTCCTTACTTGTTAAAAAAATTACTATAAAGGTGATGAGGAGGAGAAGTAGAAGAAGACGAAGAAGAACGTTGTGTCATTATTAGTGGCAATATCGGATTTCTAATCGATACACACATTTTAATTACTTACAGGTTGTAAGCAAGGCAAAGGGTTTTATCAGCGGTAAGTATTATGAAGTCATTTTATAGTTATGATTGTGGATTTTAATGAAAGCTTTGATTTTATCCAAAAGTTACATTGCAGATAATCTCGTATTATGCTATGAATCGATAATTGTTAAATATTTGTATTTTGTAAAAAGGATCGCACGCACATTATTATGTTATAGCTTTATGGCAAGTTTAAATGTACAGGTACTAAAACTCCCAAAATGAAAGAACGAATCACGATGATTGACTGAATTAAATTTAACATTACTATTTTTGGAACAAGGATTTTTTTCTCAAAGCGAGCTGCGAAACAAATAATTTTATCAGCTTAAATGTTTACTCTTGTTTAGATCATGCAGATGATGTGCTCGCGATTTGCGGGGGTGGGGAGGGGGGGGGGGTACCACGAAAGTATACTTATTTTAGATATTACTGTCTACAGGAATCGAAGTAGATCTCTGATACCAAAGATATATTCCAGTCACTTTAATAACGGAATAAGTGTTTGGGAATAGGCTATGCATTTTATTAATCATGTTTGCTAAGTTATAATAAAATTGTATTGATCTGTATGATAATTAGTCAAAAGGAAAGATTTAATCTCTCTATGCAAGTCGGAAAACTAAAAATTCATGTGAAAAGGCTTTCGCCCAGCTCTAGCGTAAGATAACGTCAACATGAGTTGAATTTGACATATGTACATCCTGTTCTTCAGGCTATTCTTCCCAGAGATTGAATGAATGTGTGACTGACAAAGAGTTGTCCGTGATAAGCCAGGCGTTAGGCGCGGACTGGCAAATCCTTGGTATCACCCTAGGTCTGACCAAAGCGGAAGTGGATCGGTGCGAAGATGGGCCGCTCCACTTGCCGATTATGCATATCTATGAGATGCTATTGGCGTGGAAACAGAAAGAACAACATGAAGCGACGATTGGAAATCTGTTGAAAGCAGTCGAAGAAATCAAGACCATGGTGACTTTAGACCAAGAAACCATCAAGAATGTACTGGATAGGATAAAGTAGGCTTCAACATATTTCAATATGAAAGTTGTGGTCAAATGGCTATGATGCTTTGATATAAATAACTGCTAAGCAATAAATATGTATCAAAAAGTGTCATACCCATCAGTGCCAATCTTTTGTGACAAATCCAAACTGATGGTGAACAAGAACCATTAAAATCAGCGACATGTATATTGTCATATTCGTGAATTACCATATTGCATCTGTTCTTTTAATCCATAAACATGTGAGAAAGGTTGAATCACAAGATTAGCGTGAAAGAATTACATCTCATTTGGTAATTTACACATCAAATGCGGGGGTTCACTTCATGAGCATTTGTTACTAAGTTCGTATAGATTTAGTGGTTGCTACAAACAAAGAATTTAACACCAAACGTGAAGTCCCCTTTTTGTGAAAAAACATTGAGTCTCTTTTCTACCAGAGGCGCATATTCTAATTAAAACAACAATTAAAATGTCATAATTTCCACAACGACGTAAATGGGTTCAAGACCTAAACTTAATAAATATGCAATAAGCATAACATTTTTAATAGCTACGTGAATGTGGGAATATTGAGAAATATATTTTACAAGATTACACTGTTTGTGTTCCATTTACTTTTTAATTTTCTCCAGTCCGGAATATTATTCTACTTCAAATAATAATATTTTGCTTGTTTGAAATGTAAAGAAAGATAAGGTGAAATCCGAAAATATGCTTAATTCTTGTACGAAGTATGGTGTTATTTCACTTGCTTTACTCGTGGAATGTACGCAAAGTTTTTTTTCTATTTTTCTATAAACTTCGTCAGCATTAGTTTAATATTTATTTCAAAACGAAAAAATTTTAAAAAATGAAGAAAAACAATGTCAGCTGTAGAGCACTTTTCTTATTGGCAAAGATAGATAATTTCTGATGTATCCACAAAGCTGTGTACAAGTTATATGCTGCATGATTTGAAGAAAAGAAAAGCTAGTATACACCAACAATATTGTCACAAAACACAATCTTTCATTTATACCACGTGGCTGGCTATTATAATTGCATATTCTACAACAGCTTGCGTATCTAACTCATGTGCATAGGCTGTGTTGAACGCCCGAAAATCCTTATTGGATGGTGAGATCTATAGTGTAGAAAAGAGGGTTAAATGTTGCCGCTTGATTCGTATACTTATTTCCCTTGCCACACATTTGCATTTCCCATATTCTGACATGCCTAGGTTCACTATATATATTATTCAACTTTCATATTAATTCCACACAAAAAACTACATTCACTCTTAAAATCTTACCAAAAAGCTCCTTCCTGGACATGTTTCTTACGGTATTTTGTGAGGACAAAGGGATTTTATATCCTGTAACATACAACGGATGTAAATGTAACAATTTAAAAATTACATAGTATATTTAGAAACTATTTTCCAGAACTTTTTCTAGTAGATATAAATAAAAATAATTGTTATAACAGTTTGAAATGTTATGGTAGAATAAGTGCCCTTTATTGATAAAAGTAGCAATCATATTAAGAGTTTGACAACTATAATGACAACAAGAGCATCAACAACGACTACAACACAACACCTTGAACAACAACAACAAAAACAAATAATAACATCGTCATCAACAACAACAACAACAACATCGTTATCGTCTCATGTTAGAATTTTATATCTGTTATTTTCAATGGTAAGTGGCACTTTGCATCTACTTACATCTCATCTGAATTTTTGCATAAATTTTGACACCAATTATTGTTCTGAAGCTATGGGGACTTTTATATGCGTATGTCAGAGTCGGTAATTATACACAGCAGTGACAAATAACATATATGCAAAAATAACAATTTTGAAATATGAAGAATGCATTATTAAATTCAAGATTATGTGCATAATAAAAAAGATCATTATACAGTGATGTGTACATTAGGAATTTGCATTGTACTCGTCCATTTCGTGCTGAAAAACCATCGGCGTCTCGTCCAGTACAGGTTTTTCAACACAACAGAGACTCGTACAATAAACACCCATAATGTATAGAACACTGTAACCTGTCAAAAAGCAATAAACCTAAGTGAATATTATGTTAGAATGTCCAATCTTTCTTGAAGGATGTCTTTTAAACATATGTTATTCATCATGTTCCAAATTTACTCAACAGTTTCTTTTAATTCTTCATCAATTTAAAGAAGTTCTTTTCAAATTCATTACTAGGCTTTTGAAGTAATTGAGTATTCAGTTCGATATAGCTTCGTACTCGTGGCCCTTGATACAATAGGATTGCTCTTTTTATCTTATTAAACCTCATTTCCAATTTAACCTACAATTTAAGATTACAGTAGTGAATTACATCTCTTTCCTTATTGCATAGTGTGCACATTAGCTTGGATACAGAGGGATTCCTACCTTTTCCACCATCGATCATTTTATTCTGTAACAGTTACTAATCTTTCTGGAGATAATGGATAGTCTCTGAAATAGTCGTGTAAATGTATGGATACTTCTAGGTTAAGTTCCAATATCCTTCCAAGAGTGTTTTCATCATTCCGTGACATTAAATGTTCTTCTATGCCTCAACTCTGGCTTCGAGTTTCCCATTTAAAGTTTCCAGTGGATAGATATATCATCATCGAATGGCCTTAAAGGTTGTTATAATCCAGAAACGTGATGAATATATCATCCATAGATCGTTGAATTTGTGCATATATGAATGGTAGCATGGATATCACACCTCTTATTCCCCTTTGTATCATGAGGGACATATCATTGTCGGTTAACAATTATGTGCTAAACCTGGTAAACCATAACAGTGTGATCCAGGTTTGGATATCTGTAATGTACATTGCAGTCTTGATACGCTGAACCTCTATATCGACCTGTTAGGTGACAGTGATATCTCTCTTCTTTCCACAGATGTAAAAGGTGTGGGTTTCGTTGAAATGCTTTTTATCCATCTCACCATATACCATCCTAGTACTATTCCTACATGATTCGTATACTATATCTGCCATTTTTTGCAAATATTCATAGAACTTTTTTAATACAGTACCCACCGCTATACACTATCGGAATATATTCTCTGGGTCCTTTGATGTAGGGCAGAATCCTGAGGGTATGTGTATACGTATCTTAACAGTATTTTCCTATCTACGTTGTAGGGGTTTGATAATTTTTCGAAATCGCAGTATAGAACCGTGGGGAACTTTTAGTGGCTTTTAATTACTGTTACGACTCTAGGTCTTAAAATAATGTAACAGAAAGAAAGTGAAACCAACAATGTATGTAAAATCAACAAACAATCTATTCCTCTGTAATTAAAAATGAAAATTCGAAAGACACTTACAATTTGTGAATTAAATTCCAAATAATCCTAAATGTCCTAAACACAAAACAGAAATAATAGAATGTTCCGAATGAACAAATGTTCCGAAAGAATAAATAGTCTAGACTGTCTGATGTACCACAACGATACTATCCTGAATATCTTTGAGAATGCGCACATATATCCAAAAGTCATATATTTAAATCCAAAGGTTAATGAGCACTTTATGGTAACTTCAATGAATGTTCAAATAAATAATTCCTTTCGAATTATGTCTACAGCACTACAGCACAACTAAAACTCTGATCATAAAATGATTGCAAACAGTCTGATTATTCCAAACAGACTGATCATAAAAACAGGAATGTTTTTAACACAGGATTTTAAATTGGAACGATTATAATACGTTCATCAAGTTCTTATATATTCTTTGCAAATGGCCTATTTCACAACAGGACATGTATCATCTAATGATCCACAATGCAATACAAAATGAGTCATTGGAGCGGAAAATCCCCAACCTAGTTGTACATAGTTGTGAATAATTGTCAACAACTCTGACCTTGAACTCAAAGGTCGGTAAATACCTTGTTTACATCTTACCAAACTTAACGTGCGACTTACTATTTGACCGTATTTTAAAATACAGTCATAGAACAAAAGTTTAGGCACTCATTATAGATTCTATATACATACATTATTGGTGAACTTTTTTGAACCTTCACGGGACATGCTATCAATGGTAGCTTTATCTCTATTACAGATCAATTAAATCTCATTCAATTTAGTTGGGGTGTAGAAATGTTGCAGACACTTCTTGTAGAAGTTCTTCTTACACTTGTACCTATTTACTTTACTTTTGTACTTTACCTTTACCTAACACCTATTGTACTTAACCTTACTTGGCACCATGTAGGCACTATTGTGCTGAGGTGCCGTGCATACATACATACATACATACATACATTCATACATACTTGCATATATACATAATGCATACATACATACATACATACATACATACATACATACATACATACATACATACATACATACATACATACATACATACATACATACATACATAGATATATACATACATACATACATACATACTATCATACATACACACATACATACATACATATATACATTCATACATACATATATACATACATACATACATACATACATACATACATACATACATACATACATACATACATACATACATACATACATACATACATACATACATACATACATACATACATACATACATACATACATACATACATACATACATACATACATTTATCATGTGGTATGAAAGACACATTGTTACCATCTGTATAAATTTTCCATCTGTGTTGTTCTTTTTATTTTTGTTGGGCTATGTACGTATAATTGCATTAACATATCAGTAACCCGCTTTAGGATTAATTATAGAATAATTCTCAAACATATCCCAAAACACATAAAAGTCCTTGTCTTCCCTATTTTAAGGTTATTGTTAATAATGTAACAATATGTGCTATATACTAGATGTACTGACACTCGCTATGACATTAGTAGCATCAGCCAAATGCTCAAAGAAGGCTGGAGCCTTATTAAGATAAATGATATTTTGTTCCAAAATTTCTTAGACATAATTGTATGATTATATGTATTATAATGTTTCATCTTGTCTTAGCTTACGCAATATGTCTCTTTTATCTTTTTACTCTGACCATTATTGTGTTTCATGTTCTTGTAATATCCATGATTTGATTAACATGATGTATTTGTTGTTGAAGAGGAAACAAAGTCAGTCAGTTAGACAGTCATTCATACACGCACGCACGCAAGCACACATGCATACAAACATACATTCATACATGCATACATCTGTCATGTAGCAAGAAATGCACATATTGTTACCATTTGTATAAGTTTTCCATTTCCTTGTTTTTTACTATCTCAAAGTTAATGTTACTCATGTAACAATACAGGCGTACTGACAGTCATTGCATCATTAACATCATCAGGCAAGGGTTTAAAGAAGGTCAGTGCCATGCTAAGCTAAATTATATTTTGCTCTGATATTTCTATAGATATATTTATATGATTGCATCTATTAAGATGTTTCGTTTTGTAAATAAGTTAGTTGACGCAGTATTTCTCTGCTAGTTGTGTCACTTTGATTCCTTGTTTTATTTCATGATCTTGTATTGTCCTGAATTTGATAACCTGATGTAATCTCTGTTGAAGAGGAAATAAAGTCATACATACATACATACATACATACATACATACATACATACATACATACATACATACATTATACCTATTTATCTGCTGTGATATCAATCAGGACAAATTCTTCATGCCGCAATAGTGATATATATCTCCTTCGAACATGAGCAGCATGGCAACATGTCTTTTTCTTTCCACTTTGGTGATACAACATGAAGTGATCTCTTTATCACGAGTGGAATATACATTTACAGATATGATAAAATCAACCTCGAAATCATCTATATCATAACTTGAATGGGACACTTCTAGTGTTGATATAGATCATCAATATATTTGAAAGTCTATGTATATTAGTGGTAGATGAAAGTATGCTTTCGATGGCATATAAAAAGCAAGGATCATTCTTAGTATGTACATTTCTGAATGCATGCATCTTCTTGACCCATTCAGGTTGATCTATGTAGATGTACCTCTAAAAGGTCTATAACAATCAACGTGTAGCGTGAGGAATTCAATTTTCAAGAATATTCATTGCCTGTGTACATTTACCTCTAGTGAGAATTTAGTATTCAACATTTCGAGTATTCTCGCAAAAAACCTCATCCATCCCGTTCAAGATGTTCTGATTAGAAGTCCTATGATACCATGTGGAAACTTCTTCCTCTCATTTAGACATCCTAATGGTCCAGTCAAGCTGAACTTTCACACATCTAAAATCTCTCATCCTTTTAGAAATGATCTTGTGTAGGTTGGGTCAAACCTGAACAAAGAATTTATACAAGTCCTGATTATTTATACCATAGAACCTATACTCATCGAGGGTTCAATTAAACGCATCTTGCATTCTGCGAGTTATGGTTCTCTTTAATTTCGGGGGTGGGGTATTAGATTTATTTCCTTTTTGGTTGTAAAATGTTTTCTTGGTTTGGGTGAATCAATGATATCCATTTAACTGTAGAATTTCAAGTCGCTAAAATACTTTTTCCAAACATCTGGAAGTTGTCTGGACGTCGGATATACATTCGTACATGTCATTCGGACGTCGGGATGTCACTCGTCCATCTTGTCCTAATGTCGTCCATCGGACTTATAGCAACTGCATTCTAATCTATTATATTTTCATCTAGTTCCAAACTGTTAATCGAAGTATCATAATCCTTCCATTTCATGAGTATATTCTTCTTTCAAATTCATTCTTTTACTTTTCAATCTCTTTTCAATCTTGTAAAGATCATCTTGTTTGTCATGCAAACTTACGTCCTCCTCGTAAAAGATTCCATATATGTCTTCACTCTATAAATCACCTATTTTGTACACTACTATTTAAATCATCTATTTTGTACACTACGGGATTTTAAATCATCTATTTTGTACACTACGGGATTTTAAATCATCTATTTTGTACACTACGGGAAGAGCACTTGTCGTATCTAAATATCTATTATGCAAAAGTTGGCAAATAGTCCTCGTCAAAGAGAGACTTTATATTTTGAAATTCAAACACTTTAGCCTAATTTAAATGGAATTATTCCAGAATAGGCAGCTGTCACATAGACATATGGATTGATACAAATATTGCTTCTATTTTCCTCTTTCGATGCTTCTATGGGAGTTAGATGTACGATAAGTGTTAACGTAACCTTTAACCGATTTAGGCAATACGTCAAAACATTTTTCCTAGTGTCATTCTGGGTGAAATACTTCCACAATCTAGTCTATAGAGTTCTGTTAAATCTCTCTACCACTGATGCATTCTAATCCGAGTAAGTGGAGAAATATTATCTACCTTCCTTATCTAATATATCCTTTACCTTGCGATTGCTAAATTCCACGCCCTCGTCAAACTATATATAATTTCCACGTTTAGATTTGACATTTGAGCCCATGTCTTTTTGGAACATATATCTATATCAGTCAAAATATATCTGTATCCACTATTCTCTCCTTGGTTGACTTGCATATCAACTATGTCATCAGTGTAAGTAACGTTGAGCTTTCTAAATGGGAATCATTTTCTTCTTTGCTTGTTTAGTGTATAAGTCGACTGTTGGGTTAGACATTCCTTTAACTCAGCATATTTGATATGCATTCCATCATGTTTGATTCGCTGCCACAGAATATTTATGTTCGTTAAGGCTACATTACTCATATAATATATCTCTCTCAAATACTTTTCCTTCTTCACTGAAAATTTACGTTATTTAAATGAACTATATTGCAGCGAAGCTAAACGTCTTTGAAGACATACTTTCAGCTTATGTATGTCTTCTGTTCTAACGTCTCTACCTATGTGTATGCATAGTAGCTCTGATGTGTGGCTATTTACAAAGATGGTATCAAGGTATGGTGTTAGGTGAAATTACTGGAAATTAACGTCAAGGACAGTATAGATGGATGGATGGTATTATTTGGTGAGGATATCATTGAAATTAAAACTGTCTTGGCTTGTAAGGTGCTACTGTCAAAGTATTCTAAATATTTAAACTTTATATTCGATACCCAACTGTGTGTAGAGTACGCAGGTTCATTCGTCATGAACCTGGAAGACATAATTGCATTTTTTAAGAATTTAGACAGAGCAGAGATAGAATTTTCTACTGACGCAGTTAAATTAAAATCTTAAAGGGGGCTCAGTATGTCTTAAACTTTTCTGCATTTTCAAACCTTAGAGGGTTGAGAAGGTGATGGTGTTTTCTAGACGTTAAAGTGTCTAATCAAGGGATAATGATTTCACATGATCAGTTTCACGTATTTATTCCACTGGATGAATGACATTCTAGCATGGACAATATATTATCTTGACGCCTTCGTCATCTATATATGTCAGTAACTACTTACTACAGCTATGGCAGGCCATATCATACTCATCTAAATGTAGACGTTTGCCATTATACTTTAATGGGACATTCCTGGTTAGCATGTGATATATTTCTTTGTACTCATAGTCATAATCACTATAGCATATCATTTAGAATGATATAATTAGTATCATCATCACTGATGTGTTCATTACCTTTACTTGGTTTACTAGGTTCGCGTCTCTTTTTGTGCCTGCATAAATTGGTTGACAGTATATCTTTTTCGCATTTTGAACATGTAGCCTTCTTGTATTCTACATATCCATGTTTACTAGTTCTAGGTTCACGTGTTCTAGGTTTTCTAGTTATAGTACTTATAGGATCACTACTTATAGGTTCACTACCATCATATGTATTAAAAGTATCACTACCTATGGGTTCACTAGTATCACTAATAGTAGTTGTTGGTTGATCAATGACTAAGTAGTGTGACTCTTTGCACATTTATAGATTAATCAATACCATCTTTTCAACTTTGTTCAGTTAAGATACTAGATACATTTTCTACCACAACTTCTACCAACATTTTGGAGATCTTATTTAATAGTGATGCAATGATTTTTCAGAAATCCTTTGCGTTAACATATTAGATATCTGTTCTACCCTCTCAGGCATAACGTCACCAACCATCGTTAATATTTTTTTCAGTACACCTTCCATATATTTCACTGGTCAAAATTGTAATATTTCAGTATATAGATAAATTTCACGTTATTGATCTCGTTATCACATATTGCCTTGCAAAAGATGTCATCGACACTATTTAGTTTGCCCATGGCAGAGAAAACTGTCTCATCGTGTTTCAATACCTTGTTGCTAACCAACTTGTCTCTGAGAGCTTTTGCAATAATGGCTAATACAATCAATCCAAACCCTGTTAAGGGTAAAGGAATCATCTATGGAGTCAGTATTAAAGTAACAACTGTTATTCTCATTCCATCCGATAGCGCTGAATTGTTGACCCCCACCCAATTAAGGAATTTGTAAGCAGCATTACACTTACTTCTTCCTCACACCTCTATAGTGTTCAGTCTTTTTACTCAACTCATTCTTAACTTCACTGGTCTTTTTCAATCTAAACGTTATTAGATTTTGTCCATTATGGGGTTAATGATCTTCGCGGGAAATATAGTCGAGCTCACAATGTAGTCCAATGTAAATTTACTCAAGGATACAGTTACAATTAGCATGGAAAATTCTTCAATTGACATCTTGGTTGGTAGACATTACATTTCGGTAGATTGTTCAGGAGCACACTGTAACCAACTACAAGTACAGGGGTAACACTTGCGTGATAGACCATGTTAATCAGGTTGATAGTCGCGCTCACTTGTGAGAGATGAAATTATAAAAATATCTCTGGTAAGGTGTTAGAACTATGAGTATGTATGGGTTCTGTATGTTGTATGGATGATACTGATCTCTTTCGCATCTTCAAATATGCTACAATGGCAACTATAATTACTCCACCAGCCAACCAGTAGTACATGTTTGATATGTTTCGTATCTTTCATATGTTTCATATCTTGGGACTATTATCTTTGATAGTCTCCATCCTTAGTTTCTTGGCCTTCTTATATTCCATTGAATGCTTACCAAGTTGCATACCAATTTCAACTCTACTTCGATCCTTTTTTGTGAGATTATCTTCTTAATCTTCGCTTCATCTTTGATCGTCTCTTCCTCAGATTCCAATTAATTTAAGAAAATAGATACAAAATGTAACATACATCACCTTGCAAAAGTTGGTAACGCAACTATATTGAAATTCAATAGGTTATGGAAAGGGATGCAACATGCTCAAAGTGTCAAATTGAAAGTGGTGTTAAAGAGTTTACAACAACTAGTAGATTGAAAACGGTGTTAACGAGTTTATAAAAACTAGTAGATACTATAGATATTGTAAACTTTGTCAAAGTAAATATCATAAAACAGTGGAAGAAGAAAAGACTATCAGAAGCAGTATCAGAAGCTAAGGTACCATACTGATGAATAATACAGAATACTCAAGATGACGAGAACTAGACTCATCAGTTCATTAAGTGGTAACCTGAATTTGATACCGCATTGAAACTAATGGGTGATGCATCCATTTAATTGTTTAGGAGGTGGTTGAATTTCTCCAAGCCAGAAAGTAATGATAAGCTAGTTATTGATCACATGATGCCGTGTGTATTGTTCGATTTCTTAGATGCTGAGCAACAGAGGAAAGTTGTTTCACTGGACCAAAATGAGATATATGAGGGCAAGTGATAACAGATGTAAAATGCGAGGATGCTCTCCAGGAGTGAAAACAGAGAGCATGAAAAGAAGGTTGAACAATTAAAAGTAGCAAAGTTTATTCTCGAAGATATCTTAAATTGTCTCTAATTTAAGATCGGTACTAGGGATCGAGTGGGTACACATTTAATACTTAGGAGCTGAAACCATGCAACCACGATCATTCTATTACCTCTGCTATATCCGTATTCTTTTTCAAATGTATGTGTGTAAGAGTTATCCAACTGGTACTTAAAGCTAGTATGGATATACCTAGCTTGAATAATAAGAAGCCTGTAAAATATTTAATCCCGTTAGAAGTCATGTAATTGTCCTTGAGTTCATTTTGCAAAGATTCCAGATTGTCAACTGGTAGAAATTTGCTCAGCACATTGGTTACAGCCATGACGATAACATCTGATAGGCATACATATATCTTTGCTGACCTAGCATTGATAAACAATACACATGTGCTCTTTATTACTTTACATTTTATCTTATCCAACTCTTTCTTGGTTAAAGTCTTACCAGTTATCTCTTTATACGTTTCATTGACTAAGCTAATCTTCAACTTTTGGCGTTACTCCTCACGCGGATCTATTTCTACAAATCCTCAACCCTCTTCTAATTTAATCGGAATTTAAATATCTTAAAATGACAGAACCAGATAAAGAACTCGAAATGCATGATATGCACGATGGAACATTTAATGAAGATGATGTTGCAGATCAGTTTCACGAAAATTATATTTTCGATACTGATAACTTTACAGAATGGGGATTTGGAGTTCTTAGACCAATTCAGGAGGTTGATATCATAATCATGAGGAGTAATGATGAAATTGCTAGAGAGTTTGTCAATGTTAACAATTTAAGGCTTAGAATTTATGAATGTCTTTATAGAACGCACAAATGGAAGTGAAAAAATGAGATTTTGTAATGTACAAACGTAAAACGGTTCATTTTTCAAACAATAACATAAAAGGAAAGTCATTCTAAAACTCAACACTAATGAAACCCAAAGTGGTGGTAAAGATTTCCTTTACGCTTTATCAGAGGAGGATTTTGCACATTAGTGCCAACATCAACCGTTCAAGATGTATCTCAAGAGAGGTTAAAATAGACTAAGATAGAAGCAGATAACGGTACCAGATACAGAAGAGACAGCCTTGATATCCATTAGAGCCCACTGTTACATAAAGGGAGCAAATAAGAGTTAGTGAGGAAATAGAAATGCAACCCATTAACACAGATGAACCATTGGATAAGCAGAAACAATTATATGATGAATAGTTTGAAAGACTTAAATGTGAACAAATACATTTGAGAAAGAAAGAAAAATCAGAGAATTCGCCAAAGAGCATCTGAAATTGAAAGATGTAATGAAATCATTGGAAATATACATATATGTGTAAGATAAAGTGACAGAGTAATTAGAGAATGACATGTGCAAAGAAAGGAATGATAGCGAATTGAAGAACTTAAAACGAACATGCCGTTCGCTGTTGAAAGTTTGAAAACACAACGATTTGGACATAGAGTAGAATTAGAAAGTTACGTGAAATGAACAAATTAGATGATAAATGCAACGGTTAAGTTACTATTGGGCGAAAGACTTAACCAGTTCAAAGAAAAGGGTCTAACTATTGCTACAATTGTTGTAGCAATAGGAATGCTAATTACCTCTATTGCGTTGACAATTGCAAACTTGGTAAAGAATGTAATTACTCCTTCATGTATTCCTACACTTACTACTCGTCCACCTACTCCTATTCCTAGTCCACCTAGATGCATCGACAAGATTACACAAGGTTTGAACAAGTTTGGAGATTATTTGAAAAAATTTGCTAATGAAGCGTTAGCGTCAATACCTGGTGTTATTGGTGGCATGCACAATAAGTTGGCTTTTCTCGACTGCATCAAGGAGAGTCTCATACCTGACTGATCATGTCGCACTACTAATTCTAGCATTAGTTGGGCTGTTATTTGCAATATCTATAAAGGGTGTGGAAAAGGTCACCAAACGAGTTAGAAAGTTTCTCTCGAGAGGTCTCAGGAAAAGCTTTTTGTAAAACCAAAGCAAACCAACTCCTCTTACAATCATGATCAGTATAAATGCTTGTTTATTAATCTTGTGATCTTTACTATCTAAATGACTTATATCATTCTTGTCCTTCTTCTCTGTATAAATCTTAGTCACGCTCAGTTCTTTTGGCTTATGTGGTTCATTATAAACCTTTTGAAGAATTGTTATGCTTTGTTTATCAGCTGCTGGAATAAACTGTTTCACTAAATCAGTATTGATGTTATTTAATCCCAAAATGGAGTTATTTGATGACTTACAGACTGTTATTGTTATTTGATGACTTACAGACTGTTATTGTACTCTACACTGCTACCAATTCACATATTCATATCACTAGATAAGAGAAAGATACATCACCACCAACCGCATAATCCAATTCAATTTTGAATTTGTTATATATTGTGCAAATTTACTAATTATGCTTTAATCTGAATAATAACCTTGATGAACCAATATTAAAACAATTCCAAAAGAAAAGTGCTTGCGAATTACTGACAGTGTGTCCCACTTGTGCACACCATGTTGGTACCAATAACAAAAAGTCACACGTTTGTACAGAAAAGAAACGATGTCGTAGTTGTGGTCAAGTCGTCAAGTTGAATCATCAATGTCATATTTAAATATACGACAACGAACCCGAGAAATGATTGAATGACCAGAACAAGAAAACGAAACGAGACCATTGTGTCGACTTAACTTTTTGACTTTGATTGTTCTCAAGAGACTGGAATTCATATTTGTAACTTTTGTGCGACTCATCGCGCTTGCAACAACTGTATTCAGGGACCTTTTATTTTATCACTGTCAGAGTTTTAGCGTGTTTCCAGAAAAAAAGATATTTCGAGGTTCTCATACTCTTTCTGATTTTGCTGAGTCGGTTTTAGACCCAACGGACGAAACATGAAACGAAGAGGAGGTGTATCGATACCGGGAGTGCCATGAATACCGTTCAGTCATGGCTCACAACTTCTCACGATACGACAGACAAGTGGTTTTGAAATTGTATTCAGAACAAGGAACCGAATTTCAAAAAGTCACCATGAATGTTGAAGATGTACAGTTTAAAGTTTCCACAAGTTAGTTGGCTATGCCTTTGGAAGAATGCCTAAAACGTTTGGAATGACAGATATGGCTACAGGCTTTTTTCACACTTTTTCAATACCGAAGCAAATGAACACGTCGTGCTCCCGCATTTTTCTGAAGCCTATTACTACGACCCGACGGTATGCGAACAAAACAACGAGAATATTTCTACGCTTGGTACCAAGCCCACTCTTTAGACCCTTTTGATTTTCAAGGAGAGATGTTGACATATTGCCACGTTGTTCTGGAAAAATTTGACAGTTATTTCTGGATTACAGAGGTATCAATCCCTTAAAGGAAGCTTCTACTATCGCAAAAGGGTGTGGATAGTGTACCAAAAAAGTTCATGCCCAAGAACAAACTAGCAATCATACCACCTCAGTCCTATCAATCTATCAGCCGTCGATATTAAGCCAAAGCTTTGCATTGGTTATATTATTTGTGTGAAACTCAAGACAAATGAATACAACATGCTAGAAACGGTGGAGAAAAAAGAGTGGATCTTATCCTGTAGATAGCTGGAATTTAGAAAACCCACAGAATATGTACGAATTTCACTGATTTTTATTTCATGCATGTCTCACCTGTATTCCCAACCGAAAAATGAAAAATCCTTTGACAGAGTCGACCATGGAAGAGTTGTACGACAAAACTTACCAACGACGTCAGAGTCTGGAAAGTCAAGGATGCCAAGTGGTAGAAATGTGAGAAATCGACTACGATTGACGTTTCAAAACAGATTCAGAATTTCGATGCATCATCGAAGAGTACGAACCTTTGAATCCACGTGACAGTTTGTTTGGAGGACGGCCAACGCTTGCCGTACGAAGCCGTCAAATCTCAAGAAGAACAAATCAAATACATCGATGTGTGTTCGTTGTACCCTTGGGTGTGTAAATATGCTGGATTTTCTACAAGTCAGCCTAAAATATAACAGAACACATCGACGTGGAACACATCAGACAGAACGAAAGTTCGATCAAATGCAAAATTCTTCGGTCAAAATAATTTTACCATACCGTGTTGCCTTGTCATTGTCACGGAAAATTGATGTTCCCCTTAATTTCGTACATGTGCTGAAACGTGTAATCAACACCAACCTTGTTATCACGATGACTAAGAACGCACCTTGACAGAGCGTAGGTGAGTGTCGGATTGTTTGATGCTCTCGGTTGTGAATACCAACTGTTGAATCTGTACGAAATTATGCACTTTCCAAACACAGAACAATAGCTATAGGACAAAGAAGCCAGCTGATACCCTTTCTGTTGTCACACTCCAAGAGACAAAGATCATTCAAATAACGGTACCGATCCCTAGAAGGCACTATTTGGGAACACGTCGAACGCCATGTTGAATTGTTTGTAGGGAAAACTAACCAAATGTCCAATATTACCAAAGACTGAATACTCGGTAGATCCAAGTCAATATTTTCATCTCTTCGACGATAAATGAAAACTTATTAAGCACGTGAAAATCATACGTGAAGATTTGATCTTAGTGAATTACAAAGTGGTCACGGAGTTTGTTGCCCCCCCCCCCCTCCCCACCCGACAAGTCTGACAATGTAATCATTGTTTCTTACGTGACAGCCAGTGCCAGTTTAAAATTGTATTTCGTATTCGAACCTTTAGGAAACCAAGTCCTTACTCTGACGCCGATAGTTGCCCTTGATGCTAACACCCTCACATGTAGGACGAACGTTTAGGAACAGGTACCGACGAACATGCCAAAGTCTTGCCAGTGGTGGACCTAAAAGTACGGCTGCCTGTACCGCGGCAAACAAGAACAACGTTATACCAAATGTAAAGTGAAATGACTCACCCTCAATTATTGTTCGTGTCAAGTGATACATTTTGACGTGTTAAAGAAGCCTTGAAGTAAAGTCAAGATCAAAAGAGTTTCGTGCCAAAACGGTAGACCCTAACAATATTGTACGTTTGTCAGATCATCAAATCGTCAGTAGTCCTTAGGAAAAAGTGTATCATATTTTCTACCAGAAACGAGTGCGACTTCTCGATCACTATACGGTACCGTACCGGTCCCCTTCTCCAGTATAGAAAAAGTTCAAAGAAAGAAAGAAAAATAATTTTGAGTACAAACGCTTACTCAGAAAGACAAATTCGACACAGAAAAACAGTGTGATGGACCCAATGAATCCAAGTTCAATGAAGTCGAGTGCGATGCTGTGCCATGCGACCAGAGTAATGCTATACCGTGCGACATGAGCGATGCAGCAGGATGCTACCGCTCTACTATCGAAAGGGATGCCGTTTCCGTACCCATCTATAGATCTCATCCATGCACTCACAAAATGCTCTGGATACCACGAACTCATCAGAAATAACAAATCAAAGAAGAATACAAGTTTCCTGTAGCTTTGCCTGGCTATTGTGATTTTGCCAGTCGATTCCAGACGTTAAAAGGGAAATGGCCGAATGATTTGGATTTTCCTATCCCAAACCTTTAGCGAGGAGCAGCATATGTTTACTTGGGAAGAGGAGACCAAGACAGTGTTTCAGTTGTGGTGTGAAGATCCACGCATTGGAGCATAAAGATTCAGCTTTCCTTGAGCATGACAGATGGTCTCCGTGCGGTCGCTACCTTTATTTAGTCGGCCCAGGTTTTTATCCTCATGGATACTTTAGAAGAGGAGAGGATTGGTAGTTTACCTCATGAGCTGCGAGAACGCATTTACATAGACCTTGTACAGATTCAAGTGAAACGCAAGGAACAATTGCATCCTCTACGACATAGACGTTTTAATCGTTGGTATATGAATGCTGATTGCTTTGCAATTGTTCAAATGGTCAGACATTCATCAACTACCCACATCTTGTAAGACTTTGGATGTCATAGCTTCTACCTACAATGTTGGAGTGATACATATAATTCCATGAGAGGAAGTTCATTAAAGGGTTCATCACTTACAGGATTACAAAAACTTTTTTAAAAGTATTGCCTCAAGACGAGATACATTCACAATGTGTGGTGTTTTGCGAGTTAATGACTACATTTCTTGGATTGATTTATCAGTAGATTCCGTCTAGCATCTATATGACAATTTCCTCAAAATGACATTCCTGTGAATGGACAGTTTACAAGAACCCACTGAGAATCTATTTGTTATTTTTAATCAAATGAAAAAACTTTATAAAGCTCTACATGCCATGACTTCTGCACCATTTCCTTGGGAGGAAATCAATTACACCATTCAAGAATTAGTGGATTACCATGTACTTTTTTAAAAGAGTTGATTCTACAAGACGATACGATGTGTATGTTAGTAACTTAATATCTTGAATTTCGATTCCCTGCAGATTCTCTGTGGCAAATGTATCCGCAGTGCTTGTAAAGATATGACAGGCACAACTTTTTCTGTTCACGAACACTCAGTGTGCTAAAAGTGCTACAATTAGTGATGAATACGACTTCTCTACCTCTGTGTGAAGAAGACATTCGTCGTACTTTATCTACTTTTCATACTTCCCAAGAAGTGTGTGTGGCTAATTGGATACACCAACAGAGTACGACTGGAACTACGTACGCGACGCGACTGGAAAAACCAAAGAGGTCATGTGTGTGTGTGACTGATGAAAGAGAGAACATATAAACTTTGTTTTGAAATGTGAATAGTTTTGTTGTACCATAAACAAAGCTTAAACATGTTTAAAATTTTTGTGTTTTTGGTGACTGTTTCAGAATTGTTCAAATACTGGAGAGTTATGGCTGCAACCTCCGTTCTCAATGTGATCGACTAAAGGTCAGATCATCAATTTTGGGAGGCACTGTATCATTGCCACCCCTTTAACATGATCATTGTTGGACCATGTGGTACAGGTAAAAACCGAATTTGTCAAACGTTTGATGGAACACAAATCACTTTTGTTCGATTGTCTTCCACGACGAATTGTCAAGGAGAATTCAATTTCGTTTGTAGAAGGGATTTCTCGCAAAGACGATGGGATCGTGTCTGACTCTAGTTAAATGTATCTCGTTATCTTCGATGACATGTTAGGAGAAGCCGAAGAAGAAATTCAACTTTGGTTTACACGAAAAGGACATCATAGTAATGCCAGTATTTTTACATTACTCAATATTTATTTCCAATAAAGTAAAACTGTGGCGTAAAGAAGGGATTAATACCTTTGCCAGAAGTTACATAGTGATGTCTGGGCAACCAACGAGTTCTTTCCGGTCTGGATGAACACATATATTCCTGCTTTCATTAAGGATTATCTGGGACTTTGTTGGTCGATGAGCACGTTTTGGAGAAATTCTCTTCCTTGCGTCAAGGCTCCACCTTTGAAAACAAGCAATTCTCGAGTGACCATAGGTTTTAAGATGGGTGCTATCGTACGAAAAACCGTTTTTAACATATCTCCCAAATCATGTTCTCAACGTCTCAGCAAGGACAAGGCAAAAGATGACGTAAAAACCGTTTAGACCTCATAGACACGACTAAAAAAGATTAAGAAAAGAAGAACAGTCAGAGATTTTGACGTTTTTTATTACTACCAAAAAGTGATGGACTGAGATTCTTGCGAATATTCCAAAACAGAATTTGATATGTTTGCCAAGCGACGATGAAGACTATGTAAGAATCTCAGTGGGTAGACCTTAATCCCGTGTCTTCTTTGATCACCTCAGCTCCTATTGAGTATGAAATCAAAGGACAAGCCGAAGATTACATCGATCTGAATGACATTTACTTGTCCCTGAAAGTTAAAGTTCTCAAAACGGACAACACTAATCCAGTTGCAAATGCCAGAGTGGCTGCCATCAACAATTTCATGCATTCGTTGCTCAACGAAGTGGATTTGTACTTAAACAACAAACTGGTTAGCAGCAGCATGGGCACTTACCCTTACCGAGCTTAGCCCGAGAATTTCTTGACGTACGGAAGTGTCTTGTGAAGCATTTTCACTTTAATTGTCTAGAAATAAATTGCTTGTTGATTTTACTTGATTTTCTTGGTTTCACTTTCTTTCTGTTACATTTTTTTTTAGACCATAGAGTCGTAACAGTCTCCTGTTTTGCTCGCCACTTGGCTGAAAGAATCACACTCATGAGCAGGGAACATTGTTAAGATTGTCAAGTCGATTATCCTAGTGAAATGCAACACGACAAATGTTTGATGTTGAGCCAAGAAGAAAATCTGGAAGAGTATCTGAAAGTAGCCGGGACACTCATCCCAGAAGAGAAGATCTTGAAAGAGTGGTATAAGGAGTTGACTGGGCATTCCCTACCTCCACCGACTTCTACGGAGACGAAACGCATCAAAGCTTTCTTGAAACAGAGAACCGAGACTTCCTGTTCATCTACTTACTTGACAGATCTTCTTAAAGAAAACGTCGAGTGCGAATTCATTACCTATCATTACCTGTGAAAATAAAGACATGGGAACTTCATTACCTTCTGACCCACAGTTCGTACACAGCTTCCTGGAATCCAGTGGAGTATGCAAAAGAAAAACTTTCTGATAGAAAACCTAATGACATTTTAGCTTATGTCATCAACACAGACGACAGTGAACGCCCAGAAACCCACTGGGTAGCCGTTTACTTTCCCAACGACCCCGACGTGGAATAGTTTGATTTATATTGATTACCTCCTTTCGTAGACGATATCATATACTTTATGAGACGAAATGCTATATCCACTCAATGCAATAATGTGAGATTACAAGGATTGGATTCAATAGTGTGTGGACAATATTGTGTGTAATTTCTTCATTAACACAGTCTTGAATTCCCATTAGAACATTTACTGACTTCTTTTCGAAGTGATTTCTATAGAAACGATGCCAAAATAGAAATGTAGTTTAGTGATCATTATGGTTATCTATTTTCTTTAGCTCCAAAAAGTGGTGTCCATCGATGGGAAAATTATCCTGTCCTGTACTTTATCCATGGAAGTCTGGTACTACTCCAAAACATTGTCAACCTTGTAAGTATGTTCATGTTTGAAATGTTTTGTCATTTGTCCATGAAGAGGAAGGGATTAGTCCTAATCCTCACTCTTCATTCTTTGTTCATAAAGTGCAAGTTAGCGGAGTTTGTAAAACATGCTGATCTAGAAAAAATAATGTTGTTTGTTTTGTTGTTTTACAACAAATTCTTTTGACATGCTCTTTTTCTCTCTGTCGATCTTTGAAATTTTCTTAGAGGATATTTTATTTCATGTCTGCGTCTCAACTCTGAAGGATGTTTTCCTTCACGTCCGCGCTTAAAGCACATAAAGTATTCTTGCTGTTGACTCGTCCACGAACAAAAAGAATGAGCGAGTCAGTGAAGTAGGCAAATTAAGTGAAGCCACGTGCTTGTTGAATAAAGTTGAGCAACTCCAGGGCCGAGTGGACGAACTATAGATCTGCCCTTATAAGCGTCACATCAAGTGGAGAATGGTAGCCTTTAAAACGGCTAAGAAGCTGATAACGGAAGTGATGAACGAGGACGTGGAGTTGATTAAGAGGGCAATGGGAAAGAGAGGAGTGGGAGCAAGTGTGGAAGTAAAGGAATTTCCGCTCCTCAAATGAAATTGGGAAAGGGTGCAGCAAAAGCTGGGCAAATGGAGAAGAAGAAAGCAGAGAGAAAGGTCGAGAATTGATTGCAGACAGACGAGTCTAATTTTAGGCTCTCCATCTCCGTCAGCAGATCGACAAACTTGAACCAGATGTGTCCTTGCTGTCGACCCCGTCACATTAAGTATAGTTGTCCTGGATATCGATAACATCAGTAATCCAGGACAACAACCAACAGCCTTTTCAGAACCACCCAGAAAAGATATCATTAAGTATAGTTGTCCTGGATATCGACAACATCAAAGATCCAGGACAATAACCAACAGCCCTTGTCAGAGCCATCCAGAAAATATACCATTGCCAGTATTGTGTTTTATGTTTGTGTATGTCTTTCACAACTAAAACTTAAACCCCCACTCTACTCTTCTCTCTTGTGTGTGAAAGGCTGTTTGTGTGCATAGCGTGTTAGCACTCCTACGCTTGTCTGTGATAGTATATAAGTATGTTTTTGTGTATAGTATGTGTAAATTCCTACCCTTTTCTCTCCTTACACTTGACTGCCAGCCTTGTAGGGATTATAAAGGGTAGTAGTGGGTGTTAGTTTTGTTTATAAGGGGATGATAGGGAAGTTATAGGGACATAGGGGAAGTAGGAAAAATTTTAGTTTTTGTTTATAAGAGGTTTCATTTTGATTTCATCAACCTTTTTATTTACATTCAACCCTTTGTGTGATAGTATACAAGTGTCTCTGTGTGTATAGTGTTGGTTAGTAAGTGTGTGTACTGGTGAGTAGATGACTGGGTGTTGGTCACTCAAATGGCGTGTTGGTTAGTAAGTGTGAGTGTTGGCTAGTAGATAACTGGGTACTGGTCACTCAGCCGGCGTGTTGGTTAATGGTTAGTAAGTGTGTGTATTGGTTAGTAGTTAACTGAGTGTTGGTCACTCCAATGGCGTGTTGGTTAGTAAGTGTGGGTGTTGGCTAATAGATAACTGGGTGCTGGTCACTCAACAGGCGTCTTGGTTAATGGCTAGTAAGTGTGTGTATTGGTTAGTAGTTAACTGAGTGTTGGTCACTCCAATCGCGTTTTGGTTAGTACGTGTGGGTGTTGGCTAGTAGATAACTGGGTGCTGGTCACTCAACAGGCGTGTTGGTTAATGGCTAGTAAGTGAGTGTATTGGTTAGTAGTTAACTGTGTGTTGGTCACTCAAACGGCGTGTTGGTTATTAGGCTTGGGTGTTGATTAGTAGATGACTGGGTGTGGGTCAGTCTGTCAGGGTGTTGGTCAGTAGGTATAGTGCTGATAAGTAAATGAGTGCATGTTGATTACTCAAATGACGTGTTGGTTAGTATGTGAAGTTTAACGTTGCATTGTCCCTTGACCCCCATACGGACCCATTATGTTAAACCTCTGGACATTTTTAACATTATATTTTTCCATGACCCCATATGGACCCATCATGTTAAACCTATAGACTAATGTTAAATTCCCATGGACCCCATACAAACCCATCATGTTAAACCTATAGGACATTTTTAACATTAAAATTTCTCTTGATACGATACCGACCCATAATGTTAAATCTATAGATTAATGTTAAATTCTGATATACCCCATGTCGACCCATTTCAACATGGCGGCCGAATGTTATATTGAAATTGACCACATATCAGCTACCATTACTATTGTAATAGGAGGCTGCGTGTTTTGTTTTGTTTTTTTGTTTTTTTACACGATATTAAAAAGCCACCTTTCAAATCAAACAATCTATAAACATGTTGGATGATCACGGAATGATAAACCTAGAGTGTCAGAAAGTGCACGTCATTGAAATCTCAACTCAGTCTGCTTTATGTGAAGGAGCCTAGAAGATAGGAGAGAATGGTGGCAGTCCTGTGACTTTGGATAATGAAATTCATAAAACGATTACATTAATAATTGTGCTCCAGAAGCCTTAGATTAGATAGATAGATAGATAGATTAGATAGATAGATAGATAGATAGATAGATAGATAGATAGATAGATAGATAGATAGATAGATAGATAGATAGATACTTACACTATGTACATAAAGGCATATGAACAGAGAATATGAATATATTCCTAACTTTTCCGCTTGGCGATCAAAATAATGTTTGGCACTGACATTATTCTCATGATTAGTATTTATTATGTTTCTCATGAAATGCTGTTTAAGCCAGGACGGGGCTCCATACCTTTTGTTATGAACTACTTTCCAGGTTTGTGGGACTGACTAACATATTTTTTTATTTGCAAACAGTATGTTTAGAAAAACAGCTTATGTTTAATTTCTCAAAGTGTCATACAAAATCTACTACTCCTTGCCACTAAATGGATAATTGTAAGTGTCAGTGACATTCTTTTCAGTGCATAGTAACTCCATATTGATCTACACGGCATCAAAGTCTGTGGTCACAAAGGTATGGATTTTTTTACAATTATTATTTCACAGATTCACTGCTAAGTGTTACAGGATACCTTTTTAAAGGATACAGGACAATAGGACATCACTATTACCCCAATTTTTAGCTATTTCTTCATAATCAGAGTACCATCCCCCATCCATCTGTACTGAACTGTGCATTACCAATAGCCCTTAAGATGACGCAATTGGTGTAAAGCCTTGTCGTAAAGTGTAGTCTCTCTTCTGGTTAGAAGGTACTGACTCTACAGCCCCCTTAACAGGACCTCCGCTGTTAGCACGTGGTTTCACGAGCTGCGCGGGAATAAAAGGTTGCATAGTTCATGATAGGCTTCCTGGAAAAGGCACCGTAATACACCTACAGGTGTAAACACAGAGTAAACATGATTCAAATGCTGTTTTGTAAATTAGTTTGTAGAGTTTGTAAATAGGTCGAAAGGAATATATATTGAAAATAATAGCGGTAATTACCTGAAACACGTGGTATAGAATATTAGGAATATCAAAATAAACCTTTGGTTTTTCACGCAATCATTACGAGAAGCAGTTTTCTATGCTTTTTTGTAAGAAAATAAAAACACATAAAAAAATGCAACATTTCGGTACTTATAACGGAATTACTACTAAATAACATATCCTAAGCATTTAATTAGAAATTATTATGATGAAAGAAATGGACTGGCTGTAAACATTTTTTAAAAACGTTTAACATTCTAAATTATTGTGGTCTTTTTTGCGTTCTAAATAATTGTGCTTTCTCTATTTTTATTCAGTATGTTTGCTTATGCGCATAACGTCATAGGGCAATAATTTCTATGTGGGTATGCAGGTGTTTTTCGTATTTTATTTAGAAGGAGACTACTGTGTGCCTTTGATGCAATTCAATCCACTTAATACTTTATTTTAAAAAATAAAGAAAGTAGGTGAATTTCGCAAAGGAAATTGGAAAATTTGAAGCTTGCCTTTGTGAATATGACCTCGAATTAATGACGCGTGGACTACTGAAGGTATTACAACATGTGAGAAAAAAAGAATTTGATATCAAAACAATGGCGGAATACGTAGTGCTTACATGTTTGTGTTCAATCTAAGAACTGACTTGGATTATTTTCACGGGTAGATGTGTTTCTCACTTATATTTATAAGTCGAAATCTGATCAGGAATACATGCTTGTAGAGATTAAAGTGATTATGGATGTTTTTATTTTATCTCTACTCGTACCGATACAAGAGGCCATATTTTCAAAGACCTTTCGGTAGATATCGATTAGACGAGACTCTCTATTTTTCTTTAAATATTATTCAATTATTTTGTGTCAAGGTTAGTGTTTGTGAACTGACTTTGAATTACTAGTTTGTTTTGTTTTTTTTGTTTTCTTTTTTAAATATTGTATTGGATATATTAGAAAGCCAAATGGTTAGGCACAAGTTTTTCCAACTTAAAATAGCCTTTCCTTAAACAAATACAAATCACGCCATAGTTCATGCAGCAGGTGAAACTTACAAAGAAAATGTATACTTGAATGAGTGTAAGAACTAAATGATCTAAAGCAATCATTGTTTGAGGTACGAGATTATAAAGCAGGGGTCCCCAACCCTTTTGTGCCTACGGGCACATTTGTGAGTTTATGAGAGAGTGGCGGGCACCAACCAATTAACGTAACCCATCTTTTTATTTTTTATTATTCATTATAACCTCTTCCGCGGGCACACAAAAACCCTTACCGGGCGCCATGGCGTCCGCGGGCACCGCGTTGAGGACCACTGTTATAAAGGAATAAAGAAAGGCGAGGCACTGTGGGAGAAAGGGCCACTCACAAATTCATAAATACATATATACAAAATATATTAAGAGTTCTTATATTATTGAACTTTATACTCGCGTTCCTGGACGAATAAATTTAATCATATTTGAATTTTAGTATAATAGCTTCAAATACATGTAAACATATATACATACAGTTACGACTAGGGGGAATGTAACAAAAGAAAAGACTCAAACAAGCTTTCAAGATTTAAACACAAATATTTAATTTCCTAAAATATTAACATATTTCAACAAACAATCACAGAGAAAGAATTAAAAATAACTTACAGTATAGAATATCCTTAAAAGTCCAAAATTGTTCTAAAGTTCATTGATCCGAAAGTTAATCCAAATATTCCGAATGAAGTACTTTCCGAATGAAACCTCCAAAGTCCTGATGTATTAACAAGAATCAGTTATGTCCAAGTGTTATTAATTCCAAGTAATCCTTATGAATATGGAATATCAAACACGTTCTGGAAATGTTTCCGATAATTCCAACGGACCTGAATAATACTTAAATTTTAAGTAGCAGTACTAAATCCAGAATGTACTGTATAATAATCTCTGAAGCAGAATACCACACACAAAATGAACCAATCTCCTTTATGACCTCTCAGGCTGACGAACTATGTTAGAATCACGACCGCTCCAATACATCTGTTTATATAGCTTCTGACTGAGTAAATCAAATAAAACCCCAATTATTCTACGTCTCAAACAAACACATCAGAATTGTGATCTTAAACTCTAATTTCTGGCCAACAAAAATGAATCACTCCTCTGGGATTGCTAAATCTAGGTCAGAAGTTCAAAAGTACACATTCTCACGCGCTAGGTCACGTGACATGACTCGTGTATAACCGACAATATTGATTTTCCCAAGACCAATGTACTGGGTCACATGTACCGTATATGTACTTTCTGCAAGACGACAGCTGTTAGACTATTATGCAGAGATCATAAAACTATACCATTATTTAAAAACAAAATGATACATTATTTCGTAACAATACAGATATATAGACATATACACAAATACACACATAAACACACACATATATCTATATATAGAGAGAGACCGAGGCATGCATACATGTATACATACATAGATATTCATGCATATACATATATATATATATATATATATATATATATATATATATATATATATATATATATACGCATACATACACACATACATGCGTTTGCACCTATGCACATACACATATACACCTACATCTACATACATATTTACGCACACATATATGTATATTGCTCAGTCAAATATTGATCGGGTAGATAAAATCAAGGACTTTTTTGCGGAAAATAAAAAGTAATAGTGTTAAAGACTTAAAAAGCATGACAATGATTTTAAAGAATAGCACACATTTGGATTTTAAAGAATAGCACACATTTTTATTTTAAAGAATAACACAGATTTGGATTTTAAAGAATAGAACACATTTGGATTTTAAAGAATAGCACACATTTGGATTTAACTTTCTTATACTCTATTGTTAGATCTATAGGCTCAAAAAAGTTTAGTATGCCTGAGATAAAGCTGAATCAGCTTGAATAACTTCAGTATTAATTGTGTCATTAAGAGTATCATCGCCATATAAAAACATATCTAGGTCAGTATGAATCGGAACATTGAGTAGTTTATTCATCAGGAGGATTCGAGGATTCTTTTATAATTTACATTCAAAGAAATAGTAGCTGGTATTTCATTTGATTCAGATCAACTACACAATGGATTGGCAACAATGTGGTTCAAATATAGATCCGCCTTTTCACTGAACAGTTACACAGTGTAGCATGTATAATAGACATTTTTCATTCACCTATGGAGTAGTAGGATGGCACTTGCTTGTTTTTATTTAATTGTTTTTGGAAAATAGATATAGAATTGGAGTTTCTTACATAATGGTCCGTAGATTGTTCCATAATTTGGTAGTCGAGTGTTAAAAGATTTATTTATTAGCTGTAAACGACAAAATTATACTTCAAAATTTAAACTGTTTCTTTAAGAATATCTCTGGCCCCCACGTTGAGCAACCGTTGTGGAATAATTTCGTTTAAAAATTCTGGTGTCATACGATCAACCATTTAATAAAATGTGACAAGTTTGTGGACTTTTCTACGTTCTTTTAAAGGTAACCAGCACGTCCTCTATGTACAAAATTTAGAGCTTACACTTCTGGTCAGTCATGTTACAATTCTTGCTGCTTCCTTTTGTATATTTTCAAGTCAGTTAGAATCGGTTTTCGCTACACCGATCCCATACTACATCCGCAAACTCTCAAATTTGTCTGATGAATGCTGTATATATTTAGTTTAGTGACTCTCTCTATTCATGTTGAACTTGAGCACTCTCATTAGTCCAATCACCCAAAAATGAAAATTAACAAGATTAGCATCTCTTACAAATCTTGGCTCTAGACATGCGTATTAGTAAGGGGCTGTTTTGTTGTTGCACAATTATGGGCACAGATAACTGATTCAAAATTAAAAATTCCCTTAGACGCAGTGGCGTAACTTAAAATGCCCCCGTCCCGCAAACATTTAGAGTGGGGCCCCATAAGATTAATGTAAAACGGGATTTTGGACCCCTCCTAGCGCCCCCCCCCCCCCCCCCTTCGCGTTGCGGGGGCTGCGGGGCGGTAGTTACGCCACTGCTTTGACGTTAACGGTTATGTTTGTCCACATTACTATGTTTTTGTGGTAAGACCGGCAAAACAAGATTACGTCCTATGAGCGACCTATCCAAGAGGAAACTTGTAAACAGTGATAATGATATGCCGTGCGGCTCGTTTTTCATAAACATTCCCTTGTATGTGCCCACTATCAAAGCCAGACCCGGTGAAATCTTGTTTACATCTAGTAGTGCATACACACTGTTAGTGATAAAATGAAAATGGTTCAAGCCTACAGTTGCGTACACTTTACCCCTATGTAGGTTTCTACGGGGAAAAAAGCACTGTACATTATTACCGGTAATTATTTTCATTAAATCAGCGATCTACATTATTTGAAATACGGTATTGAATACACTATCTCATATATTAATTATTTGCATGTGACCTTTATATTCACAGACACACGATGCATTTAAAAAAAGGTAACAAAATGATGAGTAATTGCAGTATGATAGGCGTTGTAACAAGAGAGATGTGGCATGGGAAATCCCAGAAATAAAACCAGTGCTCTCATATTCAATGGCGTATGAATACTACGTTACAATGTCGGAATTAAGTTGTTGTTAGTTGTCAATTAGTTATTGTCTATAGGACTCACGCAGGGCCGGATTAAGGTGGCGGCACAGGGGGCACGTTTCCCGCCCCCCGGTCATGGGGGCCCCCCTGGTTGCCGTGGATAAAATTACAGGTGTTTAAAAAAAAAACATATATAGATCTAAACCGACTACTACTTAGCCTAATATAGCTATAATAATTATACACATATAAAAGACAGTTTAAGGACTCTTTCAGGGTGTTATTGTAGATTCACAAAGCCCCCCCCCCCCCCCATCATAAGTGCCCCGGGCCCCCCAAAGCCTTAATCCGGTTCTGGACTCACGGTACTAATTCAAGTCCCATAGTAAATATATGGAAACACCATGATATTAAAAATTCAATAACTTTAAATTTCTAAATGCTTATGATCAAACTATATTTCTCAGTATAGACCCATCCTTGATGAAATCTTCCGCGTGGACAAAACCACATGAGCAGCGGCATTTTTTTTAATTTTTATTTTTTTTATCTACATGTACATGAAACATGTGTAATCCATTCGGCACATAATGAATTGGGTGCTACTTCCATTACTGAGTATTCCTAAGTCAAGTCTGTGCAAATAACTAAATTGCATCAATATAATCTTGTCTATTTTTTTTTTTTTTTTAATTTTTTTTTCCACTTACAGATATGATGAGCCCTCAAAAGAGGTTTTTTTTTTTTTAAACTAAAATGTTACTTTTCATTATTAGCAATACGGACTACAAAATCTGTGTATACTCTATTTTATGTGCACCCATTTCCAGACTGGTTCACAGTGTCTCCAGATAATTAGTACTAGCTGCATTACAGGAACAAAGAAGAGTTCATTATGGGACTGGTACACGTGAAACTTAATCAAGTGTTGTTGCCATTTCCCAAGTTTGGTCAAGGACAACAAAATGTGGAAATACATTCTAGGAAATACTGATTTGTTGGTACTTTGCGCTTTAAGTCAACGAGATGAGTCGAGGTAAGGACATTTGATATGAATCTAATAGTCAAAATGTATTTTGTTTTATTGGCTTGAAGGGTTGCCTGTAGTCAATGTTATTGCACATAAATGTTGCATTTCATTGGCACTATTTATAGCTTACTGTTTGCGGAGCTGACGAGTCATTTTGCTCACGAGTCATTTGTTCATAATTGGAAGTGGTTTCTTAGTTTCATGTTAAAACTTAATAAATAATTAGATTTAAACAAACAATGCATGTAATATAACTACATACATAATACTTCAAACAGGCGGCGTGGAGAACAAGACGGTCAGAAGTTATTTCTTGTAAGTAATAACTCGTTGTCTCTGAAAAATACGATCGAAAAAGTTTACCTTTTGATTGATCATTTTCTGCTATGGTGGTGTGCCTTGCACATTAATGGATCGCACTAGAAAATATGCGTCATTATCACATTGTTAAATGTCAGAGAAATTTCAAGACGATTTCCAAAAAGTACTAAAATAAGGGTTACTAGAAACACCAAAATACACTTAAAAACCGAAATACACCGCAATACGCACCGAAATACACATGTATTTACATGTTCTCGGTGTATATATCGGTGTACACACAGGAATTATGATTTGTTTTTGTTTGAATAATAATAATATAGAGCAAATTAAAATATGATTTATGTGATGTTGATGATGATGATTGTTGTATTAAAGTCGTGTGCGGTGTGATTTTGATGGTTGGTTGGTTGTTAAATTAACGACGTGTGCGGCCATTCGGCCATTTACGTCGGTGTGATTTTGATGATGATGATGATTGCATTAACGTCGTGTGCGCCCATTCGGGCATGTACGACGATGACTGACTGAATTTGAATTATAGACGTGTGCGACGAATCTCGTCATGTACGTCTGTTATGTACGACGATACGAATTATTTCCTATTTATAGCACAATTCGTTACTCGGTCCTACTTGATTCGACAGATCTGATTAACAGCTAATCATAGTAATACATACACAGAATGAAAGTGAAAAGTATCAAAAGTATTCGCCGACATTATATTATATATTTACTTTAACTTTTAATGATATAGTTTTTGACAAATAAATAGCATTTAATTTAATTTTTGTTTAAAAAGTTTCCAAATATTTGGCAATAGTGAAACATGTACTTATATACTGCTTTTGATGATATGACAGTTGATTGTAAGGGTGTTAAGAAAGTCTTCTTCTTGGAAATATGTGAACGGGGAATATTCATAAAGGATTCGGAATTGACAAAGAATTCATTTAATGCCCAAAGACAAAAAAGAAGTAAACTGGTTTCGAGGCTGAATGTTAGATTCATTAGACCGAATGTTAGATTTCCAAAAGACTATGATGCAAACAATATGCATTTTAATGAGCAAGGCCAAAACAAGTTTTTTTTTATTGTTTGAGGAAGGTGTTGACTTCTTAGCGAAAATAATAAGTGCTTGTATGAAAAATAATAAGTCGACAGTCTGTCGTTAACCATTTGTGTTTAATTGATTTATTCCAATAAATCCAACCGAAAACAATCATGTGTGTGATTCACATTTACATACACCACAGCCTGCTTATGACGAAATCTCTAGGGAAGTATATTTCAGTCTTCAGGTTTGAATCTTTTAGCATTATTTATCACAGCTCGTACATTAATCTTTAGTTTCGTTTGTATTTGTTTGAATAATAATAAAAAGCAAAATAAACTTTCATTTAACTTTATACGAATTATTAACTCTTTACTTGATTGTACAGGTATGATAAACGGCGAATCGAAATACATACACAGAATGAAAGTGAAAAGTATCAAAGTACTAAAAGTATATAAGATATCAAAGTACCAAAAGTATATAAGATATCAAAGTACCAAAATTATATAAGATATCAAAGTACCAAAAGTATATAAGATATCAAAGTACCAAAAGTATATAAGCTAGCATATGCAAGAGTGAGATTAAGAGTGCGATTGATATATGATGACAGTCAAAGACAACTCAGGATTGCATTTTTTTAAAAAAAACATGTATTATGCATTCTTTGGCAGAATTTAAGATTTACATTTAATTACATACCTAAGGTATCAAATTTCGTTCCGCGTTACAACGAATGAATAATTAGAGCACGCAGTTGAAGTAAATAATCCAAGATTTAAGATTCTGTTCCTCTTGAAAATCGAACTTCAAGTCATGTTACACAAGGTAAAATAAACCGAACCGAAAACAATAAAATATAGCACATTATGACGAAATCTCTGGTTCATGTTTGGATTTTTTAGCAGTAATTGTCACAGTTCGTACATTAATTTCTCGTTTTCTTTGTCCAGGTTTTCATCCGTTAGTCCTTGGTGAAACAACAATTGTCTGACCGTCCGTAGAAATAATGTATTTTGTGTCTATGTCAATATGGCGTCTAAAGCGTTTGAACAAGTTTGTGCGTTGTTGCTCTGTCATTTTTATCCAGTCTGTTTTTGTCGACTGAAATTGTTTATGACTGTCGGCAAGCCGGAATTCTCCAGTGCATACAAGAGCACTCCTCAGATTTCTAAATTGTCCGGTTACTAATTCATATGTCAGTTGTACAAATTTCGTGAGCGTTTTCGTCTTCCAGTCAACTCTCTGTTTAAGAACGTGGTTCATAGACTCACAATTATTATTTTTCCACATGCGGTCTATCTGATAGATTCCTAATGGATTATTGACTTTTAGTTTGATATTTGTCTTTAGTTTTTTCCGAAAGTAATTAAGAAATTTTTCCGAAATTCCAGCACAATGATTTTCGAAAGCTTCACATTTATCGTCAAAGCAAATACTGTCATTAGCGTCAACTAGTCCGTCTTCCCCAAAAATTTCTTTCAAGATATTGTTGCGGTCAGTCACGGTAACTGCGTCGTCTGTCAATATATGCCTAGCGTTCTCTTGCAAATGGCGTGTGCACAGGTAGAGAGAAAAGCACTTAAGCACCAATATCATAGACTTGTATATGAAATATAGTTTCTCAGTGTAAAATACAGAATGTACATAAATGAAACCATTCAGTTAGACTGTAAATAGGTGAAAAATGGCAGCAGAGATGAATAGTGAGTTAAGTCACCTAACCAAAGGGTCTGTAGTCGGACTAGAGTGTGATCAAACTCATTCTAGACTGACCTGAGTGATGTCATCAAGAAACTGGTCTGATCATAGAGACTTCTTTGGTTCCTTATGATCCCAATAAGGCTACTGGGAGAAAAGGGTGTATCTTGCAAATTGGAAGACTAAAATTAAAACCAAATATTATTAAACATAGAGGAAATTTAGAAGTAAAACATACTTTTGTACTGAACTTGTTTTGAGTATTTTCAGTAATATAGGCTCATTGGAAGATGCAATATTATGGTATAGAAATTTGTTACTTTTAAAGAACATTGCAACACGCTACCTACCATATATACTCATGTATAAGCCAATACCAACTGCAAACTGCATAGACCCAGTTTGTAAGGACTAATCAGTAGAACAAACAACATAGACCCTGATCTGCCGGTGCATTATGCAATGGCAGATCAGAGTCTACGTTGTTTGCATTTGGACCTGGATTATGCGCGAGTATACATGGTAGGTTCCGAATAATTAATGCTAAGATTCCTGATCAGCATGATCATATGTTAGCATCTCTTGTAATAGCTGATTCAAGAAATGTAGTAATCACATCAAGAAGACGTGATTATTTGTGTATCCTTGTGCAAAGTAGTTCATCAAAGCCTCCTTGACATGGATTGCAAAGATAAGAATAACACGAATACCTCTAGCTCTAAAATCTAATTTATTAATGTTAACGATTTCATACTTCGCACATTTTCATTCATATTACTGATACTACTAAAAACAAATACCTCAGGCATCATTTTAATATTAAAAGAATTGTGTTTCATGTACCTGTCACACAACTACAAATTAAAACAAAAGGAAAGGAAAGGAAATCTCTTAAGTCAGTTTCTTAGTGTAAATGGATATCTTCCAGAGTTTCTGTCCTTTGATTTTTGATATTTTTGTGTGTCATAAATTTGTTGAAGTCCTGTTGGTTTTGACAGTTCACCATATTTTGAAGTAAGTTTATTCAATATTTAATGCAGTTTCATTTTTCCAGTCATTTCTGTACTGTCATCTAAAACATCGTCAGGAGTCCGCAAATATTCTGTCGTCTGTCGCGAGTTTCCATGCGGCGTTAAACCAGGAAATTTCTCGACATATTCAACCAGTGACAAATTACTTGCCAGATCCCCCTCCCCTAAACATGTGACTCTCTTTTTGTACATATTGTCATTTTTACATTGAGTATAGTATCTGTGGATCACGGCAACTTGATCTTTGCCAAGTTGCGGATCCAAAGGTCTATACTCAGTTTTCCGCTGGACTTGTCTTTTTAAAGAATACTTCCCATTTTTAAAAAAAATTCATGGTCAGATTCCAGTTGTCAGACAGCAAATAGTACGATATAGGCGATGCACCATCAGATGTATCCCATACACCAAAATCGTCTGAAAAAGAACTTTTGCCATTATTTGACCTCTTTTCGAGGTTTTTTAGCATTATTCACAATGAAGTATACAATTTCTTTCAAACACATGGAATGCATTCTACGCTCGAGTCCGATTTCAACAACAATTCCACAGCTTTTCCTGTGTCAAGAAAATTACCCTGGTCTAGGTGTGTGCAGTCAATTCGAACACGAATTAAGATACTTAAAACAATATGAATTAAACCGACTTCCGTTCCGGAACTAACAGTCGTTTATCATACCACCTCCGTTCCGGAACGATTATCTGTTTATGATACCTGTCCAATAAAGTACGACCGAGTGACGAGTGCTATAACTAGGAAAAAAGTAAATAATTCGTATCAAAATCGCTCCAATCATATTTTATTTTGCTTTATAGTCCTGTGTGTACACCGATATATACACCGAGAACGTATAAATACATGTGTATTTCGGTGCGTATTTTCGGTGTATTTCGGTTTTTCAGTGTATTTCGGTGTTTCTAGAAACCGCTAAAATAATATTCACTGTCACTGAATGACCTACATTCTATAAATGAACCTAGTTCGTAGGTTGACTCGAATAAGGTCATACAGTCATATAGTGCGTTCCGCACAGCATCGCGAATGATATCCGCGTCTCTAACTCAGTTAATTTTCAGATAAGCGTCTTTAAATGTACATAAAAATACCTAACTCGTTTTGCGCACGAACTATTTCAACAATATTCGAATCGACATACAGCGTAACACATCTCATTCAATACATGCTGAAGCAGGGTGCCCTGTTTACATCCAACTCTTTGACGACGCCATGACTGGTAGTCGATTGCTTATTAAAGATTGATGAGCTTTCTTATTCAGCTATTTTTAGTCATGATGTAGTTGCCTCCCTTGTGATTTCTTGGCAGTTGCATCACTATGCATGTACTTAAATTATGTCAGACGTTATGCTTCTCCCAACAAATTGTTTTCTTTGTATCGAGATATAGATTTTATTGCTTATAATACAAATCATATCATAAACAGACATTAAACAGAAATTTCAAATAGTTAATCCTTTGTTTTTAGTTGGTGTTTTTTAAAAAGGACATGGAACATTCACAAGTAGTTACCTATTTTCGTGACCATACATTTCCACGGATTCCTTTATAGAAGTATTGAGATAGTATACTAATTTAGCATTAAGACAACTTATTACAGAACTTATGCTAACTGGTAGCATGATAATGAAAAATATACTTTGACACAAAATCAGTATAACCTTTGATCTGTACTATACCGAATTCACCCACATGCAATGTTTACTATTTGCCTTCTGGAGTTAGTTTTGCAGAAACTGTAAAGTAAATGAATTCAAGCGACAAATAAATCAGTACTGGGATAGTGACCTTGTATATTCGTGAGACACTAAAGTTTAAAATTATGATCACCATGATACTTGCCAAATTTTTTTAAACAGTTGCCAGAATATGTTTCAGCTCATTCAACTGTTATGGCTAGATATGGATTTCTTCAATATATATAAAATGAAGGTTCTATTGACCCTATTATTGCAGTTTTTCCTGATGGGTTAATTTTTATAGTAATAATTACTTGCCATATACTTCTTGATAACATGTGGTATGAATGTGGAAGTTTTGTTATTTGTTAATGATAGTGCATGTATCCAAAGAAGGCCTGTATTAAGGATGGTTTTTAAAAACAAAAGCAACTCCATACTTCAGAACTTGCAAAACTTACTTGATAATATGTTGGATCCACAGTCATCTGTTGCTTTGTGAACTTTTCATGACCCTTTTTTTCATAGTTTTATCCAAACATATTGGAATGTTGGAATGTGTATACATAGGTAACAGTCTGGAGGGAATTTAAAGAACAAATCATTCCAGTCTTGGTTAACTTCACTGCATTTAAAACCAGTCCCAGGTCAGTTGTTCCAAGAAGCAATGACTTGTAAAGAAAATATTATTCTAATGTAAGATTATGTCATCATTTGTATAGACTAATTGGATTTTCTCTAGTCCTTGTGATGACTTTATTTCCTTGTCTGATATGAAATCAATCATGAGTCACAACCTTAATCACTCATCCACTGTGTATCCCCCCTATGTTTAGTACATTGTAACTACTGTATATGCCATGTTTTTTACAGTAGGGATGGTGAAATACCTTGCAAGTAAATTGTCCCTTGGCATAGCTGCACAGATTTTGTTAGTTAGAAATTACTTATCAATGATTATTTAAAAGTTTGTTGAAATATGAAACTGAATCGAATTGAGGTAGATCACATTATAATGATAATGTGGCAAAGGAGGTAATGCCATATTGAAAGCATGTAATTGTGATGAGCAATTGAAAAGTGGAGGCTATGTGTTATTCATTTATTGTCCAAGATAAAGTTCATGATAAACTCGTTATGTAAATGATATATGTCAGTGTTACCCATAATAGAGTTGCAATTGTAATAAGTAGCAAGAAATCTTGACTGTGTTGTTGCATAATTATTGAAAATTTTCTGAAATCTTTGTGAGCAAAGAACTGTCAGTAATTGAGCAGGTGCTGATAATTAAATATCCTAACTAGCTCGAGTTAGCAAATCTTTTAAAAATCTAATTAAATCTCTCTAATATGATTCTGTGTTTTACTTTTTTATACCAAATTAAAAAGTTTAATTTCCATTTTCACTGCATTGTGGTTGCTAGGTTAGTAAAAGATGAAACTGGTCACCTCTTCATAGAGTGAATGGTCATTACATTTAGAGGACATAGTACATGATACAAAAATATTAGGCTTTACTTCTAATTAGATCACTTTGACTAGTATTTTGGTTCTGTAGTGAAAAGAAGGAGATGGAATTCTCCAACTCATACTAACTCCGATATGTTGGTACATACCAGTATTTGTATGAAAATATTGTATTTTTGTTTTAGTCATGTCAGCACATTTAGTACAGTCAGCACATTTAAAGTCTTGTTATAACCGTTAAAAGTGGGTGGTAAGCAACTTAAGGCTGTATATGGATACACCCCAATAATTATTTATAGTCTACAGAATCAGTCCAGATGTGGTGAAGGTAACATTTAAAACTTGGGATGAGTGTTGATGGTTAATACTGTGATGCAATGTACAGTAGGTAACATTTGTTTATGATGAAATTAGAAGGAGTCTGAATGAAAAGTATGAAGTTAATTGTTTAATTAGGTTCATTTTTTTTATGCTTTTAATCAAAATGTATGCATCCCATATGACATGTGAAAATGGGGAATTACCTTTATGAAAAAAAATGGTGTGACAGTACACCACAGTTTAGTTTCGAAAAAAAGCAGTGCAATATTTATTGCTGATGGGTTAAAAGGGTGAGTCATGGCCTGTTGTATCAAAGTTTATATACAATATATGTCAAATTTAGCAGGATAACATATTCATTTTCAGAAACATCTTAGATTCTGGTCTATGGCCCAATAACATTGTGGTCCATGGGAAAGGTTTTAATTACATGTGACCATATGAGGGAAATATTCTTAAAGGATGCATTTGACACACACACACACATATATATATATATATATATATATATATATATATATATATATATATATATATATATATATATATATATATATATATATATATATATAAATATAATGGTACAGAATAATCAAAGTACAAATATTCATATAAAATAGTTATTTTTTTCTTCTTTTGAAGTTTTAAAATATGATAACTGTCTTCTCTACTATACTAAAGCAGATGAGACAAAAATAAATTATCAGAGCATTGGGAAATAAACTGTACTCCCTTCAAAATTTAAACACATTAAATGGAGCACATAATAATAGAGTTCGCTTTTGACTGAGGTGCATTATACATTTAATATAGTAATTTTCACGCATGCACACATATATATGCAGGTTACATATTTGAAAACAATATTGTACATTCATAAACCTACCATAAATTAGGTATATCAAACAGTCATAGTAGAGAAAAAACTGTTGCAGTTCCTTTCAGCATTATATTAATTCAAAGGGAGTGCCATTCTACTAGCCAAGAATATATGTTTGGAAATCATGAAATGACCAAGTTGGACATCCAGTCTGAACTCTTTTAATTTACAACCAACTATTCCTGGAGTAGCAATAGAACATTTTTATAATGGGTGGACGACAGACAATATGCCATTAAATAAGTGTTTTGCTGGTCCGTGGCCAAATAGAGCTAAAAATTTGGAAGAAATCTATTGCTATCATCATTAAATTGGAACTCGTGTTATTGTCATGTTAGAAAATTTGGCTTTTAGGCTGCATGTTAATTTGCTTTTTCTGCCCCTCACCCTCCTATGTATGTTTCCACTGAGAAATATTTTAGTTACATATTGGTAATCAAATTATGTTAAATTTTCTCAAAATTATTCATAAATTATAAATATATTTATTTAAAATCAATTATATTGTATGAAATATGATATAGTATTAATAAATTGTGTAATATATATATAGTTTTTTTCTAAATTTAAAGTGTGCATAAAATATATAATAAGTTACATCTAATATCTAATCATTGCTTGTTAAACCTGGGAGCAATATTGAGCTATGATAAAAATTTGTTTATTTATATTCAATTTTATTGAAATATAACCATAAGGCATGTACAATAGATAGCAAGGCTTATGAACAGACAGACAAATATAAGAATGGAGGTGAAATCAATATTTTCACACTATTTTATAATGTGTGTGGATAAAGAAAAATCACTATGGAATACAAAATAACTTATATAATGTAAATAAATAAAATATTATTTGGAATTAAATATTGCAAAATGTGCACAAGTGAAATAATTGCAATTTCTTTTTGCCTTTATGTTCTTGGGATGTAGTTTATGCTGTATACCAGTCTGTATTGCAATGTTTAAACATACTGCAGTTGCAGTTCATAATTTCAAGGTCTTATTTGTAGATTAAATGTAAAAAAAAAAAAATTTTAACCATTGAACACTGTCTCTGACAGTTTTTCCCCATCATGATAGTTTATTTTCCCCCTACCTATAGCATGGACTTTTGTCCATACCAGTGCTAAATTCATAATATTTATTGCCAGATTTGCAAAAGTATGTTACCTTTAAAATGAAAACAATATACAAATAGACATAATTTTTATCAAATATTGGGGTGAGGGAGAGGCACATAATTCTCGATTTAATCAACAGGGCTATTCACAATTATAATAGGAGGCACACAGAGGCGTAGCTATGATATTTTGCGCCCGGGGACGAACTATAAAATTGGCGCCCCAGCCCCCTCCCCGTTTAATCACATTTTTCTATTACATTGAATAAGGAAAACAATTTAAATTTTAATAAAACATTGTATTTAAAGAAGCAAATTTATAGAAATTATAGTACATGACCCACTCAGTCACTGTCGTAGACTGGTTTACATAGTCTACAAAAGATTTATTTTTCTTGATTTCACTGTCGCAAACTGGTCAATTATGCAATCAAAATCTGTTTTTTCCAATGTTTACTTATTATAACGTAATGTTGTAAGCCTCATTTTGGCGCCCCTGTACCTTGGTGCCCGAGGACATATGTACCCCCCTGCCCCCCCCTAGCTACACCTCTGGAGGCACAATTTGTATCTTTCATTTATTTTAAAAATAATGGTTTACCTTGCTTACAAAAAGAAATTTAATTTATTATTGGATTATAACTATGTAAATAAAGGCAAACATTGACAACAATGGACTTGTATAATAAAAATAAAGGGGCTATATGACTGATGTAATTTTATTTTGGGCACTTAGATATGGGTGTTGAAAAAAATATATGGATTCAAATAAATTAAATAAATAATTTCCCTTTTAAAAATCACAGATAATACACTGAGTTCAAGCTATTTAGCAATCATTTAAAATAGTGTTTAAGATTACATTTGGAACAAGTGATATAGATCAGTAGGAAAATTATTATTATTATTATCCAAAGCTGTTTAGTGTGCATTTCTTTATATTTAAAGATTGATTAAATTCATTTTTAAGCCATTTTTTTGTTGGTTGTTTTCTTTTTGTTGTTGACATCGACTTTTTAAGTGAAAGTAGAATGCTAATTAAAGAAAACAACAGACAATGCAGCCGATGTTTGTTTACATGTGGTACGCTTGTTCCTATAAGACCCAGTGCTGCATCAAAAATGGACTCTTCCACAACACCACGATGAACACGGCGAATTACATGTACGCAGACCACAGTTTTTCAGCACGTATCGAACGAATGGTGTTGCGCTGTATGTCGATAAGAATCATGTTTAAATGATTCGTGCACGATGCGAATTCGATCATTTTAGCTGCATTTTGAGACGCTGACGTGAACATTAAACGAGAAACAGACACGGATGTCATTCGCGATGCTGTACGGAACGAACTTGACCCGTTTATGTTGTCCCGAGTCAATATTGTGGACATATGCGGATGTTGAGATAAGGGAGGGGGGGGGACGGAAAAAAGCAAATTTCTGTTTGACACGCATACAAGTGAAATTCGTCTGTAAGGTGTGATCTGTCGTCAGTGAGTAAGATTTACACAGAGAGAAAATAAACAATGGAAATTTTGAGCAAATGGAGACAATACTAGTGTGAAATACACCTGTATATTGACAACTTACATTTTTGTTACCTTTGTGTAATAAAATCCATAATGCGTTAAGTACATGCATATGAAAAATCCATGAATTCGAGTATAGGTCACACGTTAGAAAATTCATATATCGGTCAAATCCTTTTAGAAAACACATGTATCAATAAATGATATTCTTCGTTTGATCTATCTCCCATTGTCAACCAACAATTCACTACGATATTCATTGTTGCCAGTAGCACGTGGCTGTATAGTTGTTATTTACATGCTACATGTACTTTAATTGGCCAAGATTTTGGTCTGTAATCATCGTACTGAGGTAACGAATGGGATGAGGCTATTCATAGGGAAATGAAAACCTGTCAACAAGTTATGAATTCCTTCTGATCACTAAACATTCAATTACATTTTTTTTTTAAAATGATCTTAATTAAGCACAAGTAGAATTTGCATTTTACGCTGCTGTTGGTAGCCATCGTAAGCATAAATAAAGTTACTTTTCTTCCAGCAGAAAAGGACACGTTCACGGCACATTAAATGTGTTTCAATCACCGATCCCTTTGGAAAATGCAACAATCGATCAGATTCCGTTGCTTTTATCCAAGTTTGATGATGACTTATTTCTTCCAACGTCACCTCGAAAAAGGCAATTTAAGAATAATGTAATACTACTATCATCAGATGGCACCAGAAACTGAGTTAGGCAAAAGTGGATGAAGCACAAATATTTGACGGTGGTGATGGTGGTGTTGACATTGGTGCCGAACAGTTACAGTCTTTTCCATAATTATTGCTCAAGTTTCTTTCATAAACTGAAAATGCACTGGCTGAAAGTTGGTTATCAGCATCAGCAACTTTTGATAAATCTATGCAAGGTAAAAATGCTTTCCGTGTTATTGAACATTTAAACAGCTTGCTAGAAATGTATCGTTGTAAATTTTGAAGATGGAACCACACAATTCCTCTCATGTTCTTTGAAGTAATATTCGGTCTTTTCTGTCCATATCTGTGTCAGCTTGTAAGATATTTTGTTTAGAAACTAAGGTATACAATCCAAAGGTTTCAGATAAATTTTATGATCAGCATTTTATCTGAAAATAAAACATTTTAATGGTAATTATTTGAACTACAACAACAACGCTTAAATGTTAAACATTTACATTGTCTTCATAGTTGAAGTTTTAGGAAGAAAACATTGTTTAGGTTTTCCGATGTCGTTAAAAACGTTTCTTTTAATATTTTGCTGTTACCAGATCACAAACTGAGACACATAGGAGAATGAATTGTCATTCACAATGCCTGATATGAAAGGAATATACGAAATAGATAAATCTATCAATTATTATTATCAGACTTGGGCGTTCTTTCTTTCTCCCTCCTTATGTTCTTTTGATTATCTTTAATTTAATTGTTCTTTATATTTACTCACGTAACTTTGTCCTTCTCTCGAAGGGAATTGGAGAAAAAAAAACAACTTAAAATGACAAGAACGTTTTAAATCATTTTAAAATTACTTGAAAATATTTTAGATTTTCTTCACAATATTTCTCACAATATTATCAAAATTTGAAACTGGTTGGTAAATCTATTGTTTACGTTGTTCTTCTTTTCAGTGGTTAGTACTAGCGACGAGGCTAGATCTGTTGGAAGAGGAATTGAGGACTACGTCTCCACCAGCATGGCTGGTCTAAATCATCAGTGTAATGAGGAATCTAACGACACCTCAGATGCCCCTACGAGACGTAAACGACCGAGACCGGAAGAGGCTGAAAATATAACACTACCCGGTACGCCAAGAATAGATCTTCATGTTGAGTTAGTGGTTAATTTATGTAATTATTAAAAACAGTTTTCAAAGTTTTCTAAAATTAAATATCTTGTTTTTGAGAAAATGCAAGTGTTAATTAAGCTTTGTTCAAACTCTACTTGATACTAAATTATTGAAACAATACTTAGAAATCCATTTTGAAAACAAGTGCTAATCTGCAGATTTTAAAAGACTAAAAATATGAATCGAAAGCAATTTAGTTTTTGAATATCTCTGTTCCCATGTTTTCAATAAAAAGACGTCTCATAGAAATTGTGTTGGTCTTATCATAAAAGAGGGTCGTAAGACATTGTTTTAACTGAGATGAAAGGTAGGAATACAGATCCAAAATAACAAATTTCTAGTGATGTAATGCCTTCTGAGACTATGATGCTTTTCTTTTCAGACGATCAGCGACAGGTTTTCAGTGCTCACAGACTGCAGAGTATGCCGAATGTAAAAGAATTATCTAAAATCAGTCTAGCCCTAGGAAATAGTTGGCACTTTTTAGCCTATATATTGGATATGACAGATGATGAAATTGAACGATGTGAATCTAATTCTCACAGAATAGAAGAGCACATTTTGCAAATGCTAAAGAACTGGAAAATACAAAATTCTAAAAATGGAAAAGCTACAATGTATACCTTATTAAAAGCACTTCTTGAGTACGAAGGAACTGTTAACTGGGACAAGATTGCCAGCGTAGTAAATGAACATATTCAGAGATGCTCTGGAAATAACCGATGATTTCTGGCAAAGATTTTTTTACATTGGTGTAAAGCACTGACAAAGTGACTACTCTCATCCCATCGAACACTTTTCCATATATGCAGAATTTAATGAGAACAAGGACAGTATTTTAATTGTATATTTTGAGTTCTAGAAAGATTTGTGTTGTGATTCTTTGATCCAGGAATTAGTCTACCTGGCATTGTAATTGTACATTGATATGAATAAACTAAAATTGAACCTAATAAACTTGGTTTGTGTGCAATTGGTAACACAACCATTCTTGAAAATAATACTTTATTTAATTGTGATCGGTTGACAACATCATCAGCAGAAGTATTCAAAGTCTTCAACTCATATCGCATCATGGGATCGATAGTCAATTCCAAGGCTTCGCACACATGAATTTCTTTCTTAATAATACACAGGTACACATATTTTAATAGTATTTTATAAAAGAAACAAATTTTTTTGAAGAAAATATTATTTCACAGACAGAATCGAGTATTTAGTAAACTCACTGGATACAAATAATGATGTATATACTGCATTAATAATGATCCTCTGTACTATTCAAAGGAGAACTACTTGGCTTGGCCGTTCGGTAATTAAATGCATTAAATATTCTGTGTTCCCGTAAAGATCGTTGTTTTTTTCTGCTGATTATGAATTAAGAATTGGATTTTGTACAATTATTTATCTCTGAATTGATTCTGATCCGCCACAGTTTCTGTACATATTATTTTTTCCACGAGTTGATCTGTTTAGAACTTTTTGTCAATAAGCTATCGTTTTAAAAGCCAAAAATGAGGTTGGGCAGAAGTGTTATTCACGTCTTTACATATATTCCAACTTCTCAAAACCCACTGGACCACTTTCAACCAAATTTGGCAAAAAAACGTTCTTACATGAAGTATTTAAATTGTGTCTGTTGCTGATCTTCTTTACATAGATTCAACCCTATTAATTTTGTCTGAGATATATATAGTTTTCCTTCTTTTTTCCTACTTTTTGTAAAAACAATTCAGCTTTATTTCATGACAAGTTTTTGACAAAATCGTGCTGGAAAGAATGGTGTCTAGATTTGAAATCAAACCTCTGATTAGCTCTAGGTTTTATCGGTATTTACTTCTAATTTCCATAATTAGCAATATTCATAAATTTGATGCAAATTGTAATGAAACTCGTGTGCATTCTCAGAACACATCGTCAGAGAAAATGGCACATCTTTTTTAAGGTGTTGGACATTAAATACAGCTTTTACCTTTAAAGAATTTCTATTCAAAATTGAGAAAAATATCATTTATCTTGTATCTCCATTCCAAATTCACATGTGTTACATTTGCTCTCCTGGTTTACAACTATTAATTTCACACTACTCGCAAAACTTGTGAAATAAATGTCGGTCCCTGACTAATCATAAGCTCATCTCGTTGAAGGAAGGTCATTTTCATATATGATATTGCCGCGTTTTTGTTTTGCCTGTACAGTCATTCGTCCATCACTCTTTTTTTCATCTTCTGGAACAAAATAGACAATTATCCATCAAATTTACTAGGAATAACTACGAAACCACGAATGTCAATTCTGTTTGTATCGTGCTCATCTATCATCAACGATGATAAATACATAAAGAACTTAATATTGATAGTTTCTAATGAAAAATAATTATTTCAATTTAATTTGGAGTTTTGGTTCAAATGTTTTGAGTACACTAAGCTTTCATATAATTCAAATTTCTACTTTGCACACCTCATATAAATGAAGGAATAATGTGTTCAGTTTTTGGATACTATCATTGAATATATGTAGCTCCTATTTCTAGTTGCGAGACACGTGAGCGAAATCCAGACCATTCGTGTCTCTTGATTTCATAACTGGTGCTTGGTACATACATACATACTGTTACGGAATTATGTATCATCTTTAAATTATAAAATAGTTTTCATTTAGTTTATTACATCTGTATTATAAATTCTTTAATTTAGTAGCCTACGCTATCGTATACATTGTTTACAGAATGCCACATGAGTTATTGTTTATGTCCAGGGAAAATCAATAATTATCTCGGTCAACTTAACACAACAATGGTAAATCACGTGTTTAGCGCGTGCTGTTCATGACCTAGATCCCATGTCTTTATAGAAGTCAACATCTTGTTGATTTGAAATTAAGGTATTGTTACTGTAGTTCGAAAGTACGTTTAGGCTGACATGCACGACCTAGTTTCTGATTGGTTCAGTAAAAGTTGTTTACTGTAGGATGGAATTATTTTAGAACGTAGTTTTAGAGTTAAGGGTTATTCTCTTTTATGCAGTACGAGACTATATAATAAATTTTAATCACTGATTGAGCATTCTTATACTGTTATTCCAGATTATAAGGTTGCTGAGGAAGATTGTTTATTGTTTGTAAAATCAGCTGGTGGAAAATCTATTCTCTCCGTAGTACAATTTGGATTTAAGTACTATTGTTCAAGGAACTTAATACTATTCTACATTCACAGGAGTTTACCTGGGATTATTAATATTTTGGATTTAGAACTCAAAATCATTGGTACATCAAAACATTCCAGACCCATTAATTCGGAACAATCTTTCATTCAGAGCATTTGTTCATTACGAAGATTCATTAACTCGGAACATTCATTCATTCGGAATACTTTGGATTAACTTCTGGACTAGTGAAGTGTATAGGACAATTTAGGACTAATTAAGGAAATTCTAAACTGTAAGTTATTTTTAATTCTTTCACTTTGTTTAAAATATTTTATATTTTAGGAAATTAAATATATATTTTAGAAATTGTGAAAGCTTGTTTGAGTCTTTCTTTCATTTGTTACATTCAACCCCTAGTCGTAACAATACATACATACATACATACATACATACATACATACATACATACATACATACATACATACATACATACATACATACATACATACATACATACATACATACATACATACAATATCAATATATATTTCTAATATATCTACTTATCTAGACTCATTTATTCAAAGCTAAACGCATGCGGCAGACAGGGTTTGGAAGCTAAATGAGTAGGTTTTAGGTTACCTCTGTATTTGGTTCAAGGAACCGTTAGCTACAATGAGCAATTCTACTGACACACATTCAAAGGATTATAGCAATGTACAAAATAAACATCAGACGTGCAATGATGGATAGCATGTAAAATGAAGCACAACTTAGATGGCGATAAAAGTATAGCACTGAAAGCCAATTTTTAAGTGTGCTAAAACATAGCAAAAGACGAAAGGAAAATAAAATATGTTAATAAAGTTGTTAACGATTGATAAAGCGAAACAAAAAAAAAAAAGAAAAGAGAAAGGTAACGCAGCAGTTACCCAAACATATTGAGATTCAGATGGCTTAATCAAGATCAGAAAAAAGGCTGACTGTTAGCGAGTTTAAGAGAGTGGGAACATTCTTTGTAAGAAGGTCTTGTAATTGCCTTTGAAATTGTTTCCTATTCGTTTGCAAGTGTAACACTTCATGTTAAAAACGCAGTTTAAAAATTTAGAGCAAGCGTCAAAAAATTGCTTTCATTAAAACAGGCATGTAATGCAAAACCTTGCAAGTCTTAGATGGTAGTACGTAACGAATTTTACTATTCAGAAGCAAATACTCTGAGCAACAATATAATGCATATTGATTCTTAATGACCACTTAAACATTTTCGCATACTAGTAATTTACATGAAGTAACATAAATTCAGGAAATAAATGCTACATGTAAAGAGAACAATAAATAAGACTTTGATTCATTCATGAAAACATTGCCATTAAAATGTGTTCCCATGTGAATATTTATTGGTTGAAAGGGTTTTAGAAAGTATCATCAACTTTTCCTGCTATTCAGTTTTAGTGTTTTATTCTTTAATTGATTGACAGATTGACTAGTTGATGAAACGATAAATTAATTCATGAATAAAGAATTTGAAAATTATTTCAAATTATATAATTATGCACATTTCTAAAAGTTGGTTTCTAGAGCTTTATATGTTTATAGATTTGCTGAACTGTTAACGCTTTTAAATGTCTTTTTAAAAAAAAAAAACAAATTAACACCGTTGATGAACGTTTCCATTTGTAAAGTATCCAGGTAAAACTTATTTTTCAATGTTGATCTGAACATCTATAGGCACAAACACGTTCATGGAAAACCATTGAAGCTGACAACTCCACTTAGGCTTTGTCAGTAATGTAAAGCTGAAATTTGCTGTAGCGTTCCTTGCCACAGGGAAATGTGTTGGGGGGCATATATTTCTCATGACGTATTTTGAAGTGAAATTCAATAAATTTATTTTCATCTTGCAGTTATAGTATATATTAGAGTAAAGATATAAAAATGCATGTAGATGACTTAGTGCGGATTCTGAAATAATGCATTAGAAACTATACCCTTAAAGCCCTAATTTTACTTGATTAGTAAATTTTCTCCAGGTCCCTTTGTCAAAAAAGTTAAGTTTTACTCTATCAGCATGCTTAAAATCCTGTTATTCTCAGTTTGCTTTCTGTTTCTCAAATTAATGTTTTGAAAGTTAAACTGATTGTAATGCTGGGAATAATTCATTAAAAAATGACATTATTATTATTATTATTATTATTATTATTATTATTATTATTACTACTACTACTACTACTACCACTACAACTACTACTACTACTACTACTACTACTACTACTACTACTACTACTACTACTAAGTAGTATCCTTATGGGACTTTTGGAATTTTGTTACTTATCTGGGTCAAAGTTTTCTATACCCCATGACTTTACACTTAAATCACACGCGAGTACATTATTTATGCGAACCGTGATGAGACTCCCCCCGTGGGCGCCCAAAAATGAAGTTACTCAGCAGTCAGGCCTACATTATTGATTGTAACTATACTACTTAGAGGAGTTCCTTTTTCTGTGCGACCAAATACTACTGCAGGAATAGGATTATTGATCGCCACTACACTGTATAAAATATTCTGCTGATATTATTTTCTCTGTGGCAGAGTTAGTGTGAGAATATTTTATATTGACTGTGGCAGACTTATAGTGAGGATATTATATTAAACTATCGGTGTGTATATATATATATATATATATATATATATATATATATATATATATATATATATATATATATATATATAATGGCGAAAATTCACAGATTAATGTGCATAGTATTTTGAAAGAATTTATGAGTATATCCTATTCTGGAATCAGACTAACAGAACAATGGAAGGGTGTGTAACGTTGCAGAAAAGATTAAATCATTGTTTAGCTTAAACGCATCATACAGATTTGTCAAAGAGGCTCAAAAGATGTATGATATTTCAAATACTTATCCGGAGCATCTTGATAAATTAGTCGACTAAGGAATTATCTTGGAACAGCAATGATGTAAGCTTAGCCAATCTTATGATAACAAAAACGTGAAAAGTCATTACACTGTATATGGCATTGTGCAAGAAAAAATGAAGTCGCTGACGTTGACTAGACCACCTAGTGTAGATAGTGAAACGAGTAGTCAATACTCAAATGATGACATTGAAACAGTAAATATAATAGTAGTAGCGAAGATCATCGAGGATAAATCAATTAGAAAAATGTTTTTAGTATTAATATACTATATTATATACAATGTAATATATATAACATACAATGGCATACACACTCACCGATGGTAAGAAGAAATACAAAAAAATCTACGACGACGCAGAAGCAAGACAACTGGCCCTATGTAGTAAATTTACCAATGGTATATTTGATCAAAGAACTGAATCCATGGATTATATGTGCAAGTGGGAGAGGAAATGTGATATTATTGGATACAAACGTGTACATAAAAATTTACGAGTTGGTGTATGATTTGGTAAACATTAGGGGTACTTAATCCTGATTCCAGCTTGGAGGAAAGTTTATGAAAGTTGGGACCTTGCCTATTTCTCCAGGATCGGGAAGATGAGCCTGTGTATTTAGCAGAGCCTGATGTAACATTAAAAGTCACCTTCTTAGGTGGAAAAAAGTATCGTACAGTTTTTATGGCCGTCAATTTGGGTACTATCCTTTGGATTATGAAGTGTTTACGTACATACCAACATATAAAGTAGATAATAAGAAAAAGACATTCAATTAAAGACTAAACTTTCCGCATATATATATATATATATATATATATATATATATATATATATATATATATATATATATATATATATATATATATATATATATATATATATATATAAGCTAAATGGCATTAGGACGTAATCGATGCAAAGGTGTATGCCTTAGAAAACGTGAACTCTGTTGCATAGCATGCCGTTAAGAATACTGTAAATCACATTTGCTCGCGTTACGTGTTGGTCTGGGCGCACGACCATATCTTAAATGTGGTATCGGAGTAGAGTCTAGTAATTAGCTGTTTCAGACATGCAGATCATTTAGCGAGTATTATCGTGCGCGCCGGCGAAGATTCACCAACGTAACTGTTGTAGAAATACCATACAAGGTTTTAACTATTGAGGAAATGCCTACAACGTCAACACTGTCGATGAAAAATATATAGAAATCAATGAAATGATAGCTAGGATTGAAGCGATTGCAGTTTCTGAGCCTGGTAAAGTAAAAATACTTTAAAATGCCTTTGACGGACTTTGCAACAGTTAGACAATGATTTTCCTTTATATACCAGTATGCCTACTGTGATTCAACTAAGGCAACTTGCGCGAGATCGTGGGATACGAATACCATGCAGTATGCGAAAAGCTGGCATACTTGAGTTATTAGGACTCGGAAATGAACCACATCCAGTTGCCCCGGATAAACCACATCCGGTTACAACGGCAACGGCAACAGTACAACAACCAAAACAATTCGCTCGCGAGCGTAATATACAAATACCAAGAGGCGCAAGAAAAGCTGACATACTTGCGTTATTAAGTATCATAGTCGAACCGCGTCAGACTGTAAGAGACCTTCGTGCAACAGCGGCATATCAAAATATCAAAATTCCTCCACGGGTCAAACGGGCGGAAATTGCACGCATAGTTGAGGGGCAGTCGAGTATGTTCTGCAACCAAAAGTTCCAGAATTCAAATTATACAAACGCTCTCTTGATCTTCAAGATTACCGGGCGATTATCCCAAGCGTATATAAGCCAAACAGAGACGCTGTAAAACTTTTATCAAATATGCGTCCGGGAATCATATCAACGTTACATCACGTGGGTGAGACATCCCTGCCGTCCGGATTTAAGGTTGACATTGTTCTCAGTGTGGAATTTACCACGCCTGACCATGTAACCAAAGATGTCTTTGTACAATCTATAACATCACAGCCATGGTTTCATTGTGGTGCTTGAGTAATCTTGAACCGTAAAGACACTGAGGTCTTCAACAATGAAATTGATACAAGTTATGCAAAGATTATCGAGACGTTTGAAAAATACTCCAAAGGAGGTCCAGGATCGATGTTTTTCAGATGCTTGGAAGTTCAACTTCATATTTCCCCACACAAACCTTTTAGCGAATTGAGTTACATACCAACACCAAAGTATGTTCCACCGCGGACAGTGATAAACGTGAAAAATGATGATAATCGATATTTCGAATGGGCAATCTTATCAGCGTTGAATCCCGCGAGCGATAATAAAGATCAGCCTCGAAAATACAAACTTAAGTTTGGTAAGATTGAATTTCCTGCACGGGTTTTTTAGACCATACTCAAATTGTTGGAACGACTAAACCATGACATTGCCGTTAATATATTTGCTTGGAACAAATGGCTTTTTTTGCAAAACGACTATTCACCGCGGCAAGTGAAGCTTCCACGCGCACTAACGTTGATCTGTTGTTGTTGAGGGACATGGATAGAGGCGAAGCATCATTACGTGTGGATACAAAATATTTTCCGGTTGGTGTACCGACACAACGAGCATAAGGGGAAAAAGTTTCCACGCCGACGCTGCCTGCATGTATTTAGCACACAACAGTTGCTTGACAACTATAACTTTACCGTTACTGAATCAGTTGAGAAACCACAGCGTACAATCATTCCAGAACCTGGCTAGAATATTCTGAAATTTGCTGCGGGCCAACAAAAGATGAAAGTTCCGTATGTCATTTACGCAGACTTTGAATGTCTGAACATGCCCGTGGAAACCACTGAGGTTCAGTCGAATACAACACAAGTAGCTGAACAAGTCCCATGCGGGTTTTGTTACACTGTGGTCAGATGTGATGGAGCAACTGAGCCAGCTATGTTCTACCGCGGCAAGGACACGGTAGAAGTATCTATAAAATCGCACGATATCACAGCAAAATGGATATGGCAACAGCTCTCCTCGCCCGCAGATATGATTATGGCTAATGATGACACGCATGAGATTTCCACGGCCACTCATTGCTGGATCTGTGATGACGTGTTTAGCTCCGCCAATGAAAATGTGCGCGACCACTGCCACAATAACTGGTGCGACCGAGAGTCTGCACACAGTGCATGCAATCTACAGTTGCGAATTTATCCAAACAAAACACGAATTCCTGTAGTGCTTCTTAACCGGCACAGGTATGATGGCTACATAATAATGCAAGCAGTAGCAACAGCGTCATATGCACCAATAAGCGTCATCGCAAACACGAATGAAAAATACATGACTTTTAGGCTGAGTCAGCTGCAGTTCATTGACTCGTTGCAGTTTCTCAATTCCGGTCTGGATAAACTAGCGAGCAACCTTGCAGCGAATGGTAATGATCGTTTTACAATTTCTCGTCGACACGGTGGTGCTGTTGATGATGGAATGTTTACCTTGCTGACTCGTAAAGGAGTCTATCCATACGAGTACATGAGCGACTGGGACAAGTTTGCCGAAACTCAGTTACCACAGATCGAGGCATTCCATTCGTCGTTGCCTTGTGAAGGTATTTCCGCCAACGACTACGCATCTGCAAACAATGTCTGGTCTGGGTTTGGTTGTCAGAATCCTGGTGACTATCATGATCTGTATCTATGCACCGACGTGTTGCTGCTAGCGTATGTCTTTGAGGCGTTTCGTGATACAGCCAATGCGTGTGTACAAGCTCGACCCCGCTCACTACTTCTCATCACTGGGAATGGCCTGAGATGAGCTGCTGTCGAAAACCAAAGTGGAGTTGGAACTGCTCACCGATATTGACCAGCATCTCTTTGTGGAACGTGGTATCCCCGGTGGGATTTCTGTGGCAAGTCACCGATACCCTAGACCTAACAACCCAAACATGAACGGATTCTACCTGTTGTCCCAAACAGTTACATCATGTATCTAAACGCCCACAACTTGTATGGATTGGCGATGATGCAGCCCATGCCTGTTGGTGGGTTTGAATGGATTAATCCCGCGCACATAGACGTGGAAAAATGCATACACGAGTATAATAAAAACAGCGACCACGGATACATGTTGGAAGATGATCTGGAGTATCCAGATGAGCTTCACCACACCCATAACGATTATCCGCTGGCTCCTTAAGAGTTGGTGGTGCCCAGCGGGTGGTTGTCCCCGTATCAGTGTGAAATTGTGCACGAACCAAACGCAAATTTACTGAACGCATCAAGCTTGTCCCAAATCTTCGCACTAAAAACAACTATGTAGTCCACGTACATAATTTGCAGTTCTATCTGCGATTGGGAATGCGTGTAAGTAAAGACCATCGGGTGCTTGGATTTCGCCAGCGTGACCGGATGGCGCCGTATATACAGATGAATACGGATCTGCGTACAAAAGCCACGAATAGGTTTTAAAAAGACTTCTTCAAACTGATAAACAATGCTGTGTATGGCAAAACGATGGAGAATCTTCAAAAACGAATACCTATTGATCTTGTTCGGGACAGTGAGCAATACAAACTCAACCGACTAATTGCGGACCCGGCATTTCAGTCATGCATAATATTTGACGGCGGACTAGTAACTGTCCACAGCAAGAAAGCCAAGCTGAAGTTGACAAAGCCAGTCTATGTTGGTGTATCTGTGTTAGACTTGTCGAAGCTCTTGATGTATGAATTCTTTTATGATAAGATCAAACCGCGCTAGGGTGACAGCATCACAATGCTCTATACGGATACGGATTCGCTTTTGATGCACATCACAACCGATGACTTGTACGCGGACATGGCTGAACCAAGTCTGAAAAACGAATTTGATACAAGCGAGTATCCAAAAGATCATCCACTGTTTAGTAATGTTATGTATGATGTTTATATAATATTATAAATATTTTAGGAAATTATAAATGTTTCTTCACTTTAATATTTGCTTAAATCTTAATGTTATCAGGAAAAACATGTTTAACTAGTGTCCTTGAATTAGGTTGTTTTGATCAATATGTTTTCTCAATTTGAAGGTCAAGGTTGAATTTTGTTTACAGTTAAAATTCCATTAAGATGACTCATGTTCTAGAACATTCTGTCATGTGACCAATCTTTATATATACCATGTTTGGTGGACATTTATTCAGTTTTGACATTACCATCAGTCTTGTAAAGAGCTATTACAGTTGTGAAAATTCATTCCAAATTCTAAGAGAGGAATTATTTTAAATATTCATTGGATTATAACAGTGCTCATAAACTTTTGATTTTGGATTTTTAATTGATGATTTTGGAATTTAAGTGAACTTATTCAGATATTTTGGAATACTTCATTTTGACATCAGCACATCAAGATTTCTAGTACATCAGGACTTTGGAGACCATTAGCACATCATAACATTCAAGGACACAGCCGTGAATTCTAAACATTCTATATTTAGGACTTGTGATTAGAACAATCATTCTTATTGGATTATTAGGATTTCAAAACACATTACTGTAAGTGACTTTTTGATTTTTCATTTTAATTATCTAGTAATAAATTGCTTGTTGATTTTTTACTTGATTTGTTGGTTTCACTTTCTTTCTGTTACATTTTTCTTAGACCATAGAGTCGTAACAGTAACACCCACAAGAAAGTGGTAGGAATCCTCAAAGACGAATGCGCTGGAAAACTAATCGAAGAATACGTGGAAGTGTGACCCAAAATGTATTCGATCGTGGTCGGACCTTAAAGCGGTCTCGCCTGCAAAAATGTCAAAAAGGCGAAAGGAGTTTCCTGGGTTGTTGTTGCAAAAGATCTTAAACATGATATGTATGTGGAATATTTACTTGAGCGACGCGAATTCGCACACACAGCAACTCTGATCCAGTCAAAGAAACATCGCATGGATGTGTATAATTGCACCAAGGTGAGTTTGTCTCCGCTTGATAACAAGCGATGGATATTTCCCGACGGACACCACGCGATTGGGAATCAACTTACGATTGATGCTCTAGCACATTGATGCACTAGCGCATTAAAATAGACTTTGGTGGTAGTTCCGTATTTACAGGAACGACTTCCAATTCCTCTCGCACAAATGTTCTGCTTGGTGGACGTAGCCCAATCCGCTTTGCCTCCTGTGGATTTGCCTCTCGTTTATCTGCAGGTGCCAAATGGTAACGTGTTGCTTGTCCCGGAAAATCAATTCGGTCTGAAATTGTAAAAACATCGACGGACCCTACCGGGTCAGTAGCACGACGTTGCTTGCCTTCTAGCTCCCCCCGGTGCATACAGATACCGGACGAAATTGTTTCCGAGTGGGGCTAACACAGGTGGTTGTGCAACTGTTTTATGTGTAACGGTGACAATCTTCTGCCGAATAGCCTCGTCAGGTTTTAACCCAATTAGGCGTATGATTTCATTATTCAACGCTGCTATGACCCACTCGCGAGATCGTTCTTTACGATTAATCAATAATTCTTGCCTGTACTCATGTTCAAATGATCATTCCGCAAGTGTACAGCTCAATCGTTCCACGATGGCTTGATCGCGATGTATGTTAACATGTCGAACACGAACAAACACCTTATGTTTTGTTAACAATGCAGCAATGGCTCTGAAGAATTCTTTACCTGGATCGACTTGTAACAGTCGTAGCTATGTTAGCAGTCAACGTGTGTGCATGCGTTTAAGTGCATCTGCAATACTCGGCGAATCTTTAGATGTCAACTGCTCCAATTCTTTGTATCTACTGCAACATCTACGATGGTTAACGCGTACTTGTATGTATCAGCTTCATGAACTTCGTTGGGTGTTCTCACATCAAACCATCCACGGGAAATCTTCCTTGGCGCGGGTAGGTAAATTTGTCACACCGCTTGTTTTACAAACCACACTCGAGCAATCCCATGGGTGATTTTTGCGGCGCTTGCTAACTTTTCAATGGCAGCTTCACCTTTCCAATAGCCGCGAGACTGTAGTATATTGTGGACAAAGTCCGTTCGGAAACTACGCTTTTCTTATTTATGTTTATCTATTATATCAATATATTTTACCTCCAATGCGTGGACTTTTTCCACCACGTAGTGACTATGAGAGGCTTTGCCTAGTGACAGTGAGAGTCTTTGCCCAATGGACTTTGTCCACCGAGAACAATCTTAGCCTTCGTACCTCCTTTGATGATCCATCTAGCGATTCTTTCTTCGAGTGTAGGACTGATCGCATTCAAGTCATGGATGAGATCTATATCAGCACGTTGACGTTCACGGATACCACTAGATGATTTGTAAGCAAGATCATGTCGGTAATATGCAGCATCGACACGATTTACGGGTGCTTTTCCGGGCTTTGGTTGGTTGTTAGAACCAAGTCTTATATCCAGTCATGTTCCAGGTCCATAGTAATTTAATCCGGGGATGTGTTTTTCACCAGGGTATTTGCTCCATGGTGTTCCGGGTAACTTCGTTAACGCAGCAGCGACATCACCTCCGGAGACTTTTATTTAATAAACTTGAACTTCTTTGCTCCACCGAACACAAGTTCCAGCGAGCGCGGCTCTACCATTACGTGTTTGAATCCGCGTTGGATTTACAGTTCTTGTTTTTGCGAGGCATCGCACACAGTATGAAGATCTGATTGTATTATACAACAAGTAACATTTAACATGACATCACGAAAGAGAAAAGCTGACTTTTCCGTCATTGACTTCTCTGCGCAGGCAAAGCCTAAACTACCCAAGCACGGTGACAAGTTTCCAAACTCGATTTGTGCGTTCATCATTGGTCCGGCTGGATCCGGGAAAAATCAATTGTTGTTGAATCTGATCATGAGATGGTTAACGTGGGATCGCCTGTACGTGATTGCACCATCCGCTGACGATCAGCCGTGTTATGATGTAGTCAAGGATATTACGGAACCGCTTCAGGCGTCGCCAAGAAGCAAATCGTCCACTATTGATTTCTTTTCCATAATCGATTTAAGCTCCTACCAATTATGACATTGGTTCGAGCGCAAATAATATTCTCGTGTACGATTTGGTGATGCTTGAACACCAAGACAACCCCACGAGAATATTTTCCCGCGGGCGGCACATAAACACAGATGTGATCTATGTGACACAACGATATGCACGCATGCCTAAAGTAATTCGAGACAACTGTAACATGTTGATGATATTTCGTGTTATTGATGCGTGTAGTCTCGCAAATATTCATTGAACCTGGTGTGCCACCGACCACTCCTGGGATGAGTTTCGGAATATGTTTGCGGAGGTCAGCCAGGACCTGTATAGTTTCCTCACCATTGACTTGACCAGAACCTCCGAAAAATATCGCGCGGGTCTACACAACACTTGAACAACCACGATAAACATATAAAATGTCAACACCTGCCAGTGATACCATAGCAGAAGTACGGGGAGCGAAGCCGTAAAGCTACCAGCGAACACTTGGAACTGATCCGTAATATTATAGCTGGATGCAAACGTGTCAAAGATATGTTACAGTTGAGACAAACTACACGGTATTTGTTCGTGTTGGACATGTTAACATACATCGCGATCAAGATCTCACAGAGGGCTTAGAACAAACATTTGGACCGCTGATCAAACCAACAAAAGGGATTGTAGACAAGACCGCGGAAACTGTTGAACAAACAAAGAAAGTCGCGGAAACCACTGCGGCGACGATGGGAACACAACAACGACCTGGTCCGATCAGGCGTGCGTCAGAACAATTAGTACAAATACAAAAACAATTCTAGGAAATGCATGAAGAATTTGGAGGGACACTTGGGTGAATTTCACAAGACCCCCCCCCCCCGTACAAATAAAAATTGGATTCACCTGTTAATAGTTAATACCCTATATTTTGCCGCTAACAGACCACCCCCACCCCACCTTACCCCAACTGGGAAGAATATATATTGAAGAATAAAATGCCTAAGGATACAAAACCGTTTCGTGTCGAAAGTGAATGGCCCAGATGGGTATTTTTGGAGTGGATTGGACGTTATAAGTTAACCAGTAAACTTCAAGATATATGGAAAGATTTTGATGAGATGGTTAAAGTATATAGAGACGATAAGGAAAAAGCAGTGCCATACTTGGAGGTTTTTAAGCATAAACATAAGAAAAAATCTTGCAACAAATCTATGGGTCTAGTCAGTTTTGGGTGGAGTCTCAACAAGAGAATCTACCTCCCAAAGAAGAAGAATATTACTCCCCACCGGAGGAGTCTCAACAAGAGAATCTACCTCCCAAAGAAGAAGAATATTACTCCCCACCGGAGGAGGAACCACTTCCACTTGGAAAAGGTCTTGGTGGTCGTGTACGCAAACGTAGGACAACAAACGGGTTCAAACCCGCAGATTTCAAATGCGTGTCTGTGGACCAACAACAAGTAAATGAACTCGTGGATCGGTTGGAAACACTAGTGGGGTCAGTTCGTGCGGGCAATAACGCACCAGAAGTTGTTAATGAGTCCGCATCAATTTGCCAGCGATTGCTTATCAACGGTATCATGGACCCGAGGACGTTTTGCTTGCTGATGCAAGAACTTATTGAAGACATCAATGATATATATTACGACACCGTTGATTAATTCTGAGGCGATATTCGCGAAATCAATACTGCGATGCAGCGCGTAGTTGTAAATACAAACCAGAGCGTCACTTCGATGATTACAATCTCATCAACGAAACCAGAATCTGATGTGACTTTCTCTACACCAATCACCGCCTGGGAATCCCACACACACGATATTGCATTGGCGTCAATGCGCGTGTATTACAGTTGGCCTAATATCGGATCACGACCGTTCTGTGGTCGTCCCGCGAAAAATTAGTTTATGTTTTCTATGGAAGATGGCGTAACCTGGCAAGAAGTTGAACTTCCCGCGTACGACATGGAATCGATCAATGAAGAGATTCGACGGAGGATTTTGTTAGAGCCTGGCAAAGACTCTACAGTTTTCATATTCGAACATGAGCCTACACTAAGCTCTGTCATCTCTGTTAAATCTGCACCGTACGAGGTTGACATCAAACGATCGAACATTTCTCGGTTGAGCTGAAAACATTAATCAAATATCCGAGGACAAACAAATCTTACGTGCAGGACCAAGAGGGTCTGGATACCATATTGCGCCAAACATTGTTAGGATTACCTCAACGATTCAGATCAATTTAACCTGTGACATCATTGGCGGCATTTATGAAAGCGGAGCTTCTGCAAGCGTAGCTGCTCAGGGTTACATTTTGTTTCGTTTTTCACCAACTGTGGAACCAGGTGATTTGATATCGATTAATCCCGCGGCACCCGTGTATCTTCCATGCCACATTGGCCGATTGACACATATTCGTTTTACACTTGTGCACCAGGACGGGCACATATTAGACCTGCGCGGCAAGACCTTGACAATACAATTGCACATTAGAAATCGACTTGATATTTAGTACAATGACAGTCGTAAGTGGACGTGTGATACCAGTACGTGTTGTCAAATCGAGGAAACCCGTTTACATGCCATATTACGGAAATGGCTTTGGTGATGTTGTCCTGGGATTATTAACAGGAGCGACAAAAGTGTTCGGGGCCCTGATCTCGCGCGCAACACAAATCGCTAAACAAGCTGCAATGCGAGTTGTTGATAGCATCAAGAACGTTGCTGCGGATCGGCTGAAAAATCTAGGATTACAGGCAGTCCAATCTATTCGAGATCGACTACGACTACGAGTAACTACTCGGACACAACCAAAGGCATTTACACTTGCACAAACAGTTACACTATCATCACCGGAAGCAATCCCAGCCCCGGTTAGTAAAATCATCAATGAAGCCGCTCAACAACATATAGCTGATTCATCGATTGCAAATCTAGCAATGGGAAGCGGATTATGATTGTGGACTGGCCCAGAATGCGGAAAACTTGTACGTGTCAACAATGCAAAAATTACGCCGACGATCTTAAGGTTGGATTTGTTAACTAACAATGGCATCAAGGCGTTGTTTGACAGCGCACGTTATTCCATCGATAGAATGGAAATCGAATCCATTCTCGATAACGTTGACATTGCCACGACTATTATTGGACTCGCCAAATACAGCGATGATTACAGAAAGTCGGCTGGCCCGTCTATGATGTTTTACAAGGACTCAATGGATATTGCAGATAATAAACCGTATATAATTGGGCGAACTCGAAATCGTGCAGATACCGCAGACATAAATATACAAGATCTAGTCACTGTCACTAACAACAATTTTAACACTGCGTCGATTACAACTTCATGGACTATAATTACTGTTTTCGTGCGCAATTCCTCTCAGTTATTTATTCGGGTTTTGCAGAAATGTTCGCAAAGTTATTTTTGGGGCCAAAAACACAGTCACATTAACCCGTAAGGGCACCTACAACGATGCAATTTGGCGTGACGCTGGCGTCGCTGATGGCAAAGTTATGTTGTCAACATTAACATTGTGGATGCCTGCGCTAATCACTTCACTGACCACAGAATCAAGTTTGTTGTCGTTTATGCAGTTTAGAACCGCGTCAACGCCGTCATTTCTGGCGGTCACCACAGACTCGAAGCCAGGCAATACTTTTCAGGGACAGTTGACATGGCAAATAAGTACCCAACATGGCCTTAGCGCACCAAAACATGTGTTCATGGCGTTTCAAAATGAAGCTCGGGTTAACGATCAAACCCGTAGTGCAATGATATTTGACAAGTTAGGAGTGTCTAAAGTTTCTCTGCGGTTCAACGGTCACCATTAACCCAATGCAGAAATTTTACTTGACTACACAAACAATTAACTTGCACGTGTATATCACACTTTGTGTTCGTTTATGAACCAGCATCAAAACTTTGACACATATCTGCAGATTTCCCAGCACGAATTCAGTACGTTGTACCCGATTTATTACTTTTCATTGGAACATCTGGAGTTGTTTAAGCAGTCTGTGGTCGACATGTACTTTCGTGCATGTGTTACTTATCTGGCTAACCCCGCTATTGCCAATTACAAATGCATTGCTGTGGTCCTCTCCGATAAGTTTCTGTTGCTGGAGGGCACAGGTGGCCGAATGAGGGTCATTGACGCGCCTATAGAAAATGTATAGAGTCGTAACGTAGTAATGAAACTTGTTACGTTTTCAAATAATAATGTCCTATCACAAAGTTAAGGTTGGCCTTAGCCAAAAGTAGCTTGCGAAAATAAAGAGCGCAATACGAAACGATTGTGGGGTCTGTTGAGGCTTTCTCCGGCAAAGTTAACTGGAACTATCTCGTGTGGTTGATCCAAATACAACTTAATCAGCCCAATAAGTTATCCAAGTCAGAGGTGACACGGTGGAATATTTTCATTCCTCGCGGCCATTTGTTAGCGGCTACGACTCCTGCGGTTGCAAAAGCGTCTGCGTTAGGGGCAGTCGGAACCGCATCCGTGATGGCTTTGAAAAAGGCTGTTGGTGGAAAAATCTACGATTTTTCATCTCCTAAACGAATAAAACAGGAAAAGGTCTTAGATTACCTGGAACAACTTGTAGAATACCTTCAGACAGAGGTCTCTGACTACCCGATACGACTCGCAAAAGGCCTCGACATTAACCAGTCTTGATTTACTCGCGATGGTAAAGTCAAACAAGCATTTCTGAAGTGTCTTTATGCGAAATGAATTTACATCGATGATCGCACACACAAGGGAAACCGGCATTGTTAACCTGGATCACCAGGACCTGGAACTCATTGGGTTGCATACGTGGTAACGCCTTAACATCTTTTGTATTTTGACTCGTACGGGCTTGCACCACCACTTGAAGTTGTTGATTATTTAACCCGAGGAGGTGGACGACAACCACTATTGTATTGCAGTTACAAACTCGGCCGGACGGGTCAATATGCGGTCATCTTGTTGTGGAAGCGTTGCGTGCACTTTAGCGTTCATCAACACCACGCTCGCTTGTTGATTTTACCTTGTCACTTAGAAACTACTCTTAATAGAATACGAAATGCCTATTAACATTTACAGATGCTACTCAGCCCGACGCGGTGCTGATGTGGATCTGAGCAGGTTTTCAACCAAAGCGGATTTGAGTTTACCAGCCGGGTTGTTATTGGCGTTGACCCGGGCGTGCTTGTAATTTTTCAAGATCGAGCTGAAAAATTGCAAACGTCAAACGTGGACATTCAAGATGTTGTTGTGAAGCTGCGAGGCGCTGTCGCGAAATACCTGGACGAAATCAACGAAATCGGTTGCGTCTATCAGAGACTACGTCACACAAATACGAAATCAAAAGTTAAAAAGATCGGTGATGAAATGAGCGGAAACCTGATCATGAATGGAAACCGAATTCAACTGATGTAAGAGCCAATCGACTTTGAAAATGCTGCGACAAAACAATACGTGGATGTAAAGATCGCTGGGGTACTCTCACTACCACGCGTAGAAAATTTTATGGAGCCAAATTCAATAAATATTAACCAAAAAAGGAGAGGAAAACATTAGGTTATCAACCTTAGCAAATGATCGACTTGTTTTCAAATCTCTTAAAAATCTATTTGGTTAACCCAAATCTCACATCTTAAAGGTGCGCGAGTCCGGATCATACTTGTTTATCTTAACCGGATTTAAAGGCTGGTAGGGTAGAATGATAATACTGATAAATGATCAAAAGCGCCTTGGTTTTATATCACCAATTTCACGTATTGACAGACCGGACAGTGTTGTTGCAGAACTTTTTACGCTTACAGTACCAGTATTATTAGTTGCTGGAGATGAAATTCAGTTTCCATCTTAAAGGTGCGCTAGTCCGGATCATACTTATTTATCTTAACCGGAATTAAAGGCTGGTAGGGTAGAATGATATTACTGATAAATGATCAAAAGCGCCTTGGTTTTATATCACCAATTTCACGTATTGACAGACCGGGCAGTGTTATTGCAGAAGTTTTTACGCTTACAGTACCAGTATTATTAGTTGCTGGAGATGAAATTAAGTTTTAAGAACTCAACGTTTATCTGGACGGGTACTTAACCGTCTTTGACGGTTGTGTTTAAGATTACATTTATCATTTGTTATGTATATTGAATTTATAATATGTGTCCATGAGGTAAGTTTTATTTTGGTCATTTTATAAACAAGTTGTGTACAGCAGTTCAAGGCCGGTCTTTTTCGCAACTAGAATGTTCTTTTCCATGTCAAAAGTCAGGTAGGCCAATATTTTCATAGGCATTTTGCAATCAGACTGATGTGACATAAGTCATGCAGGCATTGTATTTATATACAGATTTGGGTAAACAAATATCATTCTTGTTCTGAAAATCAGACTGTAAAGAATCCATATCAGAGTTTACAGTTGTGTTGAAATCAGATATAATTCAGAGAGAGGAGTTATTTATTTAAAAATATTCATTGCATCACTAAAATGTTAATTCTGTTTGGATTGATACATGACTTTGGAATTTTTGTGAATTAATTCAAAGATATTCTGGATTACATCATTCAGGCATATCAGGATATTCAAGACTGCTGACACATCAGGACATTCAACAGGACATTCAAGACTACTGGAATTCATTCGGAACATTCTATATTTAGGACTTGTGATCAGGACACTTAGGATTATTGGATTATTTGGATTTTAATTAACGTTATTGTAAGCGTCTTCAGAATTTTCACTTTAATTGTCTAGAAATAAATAGCTTCTTGATTTTACTTACATTGTTTGTTTCACTTTCTTTCTGTTACATTATTGTAAGACCTAGAGTCGTAACACATTATATATAAGTGATGGATTCAGAACGTGGTGATGAGGTTGCGGAATTTACCGACGGAGTGTTGGATCGGCTGACCAGTGATGCCAACATCGATAGTGATTTTGTTCCACTTGTCGATGCATATCTGCGTGAAAACAGTGTTAACAAACCCTCGTATACGCTGAAATATAATTTTCTTAAGGATCAAATATAACTAAACAGTTGGGACCACCCTAATGTACCAATACCAACTCGAAGCCAACTTGGAATCATTGCATTGGCACGTGAAAATGCCCGGTTGTTGACTGCAACGCCGGACATGAAAACACTCAGGAATTGTTTCCATAACGATGAAGTAATATTCACCGACAAAGTCACCCAGCTGCATTCAAAGTTAATTATGTTGCTCCAACATTGACTCAACTTAGAAGAGAAAAATCTCGACTATTATTCAATAAGGACGCACTTGTCCGTGTCACGGTTATTGGGCGAAGACGAGTACAGTCATTCAAACACAAACCAAGGGCGTAATAAATACGGTTCTAAGTAAACGTGGTGTCCCAGAATACACAATTGCCGGAGATTTAAATATTCCGCAGAAAAATATTTTCTTTGATTGTATAGCAGTTGTGCCAGTAACAAAGGGTAATTGCTTAGAAGTGCGTGTGCGTGTTGACCTGAACAAGGCATGCTTGTCGAGCAATTATACTAAGCGATCACATTATTAATGGAGGAACTATAATGGACCCTCAATGTTACCTACGTGAAGAAAATAATCGAAGCGGAACAACAACTGCAAGATGAAATCGCCAAAAGAACCGCGTTGCTCATCAAATACAAGAGTATGTGTAACGTTGTACATGCTATTTGTGGAATGGCCGTGGCAATCACCGTTGGTCTGGGGGTTGCTGGAATTGCAACAACGGCGACTATAATAGGTACGTCAATTGGATTTGTTGTCTGAGGTGTATCGATAGTAACTTGTGTCGTGGGCGGTTCTGGCAAAATAATCTCGATACGTTTACATTCACGAATACGTGTTTATTCGAAATTTCTCACGGCAGCACAGTACGATTAATAAACTCTACTCGATGCCTATTGAGGATAAAATAATTAGCATGGCTGAGTTCGAAATGGTGCTGATGGAAATGGAAAACCACCGACGTCTCCGCGCACAGATACGGAACCGAGGCATTAGCTACCAAAAACATGTAATTGATTTACAGACAGTGAAAATCAAGTAAATGTTTGCTAGTGTATATTGATCAGTCTGCCAGCATGTTCGCCAGTGCTTTGGCCTGACTGCCAAGTAACTTTAATTGAGGGCACCCACGGGGGATGGGGGTGTGGGGGTGGCGGGCATCTCATCACGGGTTCGCGTAAATAATTCATTAGCGTGTGATTTAAGGGTAAAGTCATGGGGTATATAAGGCTTTGACCCAAATAATTAACAAAAATCCAAAAGTCCCACAATGATAATATCAGCTACTACTACTACTACTACTACTACTACTACTACTACGTTAGTCCATTTTATAATCTAGACTATTGCATTTTGAAAGTGAAGGTAATATTTTACTATTCAGGGTTTTTTACTAATATTTGTAAAACATTTGCTTTTCTTACCAATGGAATTAGCATTTTGTACCATTGTCAGTAGATGTGAAGTGATATGGTGATATGTAGTAGCTTTATTTGGCCAATGCATATCCCTCCATGTCAACTTCCTGCGGCACCAAGATATTGCTATACAAAATATTCAATCTGTTTGTACAATGGAAATGGAAGTAAAAAGGGTGTGGAATTTCACTTTTATGGCCGATAGCATTATCCTTCTGACCTGTATGTAGGAAAGATAAAAAACAACAAGAGCAACAAACAACAACACAAAAAAAAACACACAAAGCAGGAGACACAGTGTGGTTACACAATACCCGGGATAGCTGTAAAATAATACTTTCATACCATTCATACGTTTCAGTAGTAGGAGGCGTGGTTCAATAGTATGTTCTCATGTTTGAAAGTAAGACTTACAACACTGATGTAGCAACAAACTATTTCCACTCTGTACTGTGCCCTAAAATTGCTAGACGAATTACAAACTGCAGTATTTTATATGGACACGTTGTCAGGTAGCAATGCAAAAAGGTGGAGCAAATTTCTTTGTCATCAGAACGCATTAAATTTGAATAATTGGCATCTTTTGTGACATTTGGCAAGAAAATGATTGAAGTTATCCACACACGTTTATAAATTTTATTTGAAGATGACGAAATGTACTGATTTTATTTGACAAAATCACAGAATAGTGTAGTGAAATGAGTTTAAAATACATTATGATGCCTGAGTCATTATGTTTTTGCTTTAAATAATGAAGTGTTATTATATGTGTAAAATGTAGAAAATTATTTTATGATCTCTAAATAGCACAGTACTCATGTGATAAACTTATCTAAATCCATGTGTTTTTCTTTGTTTTTCCCGGTCCTCAACTTTCAGCCTCTTGGTTAAGTCCCTGAAGGCAAGGGTAGACATAGAGGTTGATATCAACTGCATATGTGCTGCACTCATTCCACAGAGATGATCTAGTTTAAACTATCTTTATTTCATAAGTTTTGCCAAAGAAAGTAAAAACACAGGATTTCGGGGATTTAGTAGAACGCTCAAACTTTTCAGTGTACTGTATCCCCATCAGTAACAAAACATAACATCATAAATCTGGATGCTGGTATAAGTGGTTACAAAGGACTATGACTTGTATGGACCACTTAAATCTTGTAGTCATCCTAAGAACATTTGGGTGTTATTTTCTGTAGCACACATTGGGTTGCCAAATAATAAAGTTTCAGTTGTGAGAGCAAAAAGGAGTGTGTTATAAGATGTGATATCTCAAATCAGAATATTTTGGAGAGTGTAAAAGAAAGTGTTCTGTCATCTCTATTTCACCACTGGAACAATACGTATTGTTAGTTAACATGATTAATATATAAATCAAATTTAGAATACTACACTTTGTTCTTAGCTTAGTATGCATGACTTGTGACATTTGATCAGCAATGGTATAGTAGTAATGAGTGATTTTTTGACTTGGTTCAGGTAGGCTTTGAAATTAAGTAATTTTATTTCTTACTTCAACAGGTAACAGGTTACAAGTTTGAATCATAGAGAGTAAAAATGAATGCATGAATATTGTTGTTCTACACACTTGAGGTCGAATGACATGGGTTGATTGAGTGGATTAGATTTCTTGTTCTACACCTAAAGCTAAATCACATCTTGAAGATATACTGGCGCTAATCTGTGCTAAATTTTGAATAATTTGCCTCTGTATTTTTTCTATGAAATCTTTATCTGTATCATACAATTGTCCCAAATGTGATTATCTTAATGAAAAATATTTTTTTGGGGGGGTGGGTGGGGGTGTTTTTGTTGGTTTTAAAGGGAATTTTTTAAAACGCATTTTCGTATATATACTGACAGGGAAATGGGACTCAAGTGCCTTTCCCAAAGATGCACTAAAGGCAGCCAGCCTGGGCTGGCATTGGCGGGTATTGAACCCACGACCCTTGGATTATGAGTCCAAAGTTTGACCAACTGAGATACCGCAGTTCATCCAAAATTTGATAAAATATAAAAATTTTGTACATTTTTGCAAAAACAATCAGTCTGGTTTGAATTTAAAACTTTTTAAACATTTTTAATCCCTCCCAGGTTTTCTCAGAAATATATTGAATATGTGCGTGCTACAAGCTAAGATAATACCCAATTGCTCGTGCTGAGTAACCTCTTGTATGTTTGTTTCAGCCATGTATAAATATTGGATAGCGGTTTTGGTCCCCTTTTGTGATATTAGCTTTAATTCAGTCTTATATGCATTAAATGTAACCAGCCAAGTCCGGGACCATTCCTGTATCTTTACAAATTAGCCGAGTTTAAAATGTCACAACAGTGATTCTTTTTTTAATCTGGAAGGAGAAAATATTCAATTAAAATCTATCAAAATTAAATAGTCAAGATAAGTGGATTGGGCTATCTCTATACTAAATTCGAGACGCTCCCAAGTAGCTACAGCGCAATTGGGTGGTCTGTATATTCCTCCAACTACTACATTCTTCCCGGTGAATGTTTATTTCTATTCATGTACATTCAAGGTCAGAAAGGTCTAAGTCACGCCGTAGAATTGCCGAAATATTTCTTTTTTTACTCATAATACCCTTAAGTGTAGCATTTCCTTCCTCTATTTCTTCATTTATATATAATATTTAAGCCATGTCTCAGTAAAAATCAGTACATCAGATTCCTTCACATTTTCCTGTATCAATTTTCTTTGTTGCTTTTAACGACACTTTTAACACATTATTGGCTATATCATGCTGAGGAAATGGGAGCTAAGTGCCTTTCCCAAGGACACACCGAAAGCAGCTGACCCGGGCTGGCCAAGGTGGGTATCAAACCCGCAACCCTTGGATTAAGTGTCCTCACTCTACCAACTAAGCTCCCTCTGTGTATCGAATCAATTTTATGTCTGAGACTCTGTACACTAAGGTACATAATATTAATATGATTTCAAAAGTTTTCCGGACCTGGTTTAAGTTATATTCATGGTAACAATAGTAGGATACTAATAACCAATACATTAATACAACAACCAAAAACCATGTTGCTGGTAAAGAAAAATATAAAGCTGACCAATGTAAAAATAACTTTAGGTGCATCAAATCATATAAACAAAATAAATGGTAGTTAACAGTTACACTTACACTGTACTGATCACATAATATAATTCCAAATTATATCAAATAACTAATATGTATATAATAACAGGATTGTAAGTATTGTCATAAGATGGGGATCTAAAAATTTGTAGTATCCAAGCTAAAACCTTGCATTAGGAAATGTCAAATGGCTTCGTGCATAAATGCAAGTTCATTTGCGCCAATGTGATACAACATAATGCCAAGAATTCCAATAAGACAATTTGGAAAAACATGAATATTATTAATGTTGAGAAAATATAATTATATCATGGCATGCATCAGAATTTCTTTTTTTTTTTTTTTTTTTTTTTTTTTTGTGCCACCACTGCAATGACAGAAAGGGTCATTTTATCTTGCTCGTGTATATCATAACATTTATATGTCCTTATATCTGTACATCCGTATGCGATGGCACAACAATATTAAACTAAGAATCATACAATGATATACACTTTATCATGGTTATAAGCAAATAAACTCATTAGATTACCAGGATATTACAGCAGTCTTTCAAGTGTTTTAATATCTTTTTTAAAACCTTTTGGACTTCGACTGTTTGATTGCAAACATTCTTACCTCGATTAGAAAAAACCTCTGGACATTTCTAAACATTTTCACGTAATTAACTTATTTTTAAATACATTTAAACTCCAGTTTGGCTATTAATTGCCTGACAAAGTTCTCAAAAGAGAGTAGTAGTAGTAGTATTTTATCTATGTGCAACAAATAGTTTTCCAGCAGTAACAATGTAGACACTTTTAAGTCATCATGGTATACTAATACGATATCAGGTAATGCTATTGTGTTCCAATATATTAAGATCATAAAATCTATGGAATGGAGCAAATGTATTAGTTTTATTATAGATCAAAGATGAAGAACATACACCACACTATTATTGTAAACACCAGACCCCTGTACATACAGTCTCTAATGAGTAATTTGTTTATGGTGAGTCTATGTTATGTTTGCTTAGCGAGTTGCTGATGGTGGTAAAAGACAGGTGCACAGCAGGCGTTAAAAACCAATGAGGCCTTTATAAATTCTTAAATATCTGATAAATCTATGTAAATAAGAGAGAGAGAGAGAGTGGGAGGGGTGTAAATATTTTGAGCGTGATGAGAATAAAAGAATATTTTCTGATTTAAAGAAAAAAAAACAAGGTTCGGCATTAATATATTACTACTATCCACAAATTCATATAATAACAAATTGTTTTTATCCACCCAGCCCCTCTGCAATAGCATAAACGGTCATTTTGCTTATGTTCATTAGTATGTCTCTACGTCCTTATGTGTGTATGTTTGTATGTCCATCCCAAATTCATTTTAACACAAAGGCACAAAAACCATTAAATTTAGAATCATAGCATTTTAGACATGTTATCATTGTAATAAGTAAATGAACTGATTACATTTTCAGGATATTACAACAATTCTTCAAAAACGTTTTCCACATTTTTTTAACCTTTTGCACTTGGGACTTTTTTGGATGAAAACCTTGTTAGCACGATTTTGTATTTTTCTTATTATTGTCAAACACTACATAATTACTCATTCTTAAATACATCATCACCTTATTGGCAGTAAATTTGTGTGGTAAAAATAGCTAAAATACTACTACTACAACTACTACCAATAATAATAATAGTAATTATTATTATTATTATTATTATTATTATTATTATTATTATTATTATTATTATTATTATTATTATTATAAATTTAATCGATGTGCAACAATTAGTTTTCCAACAGCAATTACGTAAACATTTCCAAGTTCTCTTTGTCCATTAGTACCATGATATCATATTACACTGTCTTGTTTGAATAAATGTCCCAACATTAATATAGTTAATAGGTTTTAATAATTTATATTTAATCCCTAAAGCAAGGGGATAATACATGTATTAATAAATTTAAATCTAAGGAATGGGGCAAGTATATTAGTTTATTTAAAGAAAAAATATAAAGAATGTACACCAAGTTGTTATTATAAACATCAGCCCCTTATTAAAACAGTTTCAACCAAGTAATTTGTGTGTATGTATGTAGTTTTACGGCACCGAGCACAATAGTGGCTATATGGTAATTTGTTACATGGGAGTCCAGGTTTTAGGACATAAGAGCAAATTTTAGCTGTACTGGACATAGACCAGGTGAACTTATGGGATGGTATGTTGTCCATTCTCTGTCCATCTGCTAACACAAGTTTGTTATCGCTACTTCTCTTAAACTACATAGAGGATTGCCATGACACTTTACACACACATTTCATCTTGTGGTCTAGTTGGTCCTAAACAAAATGGTGCTGGGCGGACATCCAATATGACATCCAGAGTGGCGTTTTTGAAAATCTTGTTATCACTACTTCTTCGGAATGGATGGTCATATCATCATGAAGTTTTCACTAAAAGATTTCTTATTATGTGTGGTTGCTTCCAAATAAAAATGGTGCCGATCTGATTTCCAATATGGCAGCCATCTTGACAATCTTCTTATGGCTACTCCTCCTGAATGGATGGTCAGATTAACATGGGGTTCTCACTAAAATACTTCCTATGATGTCCAGTTGGTTCTAAATAAACATGGCGCTGATCTGACATCCAATATGACTGCCACAACAGTATCTTGAATATCTTGTTATGCCTACTCCTCCAGAATGGTGAAACATATTGCCATGGGGTTCTCACCAGAAGACTTCTTATGATGTTTAGTTGGTGCTAATTGAAAAGTGTGTTTTCTAGACATCCAATAATTCCACCACAGTAGCCATCTTGAAAATCTTATAACAGCTTCTCCTGAATGAATAGTCATATCAACATAGGGTCTTCACTGAAAACCTTTATAATGCATAGTTGGTCGTAAATGAAAATGGTGCCATTCTGACTTCCAATATGATCAACACAATGGTCATCCTGAAAATCTTGTTATCTCTATTTTACTTTCACCAGAAGACTTCTTATGATGCCATATTGGTTCTAACTGGAAATGGTGCCACTCTGATATCCAGAATGGCCACCATGGCAGCCATCTTGAAAATCTTATCATTACTCCTCCAAACTAGAAAGTCATATCAACATGGGATTTCCACCAGAAGACTTCTTATGATGTCTTGTTGGTCCTAAATGATAATGGTGCCAATCTGGCTTCCAATATGTCCACCACAGCAGTTAAATTGAAAATCTTGTTATTGCTGAAGAATATCAGATATGGTTTCAACACTCAGCAGTTAAAAGGAAGGAATGATCTTATGTTGAATTCCTTAAAGTTCTTTTCAGCCAGTAGAGTGTCAGTCCCTTCATGAGACTCTTGTTCATTGTTTTTTTTTCTTTTTTGTTTTCTTGTTTACTTTTTTGTTACCTTTTCAACATAGAACCTTTTGCAAGGAAAACGTTTAAGCAAGATTAGTCAAAAAACAATTTGTTAAAAATTATTTTAAAATAATTTTCACACAATGTATTCTTAAATAAATCTGTACCCTTTCTGACTTTAAATTGCCTGACAAAAAAAAAGTTTAAAATGAGATTATTATTATTAGTAGTAGTAGTAGTAGTAATATAGGTTTTATCTGTGTCCAACAAAAAGTTTTCCAAGAACAATTATGTAGACGCTTCTAAGCTCTTTTTGTCCAATAATACATTGATTTCTTATTACGCTGTTGTGTTCCAATAAGTTGCCCCATGTTTATACAGTTAATAGACTTTAATAATCTCTATTTTATCCATAAAGCATAAGGATAATATTAAGATAATTAAATCCATGGAATGGATCAAGTATATAGGTTTATTTATAGATCAAAGATGAGGAGAATACATGGAGTTCCTGCTACATAATTTGCTAAACAGGAGGCCAGGCTTGGTTAGAGGTGGTCCTAAAAAGTCATTAGTTGCCCAGCAGGAGTGTGTGAAAAACCAATGGGGCTTAAATACATTCTTAAATATCTCAGAGAGAGAGAGAGAGAGAGGGGGGGGGGGATTTACATATTTACATGGTGATGGAAAAAACAAGAATATTTTCTGATTTAATAAAAAAAATATGTTTAGACTTTGATATATTACTGCTGCCCAACAATGTCCAAATATCCCACAGAGTAAAACTACTAGTTATCCGTTCATTTTGAAGAAAATGTGGAGATTATGTGATTCTGCGTGTCTGCATATGGATACATGGGTGGGTGCATGTGTTAATAATATTGCATAACTTCTCCAACACTGTTCAAGTCTCTAGACTTCAGAGTTTAGGATATGATTGGAGATGGTTTATAGATATACATAATCGTTTTAACATTATCAACCGACCCCTGCTATTGGGGCTTGGGCTTGGGAGTTGTTTCACATAAAATTTAAATAAAGCTAAATCAGTTCTACAAAGTACCCACAAGAGTTTGCTCAAATCTGAATACATGCTTATCTCATCAGCTAAAACTGACCTGAAGGGAGGTGATAGGGACTGCTGCAGACAGTAGAATTAATTGTTTTGTTGCAATCTATAATCGGAAATCAAGTGGTCTGTCACATAGCTTTTATGTTTCATTATTAACTTGAATCACTTTCTTAATTGATTGCAAATCACGTTCTACTCGAATTAAACATGAACTATTATGTGTATGTCCTCACCTGAACTTAACTATAATATCAATGGCATTGTCATAAACAGTCTAGCTTTAAAGCATCAGGTGGGGGATTCCTGAATTTGCTGTTTATGTTTTATGTTTATGTATTAACATTCCATCTGTTCGCTAACTCCAAAGATGATTTTGACCATTATTTCTGCCTAATTAAATAATAAGTGTCAAGGCCTAAATATTCCAGGCATAATCTATTTTTTAAATAAAAAATCAATGCAACTATAAACCATTGATTTTTACAACTGTTGTTCAAGGGATTTACACCTATGGTACAAATTCAGATTGGACATTATCAAACAACTATTATTCCAAGGAATACTTTATGTGTAAACAAAGTAGAGGATGAAGGAATTTTTTTCTGCTTTTGAGAGAGAATGAAAGTATTTACTTAACTTTAAAGCCCTTTAAGATAAATATGATGAAGCTTGCCATTATATATTGTCACAATAATGTGTGTTGCATTGCATGTTTGGGTCTTATCTTCAAGGTAAAGGTCAAAGCTCAATATTTTAAAGTTTCTTTAGTTTCTTCTTAATATCATAAAAACTACTTGAAGTACACGGATGAACCACTTATGTTTCTTTGTTTGATGGCCTTTCGTGTATCACAGTCAAGGTTTTATCTTATAGGTCAAGATCACTGATCAGTTTCTTTACCTTTTATGTACTTTTCCTCTAATGCCTTTGAGATGGGGCAACGAAACTCAGTCTGCCCAGTATCCTTACAGCTGTGTCTCATGGATCATAGTCAGAATTCATTATTGTGAACTTTTCTGATCTCACCATGATGTGTGTTGGGAGTGTGGTGGGGGGGATTCCTAGAGTTGCTGTTTATGTTTGTTGTTTATGTATTCCAATTCCAGCTGTCTGCTAAGATCGTGGTATAATGTGATGTTTTGAGCAATCAGAGTCATGGATCAAATTAAATTTTTCAACCTTAAATGCCATGTATTTTGAGGATTCTATCTTTTCTATCATTTATCTTTTTTTTAATTAATCATTTTCAATCTTTTTTATGTCTTTATTATTCATCTTAATCTGATAGGATTTTATGTCTTCTTTTTATGTGGGAGGTTTAAGGTTTTATCTTCTAAACTTATAAGTAAATTGTACCTTGATTATTATTACTACCAAATTAACTTGGCTCTTTGTGGTGGCCAGGATTGTGCTGATATGCCATACATGCACATGTACGTACGTACATACATACAAACATACATACATACATACATACATACATACATACATACATACATACATACATACATACATACATACATACATACGCAAAGCCCTTGTCCGTATGCTGTAATTTGTGTTCAGTAGCACAGAAATGCAAGTCCATTATTGTCAAGATTCTTTGTAATAAGTATACCACTTTTAAATAATATATTCTTAATGAGAATCCATGCTACAAAATTGAGTGTTTCAAGAATGAAGGAAAGTTTAATCCAAAAAAGACTGCATATATAAAGGAGAAATTTCAGGTTCGGTAACCTTATTCCTTTTCATCATTACTTTAAGTAGAAGGGCAAATCCCTTGTGTGAAAAGATCGAAGTTGACAGCTGTTGACAGCAGTTTCAGAGGATGGCAGAGCACTGGTTTCGCCTTACTTGGCAAAACACAGGGAGATGGGTATATTGCCGGACTAAAATTATAAAACTAACCTGTCTGAGAACTGATCTGTGAGATTATCAAACTAAATGTCAGCACCTGTTGGGTATTGAATGGGACCCCAACGGCTCTATAGTTGTAAAATTAATGTAGACAATATCATGACTAGAGAAAATCCAATCATGGATTAGCTATACTGGAAGTGGTTCATGTAGTGCCCATGCTATGTATTATAACAGGTAATATCTAGCAGTAAAGGTAAACAGGTGGCTTATTAAATAATATAAGTATTATGAGTTGCTTGAAGTAAATCATCAAATGTATTGCCATATAACACTGAAATGGCCAGTGAGACAGATTTTGACTTTAATTAATTGGACAACTCCATGGAAAACAGTTATGAAACTGAGAGAAATAATGTTTTAGGACAGGGGTGTCAAACGCGGGCTGTATGTTTGACACCCCTGCTTTAGGAACATCATTAATGAAAAATTATGAGTGGCAGGATGATGATATATTTAGAGGTATTGATGTTCTGGGTATGTCGTTTATTGACAAATTAGGAAGGTCTTTGCAAGAAGAATCTGTCAAAACATCATGATCCTTTAGATACATCAGTGGTAGATGAATTTGGCACTTCTTTGGAAGATGATAACATGAATAAGAAAGATGATATTGATGCATTTGAATCATCATTAATTCATACAAAGATAGCTGATTCAAGCAGTCGCTTTCTGGATATAGATGCAATACAGATGGAAAAGTCATCATTTACTGAAAGGAACAAGGTATGTAGTATCTTAACTGGTACACAAAAAAATGCTATTTGTAATTAATTGTAATATCTACCATAGCTCATTTCAGCTGTATCAATTACGGTTGTTTTACATCACTCTTCAATATCATACTTCTGATTAAAGGTTCTTGTTATCATTTACTGTTTGACCAGGATGATGAAGTCAAAGGTCATATGGAATAGTCAGTTTTGTAGATCTAGGTATTTGTAGATTTTATCAAGTTCTTCTTATCCCAATATGTTGTATACCTATTAGCATACCCACATGACAGCAATGCAGAAATGACTGGTTATCAGTTGATGTAGTTTTAAGTTCTAGCATGAATTTCTAGCCTCAAAACTGGGACTGTGGACAATATACACAACTGAATGCACATGATAAACCCATCCACTTAACCATTCACTTCATCATCAAATCATTATAAATAAAAGTGTACGATGTCAGCTATTGTAGACATATTAACATCTCTCAACAATTTGTTCATGTAATTCCTGCAATATAGCCATATTTAGAAGACGTAGCCAATTTAATATGCTACAAGATAGTATGCAATACCTTTGTCCAGAACTTCATTTTAGTAAGAAATATGACCATCAACACTAAGCTTTAATAATTTATTGTGGCATGATTGTTGGTGGGGGTTAGATGATGTGGTGGGTTCAGAGTTTTAGTGTCATTAAAAAATGTGAAAAAACTAATTCTAATTTTCTTGGATTATGAAGAGAAAATGTGCATTATTGAATCATTTTAGTTAAAAAGTGTTTTACTAATGTTTATAATCTTGTACTTAAATCAATCTGAAGTTAAATAAAAAATAGGAAAACAAACAAATTAAAACTTGCAAGTATTATACTCTTTAAACCTAGAACCTTGTTTCATTTATTTAGTATATGTGTCTCACAATGGAGAATGATCCCTATGACTCAGTGCAGAACACTTTTCATTTATTTACATTCATACATAAAGTGACGAGATTTAAAAGCAAATACTAGGAAAGCAGCTACTTGATATTAGATGGCAAACCTTTGATCAAACATTTAAAAGCCAAAAGTTTGAATCTGTGTTTTATAGCGGAAGATTGAAGTCATTCAGACATGAATAAATGCCTAAGATACCTAGAAATATGGAGAACAAAGGTTACCGAAATCACAAGAAATAATTTGAAAATGCCTGCTTTTGCAGTCTGGAAGATGCATTATGATAAAAAGTCGTCTTACTGTGGTAACAGCTACCTGTGGAATAATAAGCAGACAGTAGCTTACAAGTCAATATTTCTGCAAAGAAATTCTAGTAATATAATTTGAAATAAATTTAAAAAAAAACAACCTAAATCAAGAACAAAATCGGGTTTTCTCTTCTGATATGTGTCAGTATGTTTTACTGAATTCTTTAAAATTTCACATGAATATGCTACTCTTTTATTTAAATCTTTATAGGCAGGGAAAGTATACCATTGAATGATATATCCTTACATATAGATATCACTATCAACAAAAATGACAGTTTGATCTTAAAACACTTTAACCTAATGATTCTTTAGCAATGATTTCATATTGCAGATGGATATGAGTATCTCAGCACAAAATAATGAAAATATGTCCAACGAAAATGTGAGCACAAGTAGAGTAGATGATTTAAGCATATACCATTCCATCTTTGAAGAATGCGATTCAAATAAGCAAAACGAAATAAGAACTCCAAGCTCCGTGGAAAAAGCAATGCAAGAGGTAACAACATGCTTACAGAGAGCAAAGCAGTGGGAGAATTACTGTCTTAAAAGGATGTCAAATAAGCAAGATATAGATACTGGACAAAGTGTTTTGAAAGCAGAGTCAAGTTTTTGTTGTTTTGTTTTTTTGTTTGTTTTTTTGTTTTGTTTTTTTTTTGACAAAATTGCTGAGGGGAAGGACAAAAAAGGGAATGTGTTATATTTTACTGATGGTGGTAAGTGTCTTTGTGGTTTTTGTTTAAGGTGTTTGTATAGGATTGAAAAACAATTCTATTACAAATACCTAAAGAAGGACATGTGCAGCTGGATACAGAAAGAGGAGAGGTTAAGGACAAGGAAGAGAACATGCCATATCTTGGCTTCAAGATTATGCATACTACCATGCAGACAGAATGACAGATAATGGCGATACGATGCTGCCTTACAAATCTAGAAAACTGAGCATCTACGGGCAGTATCTGCATGAAAAAAATGATGCATCATACAGTTAGTCGGTCGACATTTTTGGACATATGGAATAAAAGTTTTCATCACCTGAAGATAAAACAGGTTAGGAATGTTTCTTAAAACCATGATTTAAATAACTGGACGCATTTACAGTTGCCATGACTGAAATGCAGATCATGTGATTAATCATTATTGTTATGAATGTTACTCTCAAAAATAACATTCATGACAAAATTATGGAGAAATACATTTTCCATTTGAAATCGCAGTTCTAATGGCCTTAATGGCAAGTTATTATTTTGCAATGGTCTGCTGTCTAATGTTTTGTTTTATGTTTTTTTTTTACCCCAAACATATAAAGATACCAAGGTTGGGGAGTCTTTGACTCGCCGTTTACAAATATAAATGATATTGAAAAACACTTGTAATTCAATAAATGTACTTCAACTGTAGTCTGGCGTTCAGAGAAAAAAAAAAGACGCAAGAATAAAACAGAAGGAAGATAGTAGGTCAGAAGTAGAAAATGTAAGACATGAATATATTTTTCATTGTTTTTGCAACTTGCGTAGATTGGATAAAATTAGTGGAGGCGACAGTGTTTCTAATAATTTATGCTGGTTCGATTCGTGGTGGGCTTCAATGAGTATAATTAGTTCTATTGTGAAGAAAGATTCTACTCAATATACCCCATTTCTTGTGGAAGTTTGAAACTAAATTGTTATTCTTTGCCATGCAAAATTTAGAAAGATAGTAGGCTTTATAAAATTTCAATTAAACCTTGTTGATTCAAATTATGTGTTGTTTTACTTTCAGTATATATGTGATATTTAGTAGAAACAATTATGCAGTTTAGTGCTTCCGAGTTTGTTGACGTGTCGCCAAGAATAATTTGCTCAGGTGTGAAGTTCATTTGTAATTCGTTTTTTTTTTTTTTTTTGCATTACATACTCAAAAAGGGTTAACCAGAACTCATTAGTATGATTACATTCTCAAAACAAATGTTGAATGGTTTCTTCTTCTTGTTTACAGAAACTAGATAGATTGTTTTGGATTACACCTATCTTGTTTAAATAGCCTTTTACGGGTAATATTCTGTGGAGTATTCTATACTGAAACCGTTGCATTTTAGAGGCTCTAGTGCTTTTGAATACATTTTTGTAAATTAGTTTCCATATCTCTGGGTTCGAATTTAAAAGAACTTCCCATTTCAGTCTTGACTTAGGTATTAAGGTATTATTATTAGGAACTGTATACATATCTCTACACCCCTTTGCGTTTTTTAATAATATCCTAATATGAGGCGGTATTCATGAATGAAATATCTGAATAAGAGTGAATTAGTTTGTTCTAGATATAATACATTTTTAATGCTATTACAAAGACCTGTAAAAAGTAATTGATCTCCCTTTTCAATATGAAATTTTTTCCTGAAGTTTTCAAAAGTACTAAAGTTAATTCCATCAAAAATATCACTTATAAATCTCACACCTTTATTATACTAAAATTTTTAAAACAGTTTTATCTGCAACCTTAATGTTTTCATTTTCCCAGATAGGTAGATTTAAACATTTTTTCAAAGAATCGAATTTTGTTGTTTTCATAAACATTAAATCAAGCGCTAAATACATCTCTCCAAAAAATATTTGTTGTGACATTTCTAAAAGTGGACTTAATTTTTGTACCTGTTCATATCTGTATCATTGCGCAAGCAATCTGCAGAACACAATTCAGGTGCTGTGAATTGTCATTGGTATAGCCGTTTCAACCACTGTTCTTTGAAAGCTAAAACGTGTTTAAGCGTCACTGAAAGTTTACACTGAACATTTCAGTGTAAACCTAACTTTTTACGCTCTATCTTAAGGCAAGGAAATGTTCAGCGGTTGTTTTGTGAGGAAAAGAATCCATCATTGTGCTTCAGTGTAGGATAGGAACATTCCACCGTCGGGATTACAAATTTGCATCAGACAATCACCACAGCCTTGTGTCTGACTTAAAATTCTGACCCTCGGGTGTAATTTTCCTATCGTACACCGCTGCATATGATAGATTCTATTATTACAACACTGTGCTTGGAGATCGGCAATCTCTACTTGGCAATATAGTACAGTTCATGCATCCAAGAGTTACAGTAGCAGAATTTCAATATCAGTCTGAAACTGGATTATAAATAATCAGTAGAGTAATATTACTATGAAAAGGGTGTTTGCAAGTAATAATGATTTTAAAAATTAAATATAAAGTTAACATCCTATTAGAAGGACAATCCCGAATTTTCTTTTATATTCTGGAGGCAGTTTGGGTCATAGTTGTAGTAATATGACTACATCAGGTTTTTGAGATCACAAAATCAGTGTTACACTGTTACCATGGAACAGGGTAAACAATGTAGTATTGCTACTACATCAGATCTTGGAGATCACAAAATCGGTTTGACACTGTCACCTGGAAACAGGATGGTGTTACTGCATGGTTTTGGGGAGCAATGTAGTATTATTACTACATCAGGTTTTAGAGATCATAAAATCAGTGACTGGAAATAGGGTAATGTTTGCAAGTAGTAATGATATGATAATGGGTTTGGGTATAGTAATGTAGTTTTTGTTTACTACATCATGTTTTTTCTATATGCCGTTTCTACCAAATCTAGTGCAAACTTTCTCTTTCTACGATTTATAAAATTACATATAGTCATATTATGAGATACTACTAATCCAGAGCGATAAGCAAAGCTAGCCAAGCAGAGGCGAACACGTTCTACTGGTTTAATGATATTAACACAGTATATAATGTTTGGTTGTTCTGAATATTTACCTGAGCATCAGGAACAAAATAAATGTGCATTTGTGTACATCTGAGTATTCTTGTCTGTTTATCTGCAGGTTTATTCATTATTGAACATTATCGAATGTATGCCCTGTTTCTTGCAACCTATTATCAAGTGTACATCTTAAATCATCCATAAATAATGGGACCCTAAAATTATTATATTAATAATTTCCGTGTATTTATGTTGTACATCAAAGAAATATTTTGTTGCTTTTGTAAAGTGTTCCTTCATTTGATACCCGTATTTTTTCTTTTACTCTATCATATTGTAACTGAGATACTTCATCTGCAGTTTTTTTTTCATACTAACCACATCAGCAAGACCTTACTTACAACTAGTCTAATAGATACCTCAAATTCAACGTTTAAGTTTATAGAAATAGAATATAAACCTGATTTCTTTTTTTGAATAAGTAAATGTATAGAATCTATTTTGTATAATTAGCATTCAGCAAAACGTGACGGAGCATGGTATACATTTTAATATCATTAACTGCAATTATTCTCATTTATAAGTTTAATTCAGTTTTTAATTTTTTTATGTCTCCTTATATTTCTGATTTAACTGTATCAGTTCTTCCAGTTAATGCTAAAGTTTTTTGATACTTCAATTGTAATTTCATATTTAATTGCAACTGTTTCTGTTGTTAACTTTTGTTCCATGTCATTAAAATATTGTCTTAATCGTTTCACCCTTTAATCTAATTCGTCAAAACTTCCTTGTGCAACACCTGCATTATTAACCAGTTCCTGGTCGGTATAGTCTTTGCTATTTTTAAGAACTTGTTCACTTTTTTCTATTCCAGCCGATCGTTCATTGAGAGTTGTTAAATCATGATTTTTTTTAGTTTGTCACTTTAGTCAAGTAATGATAAATCCTCAGTAGTTTTGATAGATCCAATCATACTTTCACACACTTTTTAAATTTATTTTTGTAATACATAAATATCGTCATTCACACACATTGTGTTTGTTGCATTCATTTAGTCCGAAGCCCACTCGGTTTCAATTCTGTTACAGAGACAAAGAATGCAATCAGAAACATAGGCAAGCAACATAGAAAGCCAAAATATTTAAGAGTTAAAACTGTTGTTAGAGGAGGAAAAAAAAAATAAAAAAATAAAAAAATAAAGGAGGTGATTTTACTGAAACATACAGTAGGTGAGGTTAGGCAACAAGTTGTTAATTTTTGTTCAATAAATGAGAGAAAATGTAATAGGTCCTAGGAGAAAGATGATACGGCAAAATATCCTTCACTAAATCAATCCCTAAACAATGACTTAAACTTGAATAACAATCGTATTAAAAATTTGTCAGATCCAATAGAAACATCTGATGCAACTAGTAAAGGTTTTGTGCAGAAACGAATTGACACACAAATACACAAGACGGCACAAAAAAATAATAAATGAAACAATCTACACAATATCAGACTCGCACATACCCTACACACATTCACAAAAGAAATATATATATATATATATATATATATATATATATATATATATATATATATATATATATATATAATGATAACGACAAGGATGGAGATGATGACAGAGTGATGAAAATACTAATGATAATGATGACGACGGTTCATATAACCGATATGCTATATAAAATGAAAAAACCACAAAATATCACAGTTCCAACCCACGCCGGGTGCACTCTGGTTCAACTTCCCAGTTTCACTTTGGCTCCACTTCCCAGTTTCACACTGACTCAACTTCCCAGTTTCACTTTGGCTCCACTACACCCTCCACCAGTTTCAGTCTGGCTCAACTACACCTCCCACCAGTTTAAGTCTGGTTCAACAACACCTCCCACCAGTTTCAGTCTGGTTCAAATACAACTCCTACCAGTTTCAGTCTGGTTCAACTACATCTCCTCCCACCAGTTTCAGTCTGGTTCAACTACACCTCCCACCAGTTTCAGTCTGATTCAGCTACACCTCCTCCCAGCAGTTTCAGCTACAAATAGATGAAACTGATAGCGTATAATACGAAATACGCTATCACACAAAATACTCAAATGTATGTATATGAAATAAATATCCACTCAACAAATGTCTATAGTCCATTAAATAAATATAAATAAATATCCACATAAAAAATGTCTATAGTCCATTAAACCCTAATGATTGATACACAAAAAAATACATTAAACCCGCACTCTACGTGTGACTTTCTACTCCGAGTCCTACACGTGAAAAGGAATAAATTCTAACAGTGAATTGTCTGTTAACCGTGTTTATTTTATCTATCGAAGCTTTATCAAAATTACGATAATAATAAAATAAGAATGTCACGAACACACTGAAAAGCATAAATGTACAAGGGAATCAAATTATTTTAACAGTTATCACTTACCCCTATGGCTGTAGTTTTGTGGTTCCAAATCGACACTCCTTGAGTAGATCCAAGCGATGATGTACCGCTTGTAGTAAAACCCTACTATTTATACTATATAAAAAACAAGACGTTCAAGACCCAAGGGTAAAGTACCCGTGCATGTCGAGAAACATGGGCATCACGCTGCAAACGACCTACAACGAGATGTACTCATTCAGTAACTATACGTCAAGGTAATAAAAACAAGCTACTCTGGTTAACGCTGTACGCGTCGACAAAGTCAAATATACATTGTCATCGTTTAATGCAAAACCGAATTATTTTCTTGCATTATTCCGTGACAGTCTCCTTGTTACTGTTTTACTCGGTAACTATCATATTAAACTCCTCATGATATATTTCAATATCGCTTATTGCTTCACTTTCCATAAATAAATATTGTTTTTCTTACTTATAGCACATGTAACAATCTCATCATTGTGTAAAACTTTACTGTATATAATATTTTTATAAGCTTTTCCAAAAAACCATAGTAAAGTTGCACCAAATCCACTGTAAGCTAGAGGAATTATAAATAAGGTAGCTATTTCTGCAACTCCTAAATTAGCAAATACAATACCCATTCCAACATGAAGCTGTTGCCATACTAGCCTCTATTGAACTGAAAAACTTACATGCTGTTTTGTACATTTTTGACATATCTGTAATGTTCTATCTCTTTGACCAAATCATTCTTGATTCAGTTCAATTTAATCAACCTAAACATGATACCGTTGCGTGTAAGTAGTATTATTAGATTATATAGTTGAGATACACTAAACAGGGGTGTAGTTGTTTTTTTTTTTGTTTGTTTTTTTTTGTCTCTTCCATCTAGATGAAAGAAATAGACAACCTTCGTGTTAGTCTTTGCCCTGCTTGCTTAGTTTTAGACAGTGTTAGTGCTTGTAAAACTATGAGTTGAATCCGATTTATCATACTGTTTTGGTTGCCTGTTTTAATTATGGTGCTCGTCCTAGTGTCTGTTTAAATTTCAAGAACTTTCTCGTTTTCTTCGTTTTGTTTTATATCATTGAGGTATCCTTATGTCTACCAACTTTAATTTAATTACTATGTTTATTTATTTACTTAATTGATTTGTTGGTAGCATCCATTATGCTATCAGATAATCAGTCGTAAACTGTCTCACAAATAACCAGAAAAACCAATTCTATGTTGGTGAATCTATTTTAAATTAAATATCCGCTTCAAAAGAATACTGTGACTTACTGTAAGAGTAGAGTTTACTTTTAACGTTGCATGGTAAATAATGTTAATTATGTTATTCGTTTCGCTTGCCATTTATTAATGTAAATTTAATGATTTCTTTTATCTTACAGCATAGAATGGATTCACTTTATCTACTTATTTTTGTCATTGTTTTTTAAGAATAGCAATTTTTATACCATGGCTAGTTGACTGTGTTTTGAAATACATCATCAATTACAAAACAACAAGTGCACAACCACATGTCAAGTAATACATTTTCCTTGAGCCTTGCTCTTCTTTCACAAACTTAGTTTTATCTTGTTCTAGTCTTTACTCAGCTTGCTTTGCTTCTAGTCTCTGCTTTGCTGCTTTCTCTTGCTCTAATATTTCCGCTTTGACTTTTTAAAAATTCTTGTGAAGGTTTCCCAAGTTGTTATCCAAGTTCAACTACACGTGGATCTTTTATCTGTTGCGAAGTTACTTTTCTGGTGATTTAAGGACTTGTTCATTTCTCTGATGCAAGTAGGTTTTGCCGTGATTTACCTTGGAATTTGCTTCATTTTTACTCTCGCCACCTTCCATTTATTTTTAAACAAAATTATTAGCAGTTAACATAAAACTCAATGCCTACTTACGTGAACAGCAAACATTAATTACATGAATATTTCTTTCAGATTAGTTTTAAGTTATTCAGCATCATGTTTTAATTAACTTTTGTTTGAACTAAACTCATTTTATTTCAACTTAAATTAATTTAATCCCAATTTAAACTAATTTTATGAAATTTCTGGCATGTTCACTAATCAAGTTTAAAGATGAAAATTGTACTATTTTAGTGGTACAATTTATGTATTGCAAAATTTACTGTTAATAAATAGTACAAGAATAAATTCAAAAATGTATGTTTTCGATGTAACAAAGTTAAAGGTATAAATGAGTTCAACATAACCGACTATTGCAAAATTTGAATGAAGGAAAACATTATAAGGTGGAAGAATCACAACAAAGAATATTTGGCAAATACATGAGACAGAGGTACCAGAATAATACAAAATTTAAAAATAATTTATATGGTAAGAAAAATAATTTTACAAGCTACGAAACAGAACAGTAAGTGAAGCGAACAAGTTCTAAAATCAGATACAACATTAAAAATGCTTAGTATTCCGTCAATAGAATTGTATCAAAGATGGTTTAATTTCACAAAGCCTGAAGGTAAGCGGGATCAGATATTAATCATGTAATTCCTTGTCTTTTACTAGACTTTTCTGCTCCTGAACAACAACAAAAATGGTTTCACTGATCAAAATCATGATCTATATTAGTTAATAAAAGGAGATAAACAAAAATGCTACAAAGACACCAGGAAAAAAAGAAATAGAATGCCACAATATAAAAGTAGAGGATTTAAAAATTATTACCTTTATTATTGACGAGATTTTAAATAATATACTTTAATTTGTTTTGTATTAGTCTGATTTTTATCTACTTTCGAATATTTAACTATATCGGAAACATACGCGAGAGCATCATCAACAATTAAAACAGCCGTTGTTAATGGAACAATTGAGTTGATTATAGAACATCTAGTGCAGATTTATTTTTTATCATTTTTGCCCTTAATTTCATTGTTCTCCTTTGCATAGGTTTTTACTTTCCGTTTTCCACTTTATATTTTTACATTAATGTATCAAAAGTTATCAAGTTAACACTTAATGCTGAAATTGGATTCAAATTCCGTTTGTTATTAAGTAATCTTTATTTTACTCTGTCTGTAATTCATTTAAATTATCACTTGGAAGAAATCAGAGACGTAATTACCAGTATTATAGCATTTGACACTGACTTAGATACTTTAGCAAATAAATCCATTCTATCAACTCATTGTCAGTTAAATGTTTACCAGTTATTTCTTTTTATGTGCCATTTGCTGTACACATTTTTAACTCCTGTTTGTACTCTTCTTTGTCATCATGTAAGTAGACTTAGTTGTTTTAAATAGTCTTTATCCTCTTCGATTCTGTCTCTGATAGCTTCATTTATCTCTTCTTAAAAAAGTTCTTTCTGCTCCATTTAATTAGCGATAAAATACCAGATGACACCTTTGGTCAAGAGTTTGATAATTTTATTTACGATGAATATTGTTCTGATGATGATGAAATAATGAACGGATTCTGTTACAGAAATTCCTGTTATGGAAGTTATTTAGCTTGTTCATTGCAATTCTCCCTAAAGGTAAATTTTTGGTAACAAAAAGAAAAAAGGAAATACAGAACAGAGAAAAGTAAATAAATAATAGTCGATGAACTGTTCCAGTTACTCTATTACCTATTAAGTTAATCTACTTCAAAATAAATTACATCGGCTCTTACAACCCTAGACATAATAATAAATCCATTTTTATTTGTCTCATGATCTATATTTTTTAAATCATAAGGCATATTAGTTGTGGTTATATGTTTCTTCATTGTATGTAATTGTCTTTGCGATTGTAAATCGTATTGTTGTTACTGTAGGTTCTTCTCTTGTGATTATAGGTACTATCTTCGTAGGTACTGTCGTCTTCATTGTAGGTCCTATTGTCCTGATAACAAGATATTCACTATTTTTATCCTTCTTGTCTACAATATTATTACTAACATTTTCTTGTTTTACTTCGTAATCAATTTTTTCACGAATTGCTGTATCAGTTGCTGGTATTATATTCTTTACCACGTCGGTATTTATAGCAGTGTTTATTTCTACATCACATGCAGCTGATGACCTTTGTAAAATGTTATTATAGCCTACAATGCTGCCTATTTGCATCATCATATCGCTGGGTAATAAAAATGTACCATACTTATCAGACATCTCTCTCTCTATTTTGTAATAGATTTTGGGCCATTAATAACAATTAAATTACTCCCTTTTAGGTATTTCCAATTATGATGTGGTAGAATATTAAAGTTATTACAAATTATATTAAATTGTTTTAGATCTGTACTGTTGTTGGTTGGATCCAAAAATTGTTTATCAGGTAAAGGTACTTACTATTCAGACAACATTTGACCCTGTCTGAAAATATATGTCAATCCTGTATATTGATTTTATTAACTAAAGTATGCTTTCATCTGATAAATGCCAATAATATATTCAGCATCCTGGTGTTGCCATCTATACTGCTCAGTTTAATTAATTTTCCAAACATTTCATATCACTGATTCATCATTATCACCTTTTAAGGTGTAATTATGTAAAAATGTTTAGTGTTTTGTATGTCAAATAGTTATTTTTTTTATCTCGTTCTATATTTGTCGTATTCCTTTATTGACTGCAGCATAAAACTGAGTTTAGGTTTTAAATCTGAAATACATTATTTATTTATCCAAATTATCACGCCGATAAGACACCATTTATCGAGTGAACGAAAAAAATAAGCTCAAATTTCACTTAATATTGTATGGAGGGTAGAATGTTGGTTTTGTATTTTTTTTTAAAAAGTAGAAAAAAGGATAGGAGGTTGGATGGGTCAGAGTCTATGTCTTATAGGCTACTTTTATGTATCACCATTTAAACGATATCTTAACTAGTGAGAGTCGATAGTATTACTTTGCAAAATAAGATTACTAGACCAGTAAGATTCGATGGTTTAATTTTATTAGTTAAAATTTCTAGACCAGCCAGACTAGCCAGAGTTGAGATTAAATAATTGCGATCTTTTAAGGGTAAAAATGACTAATTTTTATGCACTTCAATGATTTTTGCTGTATGTGCTGCATGAAACAATATGCAACCGCTATAAAAATTTGGACAAAATTGCAGTTGTCTCATTTGTCATCATACCAACATCTTACACAATTAAAGCTGCAAAGAACATAATTTATTCATTGGTAAAACGAATTAAGTTACATTGGAAACTTTATGCAAGACATCAGACATTGCAGATATTGTAAAAAAGGCTAGTGAAAAGAAAAGGCATTGAAAAAGCACGAGACAGCTTGTATATCACCTGTGGAATTATTTAATCTGGCAACAAGCCGTGCACGATTAAATAGTCCCTAATAAACTCATACATAGACACAGACAATAACAGTTTAAAAACCACTTTGACAGACATTTTAGAGGGTGGTCCTATTTTATTATCAAATAGTTTTGCAGCAAAAAGTTAAATGATTAAAACTGTGTCTAATAATGCGTGGTAAAAGTATTTACTATACTTTTAGTCTCGGACATTCAAAAGGCAAAAAGTCTATAGCATTTCATGGATGTTACAGTTGCTACTAGGTTGTACAGTCGGGTTGCTTTGCAAAGGTTTCAACATTCAACCTTTGTCCTGGCTTTGCAGTGACATTTGTACAGGCTTTTCAGTGACATTTGTACAGGCTTTTCAGTGACATTTGTACAGGCTCTGTCGTTTTATTCCGTGATGTATAATTGGTCTTGGCAATAATTCCAATTTATACATGACATAGCCAATATCGGTAAACAGCAGAAAGTTAGATATAGACAATGATCTAAATAATACATTTCCCTCGTTTTCATGTCTGTTGGCTCTTCATCTTCAATTTCATTTGCTGTTAATTCCTTTCACATGTCCTGCATGTGCTTAAGATCCTAATCTATTGGTTCCATTTTACTTGATTAGTTATAAAATATAAAATCTGTTCAAACTTGGTTCTATGACCCGAGGCTTTGTCAAACAAATTGTCTAATTTTTTTTCCCAGTGTTAATTTGTTTTGCCATTTGTGTGCTTCTTCAGTTGCTATTTTGTCTGATGTAGACAAGTAGTGTTCAGCAACAATTCGAGCTGTTGTATATCCTCTTTGCGTCTTTCGTCTGCTTGTGAAATTGATGTCGCTCCGTGACAAGTCTCCGACAACATACTTGCTGCTTTGAGCTTGCTAAATTTATCTCTTTCATTAGGGTGTTTGCTTTTATCATGTTTCCAGGTGTATTTTGTCCGGTAAGGACAATAGGGAAATGTTTAGGCATAATAACCGACTATTTAGATCGCGAAACAATGCGACTAACTGGTTCTCACTAAATATCACTAACTAATTGTAAGTCATTGTTAACATAAACCCACTAAATGTCACGAAGTTGATTTAGAGGAAACAGAAAAACCATTTGTACAACCTGTGAATAAAAAGTGGCAAAGTTACGATTGTAAGTAAACACCGATGTGCAATCGGAGAATATATATATATATATATCTATATATATATATATATATATATATATATATATATATATATATATATATATATTAAAAGAGGCAGGTAAAATAGTTGCCCTATGGCCCACCCCATCTCCATCCCCACCCTTGGTCATTGTATATCTAATAGTAGTTACCAGATATATTGATTTAATTATTTGTTACACGTGGGTGAAGCCCACTCAAAAAATAAAAGTGTTTAGTAGTATTAAAAGGAAAACCAGGGCTAAGGTCTAACATATACTCAAAGGAGAGAGTTGACATGATTTATTACAGTTGCAAAACTGAGCACGTTTGTGCCACTAGTTTAGGAAAATCAGCCTTTAATTTATAAATTTATAAGCACAGGAGGTTCGTCAGCTATATGTGTAAAAATAATTGTAACCTGCACCCCCAGTTACTGTTGTGTTAGCGCCATATTGTCTGTCTCGCGTGCGTGTGTGCGTGTGTGTGTGTGTGCGTGTGTGTGTGAAAGAGAGAGCACATGTGTATGCTAGCAGGTACGATTAAGTGAACTGGTTGAATTTTCAGTGGCACATTATCGGATAGGTGCTTCTATGAAATAACAACCATGATGTAAAAAAATGAGCAGCTGTCATTCACACATTTTATCCAAGTTATGCTCCATAGTAAATAAAGTCTATCATATATTGTGTATGGCGTACGACGAGACAACTTAAACATGTTGATCATCCTTGATTAACCTGCTGAGAGGGTTTGTAATAGGCGATTCAACATCTTATATATATATATATATATATATATATATATATATATATATATATATATATATACATATATATATATATATATATATATATATATATATATATATATATATATAAACTTGAATCATAGCATCAACATTATTTGTATATTTTTTGTGTAAAAATGAACTTATCTATTTTTAAATTTAATCACTGGCCAAGATTTACACGATTTCGATTGAGAAAGTGATCTTGTATGGATTTTGTATAAATGTTGTGTCATGAAGCTTTGATTTACAGCTTATAAAAATGTTGAATTCTTATGCATACATATTTGTGTAAATGATATCCATCTTAACAAAAAAAAGTAGTCTGTAAGTGAAAAGTGTTTTTCAAATTGATTGGTTGCGTTTTGGATCTTAAGTTCAATGTATGGTTTTAGCGAGAGCTCTTGATCGAATATAACTGCTCGTTGTATCAGTTATATTTTTTTCCTAGCTGAAGATACAACTTCTAATTATGATAGCCAATAGCATATTTGTAATTTTTTTTCAACGTGCATATTAATGTAGAAGCTGAAGGTTTTGTGCTCTTTTTGCTGCTATCAATTTCTCACTGGGAATTAGTTTTTCTGGTGTCAAAGGATAATCTTGAAAATATGTCGAGCAAGTCTGTTAGTACTTCTAAATGTACCTCTAAAATTCTGCCAAATGAATTTGTATCACTCCAGACATTTGTTTATTCTTTGTTTGCCCACTTAAAGTTTCTAACGGGCAATGGTTAGCACATGTCCCATTCACACAAATTGGTTTTGTCTAGATATGTAATATATAACTTTGACCTTGATGTAGCGTATTCTCCATTAATCAGATAGTATGCGAGGAAGTCCGGATGTTTGGTTCTTGCACTATCTTCGTCCATGTTATAATACAAAATGTTTTGCTTTAGATTGTTTATTAGGTATCATACTTATTCCTTCTCTGATTCCAGATTCAATCCTTAAAATATATCATAACCGGTTAGCAATTCTAATTCTACCTTACTTATTTTCAAACTACCACCTAGTCAGGGTGCATGAGAATAATGTGCCGGTTTTAGTTTGCAATTATTCTACACACAGATATAAATTCTTAACAACTTTCACGTAACATTAAAGTATCTTTTCTTACATAGTAGTCGTGAAGATCACCAAGAGAATTTAATTTGAAATGTGCCATAACATGTTTTACATACTGGTAATCCTCTGCGCTAATTTCTGATCCGGTAAATTATGAATAATACTTCTCGATTGGTGGGAGTTCAGTTTCATTAAATTTTTCGAATGAATCCATGTATTCGTCTGAATAATATCTTTTCTCAAAAATCTAGGGTCCGTATTCTCCAAATGTTCTATAGCTTCTGAAAACTTAACATCGCTTAGATTGTGAGCAAGTTGATCTAATGATCACACACCTGTGACGCGCATCGATACGATTAACGATACACAGCCTACGATACGATACATTATCGATTCTCCGTTTAAAGAATGAGAAGGCAAACGAGAAATAATTATTCATGACTGCTGAAGATTAAAGTAACTTATATAGGATAGATATCGTTTTGTATCGATTCTTCATCTCTTGTATCGATATGTATATCGATATGGCAAAAGTATCAATACTTCGATATAGCGATGAATCGTTTCACCCCTATATGTGATACACTAGGATCTATCTGTAATACTGAGCTCAGCCTGGAACACATTTCCCATTCTAGCCAAAAGTACTAACAGGTTGTGACTTAAGGTAACAAGGGGCCAACGCACAAAAATCATACTGAGTTTTAAAAAATAAAAAAAAAAAATGAGTCCAACTTCTACTCTCTTCGGCCTGACCCTTTGTCATAGCCAAGTTAGGTACGTCGTCTTTCACACCTCTCAGCAGCGGACAGAGCGAGAATCTCTCGGAAACGGAAGTTTTTTCTACCCCCATTTCAGGCTAAAGTTGTCAATAATGCCAGGGAAAAAAGCACTATCGTAAGTAGAACAGGAAAAGAGGTTCTGACACACCCAAATTGTTCCTACTCCATTCTACGTGGGAGGGTGTGGGGTAGTTGTATTTGAGCTTGATACATGACACTTAAAGTAGCTGACCTATTTGTAATCTTCTATTTTCTGAGCCATATTTCGGACAAGATTCGGACAAGATTTTGCATACAAGCCTTCATTGCCCATGCGATGCTTTTAACTAGATCGGGAAAAGATTTCGAATGTAAACTTCCATCATCCGGACCATTTTTTTAATCTGATCCACACAAAATTGTGCATGCAAGGATACATCATTGAAGCAATGCTTTCAACCACATCTAGAAAAGAAATCGAATGTAAACTTCCTATGTGCGAACCAATTTTTTTATTCGATCCGGACAAAATTTGGCATGCAAGGCTATATCATCCGGGCGATGCTTTCTAACCACATCCGGAAAGAAATCGAATGTAATTTTTTAATGTGCGGACCAATTTTTTTACCTGATCCAGACCAGATTTGGGATGCAAGTCTACCTCATCCGGACGATGCTTTTTTACCACATCCAGAAAAGAAATCGAACGTAAACTTCCAATGTGCGGACTAATTTTTTTATCTGACCCGGTCAATATTTTGCATGCAAGGCTACATCATCAAGGCGATGCTTTTTTACCACACCCGGAAAGATGTCCAATGTAAACTTCCCATATGCGGATCCATTTCTTTATCTGATCCGGACAAGATTTTGCATGAAAGGCTATACCATCCGGATGATGCTTTTTTACCACATCTGGAAATGAGTCGAACATAAACTTCCAATGTGCGGACCAATTTTTTTATCTGATCTGGACAATATTTTGCATGCAAGGCTATGTCATCCTGGTGATGCTTTTAACCACACCTGGAAAAGAAATCACACATAAACTTCCATCATCCGGAGCATATGTGATAGGGGTGAAACCATACACCTGTGCCGCGTATCGATACGATTAACGATACACAGCCTACGATACGATACATTATCGATTCTCCGTTTAAAGAATAAGAAGGCAAACGACAAATAATTATTCATGACTGCTGAAGATTAAAGTAACTTATATAGGAAAGATATCGTTTTGTATCGATTCTTCATCTCTTGTATCGATATGTATATCGATATGGCAAAAGTATCAATACTTCGATATAGCGATGAATCGTTTCACCACTATATGTGATACACTAGGATCTATCTGTAATACTGAGCTCAGCCTGGAACACATTTCCCATCCTAGCCAAAAGTACTAACAGGTTGTGACTTAAGGTAACAAGGGGCCAGCGCACAAAAATCATACTGAGTTTAAAAAAAAAAAAAAAAAAATGAGTCCAATTTCTACTCATTTCGGCCTGACCCTTTGTTATAACCTATAAGGTACGTCGACTTTCACACCTCTCAGCAGCGGACAGAGCGAGAATCTCTCGGAAACGGAAGTTTTTTCTACCCCCATTTCAGGCTAAAGTTGTCAATAATGTCAGGGGAAAAAGCACTATCGTAAGTAGAGGAGAAAAAGAGGTTCTGACACACCCAAAATGTTCCTGCTCCATTCTACGTGGGAGGGGGGTGGGGTAGTTGCATTTGAGTTTGATACATGACACTTAAAGTAGCTGACCTTTTTGTAATCTTCTATTTTCTGAGCCATATTTCGGACAAGATTCGGACAAGATTTTGCATACAAACCTTCATTGCCCATGCGATGCTTTTAACTAGATCGGGAAAAGATTTCGCATGTAAACTTCCATCATCCGGACCATTTTTTTAATCTGATCCACACAAAATTGTGGCATGCAAGGATACATCATTGAAGCGATGCTTTCAACCACATCTAGAAAAGAAATCGAATGTAAACTTCCTATGTGCAGAACAATTTTTTTATTCGATCCGGACAAAATTTGGCATGCAAGGCTATATCATCCGGGCGATACTTTTTAACCACATACGGAAAGAAATCGAATGTAATTTTTTAATGTGCGGACCAATTTTTTTACCTGATCCAGACCAGATTTTGGATGCAAGTCTACCTCATCCGGGCGATGCTTTTTACCACATCCAGAAAAGAAATCGAACGTAAACTTCCAATGTGCGGACTAATTCTTTTATCTGATCCGGTCAATATTTTGCATGCAAGGCTACATCATCAAGGCGATGCTTTTTTACCACACCCGGAAAGATGTCCAATGTAAACTTCCCATATGCGGATCAATTTCTTTATCTGATCCGGACAAGATTTTGCATGAAAGGCTATACCATCCGGATGATGCTTTTTTACCACATCTGGAAATGAGTCGAACATAAACTTCCAATGTGCGGACCAATTTTTTTATCTGATCTGAACAATATTTTGCATGCAAGGCTATGTCATCCTGGTGATGCTTTTAACCACACCTGGAAAAGAAATCACACATAAACTTCCATCATCCGGAGCATATGTGATAGGGGTGAAACCATACACCTGTGCCGCGTATCGATACGATTAACGATACACAGCCTACGATACAATACATTATCGATTCTCCGTTTAAAGAATAAGAAGGCAAACGACAAATAATTATTCATGACTGCTGAAGATTAAAGTAACTTATATAGGAAACATATCGTTTTGTATCGATTCTTCATCTCTTGTATCGATATGTATATCGATATGGCAAAAGTATCAATACTTCGATATAGCGATGAATCGTTTCACCCCTATATATGATACACTAGGATCTATCTGTAATACTGAGCTCAGCCTGGAACACATTTCCCATTCTAGCCAAAAGTACTAACAGGTTGTGACTTAAGGTAACAAGGGGCCAGCGCACAAAAATCATCCTGAGTTTTAAAAAAAAAAAAAAAAAAAATGAGTCCAATTTCTACTCTCTTCGGCCTGATCCTTTGTTATAGCCTATAAGGTACGTCGTCTTTCACACCTCTCAGCAGCGGACAGAGCGAGAATCTATCGGAAACGGAAGTTTTTTCTACCCCCATTTCAGGCTACAGTTGTCAATAATGCCAGGGGAAAAAGCACTATCGTAAGTATGGGAGGAAAAGCGATTCTGACACACCCAAAATGTTCCTGCTCCATTCTACGTGGGAGGGGGGTGGGGTAGTTGTATTTGAGTTTGATACATGACACTTAAAGTAGCTGACCTATTTGTAATCTTCTATTTTCTGAGCCATATTTCGGACAAGATTCGGACAAGATTTTGCATACAAGCCTTCATTGCCCATGCGATGCTTTTAACTAGATCGGGAAAAGATTTCGCATGTAAACTTCCATCATCCGGACCATTTTTTTAATCTGATCCACACAAAATTGTGCACGCAAGGATACATCATTGAAGCAATGCTTTCAACCACATCTAGAAAAGAAATCGAATGTAAACTTCCTATGTGCGGACCAATTTTTTTATTCGATCCGGACAAAATTTGGCATGCAAGGCTATATCATCCGGGCGATGCTTTTTAACCACATCCGGAAAGAAATCGAATGTAATTTTTTAATGTGCGGACCAATTTTTTTACCTGATCCAGACCAGATTTTGGATGCAAGTCTACCTCATCCGGGCGATGCTTTTTTACCACATCCAGAAAAGAAATCGAACGTTAACTTCCAATGTGCGGACTAATTTTTTTATCTGATCCAGTCAATATTTTGCATGCAAGGCTGCATCATCAAGGCGATGCTTTTTTACCACACCCGGAAAGATGTCCAATGTAAACTTCCCATATGCGGATCAATTTCTTTATCTGATCCGGACAAGATTTGCATGAAAGGCTATACCATCCGGATGATGCTTTTTTACCACATCTGGAAATGAGTCGAACATAAACTTCCAATGTGCGGACCAATTTTTTTATCTGATCTGAACAATATTTTGCATGCAAGGCTATGTCATCCTGGTGATGCTTTTAACCACACCTGGAAAAGAAATCACACATAAACTTCCATCATCCGGAGCATATGTGATAGGGGTGAAACCATACACCTGTGCCGCGTATCGATACGATTAACGATACACAGCCTACGATACGATACATTATCGATTCTCCGTTTAAAGAATAAGAAGGCAAACGACAAATAATTATTCATGACTGCTGAAGATTAAAGTAACTTATATAGAAAAGATATCATTTTGTATCGATTCTTCATCTCTTGTATCGATATGTATATCGATATGGCAAAAGTATCAATACTTCGATATAGCGATGAATCGTTTCACCCCTATATGTGATACACTAGGATCTATCTGTAATACTGAGCTCAGCCTGGAACACATTTCCCATTCTAGCCAAAAGTACTAACAGGTTGTGACTTAAGGTAACAAGGGGCCAGCGCACAAAAATCATCCTGAGTTTTAAAAAAAAAAAAAAAAAAAAATGAGTCCAATTTCTACTCTCTTCGGCCTGATCCTTTGTTATAGCCTATAAGGTACGTCGTCTTTCACACCTCTCAGCAGCGGACAGAGCGAGAATCTCTCGGAAACGGAAGTTTTTTTCTACCCCCATTTCAGGCTACAGTTGTCAATAATGCCAGGGGAAAAAGCACTATCGTAAGTATGGGAGGAAAAGCGATTCTGACACACCCAAAATGTTCCTGCTCCATTCTACGTGGGAGGGGGGTGGGGTAGTTGTATTTGAGTTTGATACATGACACTTAAAGTAGCTGACCTATTTGTAATCTTCTATTTTCTGAGCCATATTTCGGACAAGATTCAGACAAGATTTTGCATACAAGCCTTCATTGCCCATGCGATGCTTTTAACTAGATCGGGAAAAGATTTCGAATGTAAACTTCCATCATCCGGACCATTTTTTTAATCTGATCCACACAAAATTGTGCATGCAAGGATACATCATTGAAGCAATGCTTTCAACCACATCTAGAAAAGAAATCGAATGTAAACTTCCTATGTGCGGACCAATTTTTTTATTCGATCCGGACAAAATTTGGCATGCAAGGCTATATCATCCGGGCGATGCTTTTTAACCACATCCGGAAAGAAATCGAATGTAATTTTTTAATGTGCGGACCAATTTTTTTACCTGATCCAGACCAGATTTGGGATGCAAGTCTACCTCATCCGGGCGATGCTTTTTTTTACCACATCCAGAAAAGAAATCGAACGTTAACTTCCAATGTGCGGACTAATTTTTTTATCTGATCCAGTCAATATTTTGCATGCAAGGGTGCATCATCAAGGCGATGCTTTTTTACCACACCCGGAAAGATGTCCAATGTAAACTTCCCATATGCGGATCAATTTCTTTATCTGATCCGGACAAGATTTTGCATGAAAGGCTATACCATCCGGATGATGCTTTTTTACCACATCTGGAAATGAGTCGAACATAAACTTCCAATGTGCGGACCAATTTTTTTATCTGATCTGAACAATATTTTGCATGCAAGGCTATGTCATCCTGGTGATGCTTTTAACCACACCTGGAAAAGAAATCACACATAAACTTCCATCATCCGGAGCATATGTGATAGGGGTGAAACCATACGCCTGTGCCGCGTATCGATACGATTAACGATACACAGCCTACGATACGATACATTATCGATTCTCCGTTTAAAGAATAAGAAGGCAAACGACAAATAATTATTCATGACTGCTGAAGATTAAAGTAACTTATATAGAAAAGATATCGTTTTGTATCGATTCTTCATCTCTTGTATCGATATGTATATCGATATGGCAAAAGTATCAATACTTCGATATAGCGATGAATCGTTTCACCCCTATATGTGATACACTAGGATCTATCTGTAATACTGAGCTCAGCCTGGAACACATTTCCCATTCTAGCCAAAAGTACTAACAGGTTGTGACTTAAGGTAACAAGGGGCCAGCGCACAAAAATCATCCTGAGTTTAAAAAAAAAAAAAAAAAAAAATGAGTCCAATTTCTACTCTCTTCGGCCTGATCCTTTGTTATAGCCTATAAGGTACGTAGTCTTTCACACCTCTCAGCAGCGGACAGAGCGAGAATCTATCGGAAACGGAAGTTTTTTCTACCCCCATTTCAGGCTACAGTTGTCAATAATGCCAGGGGAAAAAGCACTATCGTAAGTATGGGAGGAAAAGCGATTCTGACACACCCAAAATGTTCCTGCTCCATTCTACGTGGGAGGGGGTGGGGTAGTTGTATTTGAGTTTGATACATGACACTTAAAGTAGCTGACCTATTTGTAATCTTCTATTTTCTGAGCCATATTTCGGACAAGATTCGGACAAGATTTTGCATACAAGCCTTCATTGCCCATGCGATGCTTTTAACTAGATCGGGAAAAGATTTCGAATGTAAACTTCCATCATCCGGACCATTTTTTTAATCTGATCCACACAAAATTGTGCATGCAAGGATACATCATTGAAGCAATGCTTTCAACCACATCTAGAAAAGAAATCGAATGTAAACTTCCTATGTGCGGACCAATTTTTTTATTCGATCCGGACAAAATTTGGCATGCAAGGCTATATCATCCGGGCGATGCTTTTTAACCACATCCGGAAAGAAATCGAATGTAATTTTTTAATGTGCGGACCAATTTTTTTACCTGATCCAGACCAGATTTTGGATACAAGTCTACCTCATCCGGGCGATGCTTTTTTACCACATCCAGAAAAGAAATCGAACGTAAACTTCCAATGTGCGGACTAATTTTTTTATCTGACCCAGTCAATATTTTGCATGCAAGGCTGCATCATCAAGGCGATGCTTTTTTACCACACCCGGAAAGATGTCCAATGTAAACTTCCCATATGCGGATCAATTTCTTTATCTGATCCGGACAAGATTTTGCATGAAAGGCTATACCATCCGGATGATGCTTTTTTACCACATCTGGAAATGAGTCGAACATAAACTTCCAATGTGCGGACCAATTTTTTTATCTGATCTGAACAATATTTTGCATGCAAGGCTATGTCATCCTGGTGATGCTTTTAACCACACCTGGAAAAGAAATCACACATAAACTTCCATCATCCGGAGCATATGTGATAGGGGTGAAACCATACACCTGTGCCGCGTATCGATACGATTAACGATACACAGCCTACGATACGATACATTATCGATTCTCCGTTTAAAGAATAAGAAGGCAAACGACAAATAATTATTCATGACTGCTGAAGATTAAAGTAACTTATATAGAAAAGATATCGTTTTGTATCGATTCTTCACCTCTTGTATCGATATGTATATCGATATGGCAAAAGTATCAATACTTCGATATAGCGATGAATCGTTTCACCCCTATATGTGATACACTAGGATCTATCTGTAATACTGAGCTCAGCCTGGAACACATTTCCCATTCTAGCCAAAAGTACTACCAGGTTGTGACTTAAGGTAACAAGGGGCCAGCACACAAAAATCATCCTGAGTTTTAAAACAAAAGAAAGAAAAAACAAATGAGTCCAATTTCTACTCTCTTCGGCCTGAACCTTTGTCATAGCCAAGTGAGGTACGTCGTCTTTCACACCTTTCAGCAGCGGACAGAGCGAGGATCTCTCGGAAACGGCAGTTTTTTCTACTCCCATTTCAGGCTAAAGTTGTCAATAATGCCAGGGGAAAAAGCGCTATCGTGAGTAGGGGAGGAAAAGCAGTTCTGACACAGCCAAAATGTTCCTGCTCCATTCTACGTGGGAGGGGGGTGGGGTAGTTGTATTTGAGTTTAATACATGACACTTAAAGTAGCTGACCTATTTGTAATCTTCTATTTTCTGAGCCATATTTCGGACAAGATTCGGACAAGATTTTGCATACAAGCCTTCATTGCCCATGCGATGCTTTTAACTAGATCTGGAAAAGATTTCGCATGTAAAATTCCATCATTCGGACCATTTTTTTAATATTCTTTTTACAAAAAATACTCTTGGAATTTTTCTTTTTCAAATGTATCAATTATAAACTCCTTACTAAACGATATTTATTTTTTCATCATTTTCTGGTATTATTGATACTTCTTGACATGGCTCGTTATTTACTAACGCTTTGATAGTGAGATGAGAATCGTACACAGACAAATTTAAAATAAATAGGTGAATATATTTCGGATATTTATAGTTTAAGTTACAAAGTAGATGTGCTTGACCTATATATTTTCCAGCTATGTAAGCCTGATCTTTTAATTTGTAGTTGACGTCGTCGAAACCTTTTCATAGATATGAAATATATTGGTAGAATTATAATGCTTTTTATCTTTATTACTAGATATCATTTCAGCAGCATTGTTTTGCCTTAGTTCTTTATAAATAGTTTTTGCAATTGATCCTAAATATTTATAAAATACAGTCTTCTCCTCTATAAACTATGGGTTCAAATTTCTTATGTTAAGATTTACATAAATACAAAATCCTGCAAATATTGTGTGTGTGATTGTGTGCGTGTGTGTGTGTGTGTGTGTGTGTGTGTGTGTGTGTGTGTGTGTGTGTGTGTGTGGATGAGGTATTTGGCTCCTGACTTTTTGGAGCCTCAATACATATTGGCTCAGTGATACTTCAAAAAGTGCAATAAACAACAAAAGGAACCTTTAGTTGATTTTGGCAGTTTTTAAATTTAACGGCATAATCCTCTTGTCGAATTATGTCTCTTGTGTTTGATGTTTGGTTGCATAATCTATTGTGTTCTTGTAATTTTAGTTCAGAATAAAAACAATCAAACACTTCTATAAAAAGTGTTTTCTTATCGCGCATTTTGTTTATTTGACATGAAACCAATTTCGATCAATTCTGTATTCCACAATACTAATAATGGAGAAAACTTTCATTGTCACTTTCAAATATAATTACAAGATCTTTGTGTTTGTCTCTTTGTCTTTCGGTTAGTCTAACTGGCCTTGTCAGTTGTTCTACTGGTTCATATACATTGACCTTAAATTCTTTTGCAAATTTTGTTATAGCTGGCATGTTTATTGGAGATTTATTAAACCAATGTTGATATTTGTCAAGGTGGGATGATGCCTAGGTGAGATTAAAATAGATTCTATTGCATATAAATACATCTTATTATTATCTTTATTTTCCACATTACGACAGGCTTATTTAGTTTTTATCCAATCTGGTAAATCTATGTAAATCTTTTGATATTGATCTAAATCTATCAACATGTAAATTGAAATAATTTATCTTATTAAACACTAATTAGTAGTATCTACCTTTGTTTCTGGTCAAATTGTGTATCAAATATATCAAACAGTTCTTCAGCTTCACTTTCAGTTTCATATTTGTTCACTATATTTTTGTTTGTGTGCTATGGTACCAATTGATATAACGATGATTATATACTCCCCCTGTATATGTTCCCATTCTTAAGCGGTGAATCGATAAATTTAGCTGGATTTTTACTGAACTTAAATGTCTAATTTTTCTAGCTACTATTTGCAAAAGGTATGGCTCAACTCTTTTAAAAAATAAATAAATATCCCGCTTAGTTTTTCTTCAGCTTCAAATCCGTATTCATTTCATTTTCTTTTTTTAAACTTGTCTTGCAGATTTGTTCCGACAATATATTTTGTGTAAGTTTCGTTCACAATTCTTGTTATTTCTCTTCCAGTTGGAAGACAAATTAGAGGAGGTTGTCATTTCCTTCTTTCAGGTTTTGGTAGTTTGTAACAAGCAAATTGTGTGCCATTTCTTATAGCACTATTTTATTTAAATCAAAATTTCTGACAACTTTTAGTCCTTTCTATTTATAAAATTAGTATGAAATCTCCTTTTTATGACTGAATATTGAATCTTATTACTTTTTGTCCGCATTCACATGTAATTTTATTTTGATTGTATTCTCTGATTTTCTTCTCTCCTGCGGCATAATACCGTTGAAATGTCATTATATTTGCACAATCTTTACATCGTTTGCACTTAGTATTTTGACGTTCCATTTCAGAAATAAACTTAATTTGATAATCTACATAACATGTAATTGGCTCCATTTATATAATGGAAATTATTTACATACAATACAATGATGATTTATAGGACTATTAGCCAAGGCCTACCCGTCAGAACTGCGCTTTGCAGGACTGCGTTGTGCTAGTAACACAACATTTTATTCCCGAATTTTAGTATTTTTATGGTTTTCCCATTATAAAATTAGCGTGAAATTAACGTTTTTATGATAGAACATTGAGCATCTTTTTTATAGCTTTTCCACATTCACATGTAATTTTTTGTTCGATTATATTCTCTGATTTTATGATCTCCTCTTGTATAATATCATTCAGATTTCATCATATTTACACAATCTATACATCGTATGTAGTGACTATTTCAATAGACTAAATTTGATAACACGCATAACAGATAATTGGTTCATCCATATAGTGTATATTATTTACATATAACTGCTACTAAAACATTTTGGACTAGACGTCAGGATTACGCTTCGCTATGACTGCTTCGCTGAAATAACATTTTCTTCTTGCAATCCAGCCCGTGTAGGCTGCCGCAATATTTCCTTGGGAAAGGCACTTAGCTCCCATTTCCAATGCATGAAACAGCCAATAATGCGGTAAAAGTGCATTTAAAAACCATCCCCCCAAAAATCAACTAAAAAAAAGCGTAATCATATCTTTTCCAATTTACCACCACATATTTTTGCCTTTTTTTTTTTTTTTTTAGTTTTTAAAAAAATGTTCTCAATCTTTAAGACATCATCTTCCTTGTCGTGTAGAGATAACTCCGTGCAATATATTAATTTGGAATTTTTTTTATCCTTTTAAATCTTCTAAATCATATACTAAAGGGTCTTCGAAAATACTTCTTAGCCTATACATATCTCTTCCGTAAAATTAAGAGAATAGCCTTTAGACAAATTAGACTTATAATTTGATATCCCGACCTTCCCACCTATTTAACATTCAGGATTTCCATAGGTATATGTTGTAAGATAGCCGAACAAGTTAATCCATAGTTAGATCTATTTTCTTCTTTGATCGCTTCAATTGGCAACATGTATATAGATCGATGGTATAATTTATTATATCCATCAATAAGGTTGAGTAATATATCTAACTATTTTCTGGTTTCATTTTTAGTAAAATACTTCCACACTCTAGTCTTAACAGGTCAATTAAATCTATCCACTAGAGGCGCTTTTTTGTCTGAGTGACTGGGAAAATACACTGTATTTTCTTTCTCCAATAGCTCTTTTACCTTTACGTTGTGAAATTCCTTTCCTTGATTGAGCCATAAATATTTCTATAAAGGCATCATATATATCGTCTTCCTTTCTGTGACTTTTTAGCTCATGCATATTTGAAAAGACGTCTATCACTGTCAAAATATATCTATAACCATTATTAAGTTTTTGATATGCTTGTAAATCAACCAATATATGTCTGGTACTAATCATCTTCGTAAGCAACATAAACCCTTCCATAGGGAAATAGCTTTCTGACCTGCTTATGTAATGTGTAAGTAGACTGTTTTATCATCCGATGCCTAAGTTCTGAATATTTGTTTAGGGATTAAATATCGCTACTTATCGGACTTAAAGGCTGCTCTTGTTTCTTCTTCGTAATCAAGTTTAATCTGCATCCATAACTGATTATTATACGAGAAAGCAACTGGACTTTTTGGATCGTAATATAAATACTTTAAATACTGTTCTTGGTTAGTGTATGTCATTCAATTACATAAGTTTATGGCATTCAAATTTAATTTAAAAAATAACCACCACATCTACTATGTATCAATTTTCGTTTAGAAACCAAAAAATAATTTTAAAACCAAGAATCAATAATAAAAACCCAGCGCCTCTCCGCCAATTGTATAAATTTCACTATGAATATAAAATAACTACCATGGGACATAAACCAGTTACCTGCAGCATATACGTACATAGATACTATCACAACAATTTCATTACTTAGCTAATACAATTCTCACACATACAGACCTATCAATAAAAGTCATCTGTTTTATCGTCTGGTAAACAAATAAAGGACAGCGACAGGCACATCTATAAAGACTATATGGTTTATCGTTTTGTAAACCCCTCAAGGTCAATGTCGACAGTTACATGTGGCATATAGTAGAGTGTAAGTGAATAAACAGTTTGTTCATTTATCAGATTTAATTTCATTTAATAGATCCTTCGTAGGACTGATGTTACTCGTCTAAAACAATTCAGTCAAGTGGTTTCTAATACACCTTTTAGACATTCGCGGTTGACAGGTGGAACAGATGGCATCAAAATTTCGATGATGGAGGAAGAATTAAATATTTTCCTTAATGCCTATACACAAAATTGGAATTATATAATCGAAGAACTACAATTGGGAGATTTACAGGCAAAAAGAAGTTAAACATGTTTTTGACAATTTGGAAGTCGCAGGTTTTAATTCAACAAGGTTTATGCGTAGACAAAAAGATATCAATACTGGTTCGAAACAAGGTACTGCATAGTACATCAAAATGAACCATCAATACAATCTGATAATATTCAAAAGTGCATCAAAAACATCAAACATGTAGGACTTTTCATTAACAGTGATACCAGAAACGTACTTTTGAATTCAAGCATATTAAACTAAATTCGAAGTAAAGTAGAATAAGTATGCAAGATTCACAGACTAGGATTTATGCCAATACTCGAAGAAAAGGAAATAAAAACACTCTCCTCTACCGTAACTAAGTTTCTGCACACAATTCATTAATTAAATCTTCACTTCCGATTTCATTTATTTACAAACATCTCAATGTGATTTCTAATATTGTGTAGGTCACTGATATTCCGGACTCTAACACACGAGGATAGCGTGTGGAACTGTATTTCCCAACTGACTGTAGTGCGATAATAATTCTGCTATTAAGGACTGTAGTGAAATCACTGAAGCGCATGGAATTGTATTTTTCCACTGGTTGTGGGGTGGTAAAGATTCTACCACTAAGGACTGTATTGAAATCATTGAAGAGTATGGAACTGTATGTCCCAACTGACTCACGTGCTTTACTTCCCAGACAGCTACAATGTATATGATTGCTATGAAATGCCTTAGCGTACGATCTGAAAGATATTTTCAGATAATATGAAATCTGGTTCCATGATTTATTTATATACAGTTTTTCATAGCTTTCTGGATTAATTGCATAGTCAATAAAATTGGGGGATAAGCACTGACTTTTGATTCTCGATATTTTTGGTGTGGGACGGGACGGGACTGCTTCCTGTCATGAGTAAAGGTCGGTGGCATGGGGTCAGAGGAATAGTAAAATTTAAAAGATAAGTGGCCTCACACAAAGACAATAGGTGAGGTGACTCCAGTGTTTTCATCAATCAGAGGCTCCGGCTTTTTTATCAAACTTTTGGCGACCGGTGGCCTTGGTAGTTTCTGGTAAAATTTTGGCGAGGAGTAGCCTCCGTTGTTTAGTAAAATTTTGATAAAAATCTGAGGTCACTAACACTCAAAATTTAGTAAAATTGTTAATATTTAAGCACTAAATGTTAGAAATTGGGTGAAACTGCTTTAAAATGTGGTTTTTAGTCAAATTTGTAAAATAAATCAGTTAATAATTTTGGAAAATATTATAAAAAGTTAGGATTTTAGGGTTAACGTAAATTTCGGTTGAAACGTGTTTTGAGACTGATTTTAGGCACTTTAAAATAAAAAATACAAAGAAAAAGAAACAACTGCGTCAAAAATTAGGTAAGTGACCTCACAGAAAAGTTTTCCCTATTACTGACGTGTCGCTCTGTCTGAAAGTAGAAAATGTATCCTCGTTTTCAGGTGAAAGAGGTTCTGACGCGCGACGTTTGCTTTCTATATCCTTTTCTTTAGGTCCATATTTTCACCAGTACCTGCCTGAATCATTTCATGGAATCTTCTGTCCCTAAATGGTTCATAGCCCATGTCTTTGAGCAAACGTTCAATACGTGTCTTATAGAATCAAAAGTTATTGGTTCGTACTCAAAAGAGTCTGTAATTCTTATAGAGACAAACATTTCAGCAAGCCGTTCATTTTTCTATTGATTGGGGTTCTCTTTTAATTTACCAAATCCACCTTTGGATATTTTTCATATTTCTTCCCATTGCTACCTTGGTATTTATCTTTAATCTCTCTTCAATGAACTCACTTACGTCAATTTCTTTCTTAGAAACATCTCAGTTTGAGGCCTGATTTGTAACATTGCTGTCAGAGCTGACTCGATTTTCTAGGTCAGGATGAGACTCATTCAGGGGAATACTTTGTCTTTATTCTTCATTGCCTAAAAAGGTCTGATATAAAACCATTTCAATATCTTCAGATGTTAACTTTGATAGCCAGTCCATCAAATGATCTATCTTGTCAACGAGCGATTTCATAGAGTCTGCATAGGTCGTGGTTGCCACTTTTAAAGCACCTTCAAAAGTAGTTCCTTGACTACATATCGAACGTGTTTGATTACGTAGCAACAACATTAGTTGGTCATGTGTATGCTTTACAGCACCCAATAAGTGATTGATGACGTCCAATAAATGGAAAATGTACTGGATCATCCCACCCACTGCATTTGCATAGGGAGTCACGAGCTGGGTAGATAATAAACCAAACATATAATTTGGGATCGAGCGATAAGCGCCCCACTCCCTATTTGGAATATTGGTGTCAATTTATAATTATAATTTCGTGTATATGTCTTGCATTATTTTTTTAAAAAATCCATTGGGTTTGTGGATATAGCTGAGTGTGAAATTCCGCCTGATGACTGAGTTCTCACGCATCTCGAGTCCTTATCTACGACCTTGTTCCACTTTCTTTTGCGGATGAGCGTATGGCCATAATATGGGCTGCCAAAGCCATCAAAATTACTTTGATTACATTGTTTCCAACAACGAACCATTTAATGATAGACTAATTCGTCCGGTTAATATTCCCGTTTCATAACTTTACTTTCCAAACCATTTAATGTATTTAATCATACTCAAATCAAACGGCCAACCCGTTTATTTACAACAGGAACCATATTGTTTTGGATGAAACAATTTAAGCACATTTTTCAAACCATTTATTGAAAACCCGAGTCGTTGAATCACATGCCATTTCATACAGTATTATATTCCACTACTTCGCTTTTCTGATATGATGAGAAATAAAAATCATCCACAGCGTTGTGCAGTGATTTATAATATAATGGAATAATCAATTATTATGTTCACAAGACATCAATCTGCAATATAATTAATTGATTCACTCTTCTCCTAAAGCCGTATACGGTATAGTTAGAAAAGAAACCACACAATGTAGCCCGCCAACAAATGAAAAGCTAAAATTCTGGACCATATTGAAATTTACAGGGGAAATTACGCATTACTAATCGCTACACTAATCTTCAATAAATTCTAAGCTACCGTATCAATTTTCAAAACTTGTGACTATTCAGATAATCAAGATAAAGGTCGAAAATAATCACTCCAAAGCGAACTGAATTTACTCCCTTTCTCGTGACGTCGCACAGGCACATTTCTATGGTAATGATGGGTGGGATGTACACGCTTTTATTCGAGTCTACATTTCTATGGTAATGATGGGGGGATGTACACGCTTTTATTCGAGTCCACATTTCTATGGTAATGATGGGTGGGATGAACACGCTTTTATTCGAGTCTACATTTCTATGGTAATGATGGGTGGTATGTACACGCTTTTATTCGAGTCTACATTTCTATGGTAATGGTGGGTGGGATGTACACGCTTTTATTCGAGTCTACATTTCTATGGTAATGATGGGTGGGATGTACACACTTTTATTCGAGTCTACATTCTTCAGATCGCTTAGTTTTAGTAACATTTTGGCGACCAGTGTTAGTAAAACTTTTATAAAACCTGAGGCCACTAACGCTCAAAATTTAGTAAAATAGTTATGATTTGAGCACGAAAAGTTAGAAATTGGGTGAAAATACTTTAAAATTTGGTTTTAGTCAAATTCTTAAATAATCAGTTGATAATGAGGAATGATAGGGTAAAAGTAAAATTTTGGTCGAAAAGTGCTTTAAAACAGTCTTTTAGGAATTTGTTTTTCACAAATCGACCAAAAAAGCAAAATATGGGTCACGAATTAGGTAAGAGGCCTCCTAGGAAGGTTTCTCCTACTACTCACATCTATCCACTCCCCCTACATTCACCCCCACCTCACCCCTCCCGCTAAACCATGCAGTTTACACATTGGTACTATTTCAGCGACATCTTTGGTTTTGGAGGCCGGGATGAGGCCAGGAAACTGAAATTTGGAGAAGCAGCAAGGAGGACGACCGGACCAATAAAGTTTCGATTTTAAGCCATCTTTTGCCATTTTCGACCCCATCCATAGACCCCCACCCCACCCCCGTCAGTCCTATCACTACGCAAAAATATGCTTATCTCCAGAGACCACAAAAAGTGGCGATTTTCTAGCATTACTGTGCGGGACATAAGGGCCGACGCAAAACCAAGCACGCCCGCATTCGATTCTTTATACCCAGTGTAACATCAGGTAGCAGAGGATTTTTTTATCTATGTATATTTTTTTTGGTTGAGAAAAATATGTTGCGTTAAACATACCGACACAGTGCGAAACTACAAAATGTGCGGCTGGCTGCTGCTGGGAGAAATAGCTATACGGAGCGCTGTGTCATGGAATACTGCAATGTGCACCGGCAAAGGATGAGAAATGAGCACACGCTACCAGTGCCGTACCTTTTATGCAGGAAGGGGACAGCGAAAAGGTAAGGGCCAAACTGCAGCGCAAGGAAAAAAAGGGCATGAGACATGTTGCATATTGTATACCGCAAAGTTTAAACTGTGAAACTGCGATGACACATTCACAGCGGGAGTGTGCAGCGCGCGAAGAGCAGGAGACATTCACGGTGATCGAACCTTACCCCAAGAGCCGCGAAGCGTTGCGTCATCTCCTGGAACGGCTCGACCCATATCAGCAACCAGCGCAACGCTTGCGGCCTTCAGTGCAGAACTTGCGAGACATGAGACGAAAGAGCGGGCAGCAGAGGAAGCGGGGAGGGAATTAATCCGCTTTGGTGCCATCGTGCACGAGCCGCCTGAAGACCCACTTGGCAGCACAACTTCCGCGAAACCAAGAAAGAGTTTGAGGTCGAAGGGATTGTGTACGTCTTTAACACGTTTCGTATCGAAGAGGATGATCCACTAGGGCTCGGGGACATTAACATCATGGAAGGCTACATGATGCGGGGCGGGCGTCTGGCTCTGAACAGCCAGATGAGCGGGCAAAAAATTATGTATTTGCGTCAAGTTTGTCACCCAAAGTGTTTATGTGGGGAGGCGGGGGTGCGGGCGCTGAGTAGAGAGTGATGGACAAGTTCGAACCAGTGAGAACAGAAGCGCGTAGAGGTGATGTGAGGGAGGGGCAGTTACAATCACGCGTGCCACACGTCTTCTCTTTGGAATTGACGGGGCTTACTACGGAAACGCCTACCAGGTGGCAGCAGTCTTTATGAAGTGCGGAAACCGAACCCTAGAATCTGGGCCCTCTCAAGAATAGATACTTCAACTTCTTCACATGGCGTGTGGTGGAACATTTTGAAAACGCCACCAGAGGGAATGGCCTGACAGGGTTGCGTCGCAGAAAGCTGCAGGAGTGGGAAAGGCATGTCCACTAAAGAGGTGCAAGCATCAACAACGTGGCCGACCTAGAAAAAATCCTCAAGCGCGCGATCAGCCCGCGACAACATCCATAACAGCGTTAACTACTAAGATAGGCTAGCGGTGGAGCTCATTGTCTATAATGGGCATGCCTGGCCACAGACGCTTCATGTCTGGTAGGCCATCCAGAGGGCTACAAGAGACGAAATAAAGACTGTGTTTGGTAATCGGTAGTGGATATGGCAAATAATTGGGTCCCAAGCTTGTGGAGAAGTTGATGCTGCCAGACGGGAGGTGCTTCAGAACCCGAGAGAAGCGCGAGAAGATTATCAGGGTTTGTATCAGTTACACAGACACGTACGAAGCCGCCAAGGAGTTGGCTACCAAAGACTTTAGCAAGCCTCCGCCGAGGCCAACGCCACAAGAAAGCGCAACGGCTGGAAACCCACGATCGCGACAGTGGCTGAAGGACGTCCGGTGGGCATACGTCCAGTATGTGCACAGACGACTCTTGAGCAGCTCCAACGGCTATAACGAGGAGAAAATTGTAAATCTCGACATGGCTGCCTGTAATCCTGGCAGTGCGCCTCAGACTTTAAACAGTTTGGCCACCCGTGTGAAGGAATGACAAGAGTGGCTGTCAATGGGCCATTTGCTGCAGCGGACCTAAAGGGGTTCGCACACCTGCGTTCCTAGATTTTTACGTCCGGCCGTCACCCAGTCATCCCTGTATGGTTCAGACCACTCTTCAGCCAGCTGCAAAACAAGGCTGCCGGAACGACCGTGGCTGGACTACCATTCCGCTGTTGCTGTTTATGGTCGAAACGGAGTGCTCACGCATCTCGAGGTGGTCGAGGCCATCATCTCCTAATAGAAGCAGACAAGGTCTGACTGACAGAAAACAAGGAAATAGATCGCATTATTAACGGTAAGTTCACAGCTTGTAGTGCCAACAACTGCAGGCGTATGACTGATTCGGGAGAGCTGGATTATCTGGTACGCACCTGCCGCGAGACTAATGCTCTGGTCAGTTATAACAAGACACCTGTTGGGCACGTCATCACGTACTACAATGACGTGACCCCTAGGCTGCCTACATACCCAAGCAGGGGTACTGGGCCGGCCTGCAAGACCAAAGAGCCAGACTCGACAGTTCCTAGTGCCAGCGACCTGCTGGCGACGAACCGCCTTTCCTCCCTCAACGGTAGCGGAGGTTGCGGAAAGACCACACATGCAATTGAAGTCTTCGGCAACTAGAACCGCTGGTCCTCACCTGGACACACAGGCTAGCAAAAGAGAAGCGTGCTCTGGACGCTCGCTCACAAGCCTATCATAGGTTCTTTCATTGGAATGGTCAAAGGGAGTGAACCCTGAATGCATCGAATTAGAATGCGGGTCATCATCTGGGACAAGATCTGCACAGTTCCCTGCCGCATCTTCCAGACCTTTCTCAGGTGGCTGGAGCGACCAGGGACAACCGCTGCAGTAGCGACATAGGATAACCCCTGCCCATCGCCGATAGCCGCCTCATGACTGCCTCCGTGCGACCGGTGAGCGCGAGAGCTACTAAGAAGAGGTAGAGGAAGACTACCGTGATCAGGACGAGGCTCTTGAAAACCTTAAAAAAGTGAATGCGCTCAAATTGGATAGGATCCAGTGGCAGGAGATGCGCAAGGCCCTTCCCGCTTGCCGCGGCTGGAGCTTCTTTGAAGAGCGGTGGAGTCCCGCTGACATACTCGTTGTCTCTCGCATTGCTCTGCGGAACTGGGCACAGTATCTCTTGTTCGAGCATCATAAAAAGCACTACCGGATACGCGGGTACTTCTGCTATATCACCCATCGGACAACCGGCGCCATCACATCCTTGTTACAGATCCAGGGACAGACGAGCGGCGGGAGTTTGTGCAAAACGACAGCCGTCCAGCGTGCTGTGAAAACCCAAGACTGGTACTTTGGCTATGCCACCACTGTGCACAGCTCCCAGAGACTTACCGCAAAAAATGCTTAAAATCGACAAACTTTTGTTCTGGTCGCCCTCCCTGCTGCTGAAGACGAAACACTGCTTGAGACCGCTAAAGGCGAAAATACCTTGAGTATCATAAGCGTGATGATTCACTTAGAGATGACTTCAGTGAAACTAAGCCTAGATGATTTGCTCCAAATGGTGTGACGGACAAGAGATGCCCACTTGTTATTTATTTAGAATACTATACAAATTCCGCCTCACTTATCCACTATGATAAAAATTGGACCAGAATGAACAGCGTTAAAAATTTCTTGCTGTCGCACTGTTGGTACCTCAATCTCCAGTGCGCGTATATAAATAGAACTGCAGTTTCCACCGCATTTTATTCTATTCCTACCAGTATTGTTCTCAACATATTCAGACGAAACAACAAAAAGAGATTTTAAGCAATTTTATTCATTTCTTTCTTACATTCTTTATCCTTTCAAAATTTTAGCTTGCCTTATACACATGGCTCATTTTTGTTTATTGGAGTGGCGCCGGCGTGGATTCAGAAAAAAGTAAACATAAACGGAGCGGCGTCCATAATACGTAACAGTTTATTGTTTAACGTTCCTGAACATTGCTATATTATCACACAATTGATACTATAACTAATAGGAACATAAGTTGATTGCTGCTGCTTACAAATGAAGTATAACAAAAGGATTCAAATTTCGGAAGGCATTTGTTTCCTTGTTTATTTTAAAAACCTTTTAGAGTGTTACAAATACTAGATAATAGTAACAAAGAGTTTATTGGCTATATCGAACCTGCGTACCCGCCCAGACCAGTCTCGGTGTGTCCTTGGGAAAGGCATTTAACTCCCATTTCCCCTGCATGATATAGCCAATAATGTCTTTAACGTGCCGTTAAAAGCAAAAACAGCAAAAACAACCCCATCTTTATTACAACTCTAATCCTTTACCTGGCACGACTCCCCAGCATCTAATAGGGAATATATATCTTTGACTAACTTTTAATTGAACCCGCAGTATCTGCCCTAATATTTACGTGTAGGTGCAAGGATAAAATATGTATGTTTAATAAATATAGGTATTTCAGCTTTCCAACAATCCCAAAAAAAGCGACGATATTTGTTACAGTACATAATCGTAAGTGAATTCATGCCCCTCTAATCATATAAGCATAACTCTTTATATCTACTGAATGCCCCCCGCCCCCCCCCCCCTGTAGAAATATAACAAAGGTGATATGTGCTATTTAACACTTCATTTTGCAACGGTTTTAAGTTTAAAGGTGTAATCATGCTGTCAGAAATGAAGACTAACATTTTTACTGGACAAGCTCTAAAGTTTTGTCCACACAATTAAGAATGTTTTAGTAGCGTCGGCACTATGAAATGGGCGTGGGTTTGGATATCGGTAATGTTTCGCACTCTACACATTAGAATGGAGGTTTAGACCTGTTCAGTTATGATTAGACCGCAAGTTGACCTTCTTCCTGGAAACCAACACTACTTGCAAGTGAAAGATTACAAGTGGATACTTAATGTACGGTATTTATCGCTCAAACGGTAGAGATTACGTATTCCGATTTTCAAGTAACGAACTTATAGATTTTGAACTGTCGCATTACTTTATCACATGGCAAGTATGTCAACCTGGGGTTGGTAAAATTACGTGTATTGGGATACTAGTAATTGTTTCATTTTATTTTTTATTGATCATACTTAGACTCATTGTAATGTTCCACATTAAACTTAAATCAAAATAGCTTGTTTTCTGATAAGATATAGACCTCAGAGAAGCAAAGAAGACTAGTCCCCGTGTTTTTCAAACTTGTTATGCAAGAAACTCAAGAATAAGCTCAAAACAACAAACTCAGATATTATACGTGGAAGAAATCATCGTAATCAAAATTTAGCAGGCTAATAGAGGAACCGAAATTTAAAAGATCCTGAAAGTTCTAGGAATCTAACTTCATTTTAATCAAAGTTATAATACATCTAATTTTATTTTAATCAAAGTTATAATACATCTAATTTTATTTTAATCAAAGTTATAATACATTTAATTTTATTTTAATCAAAGTTATAATACATTTAATTTTATTTTAATCAAAGTTATAATACATTTAATTTTATTTTAATCAAAGTTATAATACATTTAATTTTATTTTAATCAAAGTTATAATACATTTAATTTTATTTTAATCAAAGTTATAATACATTTAATTTTATTTTAATCAAAGTTATAATACATTTAATTTTATTTTAATCAAAGTTATAATACATTTAATTTTATTTTAATCAAAGTTATAATACATTTAATTTTATTTTAATCAAAGTTATAATACATCTAATTTTATTTTAATCAAAGTTATAATACATTTAATTTTATTTTAATCAAAGGTATAATACATTTAATTTTATTTTAATCAAAGTTATAATACATCTAAGTTCTGCAAGTCTAACTTAATCTGAATCAAATTTATAATACATCTAAATTTTCTGATTTTGAGCTTGAGCTTGAGTTTTGCTTAAAATGTTTCAAGAACACGGGGCCAGGAATTTAAGTATGCAATACCTGCAATCGTCTTTTAGCATGGTAGCATCCAAGAGTAATATCTAATCTTTCCAGTTCAAAGGGCTACAAAATTAAATTACATTTTGTTGATCAGTGTCATCATAAACTATTCCGATACAAATCCTTTAACTACGTTTGATACGTTCCTCCAATCCCACCAAACTGGAACTTTTGAGTAAAAGTACAAACAAAAGAATTCATTTCAATGCTCTATCGAAAACTATTATATAAATCACGCTTAGGCCATATAGCATGTGATATTTCCTCTTCTAGTTCTAGAGATTTATATGTGAAATGTGTCCGACTGTTACACAAAATAAAGTTTTTTGAGATACAATTTATAACAATATAAATTATTGTAACCCTATATATTCAAATTAAATATACAAAGAATACTTAAGGTAAAGCTAGTGTTTCTTTCTTTTCGTGTCTTCTTGTGCGGCCACCTTTATAATGGTAGAAACGATCTGTGGTGCACATAGATCTTCAGTACAAGATGACACTGCTTCGTGAACAAGGAAACGCGACTTATGAAATCAATTAATACGCATTCTCACGATACCCGCTTTAAAACCAGACAGGTATAGATACGTTTTGGATAACGAAGACAAAACAAATCCACATGACTCAACTCAGTTTTAAATCGTTCAAACGCTTAGGTCTTATGTTATACAGTGTGTGTGTGTGTGTGTGTGTGTGTGTGTGTGTGTGTGTGTGTGTGTGTGTGTGTGTGTGCTGCCACGAAATTTTTGAAAATTATTGTAAAAGAACATCTTTCATTTTCAGGAACAAGGGGACGAACACCAATATTTTCGGTAAATAAGAGATCTCAGAAGCATCTAGGCCTCGTAATCGATCATATCAGCCAACAATACTGAATAATGTTTCAAACACACAGGTTTTGATGTTATCAGTGACTGTCTTATTTGTTATAACGGTACTTAAAACATGTTGACTTGCAAGTTAGATTTATTCATCATGGGTTACTCGGGTTTATTTCTGGTCATTTTCAACAAATTAACACCTTGTTTATGCAACTTTATACTAGAAATATAATCAAAATGCATAATGTCATTTTAAATTTAGTGAATACTTTATGGATAGAAAGAACTAATCAGAAATACATGGCTAAAATGAAAATGTGCATATCTTCTTTGATATTTTCTTAACACACGGTTTCCATGGCAACCAGCGCGTTAACACAAAACTTATATTAGAAATTAAATCAAACCACCTCATACTTGTAACATACATCATACGAAGAAATCTGGAGACGGTGCAGAAAACGGCCCTCATTCAATATAGTCCTTTTCAACCACATGACATACTAGTAAGCAAAGGATAAAGACGTCATTCCATGTATTCATACGCATTACACTCAAAGATTTGTACAATATTCTTAATTACAACTTTATTAGTTTCAAGACGTTTCCTTTTCGATTCTGAAAAAGCAATTTAAAATGCCTTCTTTGTAAATGAGGTTAAATAATAAATTCTAGTTTTTGTACTGTGTGGTATTGTTGCCTCGCCCAAAGTAGATGACGCTCGCAAACTCACCCCATTGTAAAACCCGTTTTGACTGGATATAACTTCTATATCTATCCCGTTGTTTTCTAAAGCGGTAGATATCGCAACTAACACATTAAAATTAATTCTAACGCGTTAACCATATTGCTATAACGTTTCAAATAATTTCTAACGCGTTAGAAGTATGGTTTAGAGCGTTAGATTTATATTTTAACACGTTAGTTGCAAAAACTAACGTGGAAGTTTATCTCTTTATGACATGTAAACTTACATAAGTCCTACATGGTTAAAAAAACGATTATCATCAGTGTTAGGAATATTCAAATTTCATCCTAAAATGTATAACTTATATGAATACATTACTTTCGACAATAATAATTGGGACACTAATCTATTACTCTCTAGGCAACGGTATTAAGAGCGTAGAGCGACATTGTTATAAAGATGAAAGTCATCCTAGCCGTTACCTTTTTGGCATAATTTGTGGCGTTCAGAAGGCATTTGTCAAACGCACTTTTGTCCATGTTTTTGATACCACATATGACAGACTTGTGACATGCTTCGTCACAAGGAAACTCTGTCGCGTTGGTGTTGTACCACAAAACGAATTTTCGAAACTTTTCTGAATTCGTGCTGGACATTCTTTGAACGAGCGTCTCCATGGATACTGGTGTGATGTCGGGGATGTCATATTCAGTAGTTGCAGTGTAGCCAAGTTTCCACGTAAGGATACCGTCCTTGTTAGCCTGAGGCAAGTCGACATAATATTGTTGCGTGTCCAGTTGTCGACCAGACACACGGTCGTATTTAACCAGACGGGCACCGGGATTATGCTTTGGTTCTATCTCTGCTCCAATAATGTATCGCCACGGTGTAATTGATGGAGCAATGAAGAGAGTGACCGACGGATTACCTATAAAAAAATGCAAATTCATATTATATTTTAATCAGAGTCTGCTTGGCAATAATAGTACCTGTTTAAAGCAAAAAGCTCCATGTCGCTTGCTGTACAAAACCTGTTTATTTAACAAAATATATATGGCAATAGATTAGCACATTCAAACAGTCGAATGGAAATGCATGGATATTGATGGGCATTGTTGCTATAGGAAGCAAATAAAAAAAATAATTGTCATTAGACAGTGAGTACACACCACATTACGTACGTCGGGTTTCAGGACTTAGTTATATTTTCAGTTCCAAGCTGGGTTTAATAATTAATGAAGCACCCAGCATTACAGTCATAAATATTCTGTATGAGAAATATAAATTCCGAGCTTATACAATTATTTGTTACAAATATCACCGAAACACCCTGAAAAATACCCAAAGCAGTAGGAAGCGTAAATTATTAAACATTAGCATTAACACAAACATAATGTTTTCAGACAATGGCGAGAGGCGACCCTGCACCCTGTCGTTTAACAGTTCGTAATGTTAACCACTGCTCTACTTATATCTGATTGGCATAAATAATGAACAAGTTCTACACTTGCCTCTATTTGGACAACTATTTCGCACCGTTTTACAGATCGGAGATTGTACATCATAATAGGGAAAAGTGTTCAAAACAAACTTGAAAGTCAGCGAACTTCATTCACTTTATGTAATAACACCAAATTGAAAAAGTACCAATAACTGCCGTGCACCACTGCCAAATCAGCAATTTAAAAGCTTTTGCATTAAGACAACCATGTGTATCACTCCGTTCGTCTCTGAACTATTTATTAACAAAATAACTGATAACTTAAAATACAAACACTTAGTTCTCGTCTCTGTAATTTGAAAATGCCCATATTATCACTAAATCCTCATGAAATCGGCCGCCAATTCCGATCAACGAATAGTAACGTCTAAAGAACACTTGTGCAAATGTTTTAGAAGTCGTCTGCTTCAGAGATAAAATGTGTTATTTATTAGGGATTTTGATGTGCTGAATTCAAATATGACAATAAAACAACTGATTGGCTACTGTTTCCAAGATATTTAAGTTTTTACATTTTAAGTCTATGTATATTGTGTGCATAGTAGAGTTTTAATCATAAATTGTAAACCTAGGTCTTTTCATGTGTTTATGGTTGCTTTACATGATAATATTTCACCTGTCCTGTTTATGTAACACTTTAAAAAAAAACAGCAAAAGGGTTATATAAATAAAAAATATATTGAAACAAAAGTCAAAAAACTATTATGTATATATAAGTACATAGTTTAGTCCTTATTCAGTGTCTACTCGGCGCTTCTTGGCTTGTCTCTTGTATTCATTAAATGGAGCATCTCTTGTCACTGTCCAGCAATAGTCTGCAAGCATTGATAGGAATAGCGTGATGCAATTCATATCATGTATGACGCAATACCAGCTTCAGATTGCATCGTTCATTGTTTTGCCTAAAAAGCAAGTACTGTCCAAACCCAGTCATAGATTTATTCATAGATCCAGTCAAAGATGTATTTTAGTCATTTCTGGTTTAAATTGAGATCCCTTCCCTTTATAACTCACTTATCGTCCGCCATTCCCAAGTCAAGGGTAGTACATACTGACCCAGTATCATATATTTAAAACTAGAGCAATTTTAAGCATCATTTTCGTTCTCAGTGACCCAGAATTAGTAAAGTTTGACAACATTGATTGCGGAAGCATTTTGGCTGTAGACCAGTGTATAATCGCAAAGTTTTCTTTCCACGCACTGACACTATAACCGCTTTCTTCTTGAAGTCAAATTCTATATATGAGAGGCAGTACGCATAGATCCAGCAGATACAAACATACAAGCATTAATTCGTGTTCGGTTTTCAACCAGAGATTGCTCAATAATTGGATAGATAGATATATAGACAATTTTTTCACGTTCCTTTCCGTCTTTTGTGGGAATCTAAAATTCGCTTGAACAATCTTAGTGAACTCAGAACATTTTCGTATGATTTTGCACTGATCAACTGAAGTTTAAAAACAGATCAAGTTCGACAAACATTAGCTTTTCGTCAATACATCCGAAAATCCTTATTTTAGTGTTAATGATGCATAAGGGGGGAGGTGGCGAATCGGCGCGAACCAACTGTAACGTTCCTTAGAGTAACTTTTCTTTACAATTAGATGGTAAAAATTATGCCCCGAAAACACTAAAATGTAAGAGCTTCCGAGATCTTCGCCCCGTGGGCATCTACCAAAAGTTCCATCACACAGACCTCTTGCCTGCTTGTATACGCCCACCTGGATGATGATATCTTTGAATTTTAAAATTAATATATAAAGGGTGATCATGCAATTATTTATGAACAACTGAATGTAGATTTTACCGAAGAAGTGATAAGTCAAACTAGTAGAAAATTGAAAATTGTAAAAAGCAGTGGACCCAATAAACTGAAAAATGAATGTTTAACTCATGGTAATGAGGTATTACGATCATATTTGTTTTTAACAAATAAAATTATTTTTAATACAAGATTTTTTTCCAGAAAGTTGGTCTGACGGAATCATTCTCACTATTCACAAAAGGGTCAATTAAAGAGGTTACAAATTATAGAGGCATCATTCAATTAAGTGTATTAGGTAAACTTTTTATCCATATTCTAAATAACAGACTTATAAAGTGGGCACAGGATTAACATGTTTATATTGAAACGTAGTCTGGGTTCAGAGAAACAATTTTATTGTGGATATAATTTTTATATTTCGTGGCTTCATAACTCATTGTCTTCATGGCGGTACAACAATTTAAAAGTGGAATTTTGAACAAAGTGGGATCCCAGGGATAGATTTAATTATATTGAAATTGTTCTTGATTCTGTATCCAGATGATATCGCAATCATTTACGAAACAAAAGAGGGTTTACAAAAGGGTTTGGATACCCTTGGTAACTATTGTGACAAAAGGCGCATAAATACAAACACGATAAAAAGGAAAATATGTTAAAGGGGTGGAAGAATTTTAGATTGTGATAAATGTTTTTATAAGGGCTTGGAACTTGAATTAGTAAAAAATAAAATTTGGGGCTTTTTGGCATTTTGTTTTTTTACTTCAGGTAGTGTCTTTAATGAAGCATATCTAACATGTGCTGAACAGTCTTCTAACGCATTTTATCTATGAAAAAATACTTGCATAAATTTTATGACATATCTATCTAAGACGTTTGTAAATTATTTGATATTCCAGCTGTTCCAATTTCAATTATGCTGATGTGGTATGGGGCATTTGTCTCGGCAAATGCTCCCAGATCTGTATAGACAGATATGTACTACCATACCTTGATGTATTGGGCCAAAGTGATTTGTGTTAACAATAGAAACTATGTCGATATGGTCTGCAGTTTAATATTGTCTGATCTAGAGCGATATCATCTGAACAAAATTAGGCATATTTGATAAGACAATTACTAAATGATCTAGGATTTGGAGAAGCTTGGATCATCAATCTGTTGGCATTACAAAGGTATTTTTATTACCTGTCAAGCAACCTTTCGCTGACCAGTTTCTTCAAAACTGGCATTCAAGATCGAGGCTATATGTAAATTCGGATATAAAGAATATTTAAACCTAGTTAAAATACATAAATTTTGAAAATCTATTTAAAAATTAAGTATATCATCAAATAATTTGCATATATATATATATATATATATATATATATATATATATATATATATATATATATATATATATATATATATATATATACTAGTAGATGGAAAAGACCATATCATACTCCTATTGTCCTTTGTGTAATGCGCTTGACGATGAATATCACTTTATTATTTATTGCAAATCTTATCATCTGCGTCTTAAAATATACAGATTGTTGATTGTGGGTTAGACAAAGTTTGTACACATTTATTGAATTACTAATTGTTAGCATATTCATGTTATATCAGAAATCTGGGTAATTTTATATACAGAGAATGTATCTTAATGACTGATTTAATATGTAATTGGCAATATAATCACTGAATATATATTGGATTTTAAATAATCACATATATTGTTGAATGATGCAAATTTATCTGAAAACTTTAATTATTAATCTCTTATGGTATGTACAATTTTTAAAAAATGCATGGTACATTTAAAATCCTCTCCCAATTAAATAATGCAAACGTATATTAACGACATATATACATTTCACCAAATTCAAGATTTTTGCGCTACCGTCCAATATACTATGTATACAATTATAATGTTCATTATGTACTTGCCATTGCATCAAGGTCTTTATGTGATAAGTTTCAATTAGTTATGTTGCTAAGTGTAACTGGTTGCATAAATTCGTATCATTGTTTTGCACACAACAAATCCTACTCGAATCACTATCGGGCATTTTCAGTGCTGCGATAGGAGATACCTTTGGAATCATAGTACAGGCGGAAGTTGTCATGGTGCTCGTGTGCAAAGTGCATAGCGGCTATTACGTCAGCGTGGCGGATGATTATTTCGTTCATCCGACTATTGAACTCGGGTCTCATCCACAGGACTTTTCTGGGGGTCGTGAACCCAGGAGGCACATGACCGGTAATGATGACCTATGTAAAATATCGAAACGGAGGCGTGTCATATACTTATTTGAACGGCGAAACCCAAAATAATGGCTGGAAACATAACAATATTACATAAAAGGCGATATAAATCGAGTTCAATGGAAGATATAACGATGCAAAAACTACCGAACCCTCGCGTTCAGCAAATGTGGGTAGGAAAAGTTTCATCGATAATAACCTTCCTAAATTATGTTGATATAATTCGTACTGGTTTTTGGCTGGTTTAATGTATTGCACATTTTTACTTCAGCTGTACTGAAACACTCTACCCTCATACTCAGCCAAATATTTGCACACATCAAACCTTGTGTGTTCACTATATTCATGGGTTCACTATCACAATTACATACAATGTTATAATTTTTTATATCAATAATTTCTTTTCTTTTCAACAATAATAAAGAAGAGAACATACCAAGTCTTTGTGAAGTCAAAAAGTTTAGTGTGTGAACACTATTTGCAAAGCACATTTGATGCAATCAGATTTTTTTTTTTTTAAATCAACTCTATAAGATAATCTATTCGTCAAACAGTTGATACTCAGTTTGTCACAGGAAGAAAGAATCGGATGTTTGCGAAATGGAATCATTTGGTTTAAATATATTTGTACAGCAAACAATGTAATTGTGGTCGGCTAGAAAGTTCTAACAACTTATTATCGCTTTCCCCCATACAAAGAATACGTTCTTATACAGAACGTTTAAGATGGTTGGTATATGTACAAAATTAATTTTCCAAATACATATTATAATAGCGATTTTGAGAGAAGATAATGGGAAAAAGAAAATAAAAGAAGGTAAAAGAGAGATTAATCTAGATAATATGTTATAGATGCTGGAAAAGATTCAAGTATTTTTGGGGATCGAACCGTTTCCTAGTTTAAATATATTTTTATACTGCCAAACTTCTAATTTGACTTTGCCCTTTCATTAGTTTGGGATTTCCATTTAATAATATAGCCAAATTTAAAATAAATTGGTTTCGTTCCAGTAATAATATGACTATATTGGCTTTTTTCAATAAGAGTTTAATATAAGTGAACGTACAATTTTGAAAGAGTTGTTTTGGAAAGCTTAAACTTTAATTTACTCAACAATGCTCAGTTTTGATTTCCTATTTTGGCTATATCTTTCATATGTTCGTTCCAGTTATAATATGTTTGAATCATGAAACCAAGCTGTAAATGAGACTTAACAACGTGTAGGTCTTTGCCATCCAAAAGTAGGTCAGTTACTTGTATATTTGATCTTTTAAGAACAATATTACTTCTATTTTAGTATCACTCAGCGTTATAAGCCACTATTTTGAGCAATCGTTTAATTTTTCAACTCATGGTTAATCACTTGTTCAATGTCAGCATTGCTAGGAGCTGAATAATATAATGATACGTCATCAGAAACAAAAGTTCAATACGGGAAATCTTTGATTCAGAAATATCATTTACATAAACTGAGGATGATAAAGGGCCTAATACTGAACCTTGGTGTACTCCTGCATTTATTGTCCCAACACCATAAAATAAATCTTTAAAAAATACCTCTTAACAGATAACTTTCAAACCAGACAAGTAGATCATTATTTATTCCATGATCCTCAGTCTAAAGACAAGTCCTCGATGGCATACTCTGTCGAATGCCTTTGATAAGTCACAGAACACCATACAACTATCGTCATTTCATTCTCTTTCTAGACATAGAGTATGATTGAACGAAGCCAGATTGATACTTATAAAAGATACTTTCTGCATGAAAGAAGTTATGAATATATTTATACACAATCCATTCCAATGCAGCTTATAAGTACTATAAGTCTATTAGTTGGACACCAGACTTGTATCGCATGTATTAAAGACTGGTACAACATTAGCTAATTTCCATGAACTAGGGAAAGTTTTCTCCTCTAGAGATCTATTAAACAAGTTACATAGGACTAGACTATAGGTATGACTGAGAAACATGTTTTAACATGTTATGCCTGAAGGAATCGGGACCACTCGCCTTAGTGACATCTAAAGTTTTTATAGCATCCAAGACGTCCTGTTCAGTAACCTTAATAATTGACAGTTATAAGTCCTAAGATTGAATTCTGGAACGGTTTTGACAATATGTCGTCGATATTGACACAAAATAGGAGTTTAAAGATTACAAATTCAGTTTTTCTATGTTTTCATTTTAAAATTAATCGGACTGACGATTATATAAGGATTATAGCTGATAAGCCCCTAAAAACAATCAATGAACTATTGGTTAAACTTCTTTGTAAGAGAATATTGGAATATCTCTTTGCTACTTTTATGTACTGTGACTGAAATATCTTTGAATGTGACAGCTATCGAAATGGCTCTTACCATGTGTTCGAGAAATTAAACTGAACTAGTCAAAAGTACACCAATTTTAGCAGTTACTGAACTTGTCAAAAAGTACACCAATAATAGCAGTTACTGAACTAGTCAAAAGTACACCAATTTTAGCAGTTATTAAAATAGGGAAAATGAGGTTTGAAGAGTAAACAGTACTAGCTTCTGAAAGTAAAAACATGAATTACAAAAGAAATGTAAAAACAAAAAAGGTTATCAGCTAGTTTTTGTTGTTTCCAAGTTAACAGTTTATTAGTCCAGGAAGTGAAAATGACCAAGCGAAGCTAGCAGTCTTCTGAAAGTTGCAGATCTGATGAAAGGCCAAGCTGTATACTTTATAACCCAAATGACACCCATAACCATACACCAATATAAAGGGAATTAAAAGTTTTTTTAACAAAACCTTAGATATACTATGTCTTTTTTTAAAAACAATAACCATTATTAACGGGGAGGAAAATCTAGGATATTTTTCTTTAAAAATCAAACACTGTTCAAAGTACGAAATTATACAGCAGAACCTTAAAGAGTCATTGAAGACGCCTTGACAACCTAATATAACAGTTATCATATTCTTAAGTCAGTTTCAAATGCTTTCATATAAGATAGATGGTATTTACTCGCTAATTACCCTCTCGGTCTCAATTTACTCCACCCCTCTGAAGTAGCTTGAATGTAGCTTGATGACGTCAAGAATTAAGTGTAACGTCAATGGGATATGGTATAATGTTGACTTGAAATAAAGACACCTAATAGTAAATGCCTATAAACTATGTTTAAGTTTTCAATAATTCTGTTATATAATGTATTCTGATCATTTCTTGCGTCATTTACTATTTACTTTGGCCATGTCTAAAATGCAATCAAGTGAGCAAAGTGGGAATGCTTCAAAAAATTTCAAGTAGAACTGCAAAATTGTCTGGTGTAGCATTTACAAAATGTAAGTTCTAGATGCTATAATTGTATTAGAGAAGACATAAATATATTTCTTGTAAAGAAATACATTTTCTCTTCTGTACTCATAACCTAATTTTAATATATACTAATAATTAATACAGATGTGTTGAGGTCAAATAACAAAGGGAATTAACTCCTGATAAGCCCATGGAATACAATAAAAAATAAACTAACAAACTGCATTTTATGGTAAAATAAAATGCTTATAACTATAGACTTTAACAAAACAATTGGGGGGAGGGGCATATTTCCTAACAATTTCTAGCCCCCGCCTGCCTAATCGTCTTCAAGAGATTTCGGCACCCTCTTGTTTTAAAGCAAAGTCGGAGTGACTGTGCTTAAATATTTTTCTGTCCTTCCCTTAACATTCATCCTCTCTCTTCAAGCTTTTCTCGTAAGAAACTTAATGAACTCTCTAGCACAGCACCTTAATATCTGTCAATTAATCTGTTTTTTTAACGAGGTCATCCACTAATACACACAGACATTCTTGTACAAACAGACACCGAATACGATCACAGAGCACAGAGTGGAAGGTGGCTGGTTCAAGAGATAAATGATCAAGAGTTATGCAGTTTTTTGTATGGCATTTTTGTGTTACCTCGCTTAAGGCGGTAGTGAATTCCCCATAGTTCCCACACACAAAAAATGTTAGTTGGTGAGCCAAAACAGTCTTTCTTTTCCCACGAAAAGTTAAAGTATTCCATAACCACAACGATAATATGATCCAATCCAAATGTGACACTTGATTAAGACTTGTTTATGTAGAGCTAAAGCTCTTTTATGTCATTACTTCTTGAGCTGTTAATTTGATTTTAAACATTTCTGACCTATTAGGAAGAAAAAAGACCACATGATACTATATAAATTTTATCGGAAAATTTAAAAACTAAACTTTATGACAATTAAATCTTCCTTGTGTTTTCCTTGCCCATACTGTGTTCACTTTTCAATACAAAAATAAAATGCCCAAATTATGGTATTTCAAATAAGAATTGACATTATACTCCTTGGGTAAAGTAGTATTGATGAAAACAATTCAAAAATAAATGTCTGTCATTACACACAGGTTTCCATTTTCCACTAGTTATTGCAGTTTTGTTTACAATGACAAGGGGCATAACTGTTCTCAAGCCAACCTGTAGCCTCTAAGTTAATGTGGACTTTTGGAATGAAGAGACAAATTAAAGTGCTAAAATACAGCGAATATAAACTTAATGAGCCACAATACATACTGTAGCCCTATGTGCACACTTTTCCAATACACTTAATGGTTATGCTCCACGGTTACTAAGTACTTCTGCAAGAGGAACAGATATGAGGTGATGCTGTGTGAATTTGTAACAGGAACAGCGGAGAGAATGTTGCCATACCTTTATACTACCTTCATGTACTGTGACTGAAATCTCTTTATATGCGGTATCAGCAAAACGACGCGCTGTCTAAAGCTGACAGCTGATTGAAATGGCTGCTCCAGTGTTCTCGAGAAATGAAATCGAACTAGTCCAAAGTACACCAACTTTAGTACTTTTTAGAATAGGGAAAATTAAGTCCAGGTAGTGACAATGACTAAGCGGAAATAGCAGTCTTGTGATTGTTGAACATCTGATGTAAGACCAAACTGTATACTCTCCAACCCAGATGATAACCATTACCCATGCACCAAAATAAAGGGAATGAAAAGTTCTTTTAACAATACCTTGGACATACAAGGTCGTTTTAAATAGCAATTAGAACGGAGCCTTGTTCAAACATCACCATATGAACGAAATTATCGCAGAAAGAACTCCGGTATTAGCTAATCGTGAGCGTACTATAGTACTCTCAGAGGTCTATCAAACTTTAAAGAAAATAAAACCTCGCAATCATATGGAAAAAGGAATGGTTCAGTGGCTAGCGTGCCGAATATTAAATGACAGTACGGGTTCGAATCCTGCTCAGAGCATTACAGGTCGGCCGCCCTGGCAAAACACTTTAGTCAAATTGCCTCATCGCGATATAACCTTTAATGTATTTATGTGCCGTTAAACTCCAATCAGTCAATCATTCACTCATGATCTTTTAACGTGAATTGGTGGTACTTCATAAGCGTCTAATCCAGGGACGGACAGACAATCAAGCGGACAGCTAGCTTGATATATATAGGGACACCAAATCTTCTTTATTGTGCATTTTATACTTGAAGTGGGTCAATCCACTAGATCGTATTACTAGTGAAGGTTGCTATCCAAAAGTAACATATATGACTAGAGTTAATTTATCGAAATAACTACAGGAAAATTGTGTACTAACAAAACATGATATAAGACCAGTTTTAAAACACATTTTGCTCTTGGAACATCAAAATATGTCAAGTTTCTTAAAAATTAAAAAATGTAGCAATTAGTTTTATTACAGTCAATGCCCCTGTAATAAAATATCATACGAACACTTTGACTATTGACATTTGTGTGTTGTCAACCATATATTACCTTTTCGTTCCTTTGCGCTGCCTGTTGTAGAACGCTATCAAGCCAGACAAACTGATCGGCCGGGTCAGACACGTCCATCGTCAGCTGGTTTTCGGTATAGTACAGGTTTGTGTTCATTGCAACGATCCGGATGTTGTTACGTTTAACCGTGTAGTAGCCACCTAAACTATACGAGGAATTTGTCTAAATACTGAATGGAAGGCAATGGGACAAGTCAAAGACAATTAATCGGATAAAACCTTTGTCACCTCTATTATTTTTGCAGTGCATATACCTCTAAATAAACTCTTGATTGGTTAGTTATATCACTAATTGTCTTGAAGTAGAGACTTGGCATAACACTTTTACAAGCCCAACAGTCTTGTTTGGGAACCTTGTCCTAATAAAGAAATGCATAGACACGTCTTTATATTCAATGGTGATAGAATCATAAACACCTATTTTTATTTCATAAAAAGGATAGAAATGTTACGCATTTTAATTACGAGTTCTGCATTTGTAACCGACGAGGAGATAAGATCTATTTCAAATGAGGACCCGCGATGATTTTTTTTTTCTCTACATATATCGAAGACAACAACGATGGCGGGAAAAGGTGAGAGGAATAAAACCGCTACACGTGTGCAATTCACAACAGAGGGTAACATCTTTAGAAATGTCTACAAAACCAGAGATCTGATAGCTAGCAAATTGGGTCTCACCATATTAAGTCAAGGGCATTTGGATCACTTCGAACATTGTTAGCATTAGCTTTAAATCTCAGCCGAGTGTGTGTGTGTGTGTGTGTGTGTGTGTGTGTGTGTGTGTGTGTGTGTGTGTGTGTGTGTGTGTGCTACTCAGTTTTCACTAAACATTGCTTACAGGACAATTAGATGCAAAAACTAATCTTACATCGGACGTGTTTCTTAAGATAATGGCGTCTGCTTTGAAGCAAGGTTTTGCCCATAATATTACCGTCATAGACGTGTGCAAGAGAGACGTCAAGGCTTTGGACATCGATATGGACAGCTAGGAAGTACTTGCTCAGGACCGAAGTAGCTGGAGGCATGAGCTCAACCAAGGTCTTCGGAGAAGCGAGAGACAACAGTTGCAATTGGCATAGGAGAAAAGACTCCGCAGAAAGGACAAGATGAAACAACATGTGGCAACCCAAGAAACCAGCTTCAAATGCGACAGATGCAACAGAGATTGTCATTCCCGAGTGGGTCTCTTCAGCCACAACAGACGCTGCTCGTCATTCAACTGACTGACAACTTCAGAGCGCAACTCCATAGTCTTCCGAGACTGAAGGATGCCGATGATGAATACTATAAGCTATATTTCGCGAAAAGGATGTAGCACAAAAGACACTTAAGCAGTAGCTTTTTATTTCGACTGGTTTTCTTGTCTGAGCGGCGGATTTCTTCAGACACTTTGACTGATTGCTGCGATTGGCTGAGAAATAAAGCCATTATAAAAACGCCTGAAGTATTCCGCATGTTCGTAACATAGTATGGTGAGATTGAAATGGACTGCCCCCAAATCTGACGCCTAGCAACAAATGAAAGGAGGTATATACTGAGTTATAGACACGGAATCCTTTCATTTTCTTTTATAAATCAGAAACAATAAAATAATTTTGCATCAGCTTTTCCTCGCCAGTATCATTTGATGGAGACGTACCTTTCCTGAAATTCTCGAACTGGCTGCTATCATTAATCCAGGTCTCCCAGAGTAACGAAGTCGTGTTGTATATTTCGTTTCCATGTGTCGGGAACTGATTTTTCTTGTAGTAGTCATGGTTACCAAAGGTAGCATACACCGGAACGGAGTGGAACGCTGATTTGATGGTGTCAGTCACGTTACGAACGATGTCCTGATTTCGAGACTGAGACAGGTTTAATAGCGGAACATGAGGAACACTGTCTCTGGTGAGAAAATATCGATTCATGATTCAAGATTTTATTTTACTCAAAGCCATTACGTGACATTTGAAAGGAACGGTGTGTGTCAAGATTTAAAAAAGTAAGATGTGTACAATGTAAACTACATCAAAAATATTTAGATCAGCATACAAAAGATCAATAAAACATAGTTCTATCTGGTACATATTTTCACAGAAATATACCAAATATCCTATCTCCCCGTCACACACTAAATATTAGTTCATAAATAATAATGATGCCTTTATGGTAAAAAGTTTTAGATCAACATATTTATTACGTATAATATACCAAACTAATACGCATAAAATATAGAGAGATCTAAGATTATTGCTGCTCCAATTAGTCGATTTGGCCCAGTATTGTGATAGATTATGGTCGAAATTGCTCAATGCTCAGTAATCCATACTATTTCGAAGTTAGGCTATTTGAAAAATCGCCCCAGTTTGGCCAAGACATATTTGATCATCAGTAAGTTAGGAGAAGCTGCTGATCGATAATGAAACTTCATCCAATTTTCAACACCAGATAACGTTACATGTATCAAGCGCGAGCTGATGGTTGGCACGGGGAACACGGAATCGGAAGACATGTGAGTACCTGCATGGTGGTTACTTGTTGCCCATGAGAAAGGCATTATATAAGCAGCTTCACTTGACAGGTCTACTAGGGAATTAATTTGAGATGGCATGGGGTCTTATTCGCAAAGTGGCATACACTGTAAGTCACCTTAATCGATGGAAACTGGAGAGAAAAGAAAAAAAACCACACCTGTCTTACGGATTCTTTATAGGCAGGGAAGACTTAAAATTTAACCATTATTATGTTTGAAATGTTCATACGCTCATTTTGGCGAAAAATGCACGGTGAATTGGACCGATAACTGTCTGAAAGTGATGATGATGATTGGACTACCTACGTATTTAATATTTCGCTTCCTTAATGGAGGCAAGCCTTTGGAAACACCTTCCATCAAAAACACTATCTTTTTTTTTCTTTCTCCGCACATGATTTATTTTCATCACGCTTCGTCCTGGAAATAGTGAGAACCAAATAATAAAACGATTTCCAAGACGGAGGAAACTCGGTCTAATGTTTATTTAAGGAAATTTAAAATTCTTAGTATATGTTCAATAAGTGAAATGTTCTTCACGCAAGACGACGGAAAATGTTACAAATTCATTTTGTGAACAAGATTTTAATGAAAATAGCTTTAAATGGCGGAATTTCGAAAAGCATCTTTTGTTTTCCCATGCCTCTATTGCAAGCTACTCAGATTTTAAATAAATTACGCGTCAATTCGGACTGTAAAGCATTTGCTACTACTGCTTTACTTCTACCACTTCTACTACATACAGGCTTCTTGCGGTCAGCAAAAGCGGACTTCTTATATAATCACTACTTAATTCACGTTCATTCTAAGAAATACGGATAATCATAAGAAAGTGTCCGTTCCAAACAAGTTATTGCTGAATAGGGGTAAGCTGTCAGGTGTGTTTTGGATACTCGCTAATTTGTATTTACCCAGTCCAGAGGATAAAGTCGACATCATGTTTGACATCCGCCATCTTTCTGACACTCTCAAAGACTAGACGGTAGGGTGAATCACACCAGTAATCTCCGAATTCACCTGGATTGGATACATTCTGTCCGTTACAGGAAAGCTGACCATCCCAGTATGAAAAATCCCAGTGGAAATCCGTAATGTGCCAGAACCAACCTGTTAAAAGGTCACATTCATACAACTATAATTCGAATATAGGGTGCATTTAGCTACATAAGCCTATCAGGTTATTTTGTCCTATGTAAAAAAAAAAAAAAAAAAAAAAAAAAAAAAAAAAATTTAAAAAAAAAACGCCAGGAGGTATTTGCTCATAATGAAATGTTTTGAGGTAGAATTTGATCTATGACTTTCACCGACTAGAGTTTCCCGACTAAGATTATAATGGTAGCTTTCATTAGTTACTCCAAATAAATAGCAGTGACTTTCATTTCATATGTAGGTCAGGGAGTTGGCGTAGTTTGCCATTGTAAAATCTCGAAGTGGACGGGATCCTTGCTCTCTCGAGCATAAGCACGGTATTGATCAGAAATCTATGAATGAAATCTATACAGCGAAATGGTATGTTGATGAGTGATAATCTTTTTCATTTATGTATGTATGCATGTACTTGTATGTATAATCTTTCCTTAGATTTCCTTGTTCAAAATTTGATATTTTAATAATGATTTGGTTGACAGTTTTATGTATTGTGTATTTAGGAGTTTGTCAATTTTGGGCAAGAACATCTGAGGAAAATCCGCGACACATTGCGCTTCATCCTACAAGTAACAACAGCGGTATTACTCCACAATTTGCCAGAAAAATAAATGACATAAAAGTTTATAATGGTAAAAGCTATATCCTGGAGATTTTGCCAATATGTGCAGATGGGAAGAGCTGCTCTAATGGTTGTTTTACAGTTGACAAGTAACAACAACGGTGAAACAATTTGCAAGTCTTTAGTTTTGATTTTAATTAAATTGTTGATGTTTATGTGGTAGGATGAAAATTATTAGAGTCTGTATACCAATAGGTTGTAGATCATAGACTCCTCTTATCAAAATATACAGCGAAATGGTATGTTGATGGGTGAGTTCCTTCAGTATGACACAATTACTGCGATCACATCATGTTGGCTGCCGTAGTGTGTCCATGGACAACAGCATTCTACTCCAGTAGACCCTTTTCATAATCTCTAATCGGAGCATAATCGGCCTTGTATTCCGTACTAGGGACGTATTGAGAACGACGCTGAAGGTACAAGGCCACTGCCTAGCAGTGCGCAGCAAAGAACAAAGTAAAATTGTACATGTTGCTCGCATATATTTGAGTGTAATAACCTTGAAATGATCATCCATTTAACTTAGTGGGTGAAATTTGTATTTTGTCCTTTCTTTGTTCGCTACATAGCCACATTTGTGCTGAGGTGAATTAAAACATTACTACACACGTACATCTTTTTGTTTCTTTTTTAATAAATTTGTTGGTCGTCAAACTTGTACTAAATATACCAAGCGTTTTTCCTCCACCCCAGCAAGTTATTGGATCGTACTGGATATTTATTTGTTTATTTTCAGAGTTAGATTTCATTTAAATTAAGGATATGCATTGTGTATATTACTTCATTTACTAATATGCATATGATTACTGTGTCCGATGGTCAATCAAGGTGGAGGGTGCGTCCACAACTGGGTCCATACAAAATATTTCCAGTGACAAAGACAAGGATCGGATTGTATTCCTCGTGCTTTCTTGAAGTAATCATTTTTCCTATAAAAAAAATGTTATTGATTTATCCCTTATTTATTATACACTAGTAGATGCATATTCTTCCTTAAAGAATTCATAGAAAATCTCTGCGCAAACATCGTTGATTTTTCTTTAACCGTATTCCCATGTTCTTACTAATAATAAGTTAAATAGCTGAGTAAAGTTACATTATGGAAATAATTTACGGTGATTATCCAAAGTAATTATCAACTTCAAAAGGTATTACATGTGATTTATTTTTGTACAATCCCACAAGGTATTACATGTGATTTATTTTTGTACAATCCCACAAGGTATTACATGTGATTTATTTTTGTATAATCCCACTGGCTTGTGTTTTTGTTATGATCATACATGTCACACTCGCTCGAGTTGTTGGCTTCAGGGATTGTATCAAGGGTATAATACATAGCTATTAGAATGTACGTATCCTCAGAACCTTTACTATTCTTAGGTTTCATTTCATTTCAAAGGCTTTCTCTCAAACTTGGCCCATTAATGTCCCATAACAGAGCTAGTCGGCAGTTCGGCTGTTATAGTCAACCATCGTCTTTTGTACACAAACATAATACCGGCATTTCCAAGCCTCGCTTTAGATCAGTATTATACACTAGTTGATGCATATTCTTCCTTACTAAATAACCTCCGGGTATTGCTGTGCCGAGCAAACCAAACCAGACTGTATTATCTGGTGAAATGTTCTCAGTACTTTCTAAGGAGTAAACTATATTTTTTAGCTGAAAAATCCTTATAACTCTTAAGAAAGTTAAATGGTCAAATCATAGTATTACAATTCTTTATTATAGGCGGACAACTGTTATCACGAACATGTGACAAGAAACATTCAATAGAAAAGAGACAAACACATAGTATTTATCAAAGAAAGAAGATTAGTTTCAATTTTACCTTCATTCGCTTTGGCACATGAGACGGACATACTCAGTACGATGATAGCAGATATCGATAGCGGTCTCATCTTGCAGGTAGATTGCTGGTGCGTAAATGTCTATGCGAATTCACTTCCTCCTTCGCGTCTGCAGTATGATGTTTACTTTAGAGCAAACGTATTGCTAGCAACCGGGTAGTAAATCAGCTATTACAGGATGTTTGCTGTATAACAAAGAAAAGGTTTGTTTGATTTTTAGCGGGAGTGTCGTTTTTTCTTGTTGTTAATGTTGTTTTTCCTGTATCTTTTTTTTTTAATTTTTTTATTATTTTTTTTTTTAAAGTCCCTTCGAACTTCTATGAGGAGACTTCGATTTAAAAAGAAAACCTCGTGCAACAGACTGAGTTGTGTCCTTGTCTATCTTTTGGGCTTTTTTGAGTGTTAAACGTTAAACAAGTAATATAACAATTGTTGGTATACGTAGACCATGCAATTCGTGCACCTCCGGCCATTGGAAAAAAATTCAAAATGGTGAGACTGAACCCTGATGCCTTATAAAAAGAAAAAGAGTCTTCCTTCAACCAACCTTTCTCGACATTTTACGACAGTTGCATTTGATATTTATAAAACTTAGGACAAATTTGATCTGTTTTCAGTGTATATTAGAACATTATGCAAACATTCACAATGCTGATGCCGTTTCTTTCAAGGTAAACCGAAGGGGACGAGTGTCGTCAGTATGCTAAGTATTATATAAGATCTCTTTCAGGTTGTTTCTCTTTCTTTTATTTTGCCTAGGAAGTGTTAAGGAGATTTAGCAATTACTTATTCCAAAACATGACCATAGCACTGGTTATTGAGCTTGGTTTTCTGAGAATTGTAAGTTCCAGTATCAGAATTAGCTTCCAGGTATCAACTTTGTTCACACTCCAGTAAATATTATAAGTTTATGTTATCTTGTGCAGTAAATAAATATGATGTCTGCATCTATATTCTAGGAATACCATTTTGATATGCAAACATTCTGATGAGAAAGATATGCCCTTGTGTAATGTATCAAACAGGTTGGAAATAGGCACTTTCGTCCTGCCTATAGTTCAATCCGCACACCATCGCGAATAATATCCGCGTCTGTATCTCAATGAATTTTCTGGTCAGCGTCTTTAAATGGAGCTAAAAGTACCTAATTCATTTCGCGCGCGAACTATTTCAACACCTTTCGAATCGACATACAGCATAACACGTCTCATTCAATACATGCTGAAACAGGGTGGTCTGTTTACATCAAATTCTTCTACGCCACCATGACCTGTGGAAGAGTCAATATGTTTATTTAGGAGTGATCAGCTTTCCTATTCGGCTATGTTCGGTCATAATATAGTTGCCTCCCTTGTGATTTCTTTGCGGGTGCATCGTGATACATGTACATGTACTTCAATTATGTGAAACGATATGCTTCTGGCAGCAAGTCTTTTTCTTTGTATCGAAATATAAATTTTATTGCTCATCAGTGAAGTCACAGCATAAATAGACTTTAAGTAGAAATTTTAAATTAGTTTGTCATTTTTTTGTAGAGGATATATTTCATTTCAAATCAACATCCACGAGTAGTTACCTATTTTAGAGGTCATACATTTCCACGGCATCTTTTACAGAAGTATTTAGACAGTATCGTAATTTAGCATTACGACAACCTATTACATAATTTATTCTAATTGGTAGCATGATAATGACAAACTTACTTTGGAATACATTAGTATAACCTTTGATCTGTGCTATACTTCGCCCGCATGCCATCAGCTTTAATATTTACGATTTGCCTTCTGAAGTTATTTTTGCAGAGACTATAAAGTAAACGAATTCAAGTGAAAAATAAATTAACACTGGGATAGTGACCTTGTATATTCGTCATATAGACACTTAAGTTTAAAATTATTATCACTATGATACTGCCGAAAAATTGTAACGGTCACCAGACTATGTTTCTTGTATGTTGAGCTCATACATCAGTTATGGCTAGATATGGATTTCTTCAATGGATATAAAATGAAGGTTCCATTGACCCTATTATAGTACAGTTTTCCCTGGCTGGTTAATTTTTATAGTAATAATTACTTGCCAGATGTTTCTTGATAACATGTGGATATGAATGTGGAAGTTGTGTTATTTATTAATACTAGCATATGTATCAAAAGAAGACCTGAATTAAGGAGGGTTTAATTTTTTTTTAAAAAAGGCAACTCCATACTTCAGATTCTGAAGGTCATCCTGTTCGTATTTAAACTCGCAACACTTACTTGACAACATGCTGGATCCGTGGTCATCAATTGTTTTGTGAACATTTCATGGCCCTTTTTTTCATATTTAAATGATTAAAATTATGCCCTGGAAACGCTTAAAATGCAGGAGCTTCCGGGACCTTGGACGCCTGAGCCTCCACCAGAGGTTCCACCACACAGACCTCTTGCCTACTTGTTTAGGCCCCACCCCGCCAAAACGATATTCCTGGATCCGCCCCTGTTAATAGCAGGGTTTGGCATTTGAAATGACCACCAAAACAAAAAAAGAATTCACACTAGTTTTTCCCTGCTCATATTAAACCCTCGCCTTTAATAAGATGATATAAAGTAATGCAACACTCCCTTTACATTGTAACAGTATAACACCTCTCTCTCTCTCCCTCTCTCTCTCTCTCTCACACACAGACAGACGGACACACACACATACACTACACGCGCTATATATATATACAAAGGATCAATCATTATTAATATAGCAACGATACTTTCCAATATTTAGTTTGTCTGTGTGTGTATGTGTGTTTGCGTGTTTCAAGTTGTAAGCAACGCATTAAATCAGGAGAAAAAGTTGTGATATTTTTCATGTGATAAATTTGAGGGAAACAATCATCATGTCGAATTTAGTTTCTAATATTGTGCTCACTTTAAACCAATATGTGCTCTTCATGTTGTTAGGTTTCATTTAATTTCAATCAGAGCAAACTCGGCCCCACCCCTTCAACAAATAGAGTAATCAATGTAATCAGTTTATAAAACAAAAATGTGTGTGATTTTCCCCATAAATAAGGTACGTTGGTTTAAGTCTTTTCTTATTTAAAAGATGACAACATTAAATATGTAGTAGAATTCGTCATCATGGTTGTCAACATTGCCATCATCCTCGTCGTATTTGTAGTAGTAGTGAGTATCGTGTTGGCTATTATTTATTGCTCTTTTTGCCTGTATTTTTTGACTCTACAAATTAAAAACATTGTCTCTCACGACACTTAAGTGATTGCTGCACGTCGTCCTATGTGTCTTGCTTGCTTGATATTGGGTAATTTATTGTCGTGTGTAACTTTTAATGTACCCTAGGGAGAAGACCGTCGTCTCCAAGGGTCATGACCCCGTTCAGTCTTATTGGGGTACGCATTATCGTGCATTATTACGACAGCATTTCTTGACGTCTTCGTAAACCAGATTTTACATTTCATAGTGAGGCCAACGGAAATCTTTGCAAGTGGTTGTATGGTAAAGACATTGTACTTGTACTTAACTATGTTTCCTTCTATTGGCATTTTTTTTTTTTTTTTTTTCGTTATATAATAATTTGTATGCGTTGTTTTTAACATTGCGAGAGGTCTGTTTGCCGACAAATGTGAACAATATGGCTTATGTACACATAGTCTCTTTTAACCAGACCTCTAACTTGACTCCGTGCCAGATTCGCTATACAAGGGTCTGGTAACAATCGTAACGCTCAAACCGATGCTTACCAAAAATCTGGTCAAGTCCCTAATCTGTTTGCGGGTAAACAATTTTTTTTTTTTTTTTTTTTTTTGGGGGGGGGGGGTAGGTTTCAAGGGCACTTTTAACACATTATTGGTCATATCATACCAAGGAAATTGGAGCTAAGTGCCTTCCCCAGGGACACACCTAGGCAGCCGACCCGGGCTGGCCTGGACGGGGATCGAACCCGCGACCCTTAGATTACGAGTCAGATACTCTAGCAACTGAGATACAATAGCTCCCTGTTTTAGCGTTCTGAAAAAGTCTTAAATCACATAAATGTACAATTTTGATAGTTTTATTCGCGTTTTTGACCGATCACATATAATTTGTATAAGGTAATACGAGTTTTTTGCGCTTGCATGAAAATCATGCAAATCCTCAGACTGTGCCACTGTCTCGCTGATTATATAAAAGGGGCACGCATTATCCGCTTTGGCACAAATACATTTGAACCCCTCTAAAGTACATTATTAGTATGTTTATAGTTATTGATTATGTATAAATAGTGCCAAGGGACTTTACGGTATAGATGGTCCATTTTTCGGACAGCAGAAACAAGGATGTCCTGAAGCAAAGTCATCATTTTTCTGCTCAAGCCCGTTTTATACGTAATTATGTAGTATCTAAATTAGGGGGGAAATAGTGACGCAGTTGTAAATATTAGGTTTGGTTTTATGGGTTTAACTTCATTTTTCATGATAGGCTATATATGGAGGCCAGTATATCTGGTGGAGGAAGAACCCGGGAAAATCCCGTGAAGAACCACCGACCCACGGGAAGCTACTGGCAAGCTTTCTCACATAACCACAATGGCCGAGCCCGAGACTCGAACCCACGCGGACAGAGGTGAGATGGCAGTGATCGGTAAAGACCACTCGGCCACCCGGGGCCCCGCAAATATTAGGCACTGACCATTTAATAATTTTTTGTCTTTTTTGTGAGTGGCGGTGAGAGGGGTTCATTTTGTGGAAAGAAAAAATGTGATGGTTCACAAAACGCCAATATACTGCATTTCAAACAAATATTTTTAATTGCACATACACGTGAACGTTCATCAACCGATTATTAATAACATTGCGATATCAACTATCTTTCTTTCTATATATGGGTAACCCGAGCAAACATTTAACAAAAGAAGACAAAAAAAAGTAAAAAAATGACGGTTACCGGTAAAGCTTTTAAACGAATTCCGATATGTTCCTGACGATATGGATTTCTTAATCAACACTTGTACCCTGGTATGGTATCACTTCAATTTGTCCCTTCATATGGTATCACTTCAATTCGTCCCTTCATATAGCATCACTTCAATTCGTCCCTTCATATAGTATCACTTCAATTCATCCCTTCATATAGTATCACTTCAATTCGTCCCTTCATATAGTATCACTTCAATTCGTCCCTTCATATAGTATCACTTCAATTCGTCCCTTCATATAGTATCTCTTCAATTCGTCCCTTCATATGGTATCTCTTCAATTTGTCCCTTCATATGGTATCTCTTCAATGCGTCCCTTCATATAGTATCACTTCAATTCGTCCCTTCATATAGTATCACTTCAATTCGTCCCTTCATATAGTATCTCTTCAATTCGTCCCTTCATATGGTATCTCTTCAATTTGTCCCTTCATATGGTATCTCTTCAATGCGTCCTTTCATATTGTATCTCTTTAATTCGCCCCTTCACGTGGTACCTCTTTAATTCACCCCTTCACGTGGTATCTCTTCAATTCCTCCCTTCATATGGTATCTCTTCAATGCATCCTTTCATATTGTATCTCTTTAATTCGCCCCTTTACGTGGTATCTCTTCAATTCGTCCCTTCATATGGTATCTCTTCAATGCGTCCTTTCATATTGTATCTCTTTAATTTGTCCCTTCATATGGTTCCCCATCTTCAATTCATTCATTCATATGGTATCTATTCAATTTGTCCCTTAATATGGTATCTCTTCAGTTTGTTCATTTCTGTGGTATCTCTTCAATTTGTCACTTCATATGGTATCTCTTCAATTCGTCCCTTCACGTGGTATCTCTTCAATTCGTCCCTTCATATGGTATCTCTTCAATTCGTCACTTCATATGGTATCTCTTCAATTCGTCCCTTCATATGGTACCTCTTCAATTCGTCCCTTCATATGGTATCTCTTCAATTCGTCACTTCATATGGTATCTCTTCAATTCGTCCCTTCATATGGTATCTCTTCAATTCGTCCCTTCATATGGTACCTCTTCAATTCGTCCCTTCGTAGTGTATCTCCTTAATTTGTCCCTTCATATGGTATCTCTTTAATTTGTCCCTTCATATGGTATCGCTTCAGTTCGTCCCTTCATCTGGTATCTCGTCAATTCGTCCCTTCGTATGTTATCTCTTCAATTCGTCCCTTCACGTGGTATCTCTTCAATTCGTCCCTTCGTATTGTAACTCCTTAATTTGTCCCTTCATATGGTATCTCTTCAATTCGTCCCTTCATATGGTATCTCTTCAATTTGTCCCTTCATATCGTATCTCTTCAATTTGTCCCTTCATATGGTATCTCTTCAATTTGTTCCTCATATCAAATCTCTTCAATTAGTCCCTTCATATGGTATCTCTTCAATTCGTCCCTTCGTATTGTATCTCCTTAATTTGTCCCTTCATATGGTATCTCTTCAATTTGTCCCTTCATATGGTATCTCTTCAATTTGTCCCTTCATATCATATCTCTTCAATTTGTCCCTTCATATGGTATCTCTTCAATTTGTCCCTCATATCATATCTTTTCAATTTGTCCCTTCATATGGTATCTCTTCAATTTGTCCCTTCATATGGTATCTCTTCAGTTTGTCCCTTATATCATATCTCTTCAATTTGTCCCTTCATATGGTATCTCTTCAATTTGTCCCTCATATCATATCTCTTCAATTTGCGCCTTCATATGGTATCTCTTCAGTTTGTCCCTTCATATAGTATCTCTTCAGTTTGTCCCTTCATATGGTATCTCTTCAATTTGTCCCTTCATATGGTATCTCTTCAATTCATAATTAAGTGGCATATTAAGTATTTGTTTAGCGTTTTTAATAGTATTGCTGATGCTGCTCAGAAAAGACACAGTAAAAAAAAAAATGGACGGTAACTTGCAAGTGAAAGTATGCGTTCTCCAGCATATAATTTTCAAGTGCTCGGTGTATTCAACAGACTGTTCGTTACCATGAGACAGCATCCTAGTAAAGAACTCAAACTTATCAAGACAGTAATTTTCTGTGCCCAGTCTATGCAAGAAGAGGGCACTCTTGTGAATCAAGAACAAAATGACTCTCACCAATACGGACTACTTCTTTTGAGACCACATATAACTAACATTCTTCATCATAGTGAAAGTAAGGAATCTCCGTACTTTTTTCTCATGATGCACCGCCACTATTGGGCTGGTTTCCTGCTTTTAATGTTCCTTGGTACGCACTCTCCAGATGGGAGACACAAATTTTACCAGTTACCGGCCTGTTATATTGGCTTCCCAATTTAGGCCGGGTACAAGCGAATAAACCGTTCAGATATATATTTAATTTCATAATGATTATTCTTGACAAGAAAATCACTTTCTAAATGCTTATTAAACTGTTACCTTGCACACGTGTGAGCAAACAAAGACAATTTTATCAATGCAAGAAATGCTCATCAGTATAAGCATTTAGGGACCGAATCACAGGCATACCATCTCGGTGCGCAGTTTCAAATATTTCACACAAATTAAAACAATTAGTACTATAAATAACACGGTTTCTAACAGCTATCCCACTTTTTTTTCTTTTTTAGCTCTGCGTTAAATATTTCTAAAGCATGTTTTGAACAATCAAATTGAGCAAATGAAAACTTAAGGTCATGTTTAGTACTTAAGGTCATGAATAGTACTTAAGCCCTCTGGTAACAATCAATTGCACAGACCTTGATCAGACTCTCGCTCGAAGTAGATCTATCGGAGTTACGCGAGAGTCTGGTTGAAGGGAACTAAAATACTTAGGGCACAGTCATGTTCTTAAAAGCAAATGGCCGGTAGGGGCCTACGAACCGGTCGCCACTGCCAGAACAGTCAGAACAGTTTCCAATGTCGTCAATCGTTATATTCTCGTGAATGTAATTATCGTGTAAAATGACCGAGCAAAATGAGGTACTTTAGAAATTATAAAAATATGTGTGTATGATTTAAAAACATTGATTCGAACAACATGATTGAGCAAAGGGAGATCCAATTGTCGTTCTTCTTCAAAACGTAACGGACATTACCGAACATTTCTAAAATATTACTATGTTTCTTCAAAACGTAACGGACATTACCCAACATTTCTAAAATATTACGATGTTTCTTCAAAACGTAACGGACATTACCGAACATTTCTAAAATATTACTTATGTTTCTTCAAAACGTAACGGACATTACCGAACATTTCTAAAATATTACTATGTTTAGCAAAAGACTAGACTTATACGACCGTTTATGGAAACATGTTTATACTAGAGAAGCGATTATATCTCCATGACTTCGCGTGGGTCAGTCAGTAAACTGCACGCATATGACGTCTCACACTGTAAGTCGGCGCTGTAGGCTTTGTCTCTGCTATTGGTTTTCCGTCTATTTCATTAGCCAAATTCCAGTCGTACGTGTGCGTGGACGTTTTATGTTATACTTGTACCTGTAAACAAGGCAGTGTACGATACCCACCAAAAGTCAACAAACTCCCAACTGCTTTTACAAATATAAACCTAAATTAAATTGTATGCATATGAAAGAGTACAAACTTTCTCGCGCAGCTTTGCTGCAATTTTCTTGTTAGTCCTGTGATTCAAGTCGCTCCAATATCGCGATAAATGAAGTACATTCAAGGTGCTTTCCGTTGATGTAAAGGCCAGATATGTTTCGAGTGCGGTATTCTCTCTTGACATGAACAGCTTTAATAGTCTATGAATTATTCGATGGCAGAATTTAATCGAAATTATAGCTTTCTTGGAGAACACAGTTTTTCGATCATTCGGATGAAACATTTTAATTTCTGCAGAGAAAAATAACGGGATGTAACCCATGATATTAAGGTTAGACAAAAATTATAAGTTACCTCCCTTGCAATAACACTCGCTTTATGAGTGGTCCTTCCAGCTGTATTATTTAAACACAATAAAGAGATTTATGTTAATAGCAGGTTTTGCTTTTTAAAATGACCAAAACATAACAAAATTATATATAAAAACTTTTCTAATTCACACTTAGCTCTCACCTCATAATACCGCTGCGCGTAAAATTGTGAAGATTTCTCTCTCTCTCTCTCTCTCTCTCTCTCTCTCTCTCTCTCTCTCTCTCTCTCTCTCTCTCTCTCTCACACACACACACACACACACACACACACACACACACATACACGCCCCACGTGCACGTAGGACGCAAAAGCCATGGTTGAAAATTCTTCACTGTTGTACAAAATGATGAAATACATACGGTCAGTCATTATCGACGTAAAAGCAATACTTTTCTTTATTTTTGTGCTAGCTTCTTTGTTTTATTCAAGTTTACCAGGCATCTGAGGGGCCGTATGGCAAGCAGCAAATTAAATCAGGATTAATAATTGAACTAACGTTATAAATACAGTGATAATTTTCGTGTGAATTTTTTTTTCTTTTTTTGTGGGGGGGGGGATCATCGAATTACATTTTCTAATATTGTGCGCACTTTAAACCCTTACATGTTCGTCATAACATTTCATTTAATTTCAATCAGAGTGAACGTTGTACACCGCCTCCCCCGAATTTCCTTTGGTAATGAATGATAATAGGCTCAGAAAAATGGGTGCCATTTTTTCCCCATAAAAAATTAGTTTAAGTCCTTTCTTTCCTTATTTGCATCAAGACAATTTAGAGTCAAGTATGTGGTTGAACTCATTTAGAGTCAAGTATGTGGTTGAACTCATTTAGAGTCAAGTATGTGGTTGAACTCATTTAGAGTCAAGTATGTGGTTGAACTCATTTAGAGTCAAGTATGTGGTTGAACTCATTTAGAGTCAAGTATGTGGTTGAACTCATTTAGAGTCAAGTATGTGGTTGAACTCATTAGAGTCAAGTATGTGGTTGAACTCATTTAGAGTCAAGTATGTGGTTGAACTCATTTAGAGTCAAGTATGTGGTTGAACTCATTTAGAGTCAAGTATGTGGTTGAACTCATTTAGAGTCAAGTATGTGGTTGATCTCATTTAGAGTCAAGTATGTGGTTGAACTCATTTAGAGTCAAGTATGTGGTTGAACTCATTTAGAGTCAAGTATGTAGTTGAACTCGTCACCTTGATTGTCAACACTGTCATCGTCTTCATCTCAGTTGTAGTAGTAGTGATTGTCGTGGGGGGGTGGAGTGTTCTTTCTATTACTGATGATTTTGCCTCCATTACCTAACTGTATACAAATTAAATACATTTTAACTCACAACAGTTAGGTGATGTTTTGCATATCATCGTGTGTGTCTTGTAACTCATTGTGCTTGCCTGATATTAGGTAAGTCATGTGTTATTTGTAACATGCCTGCGGTGTGGATACCGTCGTTTTCTATAACAATGTCAGTTAATTTCGCAATGCCTGCAGTGTGGATACCGTCGTTTCTATAACAATGTCAGTATATGCCAATGCCTGCAGTGTGGATATAGTCGTTTCTGTAACAATGTCAGTCTATCACAATGCCTGCTGTGTGGATGCCGTCGTTTCTATAACAATGTCAGTATATGCCAATGCCTGCAGTGTAGATACCATCGTTTCTGTAATAATGTCAGTCCATCACAATGCCGCAGTGAGGATGCCGTCGTTTCTATAACAATGTCAGTATATGCCAATGCCTGCAGTATGGATACCGTCGTTTCTGTCATAATGTCAGTCTATCATAATGCCTGCTGTGTGGATGCCGTCGTTTTCTATAACAATGTCAGTCCATCGCAATGCCTGCGGTGTGGATGCCGTCGTTTTCTATAACAATGTCAGTCTATCGCAATGCCTGCGGTGTGGATGCCGTCGTTTTCTATAACAATGTCAGTCTATCGCAATGCCTGCGGTGTGGATACCGTCGTTTCTGTAACAATGTCAGTATATGCCAATGCCTGCAGTGTGGATGCCGTCATTTTCTAAAACAATGTCAGTCTATCACAATGCCTGCTGTGTGGATACCGTCGTTTTCTATAATAATGTCAGTCTATCACAATGCCTGCTGTGTGGATACCGTCGTTTCTATAACAATGTCAGTTAATCGCAATGCCTGCGGTGTGGATACCGTCGTTTCAATAACAATGTCAGTCTATCCAATGCCTTCGATGTGGATACCGTCGTTTCAATAACAATGTCAGTCTATCCAATGCCTTCGGTGTGGATACCGTCGTTTCAATAACAATGTCAGTCTATCCCAATGCCTGCGGTGTGGACACCGCCGTTTTCTATAATAATGTCAGTCTATCCCAATGCCTGCGGTGTGGATACCGTCGTTTCAATAACAATGTCAGTCTATCCCAATGTCTGCGGTGTGGATACCATCGTTTCAATAACAATGTCAGTCTATCACAATGCCTGCGGTGTGGATACCGTCGTTTCTGTAACAATGTCAGTCTATCCAATGCCTGCGGTGTGGATACCGTCGTTTCTATAGCAATGTCAGTCTATCCAATGCCGTTCAATCTGATTGAGACCCATTAATTTCCCGCCATCTTCGTAACCAATTTTTTTTTCACATCGAGGCCAACGGAAATCTTCGGATGTGGTTGTCTAATAAATTCTTTGTGCTTGTACTTAATTATACGTTTTTTTCTTGGAGCATGGTCTTCGTTATATAATAATTTCTATGTGTACTTAATTATACGTTTCTTTCTTGGAGCATGGTCTTCGTTATATAATAATTTCTATGTGTACTTAATTATACGTTTCTTTCTTGGAGCATGGTCTTCGTTATATAATAATTTCTATGTGTACTTAATTATACGTTTCTTTCTTGGAGCATGGTCTTCGTTATATAATAATTTCTATGTGTACTTTTAACATATTCATCAGATAAATCCAACTGCCCGGTAAATAATCATCGTGATTCATTTGTCAAATTTCCTGTTCTTTTTATCTTGAAGTTACTGGTTAGTTTAAGTCAGTTAGTTTCTTAAACTTTGAAAATATTATCAAAAACTGATTTTTGCTATGTCTGGTAGTAAAATCATTTTTTGAGACAATCACCAAAAGACAATTCACAATTTGCAATAAATACATTAACTTCGGAAAAGTTTGAAATATGAAACTTTTTCAGCAGAGTTATAAGGTATGTGTAGGAAGAACTTGTCACTCGACCAGAGTTGCGAAAATGTATACCAGTGCAAACTGGAATATTTACAAAAAAATAAACACGCTGTTTTTCTGTAAATGTAACATTCAGGTGTATTGGGGGTGGTGGTGGACGCTGATAATTACATTTTCAATATACAGTATCTTTTTCAATACTTTGGTGCAAGGGATATGAGTAAGGGAGGGCGAGGAGGAATGACTTGATGCCCCAAAATATTTCAACTGGTCTTAGAAGGATTCTTTTTTTTTCACTCGTCTTTACAGTCTGCTACTGGCTCAATGCTTTTGACCCTAATTTGATCGCAAATTCCGTTTGTATCACAAGTGTTAACATATGGGGAGCTATCCGTTTGTATCACAAGTGTTAACATATGGGGAGCTATCCGTTTGTATCACAAGTGTTAACATATGGGGAGCCAAAGACTTGTTATCGGTATACTATATTTAAAATATGTATGATCTCAAATATGGATCCTAACTTCCCAGACTATGGCGTTAATTTAATGCAGAAACGAAATGTTAAATCTAGGTTAGTAAGTTTAAGATTCGAATGTTTTGTTTTGACATTTAAAATGCCAGACGAATTTGTCAAGTCTTCAATATTGGTGAATAGGAGAACAGATATTCCATAATTGAAAGTCATCAATTCCAGACAAGTCTAGGCTTTCGTCGAAACCACCAACATCGCGAAAAATGTACAAAACAAAAAGCTAACACCAATTCTAAAGTGTAAATATTCCCTGAAACTAATGAAATGAAAGAAAACTAAGCATATAATAATGAGGCCCCAGTTACAAGACTAACTTCATCGCATCCAGACAATAATATGGGATCTATAAAACTCCTATCGCTTTATTCGCAAACAGAAAAGACACATTTTTATAATTGAATTCGTATTTTACATGACTCATATAATAACTTTATCTAAGTTCAATTTATGCACTTAACGTGTTCTGGAAAAGTCAGATATACCGCGTGTGTTTCGTGTTCTGACAATCCATTCTTGTAAATTTTACTTCTAATTTATATTTAAATGTATTTATTTATTTATTTTTTACATCCTGAAGATTTGAAGAACGAGGTGCGTTGGAGGTAATTTACAGCGGTCAGTGGTGACCATTACTTTTGTCATGACCTCAACAGAATTAGTTAGTAACGTCTTACGACATTAGGAAGATCAATCAAGTGTGCTGCCAGTTAAATGTGTTCCTAAGCTGGTCAGGTGAAATGGACTTGCAGTACTGTATCTACAACAGCTGGCAAAACTTGTGGATTCTTCGGAAAATCAAGAATTCGTGTTTCGTTTGCGAATTTAGAGTATAAATTATAATTTATACGGATTTTCCAAGAAACATTAATGTAACTGCATGACCAAAATGATTTTGCTGTTCTCCAAATTATATTACTATGTGTAATTCAGATGTCATAGACACTTTCTATGTACATTTTATTTTTTAACAAAAGAGAACGTTTTTGTATAGCATAATATAATAGAGATATTAAACGGATCTTTTTTTCCGAAGAAATTGAACTGGAAAGGTCTAAACAATTTCTTATACACTCAAACACAAACTACAGTTGTTCGCCAACTATAAAAAAAATTTCAAATTTACGGACTTGGTGTAATATCTTCCTGCACTAAAACTTTTTACGAATTGTTAATATTATAAATATTCATATATTTTTCAAGCACTTCTTCTCTTTTTCTTCTTACTCTCTCGCCATATTGAGAAAATACACAAGTGCAAGCCGAATCAACATTCACAACATTGCGACCCTAGCTTTTTGAGAGATTGAGACAAAGATGCAAATAACATTCTCATTTACATTTTCATGTTAAAGAAATTGAAACATTTTTATTTTATGTTCAAAATAAAGAATTTTATTTTATCTTTTCTGAATTTGAATTGTTTGTTTTGAAAAATTGAAATTGTCAATTCTTGCAGACGTTTTCTAATAATTGGGCACAATTTAAAATGCCACACGAACTTGTCAAGTCTTCAATAATGACGTTTTCAGGTTGCTTCGCTTAACAAACTTTGACACGACTTCCCTTTGACCCTTTCACCTTTAGGTCAGACTTAACTACGTCATAATTGCATCCCACTAGTCTGGTCTAAATCTGACCACTTCTTATGACAAAACGCCCCGGAGGGCATTTAATGTCATTTCTAATGCCCGTACGGGAAGAAGCATGAGAGAGCATTGTTCATTTCCTAAAGCTACGAGACAGTCCCAGACTTAGCCAATCAGACAATAATGAATACGAATAAGTCAGACAGGGAAGTCCCAAAATTCGAGGCTTTGGTTGTTATTATTAATCTAAATGTTACACATATGTTAAATATATCGCTCTTTTTCAATAGATGATAACAAATATAACACGAGATAGGATACAAATAAAACTAACCTTGAAGGAAGTTTTTCCCTGCTTGATCGCTGGGTATTTAAATATGAGTCATTCAAATTAGGATATAGCAGTAATGCATTTGAAGATTTGAGGACACTAGTGGTAAGTTTACTGTCGAAAATTTAATTTTACTGCTGATACATCAGCTACCATTAACGTCCTTCAATTCTAAAACACAAGACCTATTCTAACACACTTTGGAGAATTGAGTATACACATAACAGAAAATTTTAGTCTCTTTGGCATTACGTTGCAAGGTAGAGTATTACCCAAACTCCTCCCCGGGTGGCGCCCTCACTTCTCTCGAAACGCCACCGCCAAGACAAGTTGAAATTAGCCACTTTCTTGTAAAAACGCCTGCTCTTGTTTTTACCTCATTTTTTAAAGGGATTCGCAAAAAGTAACTGAAAAATATAAACATTTAAGCCTTTAGAAAGCAACTCCAGAACTGTTATTGTGAACTTTTCATCTTTTTTCGCCAAAATCCAAAGTAAAAATGACTGAAATAATAACTCAAAGCGTGGTTGACCCCGGGGTCAAACGGTCTATGCAATCACTGACTTTGTTTACTTACGTCATTGTGGATAACAGTGCGTAACGTCACAACGTCGTCTGGGGGTCAAGGTCAAACTTAATGGCCATTTTGTACTAAGAGAGACCCAATTTTAAGCCAAAAATTTAATATCGAGAAGACAATTTTTTTTGGTATATTTTGCGTAATTGTTTCTGACATTTCGAAATATGGCTAAAAATGAGATTGTAGCTTTAACATGCGCTCAAACAAAGCACGAAACACGTTACACTGTTAAATTTTCATGTTTAAACTGAGGTTTATCCGACTTTAAAATAAGTATTAGACATACAGCGCAAACGAATACGCCACAATTGTTGCTCCGAAGAATCAGATACTAGTAATAAAACATTTGCACTGCATAGATAAATTACGGATATACTCGGCTGTGCTGTATACAGAAAAGTTACTTTTTAACACGTACAAAATTACGCTTGGAAACTTATAATGCTCTTATGATGATATCTTTAATTTTCCACACCATACAATGTATTCCTATTACCTCAGTGGACTTATATCAGAGGTATCGAGTTCGAATCTCGTTGGAGGTCTTGTTTTCTTCTTTTTTATTTTTATCTTCTCACACTGAATCGTTCCGTTCTCATAAAAATAAACCATCATTTTTTTTTCTTCTCCGTATCTTGTTGTTATCTGAATAAAAACATACGATTGTAATAGGTACCGTTTTGTCTTATTGCCTAAAATGCAATATGTGTGCAGCCTTGTCACATAAATATTTGCAGGCGATTCGTAGCTAACATCAATAGCAGTTATAAATATATCCTACACGTCATGCATTGGGGTTAGCTCATGTGACCAGTCAGGTAAAGACCTGCAGCGAAGACTAATCATCATTAAACCCGGTCTAGAGTGAGTATTCCTAACGCAAATTTTGCCGTTTGACCAATCAGAAAGCGTCTTACATGCATTTTTTGGAATCAATTTTTGCAAACAAATTTAGATTTTTGCAGAAATTGATTGTTGAATCAGCAGTCGGTAGTTCAGACTGCTTTCAAAAGACTTTCTAAACATGTTTTGAAAGTCGTACAGACCCGTGAACCAGTCAATATTTCCATCATTTCAATTTTGTTCACAACATCATAGTTGTATATATATATATATATATATATATATATATATATATATATATATATATATATATATATATATATATATATATATATATAGTTATAGTAAACAAAATGCATTAGATATGCAAATGCTTCACATAACCGACAATTATGGATCTATCGTACTGGTCACATCACATGTTGATGACTACAAATACAAAAATCAACATTGACAATCTGTTCCAACTTTTTTTTTTTTTTTTTTATCTTTTCGTCTCGCTGAATAATAATTTCGAATTATAATATTTTGTGTGTGTATTATGTAGTCGTGGTCCTTTTAATTGTAAAGAGCAAAAAAAAATAAAAATCATAAACACAAAAGAAATGGATATAGTTCTTAGAATTAGATCATTTATGAACAAATATTATCGAAAGCCACTTAACGATTGTCTGTAAATGGCGGGGACAAAATGTAAAAGTGCAATTTGTGTCTCTTTCAAAAATATAGTATTGGAAGTGTTTACTAACTTTATATATTGTTTTAAATAGTTCATGTTTTATTGGGGGGGGGGGATTGGGACTCAGCTGTTCCGACTTTACCTTATAATTATTATTTAGATCTTTTTGGAAATAGTATTTCTTATCATCTCCCCAGTGACTCTATGAAATATCTGGCTTTAACAAATTAAACGATGTTTAATCAATCATAGATCGAATTTATGAATTTAAAAATATGAATGTCGATCTTTAAATTTTATCGGATTCCAAGACTGTTGAATATCTATCCCTCATGTACGTTCTAGGAAAGGAACCTTGTAAGTAATATGCGTGGCAAACATACGCATAGAACATATTCTGGATAAGTACGGTGGAGCTATGTTCGTCTGGACATGTTTATTCCAACCCTTTCGAGGCTTCACTTAGGCGATAGCAGTCTAGGAGACTATCTTCCTGCGACTTAAACCTATGTTGTAAAAAGTGGCGAATTGAATTGAATGAAAAGGGTGTATGTAGGAATTTGTGACTATGAGATGAAATGTGAAAATTTATATTCTATTTTCGACATGATAATATCAGTATGTATGTATGTATGTATGTATGTATGTATGTATGTATGTATGTATGTATGTATGTATGTATGTATGTATGTATGTATGTATGTATGTATGTATGTATGTAGATAATTAGATAGGAAGGTAGGTGGGTAGATAGGTAGGCATAGGGTTTAACGGCAAACACAATTCTGTCCATATAGTGCCAAGTAAAAGATAGTGTGTTGCGATGTGTTCAAGTCTGATTATGAACATACCATTAGATGTAAAAAGGGCCTAATTAAAGCGACCATTAGATGTTAAAAGAGCCTAAATAAAGCGCCAATTGGATGTAAAAAGGGCCTAATTAAAGTGACAATTAGATATTAAAAGGGCCTAATTACAGCGACCATTAGATGTAAAAAGGGCCTAATTAAGGCGGCCATTAGATGTAACAAAAAAGGACTAATTAAAGCGACCATTAGATGTAAAAAGGGCCTAATTAAGGCGACCATTAGATGTAAAAAAAGGGCTAATTAAAGCGACCATTAGATGTAAAAAGTGCCTAATTAACGCGACCATGGGGTGAAAACAAGGGAAGCAGTAATAAACGGTCAAAATACTAAAGTGATTAAATTCTTAGAAAACAGTAAAACTTAAACTTAAATGTCTGCATGCATAGTCTTACTTCAAGATCACTTAATAAATTAGCATACAAATCAACAATTAAACTAAATTATAAGATACATGCACTACCTACAAAGAGTTATCAGAGACTGCCTGGGTAAAATATCGATACACACTAAACTAACATACATAATATAAACACGTCAAAAACACCATTTACATACTTATCTATCATTTTTTATATTAAAAATTGTTCTTTTTTTATTTTCATCTTCAAGACTGTAACGGCAGTTTATAACATTAAAATATAACAAGGATTAGGTATTAAATGCAAATATTTCTCATGATTTAAATACAACTAATTTCATATAAGGAGCGGCATTTATTCTATAAATAAAACATTATAACCGTGCCATTTTCCTTTCTGTGGGAAGAGCTAAGATGGTTGTTAGATAAAAGCCTGCCCCCACACGTTTAACTTTCTTTAGTGGTAATTTTTCTATCTTTTCCTTCCATCTATCTATCTACCTTTGTTTCCTTGGTTTCCAGGTTATTTATTCATGACTGCCCTGGTAATTTAATAAATTACGTGTTAACCATGTGTTCTTTGCATATATACAATTTGTTTACATGTAGAAGAGTGAAGTCTGTGGGTAAAAAGTAATATTGTGCAATTTGATCCAATCTAATCCACGATTATGGCAAGGACCTAGAAATTGTTATGCCTTGTATACAGTTTGTTTATATGTAGAAGAAGAATGAAGCCTGTGGGTTTAAAGTAATATTGCGCAATTTGATCCAATCTAATCCACGATTATAGCAAGGACCAAAAATTTGTATGCAGTGCATACAGTTTGTTTACATGTAGAAGAATGAAGCCTGTGGGTTTAAAGTAAAATATTGCGCAATCAGTTTTATGCAATCTAATCTCCAATTATGGCAAACACCTAGAAAGAATTTGTCAAGTGGGATCAATCAGGGGATTTCTTACGTACATGTACTCTTTTCGTAGTTCTTTCGACATTCTCTTTTATCTACTTGAATATCAACTGAATGCAAAGTCACAAAAAGGACAAATCTGTGTCGTAAAGAATCGTTGATCTTGTGATTTGATGACCGTCTTACAAGTAAATTTCCTCCAAAAATACTAGATAGGCACTAGTAGACAGACAAACAGACTGAGATATAGAGACAAATAAATATACAGATAAGGGAAGGAAGGATAATAGGATGAAAGTTTCCTAATATGCATATAAATAAACTAATAAAATTTGAAACATTTGTTAGAATATCCAAAAATTAAGGCACAAGCTAACACACACGAGCAAATAAATAAATAAATAAATACTCAGTACATAAACGGATCAATAAGTTATAACGAACCCATATTACTTACGCATCACTTTGACAGTGGTACCGTGCAAAAAGAATAATTACGGACAGAGATTTCTTGAATTCATGTCCTAGACCGAATTTCTTAATCTGTGGCAGAAACAGATAAATTAAGACAAATAAAGAGCATTTTATGCGCGTCACCAATCGATCTTCAATTGATTGTTAAAAAGTTCATCCGATAGATGTACTATTAGTAGTAGTAGTACTAGACTAGTAGTGATAGTAGTATTAGTAGTAGTACTAGACTGGTAGTGATATTAGTAGTAGTACTAGACTAGTAGTCGTATTATTAGTAGTAGTAGTACTAGACTAGTAGTGGTATTGTTAGCAGTAGTAGTAGTACTAGACTAGTAGTGTTATTAGTAGTAGTAGTAGTAGTACTAGACAAGTAGTGGTATTAGTAATAGTAGTAGTACAAGACTAATAGTGGTAGCAGTAGTAGTAGTAGTACTAGACTAGTAGTGGTATTAGTAGTAGTAGTACTAGATTAGTAGTAGTAGTACTAGACTAGTAGTGGTATTATTATTAGTAATAGTACTAGACTAGTTGTACTATTAGTAGTAGAAGTACTAGACTAGTAGTGGTATTATTATTAGTAGTAGTACTAGACTAGTAGTTATATTAGTAGTAGTAGTATTGGACTAGTAGTGGTAGTAGTAGTAGTAGTAGACTAGTAGTTATATTAGTAGTAGTAGTATTGGACTAGTAGTGGTATTAGTAGTAGTAGTACTTGACTAGTAGTAGTAGTAATAGTAGTAGTAGTAGTACTAGACTAGTAGTTATATTAGTAGTAGTAGTATTGGACTAGTAGTGGTAGTAGTAGTAGTAGTAGACTAGTAGTGATATTAGTAGCAGTAGTACTTGACTAGTAGTGGTATTAGTAGTAGTAGTACTTGACTAGTAGTAGTAGTAATAGTAGTAGTAGTAGTATTGGACTAGTAGTGGTAGTAGTAGTAGTACTAGACTAGTAGTGGTATTAGTAGTAGTAGTACTTGACTAGTAGTAGTAGTAATAGTAGTAGTAGTAGTACTAGAATAGTTGTGGGCTATTATTCTCTTCCCTGGAGGTAAAATTCTCCAAAGATTTTTTTTTTAAAACTGACGCATGTTATGTACAAAAAAAGTACATTGATTAACTTTCACTATCTGCTTTCCTCAGGTTCAACAACCGATCTTCAATTAGATGCATACATTTTTTTTTTCGATAGATTTACATTATTAATTTTATTATTATTATTATTATTATTATTATTATTATTATTATTATTATTATTATTATTATTAATATCATCTCTGGTGATAAAGATCTTATCAGATTAATTTTAAAATTGTCCTAGAACAACATTTACAACTCCCCATTGTTTTACTAGTTTCACTCATATATCAAGGACACCTATCCAAAAGGGACAATTGTAGAGCTCGTTTCGTGTTCTTTTTAGACATCTGTCGATGTATTTAAAAAATAAATCTCCATTCAATTCGTTTTTCGGCCCATTTCCCCTTATACGCCCGATTACGTATAACCGTCACTTGTCGCTCAGGAATTACAACTCCACGTGGTTCACCTGGACATCTCTTGAAGCTATAAATCACGCACGCCTCCACCCTCGATTCCAAAACATCATAGAAAATCCTTGCGAACAGTTTATTGCAGGACCTGCATTTTGATTCCGACATACAAACTGAGAATGCTTCCTGCGAACCTATCCAGTGTGTCTAAGTTCAATTTACTTTGGTGTGACATAGTTGGTACTTGTCCGTATCGGGCCAATATTTCGTCCCTGGTGTCATTAACCACGGAGAAGCAACGGTAAGAAATTAATACAATTTGCTTTCTTAATTGTAAATTTGAGCTTATTATTCTCGTTGACCTTAAAAAATCATTTAAGCGAATGAAGGAATGAAGGAGAACACAAACTATATTTAACAAGTTTCTTCCAAAATCAGCGTTATGATTTTTTTTTTTTTTTTTTTTTTTTGTAATATCGTGCCACATTTGCATTAAAAAAAAATCCGATCTGATTTGATTTTATTGAAAGGGGAGGAAGGAAGTGAGTCAAATTTAACCCCAAAGCCAGAGATTTAAGATTCCACCCGAGTTATCTATTGGGAAAAATTATATTGTCAAAACCGGTGTAAAGGACGCAAATTTTAAATACCGACCGAGACTTTTTAACAATTAGTTATTTTATCTTGACTAGTAAATTTAGTCTTTTGAATACACGTTTTTTCTTCCTCATCATCATCATTATCATCCTCATCTTCTTCTTTATCTTCTTCTTTTTTTTCTTCTCCTTCTTCTTCATTCCTTCGTTCATAACAAACAGTTCTCCTATCGCTAAATCTTTTTTTTTTAAATAAAATTGATTACAAAAAGAAGAATTGTAATTTTAGACATCAGATATATTTTTGAAATGTTACACAAAGTATGTTATGTTCTTTCAAAACAATTATTTGCTTGCTTGCTTATTTAATTTTTGTTCAGTAGAACCACCCTGCATTTTCAAAGCGTACTCGAGAGCAACTTCGATAGATCGCTATCACAAATCCCAGAACTTTTTATTACATAACAACTCACCTCCCCCGACCCACTTCATCCCCATCCTCATATTGTGACCCAGTGTCATAAAACAAAATATGTCACATATACGATGTTCCTCCCTGCTACACTCTTGCCAACATTCTGGAGACAGAAAGAGGTAGTCAGACTTAGATACAGGAAATTTCTGATCGAAAGCGCACAAAAACGCGCACAAGGCGCAACGGGAAGAATCTTGGAAGGGAGTCCCCACCTTCGGTGGGTAGGCGAGACTGGTCGGGGGTGGGAGGCCTCTCTGAGAAACATTTTGTATGACATGATGGTATCGAATCAGCAGTCAGATAATATATCGAGGGTTGAAAGGTTGCTCAATGCAATACAAATTTAGTCTTGCAATGATATAAGGGGCTTGATAAACCGGCTAAATGTCAGATGATTGCACTAGTAAGATCTACTGTTTAATGAGCTAGTGCAAATACAGCGCAAACATCAACTAAGTAAAAAGAAAATAAAATCATTTTATAAATGGTATTATAAGTGTACCAAATCGTTATGTGGGAAAAGACCCATAACTCAGTAACGTACCGCTAGAATCGGTAGGTCTGCTGCTATGACACATACAGATACTTGAGAAACATAGAAAACGGAGTCTATTATAAAAACAAAACCTTATTTATGTTGTTGTTTTTTTTTTTCTGACGGGGAAAAGAACTAGTTTGATATGGTGCATGAATATTTCTCAACTAGTCGGCCTCTAAGTATCCCTACGCTATGACAAACTCGTTCTTTCCACCAACTCAGAATAAAACACGTATGTAGTTTTGTGTATATATGGTGACAACGGATACTATTCTTACAGTTACGGAACTATTTTTCGTTGGCATTCTTTGATATTGGTTGGTTTGGTTTTGAACGGCACTTCAATACATTATTGGCTATATCATGCCGAGGAAATGGGATCTAAGTACCATTTCCAAGGACACACGGGGGCATTCTTTGATTACTACTTATTAAACGTGTTTTCTCAAGCTTGCCAATGACCCTTGTGTCAAATTTATTTCTCACTTTCAGCTCGGTGTGGTGGGTGTAGTGAATTGTCTAATATTTTCTCATATCAATGATATGAATGTACGTACTATCACTCTTGTTTTCAACATTTGCAATTGATTCCGTTAAATTAGTCCCATAATGCCCAGTAGTGCTTATTTAAATGATTAATTGGTTCTTTTGTCACATTTTTCTTCTAAATATTAACTCAAATTAATAAATTTAGGAAACTGTTTGAATATCAAAATTTTTTATTTATGCGTTCTATTCAAGTATTTTCTTTGCTTCATACGATTTAAATCGTACCCCCTAATTTACATCCAAAGTCCGGCACAGAAAAACGATTTAAAGCTACTTTTCCTTGTATTTCAGCAAAATTCTGAAAACAGCACAAAATAATTTCCTACCTTTCCCAATGATATACCATTTTTGCAAAATCGTAAAAAAAAAAAAATTTCAATTTGACGACAAAAAAAGTAAACAATCTAACCGAAAATTCAGCATGCTGATGAGTACACAACACCAAGTGTGCTCATAATAGGGCATATACAACTAATTAATTTCACATAGACCATAATGGTAATGTTTCTTAAAATAAATATATTATCGTGGTGAGATTGGCATAAACTAGACACTGATAGTAATACTTTGGACCTAGCGTCACATTGGAGATAACAAGAATTATCTGTTGCGAGGATCGTTTTTGAGCATATCAGCCTTGTACTGTTACACAGGCAGTCAATATCAGCCTTGTACTGTTACACAGGTAGTCAATATCAGCCTTGTGCTGTTACACAGGCAGTCAATATCAGCCTTGTACTGTTCACACAGGCAGTCAATATCAGTCTCGTACTGTTACACAGGCAGTCAATATCAGCCTTGTACTGTTCACATAGGCAGTCAATATCAGCCTTGTATTGTTACACAGGCAGTCAGCAGCTAGGGAATTCCACTTTATATGTATAGTTTGGGTAACATGTTTATAAGCTGCATTCTAATAAATAAAATTAACCTGAATCAAGTTATTAACTTGGTATTAGTTCTGTATGTCCGTATTATATTTTAGGGAAAACTTTGGCATGCATAACCAAAAGATTATCCACCAATAGCATTCACTTATTTTTTTTTTTTTTTGCATGACATCAAATTTATTTCACTGACAACTGAATCACACATCCGGTGCTATTGAATCCGCAGATAACCAGCATCCTCAAACTTAGTAAAAGTACAGAATCTCAGTACTTTTTCCCCATGATGCAACGCGTCGATTTGAAGGTACCAATCAATAACTGCAGTTCAATGGGGAAGTTTACAAACAAACCGTTAACGGAATGACGCTATTGTTGTTCGAATGACGTCACAGACTAACTAATCGGGAGACACAACTTGTACTAGTTATCGGCCTATGATATTGGCTTTCCAATGAGGGATCGTAGCCAGTTATCTTCCGAATAGGTGGAGCCACTGAAAAATCCGGTCCCGATATTTGGTTACCCCCCAGATTTTATCGCTCACCATAACAATCTATTGTTAATCACTCGAGCGATAAACTGCTGTTAAAACTACAGTAATACATGTATCAATGAAAACAAATATTGTCTTATTTTATTTTTCGGCGAATCAAAATATATAATGTAGATTAGCTCTAGAAGACACTAAAATTGCCATTTGTCTTCTTTTTTTCTTCAAGTTAATTAAAATAGTATATTTTAATAATTTTGATCTCCTTCTGTTCATACTTTAGCGCCAACATAGTATATATCAAAATATAATGCTATTCACTTCATTTTCTTATCCTCTGATTAGTGTGGCTTAGTGAAAATCTCCTAAACAAAAAGTTGAAAATGACATGCTGCATTTTACAGTTCAGTATATGGAAGAAAAAACGTGATAAATACACACAAAAAGTGCAACTGACTGCTTTATTATTTTTATTCACTCATTATAAAAGCAATTAAATATATACAAAGCAACTGTGACAACAGTTTTGCACTGTAAACCTTATACAGAAATATTTAAAACTGCATTTATTTGGCGAACAAATGTGAAATACATGGTCACGGAGAGGTAGAATGACATGGTATAAATTTATAATAAGTACCTCCATGAACAGATTCAGGTCTTGTATACAAAAGTGATGAAAACATCTATGAACAGATCTTTTTTTTGTGTGGTAATCAGAAACAATTCCTTTTAAAAAAATTCCATCATGTTTTATTGCGACAAAATTCAATGCAAGTTTTTAAATCATATTACATTTAAAAACTGTCATTGCAAAACTGAAAACACACCAAGAACCACATAGCTTTATTTAGACTACTCCATGATAATTTGTCTGCTTTGGTCTCTCCCTTTAAAATATTATTTGGGGTATAGGTTCTGTGATCAAATCAAAATTTAAAAAATCACATATAGTAAACCGGACACATGTCATTGCACACACACGTGTACATCTCTCTCTCTCTCTCTCTCTCTCTCTCTCTCTCTCTCTCTCTCTCTCTCTCTCTCTCTATATATATATATATATATATATATATATATATTTATATATATATATATATATATATATATATATATATTAATAAGAGCATACATGTATGGACCTAATATCAAAATCAATAAACCCATTTTAATTAAGAATACATAGTCTTCATAATAAATATAATAATGCTCTGACAGTCTTAACCCAAAATTATTTTCTGGATGACAACACCTGTAACATAGCAAACTTTTTTCATTTAAATGACTTATAAAAATACTTTTCAAGGATGACGTCTTTGAAAAACTTATTTTCATTGGCTTCTAACCTGAGAACAATAGAACGTTTACAGTTGGCTATAATGCAGATATAATATTAGCTTAATAAAATATCAAATATGTATTTAATGCAATAAATAGCGTATATTTCCAAATTAAACAACTGAAATCGTTTGTAAGGAAGTCTAGAATTTTCACTAAATTACCCAACGCACTAAATATCTAAAGAATTCTTCACAACAAATCACTGAATGGTACGTGAAATATATAATTTTAGGGAAATGCATCTGTTGAAAAATAATTATAGAAAAGACTCACAAAATTAATAGTGTGAAAATAAAGCGTTTTCCATTTTTTATGCAGATGTGAGAAAATGTGATTTTCCATTTTCGACAACAATATCACCGATTATGTTTAATATTTGCTTACCGATTGATTAACTCCTTCGTTCGCCTCGTCTTTCTAACTCTTCTCTGAGCGACGGTAACGTCCATGATCCGTAAGATTGAGACATTTTTAACGCAGGATGAAGATGCTATCAATTCTTTGCTAGTTTGTCAAGCATGGAGTAAACCGGTAGTAATCCTGGATCACTTTGTTCTATGCTGCCACCTATCAAATTAAAGGAAGATAACTGGCTACGATCCCTCATTCAGCCAGGTACCCGCGTACAAACATACCACCATAAGCTGCCTCGTTCTCTGTCTCGTGAATACGTAGTTAACTGTGACCAATATTATGACACAGTGTTTAAACGCAAAGAAGAATCTATTCGTCGGCAATAGCTTAGTTCTCCTCTTTGACACAAATTATTATAATCAAAAGCCCCCTTCATTTATGTTGTTGTATACTTTATGTTTAATTATTAGTAAGGTTTTACTGTAACATGTTTGATAAAAAGAGCAATAATAGATTCGGATCTTTTTAAAATCAGTGAAGCTTCCAACCCCATGAGTAATATAGATTTAGTCCATCTTCTGTAATCATCTCGTGCGTACTGTACGTTGCTTCACATACATACTCTATGCGAAGGTGACACGCCTGTTGATTGCCGGATGAAAATATCTTGCAAGCAATGTTTAGGCATGTGTCTCTTTATGTATTTGGCTACTATATAGCGAGATTATTTCGAAAAGGTTTATATTTTTCTAAATTGACAATCAATCAATCTTTCAATATTCATGAAAAATATTTTCCAATGGACAGGAGTGTTAAATTATATCACCACAAAAAAAAACGTAGTAAGGTTGGAAGCGCGAATCTGTTGCACCTTGAAATTAATCCACTATACATAATTTTTTTAAATAGATTTTCTGGCACAGAATAGTAATATGACCAAATATTCACAGTGGAATAGCAAAGTGCCACGACTAATATATCTGACGGACCGTGCCCAGTTCTGATGAAACATTCAACAGTACTTGCATTTCTAAATTTAATTTTTTGTTAAATAATATATCAGTTTCCTATTTACGTGAAAATTGACTGAACAGTCTGAATGGATTTAGGAAGTAAGATTCATAGCAGATAGGATCTACGTAGAACGCGTCACTCCTTCCAGATTATAATTGGTTTTCAGAGGATATTCAGCTTTGACTTTATCAGGGAAAATAAAGAGAAGGTAGCTATACAAGGTATGTTGGACATGTAACTAATTCTTAAGACCTTTCCTCCTCCTCCAATGATGATGATGACGATGATAATAATGATGTTGACGATGACGACGAGGAAGATGATGGTTATAGTTGTGGAGGTAATGATGCTAATGCTGATACAGATGATGATGGTGATGAGGAGGTAGAAGATGGCTCTTCTTCTTCTGCTATATTTCTTCTTCTTCTGATTAGTATTATTATTAATAATAACACTATTATTATTATTTTCTAGGTATAATGAAGCTGTATTCCTATCCATCCTGTTCATCAAGTTGCTGTCCTCTGTTGTCATCCCGTGTATACTCATCGTGTTGTCAAGGTATATGTGGCAAGAATACATTCTAGCAACTAGTGACACCTTGTGTTCAAAGCCGTTGCCTCCAGGAAGTATGGGTTTCCCAATCATTGGAGAGACGCTGCAATTACTGAAACAGGTACAGCAAATGTAATACTCGCACACAATCTCTGCGGCAGCTGCGGACATGTTCTGATACCGGTACAATTAGTGTAATATACACACACTATGTGCAGCAACTGCGGCCACGTTCTGATACAGGTACAGTTAGTAAAATTTGCATACACTCTCTGCAGCAACTACAGCTACATTTATGTTAACGATACAAGTTGTGTAACATTCACATGATCTGTGCAGCAAATGAGACCACACTCTAATACAGGTATACTGAGTCTAATATGCGCGCACTCTGTGCAGTAAATGCGTTCACGATCTGATGCAGGTGCTACAAGTGTGATGTTCACACACTCTGTGCAACAATTACAGCCACGTTATGATTACAGGCACAACAAGTGTAATAAGCACACATTCTGTTCTCAGACTGGAGCCACGTTATGATACATGTGCTACAAGTCTAATATTCACACCTTTTGCACAGGTGCAACTACTTCAAATTTCACACACTCTCTGCAACAACCGCCTCCACCTTCAGACACAGGTACAACTAATCTAATATTCACCCACTCTTTGCAGTAACTTTGGCCACTTTCTTATACATACACAAGTGTAATGTTCACACACTCTGTACAATAACTGTCGCCACGTTTACAGTATCAGATGTTTACTGTATAGAGTCTGTGCTCCTTTGGTCGACTGGTCTAGAGGATTCACCTCTATAATCTGACATCTTGGGATCGAATCCAGACTTCTGCAATGTGATTTTTCAAATCTCGAGTTCCAAGATCCACAAATCAACAACATAAGTTGATTTTCATAGACCTCTGTGGCCACAAGGAAGAAGAATGGCCAAATTGTCAAAATCTCAATTTGAGGGACCGCATAATTAAAAACGGTTGTACTTGCGAGCGAAATATTTTTTTATAAAAGGACCGTGTGTATCTTTTTACGTTTATGCGCTGGAGGATTTTTTTTTTAATTTCAAAATTTTTCTCAGATGTTATATCGAAACCATAATGATTAGTAAAGTTAATACATTTAAAAATTATGTTGGTACTGTTAGAATAGCTTGCAAGTTATATATGTTATAATCAAACCATGTTTTATTGGGGTTTTCTGTTATTTACTGTTGTTGTTGTTGTTGTTGTTATCACCCACCCACCCACCCATACACACACACTGGTTTCATGTAGCACTTTTATATGAGATTTTATTTAGAAAACATTCCCAAAGCATGTTAGTGTCAGCTGCTTCTATTCTTTGTTTCAGGGGCTGAATTTTTATAAAGGCAGACGCAACAGGCATGGCAATGTCTTCAAAACACATATACTTGGACGCCCGACAATAAGAGCAATTGGAGCCGAAAACGTGCGGAAAATTCTTCAAGGGGAGAACATTCTAGTCGTATCAGAACTTCCCGCCAGCACGCGACTGCTTCTCGGCAATGGCTGTTTGTCCCTAACTTCTGGGAATAGTCATCTTACGAGAAAGAAAGCTGTTATTAGGGCGTTCACCTACACAGCTCTGTCATCCTATGTGCCTACCATTCAACACATTGTCCGGAGTTACATATGTAACTGGTATAACAGACGACAAGTACTGGCCTGCCCAGAGGTCAAGATATTGACCTTTGATGTATCCTGTAGGGTTCTGGCGGGATTTGATATTGACGAGTCAGAGTGCCACAGATTGAAGACAGTCTTCGAAACGTTTGTCTCCAGCCTCTTTTCTTTTGCGGTCAACATCCCACTACTGGGGATGCGCAAGGTAATATATACAAACGAATCCTTTTGAAGCTCCCCATCATGTTTCGAACATATGCGTATTCGAACAGATGAATGTCGATATTATGTTTTACCAAAGATATAATTAAGCTATGATTTGTCTTCAGATGGTACACGCACTGTGATCTGCATCAAAAATTACTTTTAACACGATATTTTCAAAGCTTGATTGACAATTCCAGCGAAAGTCGCCAACATCTTGCAATTTGTCTGGGAAACATAAAATATGTAAGTTTCTTATATAATTCATTGAAAATTCCATACTAAGAGAATTTAAGTCTAATCAGTATTTTAGACGTCGGCACCTCCGATCAATAATACAAAATACAGAGTAATTTAGTTTACAGCGCGTCATGTGTCAGATGTACATAACAATATATGGCATGTAATTGCAAAGAATAATTTACTGAGAATTTAAAAAAGAAAAAACTTTAAATTAAGACTACCGTACTTTCAGACACTTATATCATTATGTCCATAAAGCGTATGAGAAAAATAATATAAAATTTACAAAGAATAAAGTGGTAAAATATACAAAGAATAAGATGATTACATACCTGTAACGGAGAGAAGAGAAGATGCTCAGAATGCAGATGTAATTGCTTACATCCGACTTCATCAAATCGTTTATATCGACTCCTTGGTCAGGAATGCGCCTGCCCTCACCCAAAAAATGGACATACCTATTTAACTGGGGATGGACATAACCCTTCGCAATAGATAGAAAAGGCCATTATGCAACACATTTCTTTGCCAAATACCTTCAGAGGCAGGGCGAAATGATCCGATTTAGAGTTAACAAATTTCTTCACTACTACATGCTGATGTTTGTACTTTATTGACGTCACTTCAGCTATTCTATATTTTTTGCACTGAGGCCAATAAGATTGTTACCGAAGTATATCAATTCTACTCTATGAACATACTGTAGCAGATTCCGTCGTAACAAATATAAAAATATAGAAGCAAATATAAAAATATAGAAGCAATCTGAAGAATGAAGACGAAAAAAAAAGTCATGTACATCTCAACCATTATCACTAGAGAGATGTGCCGATGCGCTGTCACCGGATGAGACGGGAATTAAATTCAGTTTGTCTCGAAATACCTGTATGGAATGGATAGAACCAACATGGCGCAGCCTGTGTTAATTAAACTTGATTATCTGATTAACCATGATTATTTTTAAATTGGCACAATAGCTTAGAATTTAATGAGGATTAATACAGTGATAACAATCTTGAAAATCAGATGTTACCATAATGTATCTGTTAACAGAATTTATAATGAACATCTTCTATTTCTGCAGCATATTCGAAGCCCAGGATTTGATATGCATAACATAAAATTGGTTTAAACATATTGTCAAATATATTAAACATATCTTCTACATAAAGCTGTCGTTTCTTACATTCTTGTGTACACATTAATTGTCATTCGCAACACCTTTCAGTAACGTTTACGACTTTATATTTAGAACAACTATTTTTAAACAATACTCTCAATTCTTTTATTGTAGCCAGACTGTACAATTATGAACATTTTTAAACAATAGTCTCAAATCTATTATTGTAGCCAGTGTCCAATTATAAACATTTTTAAGAAATACTCTCAATTCTTTTATTGTAGCCTGACTGTCCAATTATAAACATTTGTAAACAATACTCCCAATTCTTTTATTGTAGCCAGTATCCAATTATAAACATTTTTAAGAAAAACTCTCAATTCTTTTATTGTGGCCAGACTGTCCAATTATGAACATTTTTAAACAATATTCTCAATTCTTTTATTGTAGCCAGACTGTCCAATTATAAACATATTTAAGAAATACTCTCAGCTCTTTTATTGTAGCCAGACTGTCCAATTATGAACATTTTTAAACAACACTCCAAATTCTTTTCTTGTAGCCAGAGTGTCTAATTATAAACATATTTAAGAAATACTCTCAGTTCTTTTATTGTAGCCAGACTGTCCAATTATGAACATTTTAAACAATATTCTTAATTCTTTTATTGTACTCAGACTGTCCAATTATGAACATTTTTAAACAACACTCCAAATTCTTTTCTTGTAGCCAGAGTGTCTAATTATAAACATATTTAAGAAATACTCTCAGTTCTTTTATTGTAGCCAGACTGTCCAATTATGAACATTTTAAACAATATTCTTAATTCTTTTATTGTACTCAGACTGTCCAATTATGAACATTTTTAAACAATGCTCTCAGTTCTTTTATCGTAGCCAGACTGTCCAATTATGAACATTTTAGGTGACGGTAAGCCGTTAGTTTCTAGGGTGTTCTAAGTGATGTTCTTTTTACCTGCGACCACATAGGTCTACGGGAAAGAAGGGTTGTTCTTCATGTTGTTGTTGTTGCAGATATTGGAATTCAATGTTGCAATAACGCATGTGAAAAACTCACATCATCTTTGTGTGGACAAATTCTTATAAACTATTTTTGATTTTCTTGCTAGGCCCTACAAGCGAGAGACGAGCTGTTACAGAAAATTGAGGAATGTATTCTGAAAAAGCGCGAGTCGGAAGACCTTTCCCACGCAACAGATGCTCTAAGCTATGTAATGGCAATTGACGGTCCAGAGGAATTGAGTTTGATAGAACTTAAAGAGACTTGCCTTGAGTTGCTCTTCGCTGGCCACCAAACCACGGCTAGTGCGGCTTCCTTTTTAATGATGCAGCTCGGACAACGAGAAGATTTAAAATCTAGGATTAAGAATGAACTTGCTGAAAATGGACTACATGATTCCATCCATGGAAACGACCTTGACTTTGAAACTATCAACAGACTCCACACAGTGAAGAATGTTGTGAAGGAAGTTTTGCGGTTATCCCCACCTGTCGGTGCAGGTTTCCGCAAAGTCCTCCAGACATTTGAATTAGAAGTAAGTTTTTGGCTTAAGGGCAAAGTATTGTAATCTAATCACATCGGCAATAAATCTTACCTGAGTCCATACCTTATAGGAATCTACATAATAAGTTACTCAATGTTACTCATTTGTCTTTAAGAAGTAAAATGTACTGCATCTCGATTGAAACCGTATTCTCCTAATTATATAAAATAGAAATACAACTTAACCAATGCGCGCTATATAAAAATAGTTTTACCGACTGCAGCTACGAATGATACTAAATAGCATGTAAAGCCTTGTTCGATAAATACATCTTGATTCATGTATCTTTCAACCAGAGGTTTTGCAAATTGAAGACTCGTGTTATACGTGATACTATCTTAACCACGCAATACGTTCCTTTCATATTTGTATGAGATTGGGGAATATGCAAATTATGAAGACATATTATACGTTTCTTGCTAAGTTGAGATAGGTGTCACAAATTCAGAACTGTTCAGTCTTTTTTTTAAAAAAAGACGTGTCCATTGTGAACAAGGATAACTGCAGAAGAAGAACCAATTTAGCTATATGAAAAAACGGAGTTTGTTTCTCTTTTTTTCAAGCTACTGTCTAATGACGTTAGTCATAAATTTCCATCAGCAAGTAATTTCTAAGTATCTCGCAAAATTTGGAAAATCAAGGTTAGGAGAGGGTAAACAAAATTTTTTAAATAATATATTTGGTGCTTTACTTTTAGGGTTTCCAGATTCCCAAAGGCTGGAGAGTGGCCTACAGCATTCGGGACACTCACGAGATGTCGCTTGCATTCGATTCGCCAGACCGTTTTGATCCTGATCGCTGGAATTCGATTGTTGAGAGTCGTTATGAGTTTCTTCCATTCGGAGGCGGCAAAAGAATCTGTCCGGGGAGAGAGCTGGCCATGCTTTTCTTGAAAATCTTCACCATTGAACTGTCTCGGTGTTCTACTTGGACTCTAACGAACAAAACGACGAGCTTCGAGTCCTTTCCGATACCATTCCCCGCAGACGATCTCCCTATCCAATTTTTACTCACGTCTGAAAAGTTCCGTGGCACACGTTGTATAGTATAGCTCATATCATCTCGCAAAAGCGTGATCTGACTATATCATTAAAAAGGAAATTTCGGTATATTTATCCCGGATGTCTTTTTTTATGTCATCGATGAATTTGAAGTGATTTTCATAAAATTTGTTGCAATTGGTTTGCCTGTTTGACAGATGCGAGATATTTGTGTGACAGATTAAAAACAAGCTGTTACAAAATATTTTTGTCCCGGTCCCCCTCTCCCCTCCCAAAGACTATTTTAATGCAAATAGATAATATGAAGACTATTTTTATAGAAACATTCAAGAATACACGGCTTGCTGTCTTGATTGGTTCCTTGTTCCTTATTTCCAGTAGGGATGTAAGTACAGTAAGCTCTGTAAAATCACATAAATCATAAAATGCCATCACTGTTTGGATCAGTGCAACGTGATGTAACTATCCAATAAAAAAGACTGCAAGCTTCTAGATATTTCAAGTAGAGTTATTAGTGGATGGACCTATTTTCATGTTCAAGACCAAAAGTTACGTTACAGAGGTGGATGCGTCTTCACAAGCCAAGGGTCAACAATCCACTTCGTTCCACATTAACGTGGAACGAAGTTGATTGACAACCCTTGGCTAGCGAGGACGGGATGGCTGGTGCTTCTACGTTGCATTAGCACTGTGGTTGATAAACGAGCCTCACTAACTAAATCTTTAGATAATTCGACATTTATCTCTGTCGTGATTTTTGTTGGATAAGAATGAGATAACGTTGTGAGGGACAATATATATATATAAATATATATATATATATATATATATATATATATATATATATATATATATATATATATTTGCATTAGACATGATATTTGACGGTGATATTTGCATAAGACATGATATTTGACGGTGATATTTGCATAATACATGATATTAAACGGTGATGTTTGAATAAGACATATCTGACAGTGATGTTTGCATAAGACATGATATTTGACGGTGATGTTTGTCTGAGACATGATATTTGACGGTGATGTTTGCATAAGACATGATATTTGACGGTGATGTTTGTATAAGACATGATATTTGACGGTGATGTTTGTATAAGACATTTTTAAGACTTTTTTTTAGCTTTTTAGGTTATTAGATTCTTTAATTTGTATAAAAGTTTTAAATTCATTTTGTTATTTAAATAAATTACTCAGGCAGCTATATAGATTTTAGACTTAAACTCATGGTAGTTTTGCATATCAAGATTTCTATACAATTTCATTGTAGTTATTCATAATGTAGATGGTATTTGTATGATTGGGTGAATAATTATTCATTTTCTCCTCATTTTTTTCATTCACCAGTAAACCATTTACTCTCCTAGACCTTAGTCAGATTTTCGTTTCAAATTTTTTCCTTGTAAAAAATTAAACTTTACATTTCGTCATTTTTCCCATAATTTGACAGTTTGAAATTAAAATTTTCGACATTCTTTTTGTTATGGATGAAAGGAAAATAACTGTTTTAACGAATTAATCTAGCAATAATTTCTTTATTCACAATAAAACTAATTCCATGATTAAACTGTGTACCATGCAGTTTTCAGTAAATATATCCATTTTCTATCAGAATCTGTAAAAAAACAAAAAACAGAAGGATTACAAATTTATTGTTTACATTTCATGCTCATGGAATTTTCTTACACTGTATTTGAATTCCATCAGATGTATTATTACCATATGCAATTTCACAGACTTGATATGTTATTTTCTAAACTGTCAAATTCATTTGTAAAAAAAAAAAAAAAAAAAAAAAAAAAATTCTCTTGATCTCGTTTTTTATCTACATATCCATCCTTACATCCATTTAATCAACACCTGTCTATCTATCTATCTATCTATCTATCTATCTATCTATCTATCTATCTATCTATCTATCTATCTATCTATCTATCTATCTATCTATCTATCTATCTATCTATCTATCTATCTATCTATCTATCTATCTATCTATCTATCTATCATTGTTTCTTTCTATCTATCTATCATTGTTTCTTTCTATCTCTCTTCGAAACTTGAATTAGTATATTTTGATATATTGTAGCAAAATATATGGTATTTTCAGTACATCTTTTACAGTAAAATTATGAAATCAGAGATTTCGTGAAATCACTGAAATTTTTTTATAAATTCGAGTATTCTATGATTCACTTGGGTATTTCAGGAAATCACTAAAAATGTGGTCCATGAATTTCGTGAACTCACTTTTTTGTTATGAATGGCTTAGGATGCAAAGTGCTAATTTAAAGATTTTTTTACATAAAGGAGATTTATGAAATTTGTGAGTACATTTTATGATGACTTTATTTCGTACATTATTGTTAAGTTATTCATCACTTGAAATGTGATTTGTAATACACCTAGATGGATGAGTAACATAATTAATGTGTTATCATCCCTTTATATTTTAAATAACAAGCCTTTCGTTAACTACTTTTATTGCAACCAAGTTTTATATTGGACAATAGAAATATATAGCTATTACATTACAACACCGTTCATGGAAGAAATTTTTTTATTATTGTTTTCAAATACCCTACGAAAAGCAGTGATAGGCAAGGGACTATCTGATTTAAGGTGATGGGGCGGGAGATATTTTAAAAATAATTTTAAATTTATTTTAAAGAAAAATGACGTTACATGTACTTCTACCACTGAGAAGAAATATGTCTTAGAAATGATGGGATGGATAAAAAAAAATACGAATTAATTTATCTGTCATTTCTTCCTTCATTCACTTGAAATTAATTTCATTATCAAAATGTTTACTATATAATTTTTAATGCATAGCAATTAAATATGTTGTGACTCTATGATACAAATCTGATCTAATTCGACAGTGACAAGATCTTGTATCCTAATCACAAAACCATAGAGCTCACTAATATCTGAAGGTAAATTAATGGTCTCCAGTAAGCGGTTTTCTCTCTCTCTCTCTCTCTCTCTCTCTCTCTCTCTCTCTCTCTCTCTCTCTCTCTCTCTCTCTCTCTCTCTCTCTCTCTCTCCGAGCACCCGAGCTATGTTCTGATCCTCCGACCAGTCTTTGTTCATTAACATACAGCGATGCACTTTTTTATTTAAGAAATATCTTCACCTTTGAAGAATATTTTTGACCATGCTTTAAATAAATTTTTATCGAGCAACCAAAACGACGGAACGAAAGAAAAGCGCTAAATGCAGAATTAGTTTAACGTAAAGACATCTGTTAGTAAATTACAATAATGCAGCTGCTGGAAATAGTCATATGTAATGTCCAAAAGATTTAACATTTTTGCCCTTACATTCCGTAATAATGACTTCCTTGAGACTGTACAACTGATCACTGTTTGACAAACACGCGGTTAAATTTGGCGTTTCAGCAAAGATTTTCGATTTTCGGAAATTATTTCGAGACCTGTGGCCAATTTCTATACTTGCCCTGAAGGGGCACATGATACAAGATAATCCTGTCAGTTTTGTATCGATAGAGAACGTATATTTATTGTTTTATGGCTGTAACATCATTACAACGAATCATTCAACGATTTTTTAATTTGCAGATGCAATGGTGCTGCTATTATGTATGAAATATCACAAGTTACTTTGTTATTTATATACAAGTAGGCACATAAGTATACAACTTCGTCCGAAAATACAATAAAATATAGAAACGTATGCGAAGAAGAATTTGTTGGTCTAGGCGAAGTCCTACCCAACAAACTCAGAACCCTTATTAAGCTGCTGTTGTAATTGGATATATGTTCGAGTCCGATAGCTGTATTTGTCAAATCTTAATTTCTTATTTGACGTAATATTCTAGGGACCATTTCATAAGCTTGGAATAGGAACCATGTGACTATAACTGAAAATTCTCAAATGACGCTCTGTAGTTGTTTTTCTGTTCAGGGATCTCAACGAAGTAACTTGTAATTTCTTGGATAATTCGGTTTTCAGTGGGCTCTATTTATAGGATCCAAAAATGTATGGAAAAGATGATGGGTTGTTGATTTTTTATTTTTTCGGGTCATATAACGATTAGCTGCACCTGAAAGCTGGCAAATGAAGACATGTTATGTTAGGATCTGAACGACATAATGTGTCATATTCAACAATTACTCGGCTTACAGGTTTTTAAGTAGACGTTTTCATCTAGAATCCTTGAATTTTAGGGCGAAAAATAATTTGTAGTTTATGTTTTTGTGTTTGATGCAACACGTTTTCTACTGCCAGTCACGAAATGGCAGTTTATTGTAATATACCACCTATATAGATTATCAGTTCCCAGTGGGGGGGGGGGGCTTGATTTTAATTTCGGTTATACTTTTTATATTGAGAATTGTGTGCGTTGTGAATTGAGGACGAAGTAATTTCTGTTTCAAAAGAGAATAAGGCTAATTTGAGGTCTGGGCCACAAGTGAAATTTAAAATAAAAAAGGACATGTTGGGCATAGGCTGTCCCTCGCACACAACCTATAAAAACAAAAATGATCGACTGATTAATTCAAATGCCAAATCTCCCCATTAGCCCTCTACTCATTGCTGGACCACTTTTCTACTACTGTATAAAACAACACAAAAGCGCCATCATTTCTGGACCACTTTCCTTACTACTTAGTCCTGGACAACTTTCAGTTCTACTGCATTTTAAGTGAGGTGGTCCACAACGTATCAACACCTGAATGCAGACACCATATATTAAAGTGAATATTAAAATTATATTTGAAACATGACTACTGCATTAACTGTAAATGACAAAATGATTCAAATGTGGTAATGAAAAACACCACAACACAAAATAAATTGAAATTCATAGCACAAGATAAATGATGCAGCAAAACTACGTTGTGATAAATTCAACAGTTTTAGAGAGGTGGTAGAGATATTCAATGACTTTAACATAAATGGTAGAAACTCAATACAAAGATAACAACATCAAGCAGCATGAACACTTTTTTGAAAGATAACGAGTTTCTAGAATATAATAGATGTTTTAAAGACAGAGCATTGAAAAATAAAGGAGTTAAAACATGTACGTCATGCGAATTTGTATTGATCACGAGACCAGAGTGGAATAAAATACCCAGAGAGATATAGAGATGTATATATTAGATAAGTAAATGATAGGTACCTAAAATTTAATTAATGGGTCAACCATTCACTTAAATCAATCTTATCATTACCTATAACACATCTACTCTCAGTACACGGCTCACTCATTTGTTTTGGTTGGTTGACGACATGATTGTATTTCCCGCTATTTTTGGCTTTCATTCTTCTATCCTGTTTTGAACATATACTTCATTTGCCTGTTCAGATTTTGTGCGTATTTTTATATCAGTGTGCTGGTGAAAATATCTGTATTTAATGCCCACATACAAACATAAATGTGCAATCGTCAAACTCTGCAATGATGTACATAGACGCTCTTGATCTGCCCCAATCAAGCTGCTTACTAAATGAACAGTATAAACAACGGTGATAACGAGTATTTCATCCATTACATCTCGTGTAGTGATTGAATTTAATCATCTCTAATTTATGCAATAGTCATGTTTAAAATATGACGTCAGTATGGTGTGTTTCAATAGTAAGATATCGGTGACTTCTGTACCTCCTCACTGAAAAACCAATAGTAATGAAAGTGGCGACAACCCAGGCCAAAAAAGTCCTTACTATTGTCAGTTTGACTGATGGTTTATAACACCCATTAGCTCTCTGCCTCCTTGATCACATCGCTTATAAGCAGTTGTGTTATAGAAAGGCATTGGTATTACGAGGAAGGAAAGACAACCGCCACCCCCACCACAATTAAACATCGTAGCTCAATACCATCATTTGGTACGAGGGATATTTAAAAAGTTCAGAATAATTTGTAATCAGTTTTTTATTTCTTTGAACCTGTCAATAAATTTAATGCCGATCGATAAACAAAATAACGTTCTATAAAATGATATGTAGCAGCACGTGCAGCACACCGGACACATGCGGACTGATTTAATTTCGGATGCAACAATGTAGTTGACTTTCCCCCCTGTTCTTCAGCAACTTCGAGCGAAATTTAATTATCCTCGTTACACACACACACACACACACACACACACACACACACACACACACACACACACACAAATACGCCCATATAGGACTTTTGCGGAAAATGAAATATCAATCAAGGAAGATCTCTTATATTCCTAAAAGAAAAGAATGGCAGATGAAGACAAAATCATATAGAAAGGAACTGAGAATAAACAGTCTATGTTATTTAATTTTCCAGTGTTCCTGGGCAACTTTGATCAAAATTTAATTGTCCTCGTTAAGCGCCAAAAATTAAGTGAATTTAGATCTTTTGCGGAAAATGAAACATCATGCAAGATAAATATCTCATATTCCTAATATATTTTAACAACAAGACAATAGTGTACAGAAAGGAATTAAGACCAAATAATTTACGTAATGTCTGACAACACTGTAATGTGCATGTAGTAAGGAATAAATATTTGCCAACGAAAAACGTTGAATGCTTGAAAACGTTTTCACAAGAACTATATGAATCTACTTATTTTCTAAAAATAGCGTTCATTATTTCCGTATTTCTTAAATTTCTTTTAAAAAAATCAAATAATTGTTTTGTTAAAGAAACAAATCACGCATATACATGTAGATGGGACACTGGCTGCTTAATTCCAATTTTTCCGTAACCAACTTTAGCCATCTGTAAGATGTAAATGTGCTGTTTATAGTATGGCATCATTATAACATGTATCTAAATGTAAATTGGAGAATAACTGGGGCTCGCACGTGAAATGCTATTCCTCGTTATGATACTACCATCTGCTAAATCCTCTCACCTCGTATACACTTTTAATGATACATTACAACTAATAATCAGCTAAAACAACATCTAGAGCATGAAAGTTAAGTTCACTTGTACGATTACCTTACGAGTGACATTTCAAACATAATGTCGGTACCGTTCAATATACGTTTTAACACAATCGTTCTATGAAATGGTGTAGTGAAAAACTAAAGCCAAACCGGATTATGTTGGATCATGAGCCCTTTCATGACAAGTATTTAAATTGTCCACAGGCTCGAAATAATTTCCAAAATTTGAAAATCTTGTAGAAGCGGCAAATTTAACTGCGTGGTTGGCAAATGGTGATCAATATTCTGCAGACAAATCTAAATGAATTAACTATTATGGAAAGAAAGGGTCAAAAGTTTAATATTTTAGACATTCTGTGTGACTATTAACAGCAACGGGATTATTGTCTTTATAGGAATAAAATAGAGAAATCGATCACGAACTCTCTTGAAGGCCCCTGCTTCCGCTATATTTACCTTTGTCATTGTGTTGAACTATCATTCACTGGGCGTTATGATTGACCAGTGCGAAAGGCACATTGACGCAACTTGCGCGGAACCTGTACCACGTTTAGGTGAAATATCTTGAACAATTTGATTTATTCCCTGGAAAGGAAATGTTTGTTAGTATATTATGGCCAATATCCTCAATTTATACACTACTTATATCACATTTTGTTTCCATGATAACACAAACAATTTTGAATGCAAAAAATTACAAGTATTAGAACTGACTTCACATGTCTAGTAGTATGTCCCCTTGTTCCATACTGGGTAGGGGATAAAAAAAAATAGCATAGAGCATAAATACTATATTTCATTTAATATGTAATTTATTTGATTATCTTTGAATCTCTTGTTAGTCATTATTGCTTACAATTATTGAAAACTGAGGATTCTTTAACAAAAAATTAAAAGTTCGGAAAATATATCTATGTAATGCATTTCATTACTGCTCTTTCTGTTCACCTCTCTCTCTCTCTTTCTCTCTCTCTCTCTCTCTCTCTCTCTCTCTCTCTCTCTATATATATATATATATATATATATATATATATATATATATATATATATATATATATATATCCAAACACAACAGTGGGTAGTGATAAAATGCCTATTTTGGCATAATGGCTCAAACCGGCCTTTTACAGGTTCATGAAAGCTTTAGCTATGACGTTTGTATTGTTGGTAATAATACAAATTGTGCTATAAATTAGGAGGGAATATAGAACTGATCAAATCCCGTTCTATATCGCCCTGGTGTATTTAAAGTCGTTTTATCAAAGACTATACAATAACATGACTCAGTTGTGCATTTATTATAAATATTTGCAAATATTTGTTTACTGATGTCTCCAGAACAAAGATCATCAGATATTTGACGTATATCTTTGTTATCTAACCCATTAAACAATACAAAATATTTAGTGTTTTGCCTAACATACTTTGGCACATCATAAAACGATTGAGTTAGATATATTCAATTCGTGTTTTTATTGATTGATAATGAAAAGTATTAATTAATATTGTTCATATTACTGTGGTTACTTTTAATATCATCAAACACGATTATTTTGTGTGTATCATTATCTAAATTTTCTACGGGAATAATGTTTTCGAGTGGTAAGATATTTTTTAAAAATTATATATTTTTTAATTTCTTTTATCTTCTATTGTGTTGTATAATTCTTCCAACATGGTATATTTTGGTTGGTCATCATTGTATACAAGTATTTAAGTAATAAATTAAGCAAAATGTTGGTCGTTCCGTATCCTGTGCTTGCAACAATGATAAAATGGCAACAAGGAAACAAGAAGTTGTGTTTTCTCTTTATTATCAACATGAAAATTGATTATTTCCATTATAGTGCTTAGTTATATAAAAACTAAGTTTGATTTTCTTCATAGCCACTGAATTTGCACAATTGTAAATATTTTTCTAAGGGCTCTATATAGTTTTCACTTGTCTGGAATTATTTTTATTTCATCAAACACATATTTTATGTTTTGATTATTATCACCATCGAAATTGGATTTTGCATGCATTAATAATCCCTTAAAAAATCGGTGATTCAATCTCAATGCATAATTATGTTTTACTTTTAAGATCAATGTAATATTTATTATGTGTTTCATAATTAGATAATAGTGCAATATTTGCTTTGATAAACACTTTTTGGTAAAAAATCTTAAACATGATAAAGAATATTATAAAAACAAAGAGATTACCAGAAGTTAAAAAAAAAAACTCTCTGTGTAAGATATTAATGAAATAAGTTCATTAAAAAGGATATACATTATATATATATATATATATATATATATATATATATATATATATATATATATATATATATTCATATTAACATCCAAAGAGCCCGTTTAATTTTTTTAAAAAAGAAAACAAAGTAATCATTAACAGAGGAAGAAACAGAAAAATTAGAAGATCTATATTTTCAAATTGGTTCATTACAAAAATACAATGATATTATTAAAACGTTAAAATAAGCAACCATTTTTTAAAGGATATACCAAAATCAACAGCACCTACACTATCATCTATAACATCACCTCCACGACCACATCCACTATCACCTCCGACAGCACAGCCCCGTAAAGCAACGGGACCGCAAGAAAAAACACCACCAACAAAATTTTGGAGAAGAACTTGAAACAAGGAATAGTTTAGGAATATCAGGATTGAAACTCTCTAAAGAAATGGAAGCAGAAGTACCAAAGGAACCACCAACGCTACATGATAAATTTATAGCTGAAATGAAAGAAACAATAACATCATCTATAAACAGAAACACCCCAGTAAAACAATTGACCCACATTTTCCTTCTTCTTTAGAAGGAAATATAAGAAGGAGAAGAATTAGAACAAGAATATGACAATTACTTGGTAATTGAAAATAATTTACCAATATCCTACAAACTAACCGCGAAATCTTATTTTGTCAATTTATACATTGATTTGGAAAAATTATTAGAACTAAAACTAGACGATTACCGTGACAATAAACGTGTGTTATCTCGAAAAATAGATTACGATTTGATTGATTTGATAACAAAAATATTCAACACCAAAAAAGCTTATAGTAGTAAATCGCTGGAAATCTTTCAGAAAATTCAGAGTTAGCGGGATATCCTAATGAAAGGTAAACAAAACAAAATACAAGAAAGTAAATTGTGATAATATCAAATATTATAAAGATCCGAATGAATTAATGCAACAATAATATATATTATGTGCAAGCAAAACAAAACGGTAATAAATAAACAATATTGATAATGAAATTATAGAATATACTTAATAAATTATATAGTGATACAATAATACTGAAAATAAAACAATATTTGAAAATTACATGTAATCATATATTAAAAAAGTGGTATTCGAAACTACACTATTCTTTGATAGTGGAAACGCGACTTACGACACATCACAAAATTTTACAGTAGAGTTTTCATCCCCAGTTGTTTTGGATATTAACAAACAACATACGATATCACTCATCAGTTCAGAAATTTGGTATGTACAATGTTAGTAAGATATGCTCGTTTTCAAAAATGACAAATTATTGGATGATTCAAATTTGGAAATGGAAATGTGTTTGAAGCATTAAAAGTTGCTCTCTCTCTCTCTCTCTCTCTCTCGCTCTCTCTTACACACACATACACATACACACACACGCACACACACACACGCACACACACATATACAAGTGTAATAAAGGTTTTAACAAGAAATTTACCAACAGTAAGTAAAGATACAGTTAAACCATTAGCATCATACATTGGTTATGTGGTATAAAAAGATGTAAAATGCCAAGTAGAGACACAAGCAAAAAATGTTGGAGAAAAAGCTGTTGAGAAAATAATAAAAAAAATAGAACCAAACAATGTTTTAAAAAATTATTGAACAATCAGTATAATTAACATCAGGAATAATGCAAACAATACAAGAAGTACCAAATGCAAATACTAAGGACAAGATGCCTTAGAAGATGTATAAAAGAAATTATTAAATCAACATTCTAGAGAATTCTTGACAGATCTGCTGCCTGACAGTAATTTGATGTATGGCAGTAAAATGAAAAAGTTGTCATTTTATATATTCATAATATATAGACATGACAAAAGTTGTATCCCCATATTTGAATATTTATGAAGATGATCCAACTGATGAATTCATTAGGAAATTTGAATATGTTAAATACCTTCCCCGTGATAATAATAATATGAATAAGGATGGTCAACATATCATAGAAATGATTGATAAAGATATCTTATTGCTACCATACAAGGGGTTTGTTGGGATTCGAGGTAACTTGCAACAGACGCATCTCCTTCAGCATATTATGTTGCGGGTGCTGTGATACCATCAGTTAATAACTCTTTGAGTCTCTTTCATAGTGCCCATTATTTAATGGATGATAATGTGATAGAGCACATGTATTTATACCTTCTATAATCTAGTACCACAATAGGACTAATATCATATTCAAATGATTATGCAAACTCTTCAGCAACCAATATGCTATGGTTTAAAGATAGTGGCAATTGTAAGTCTTCTTTAAAAAGCTTTACACAGCTATTGAGTGAATACGACTACAACACTTGCAGCTAACAATGTTACTGGAGAGATTTTCAGAGCAGCGTTTAATTCAGGCCGAGACACAAGTGGTAATGAAAGATTTACAAAACGACAGCTTCTTACTATTGGCAACAAACGAATGCCATTCGTGTTACCCTTGTCTTGTATATTTGGTGTATGTCGTGATATATATTCTGTATTTCGTGGTGTCAAACTCTCCATAATTTTAGATAGAAATCCACCTGAGCAAATATTATGAGAGAAAGTGAAGTAGCTGCAGGTAAATTTAACATTAATCATATTAACGTTTGGACGCCCAGATTTGAATTGTCGCTATCAGTAGCAAATGATATTGAAACAAAATTTTTAAAATTTTGAACAGATGAAAGTATGTATACAACAATATAACGCAAATGAATTAAATCCAGTGATATCGAGGTTACATGGGAGCTATGTGGTAATTTTCAATCTGGAGATCCTCTGGCAGATACTCAATATTATTGTTTTGCTGTTATCTGAAGTGACCGTGACCTAACATTAAATGCAATAAAAATGGCAAGATGAATGTTATTGTTTAACCATATATTATAATGAGTTATACAATAGTTCCTGTGTCATTATCAACTCAAGAAAAAGAAAAAATAGTTAAATAATGCTTATTTAAAAATATCAATCAGTGTCAATAATATTAATTTTATTAAATATCAGAAGATGGGTATGATATAACTGTTTTGACTAAAACACAATTACGGAAATGTATGACTGCAACCAAGAGAAATCAGAATTTTAAATATAAAGTGACAAAAATACGCTAAAACAAGGTGAATCTATTTTTCTGCTATTATACCTTTTGTAAAAACGCTTCATCCAATGATATTAGGAAATATACTGCCAGAAATTAGGTTTAGCAGCAGCCACAGGAGCGGCTCAAGGTGCAACGTCAAAAGCAACCCAAGGTTAAACTTTTTATAAACAAAGAGTTCAAATAAGACGATTTTAATATAGTATAATAATATAAATGCCATACATTGAAATTGGATTCAATTTAGGTCTACACAAAAAAAAAAAATTAAATAAATAAAAGAATATGCACACAAAAAAACTCCACTTGCTAAAAGCCTTAATAAAAAGACACTTTCAACACTCAGATAAATTAATGTTAACAAAAACGCAAATCGAACGAATAACGAAAGCAAAAACCAACATCAAACTGATGCAAATAATTAGGTTATTAGTCATACGAAGAACAATAAAAGGATAATGCGTGGTGTATGTTCTATTTGTGGTAGAAGCAAATCAATTTTTGCCAGTAGAAATAACAAACAAGTAATATTAATGAGCAAATACAATGTAACATTTATATAATACATGAAATCATGAAGTGAAAACGAGCAAAAATAAATGATACAGTTTATATGATTTTTAGGCAAACGAAGAATAATAAAAGAATTATGAAAGGAGTGTGTTCGATATGAGTAACAAGAAAAATAACATTTTGGCCTTCCAAAACAACAGATGCTAAAATAGTTATACATGAGAAACTTTTAGCTTTATTACCAAAACAAGGTTAAACATTACCTGGTCCCCGATATTGTGGTGGACATGGAAACCCCCTACATCATGCCACCACCCCACCCACCCCAGTTAGATCACTTTGTGATAAAGTAATGATTTATAAATTAGCTCGGCATATGGGTAAAACAATACCAGAAAAAGCAACAACAAAAAAATATTTGTTAAACCAATCATACAACTATAGAATAAGTTAGGTCTAGGCAAATAAAAAAACGGGACGAGGCGTTGAAGTGGACGACAGATCTAGCTGAAGAATTACATAAGCCCATAATAAAATATTTCACTCAACGCTGCGTAATAACGGATAAAATAGATTAAATATGGTCAGCCGATTTGGTGACGTGCAGCAATTTAATAAATATAATAAAGGGTATACATATTTACTAGCTGTGATTGATACAGTTAGTAAATATGTGTGGGGAATACCACTTCAGAATAAATCTGGAATTATTATTACAAATGCTGTTAAAGAAATTATGCAGATAAAAATACCAGAAAAGCTTTGGGTTGACCATGGAACCGAATTTTATTATAAAACTTATAAAAAATGGTTCAATGATAATAATATTGAAATCTGTGGTTGCTGAACGTTTTAAGTTATAAATAGGGTGTGTTCTATAGTCTGCGATATACACACACAAATATATATATATATATATATATATATATATATATATATATATATATATATATATATATAATTCCTTAATCCAAAATAAGTCTTAAATAATTCCTTAAATCAAACTAAGGTATAAAAAAAAAATAAGGCTTAAATACAAAAATAAGGCTGAAAATGATAAATGTATATGTATAATATATATTAATGGAAAACATAACAAAACCAGAATCAGTGCGGAAAAATATTATAATAATAGAACAATTAATTAATAAATTTGGAGTTAATTATGAGATTCATCCATCAAAGACAAACATCAAAGAACAGAAGGATACCAAAATATTCTTATAAAAAAATAAAACAGTTATACTTGGTCTACTAAGTAAAGAATTAAAAGAACGAGGGCCACTATAATACCAACTAGTGATTAAAATTGAATTTAGAAAAGAGAATGGTCATCATTGTCAAGTAAGTGAGAAACATCACGGTGCATCAGATATAAAATATAACTTAAAATTTAAACTATTTCTATATAAACACAACTTCCTGTTATTTTCCATAATTTACATGGGTATGACTAATATCATATCATGAATGAAATTGTAAAAGGTTCAAATTTTAAAAAATGCATAACTAAGAATATGGAACAATATATGACTTTTTCAATTGGACAGCTTAAATTCATTGACAGTATGCAGTTTATTATGGGTGGACTTGACTACATAAGTAAATATATAGAAGATGATGATTTTAGGATCAACAAAAATGTTTGAAATAAAAAAACAATTGTGATTTTTCATTATTACGTCAAAAGGTATTTATCCACATGATTATATAGTCAGCATTGAAAAATGTAAAGAAACAAAAGTTACCTGAGAAAAAAAGATTTTTATTCAACCCTAAGAAATGAAAACATATCTGATAATGATTATGCTCATGGTAAATTGGTTTGGGATAAATTTGGCTGCAAACATTTTGAAGATTATCATGAGTTATATTTAGAAACTAATTTATTCCAGCGTTTTATAGAAGTTATGATAAAGAAATAAAAAACTAGATCCATAGCAATGCATCATTATCATTTGATTGTCTATTGAAATATACAGAGGATTTCTACGGTGTTTTTTTTTTTTTTTTTTTGTAGATATAAGGTAATATTTCACGAGTGAAGTGGAACCATTGTATTGTCACAAGTGGCGACAAAAAGAAACAACGTAGAATTTCTTTTTATTATATATTTTTAAAGCAAAATCCTTCAATTTGCATGGATTTGTTTCTCCATATATGGTGACAAAATGAAATTGTTATATACTTATAGAGACTGATTAATTATGGAAATGTTTACGGATGATGTATATAAAGGTATGTAAAGGATGTACCTCTTAATAATACATCTGAATGTCAAAAAGATCATTTTCTAAGGTGTACAAACAACTTTACAGATCAAAAGTAAAATTGTATTAAATTATATTTGTAAATAATAATAATAATAATAATAATAATAATAATAATAATAATAATAATAATAATAATAATAATAATAATAATAATAATGATGATAATAGTGATAATAATAGTAATAATGGAGCAAAAGGTATAAATTAATGTGTAGTAAAATTAAATGTAACACATGAGTGGTATAAAAATGTTTCATTTGATGGAAAAGAAATAACAAGTACAATGCATACAATTAAATGCCAAAAACATAAGCTGGGTGTTTATGAAATAAATAAAACTTGTTTAAGCTCATTAGATGATAAAAAATATAATATTGATGGTGAAAATCAATATTCTTTTGGTCATTATACAATTAAAAATATATTATTTTATGACGACCAACAATAAAAATATCATAGCTCAACTCAATCCAGTTTCATGAACCTGTCAAAGCCGCCTGAGTCACAGCGCCGAAATTAGCCGTTTATCACTACTATTGTGTGCACTTTGTGTTTTTCATAAATACCACTAACGGTATACTGTTTTGACTATATATCTTTTTTTTTGAATCCGTCAAAAAAAGTTTGTATGTTTGTTTTATATTGAACTGTCCTCTTTGTATGTCAATAATTCTTTTTATGTCAATAACTGTATTATGTTAGTAACAATGTATTTTATGTTGCACGCGAATGAGAAGGATGGTGTAATTATCAATAATACTTTGTCTATAGGCTTAGAAAATGGTAGTTTACGATGAATCAATTTAGACCAGTAAAGAAAGGAACAAGAAAATCAAAGTTTGGATCTCTTTAGTATCGGGCATGATTTTGATCAGCATACCGCTGGGTTACAAAATTTATTATTTTTCAGCAAGCCAGACTTTTCTTCGAGATTGTGGAATTGGTAATTTATCGGTTTCTTCTGGGGTTTTTTTTTTTTTAACAGTTTCTGCAACTTATTTACACATTAAGAATTTCTTTAAACTTTACGGATAATTGACACGACGCTGATGACGACATTATTTTCCCTGATTAGTTTCAAATTTTATTTATGTTACAAAAATTTAGGATGACTAAGAAGTAATCACCCACAAACGCATAGTATGGTTGGAGATATAAAATAAATATATAAATTTAAAAAAAAAACAAGTAAATAGGAAAACTAAATTGATCCCGTTAGGTTGCATCTAAACTTACATGTCTTTATGACACAGAAAAAAAAATGTCTCACGCTCCTATTGTTAAAAAAAATGGAATTCGCACGAATAAATTTATTAAATTGATATAATATTAATCTAGACTATCATAGAATGAAACACAACTTTTGTATCTCTAATTAATATTACTGACGTAGAGAAAAGTGTCCCTGGGTCTTCTAATAGTATATAAACGTATATATAAGGTGCTTACACAGGATTTATGTCGTGAGTTGTAGTTTTGTTTTTGTTGTTGTAGAGCTTTTTTGCTTTTTTTATATAGTGACAGCAAGAGTTGATTAAGAAATATTGAGATTTAAATATGTGTGGCAATTCAAATCAAAGAAAACACAATGAAAATGTCTAATTTAACTAATGCTATATTTGCCTCAAAGTTTGGGGCCTTGTAGTGAGTGTTAGTTGTTCAAACCAGAGCCACTGTTCACATGTGATCTGCTTATACCTTTTTATTAGCAGGAACCCCACGTCTGACCTTTCTGAGACGGCAAAAGCAATGTAAAAGAATTGGTTACTATAACACGCCGGGTCTTCTAATATTAAACGAATATATAAGGTATCTGTTGTGCGTTATATATTATTTTGTAAATTAAGAGGCCACTGTACGTTGCAAAATTCAGTACGTTTTGAAATAATGTAAGACAAAGATAAAATCGTCAATTCTTTAACCTCAATGATAAAGAAACAGAATATTATTAGATGTTCTCCAACATTAGATAAACTGCGTCTTAAGTATATTGTTATGTATGATGTTTATATAATATTATAGATATTTTAGGAAATTATAAATGTTTCTTGACTTTAATATTTGCTTAAATCTTAATGTTCTTTATCAAAAAAAACAAAACTTAAATTAACTAGTGTCCTTGAAATAGGTTGTTTACCTCAGATTTGAGCTAAGGGTTAGTTTTGATAAACAAAATGTTTACCAAATTTGAGGTCAAGGTTGATTTTGTTTACAGATAAAACTGGAAAATCCTTAGAGTGTGTGTAAAAAGTTATGTCCATACAAGTAAAATTCCATTAAGATGACACATATTCTAGAACATTCTATCATGTGACCAATCTTTATATATACCATGTTGAGTGATCAGTTTTTCAGTTTCGACATTACTATCAGTCTTATAAAGAGCTATTACAGTTGTGGAAAGTCATTCCAAATTCTAAGAGAGGAATTATTTAAATATTCATTGGATTATAGCAGTGCTCATAGACTTTTGGATTTGGGATTTTTAATTGACGATTTTGGAATTTATGTGAACTTATTCAGAGATATTTTGGAGTACTTCATTTTGACATCAGCACATTAAAGACTACTAGTACATCAGGACTTTGAAGACCATTGGCACATCATAGCATTCAAGGATACAGCCACGAATTCAAAATATTCTATATTTAGGACTTGTGATTAGAACACTAATTCTTATTGGATTATTTGGATTTTAATACACATTACTGTAAGTGTCTTTTTGATTTTTCATTTTAATTATCTAGAAATAAATTGCTTGTTGATTTTTTACTTGATTTGTTGGTTTCACTTTCTTTCTGTACATTTTTTTAGACCATAGAGTCGTAACAGAAATTGGGGGCTTGTCCGGGATCTGAATTTTTTTAAAGCATATTAGAGATATTAAAGTTATCTTTGAAATTCATATTGATTTTGTCTCTGAATTTGTTTTGGCTTTGGCAAAGATTTTAAATAGAGACATTTTTTGTGTGTGAAACCAACAAGCATTCACAATGGCATCTAATGTTCAGAATTTCATTTCAAAACCTACCCAGGAGGGGTTAGAGTGAATGAGAAAGGATGAGTTGCTCGAACTTGACAGAAAATACAGTCTGTCTGAGGCAAAAGCATCATTGACAAAACAGGAGATAAAGATTATTTTAATTCAATATTTAGTAGGAAAGGGAATTTTGGATAATAGTGCTTTAAGTTTGAAGAGAAAGCCTGTATCTAGTTCTGACAGGAAATTAAGGGAATTAGAGTTAAAGAACTAGATGGATTTAGAATTGGCAAAGCTTCAGATTCAGAGAGAGAGAGAGAAAAAAGAGAGGCAGATACAGATGCAGAAAGAGGAGAGGCAGATGCAGATGGAGAGAGAAAGAGAGAGCGAGGAGAGGGAGATGCAGAGAGAGAGAGAGAGAGAGAGAGAAAGAGAAGAAAGGGAAATGCAATTTAAATTAAGAGAATTAGAACTGGCAAACAGAGCACACTCCACTCCTTTAAACACAAGTTCGGGTTTTGATGTTACTAGATATATTAGGTTAGTACCCCCTTTTCAGGAAAAAGAGGTAGATAAATACTTTCTTCATTTCGAGAAAATTGCTGAAAACTTGAAATGGCCCAGAGAGCATTGGACTTTGTTATTACAAAGTGTACTTATTGGCAAAGCTCGTGAAGTCTACACTTCACTGTCAGTACAACAAAGCACTGATTATGATGTGGTTAAGGAGTACATCTTGAAAGCTTATGAGTTGGTACCAGAGGCATATCGACAAAGGTTTAGGAATTGTAGAAAAGAAACTGGACAAACTCATGTCGAAATTGCATTGGAAAAAGAACGACAATTTGATAGGTGGTGCTCAGCCAAGAAAGTTGATCAAGATTATGATAACCTCAGACAGCTCGTATTAATTGAAGAGTTCAAGAGGTGCATTCATAATGATGTTAAGACCTATCTTGACGAGCAGAATGTGGAAACTTTGGAAAATGCTGCTCGTATGGCTGATGATTATTCCTTGACTCACAAAATTTCATTTGGCAATAAGTCGTCCTCTCAGCAGTTTTCTGCTAAAAAAAACCATTTCAATCTCATACGAGTACTTCCAAATTTCACAACAGCACAACTGTTAGGAATGAAACATCTGATAAGACTGATCAGAAATCCTTATCTCTTTCTACGTGCACTTATTGTAAAATGAAAGGGCACGTCATTTCTGATTGCTTCAAGTTGAAAAATAAGCAACAGAGTAAAGACAGAGTTTTTCCAAATGTTCTTATTTCAAAGAGGGCAAGGTCACGGTCTTGTATTGAAAGCAATACATTTGTTGGGTCAAACAAACCCCAGTCTGATTCTATTTTGGAGACTTATGAACTATTCATGTCAGAAGGTTCTATATCACTTATTGGTGATCCTGCCAAGCCTATCCCAATTAAAATATTAAGGGACACTGGAGCTTCTCAGAGTCTTTTATTATCAGGTACTTTGCCTTTGTCTGAGGAGTCTTCTTCAAGTGAAAGTGGTCCAGTTCGGGGAGTAGAGTGCGGCTTTGTAAATGTTCCTCTTCATTGTGTAAATTTGGCATCAGACTTAGTTTCAGGACCTGTGACTGTTGGGGCTGTGACTTCTTTACCCATAGAGGGTGTTCATTTATTACTAGGCAAGGACATAGCTGGAGTTAAGGTTGTGGTTAATCCACTTGTAACTGACAAGCCATGTTTGGATCAGAAAGTTGATCCTGTCGAAATTGAAATCCTTGATTTGTACCCTGCTTGTGCAGTTACTAGAGCTATGGCAAAAAGAGCTCTTGAGAGTGATGTTGATCAGGAAATTATTCCTTTAGCTGACACATTTATTGGTCAGTCTTTTGATGAGATCACTTTTTCTCCTGGTATTGATCAAGCAATAGGTATTGATCACAGTGATCCTCTTTTGGCAACTCATTCTCTTTGTTCTAATCAGGGTGACAAACGACAATCCCTTGTCGTTGAACAGGAGCAAGATCCCGAGATATCTTGTTTGTTTCAGAGGGCTATTAGTGAAACTGAAGCCACACAAGTTCCAGTGTGTTACTTTGTGAAAAATGGGGTCCTTATGAGGAAATGGAGACCACCTGAGGTACCCGTTGGTGACGAGTGGTCAGTGAGCTATCAAATTGTTGTTCCTAAGTTATATCGACAGGAAATTCTTAATTTAGCCCATGAAACTCCTTTGGCTGGTCATTTAGGAGTCCGTAAGACTTATCACAAGATCTTGAATCATTTTTATTGGCCGAAACTCAAAAGTGATGTTTCTAAATACTGCAGATCTTGTCACACTTGTCAAATGGTAGGAAAACCTAATCAGAAAATACCTAAGGCTCATTTGCAACCTATTCCTGCATTTGATGAACCATTTAGTAGAATAATGGTAGACTGTGTTGGTCCTTTACCTAAGACCAAGTCAGGCAAACAATACTTGTTGACCATCATGTGTGCATCTACAAGATTTCCAGAGGCAATTCCTCTGAGAAATATAAAAGCTAAAATTATTGTGAAAGCTTTGGTGAAGTTTTTTTACACTTGTTGGCCTTCCCAAATCTGTCCAGTCTGATCAAGAGTCAAATTTTATGTCTGGAATTTTCCAACAAGTTATGCATGAATTAGGCATCCAACAGTTTAAATCTTCTGCCTATCACCCTGAAAGTCAAGGTGCTTTGGAAAGATTTCATCAAACTTTGAAGAATATGATTCGATCATATTGTTTTGATACAGAAAAGGATTGGGATGAGGGTGTTCATTTGTTGTTGCTTGTTGTTAGGGAATCAGTTCAAGAATCGTTGGGTTTTAGTCCCTTTGAACTAGTTTTTGGTCATACTGTCAGTGGACCATTGAAATTATTGAAAGAGAAACTTCTTCCAAATGAAGATTCAAACATTAATCTTCTTGATTATGTCTCTGATTTCAAATACAAGTTGTCAAAGGTATGTGAAGTAGCAAGAACTAATCTTCACACTACCCAGTCAAAAATGAAATTAAGGTATGACAGAAATACACAGGAAAGGAGTTTTAAACCTGGTGACAAAGTTCTGGCTCTCTTTCCCATACCTCAGAATCCTCTTCAGGCTAAATTGTATGGTCCTTATACCGTTGAAAAGAAAGTAAATGACTTAAATTATATCATTAACACTCCTGGGAGACGGAAACAGAAACAACTTTGTCATATAAATATGTTAAAGGAATATTTTGACAGAGATAGCCCAGCTAATTATTCAGTTAATTTAGTTGTGCCTGACCCACACAGTGAAGATATCAACGATGGAGTACAATCAGACTATAGTGACTCTGGTATAACCAATCTTCGAAATTCAGAAATCTTGAACAATCTAGACCAGAAACTTTCACATCTACAACAACAGGAAAGAAATGAACTAAAACAGCTATTACATGACTATGAGCACTTGTTTCCTGATGTTATAACACAAACAAGGAAAATTTATCATGACGTTGATATTGTAGATTCTGCACCTATGAAACAGCATCCTTATAGGATGAATCCGCTCTAACAGAACTATTTGAAGAAAGAGATTCAGTATTTACTGGAGAATGATTTCATAGAACCAAGTAAACGTAACTGGAGTTCACCATGTATTCTTGTTCCTAAGCCAGATAATACATTCCGCATGTGCACTGACTATAGAAAAGTCAAGAGTGTCACCAAAACTGATTCATTTCCAATCCCAAGAATGGACGATTACATTGATAAAATTGGAAATGCGAAATATGTCACCAAGTTTGACCTTTTCAAAGGATTCTGGCAAATTCCACTGACAGAAAGGGCAAAAGAAATTTCAGCATTTGTAATTCCAGATGGACTTTATCAATATAAAGTCATGCCGTTTGGAATGAAAAAATCGCCTGCAACGTTTCAAGGTCTGATGAACATGATAACATCTGGTCTTGATAATTGTGACGCTTATATCGATGACGTCATTATCTACAACAACACCTGGGAAGATCATTTGGAAACCATTCGAAAATTCTTTGATCGACTCAGCGATGCGAATCTGACAATTAATTTGAGCAAAAGTGAGTTTTGCCATGCTTGTGTCACATTTTTAGGACATATTGTGGGACAAGGTCAAGTTAAACCTATAGAAGCTAAGGTCAAAGCTATCTCTGAATTTCAAGTACCAATTTGTAAAAAGCAACTGATGCGATTTCTAGGTATGGCTGGATATTATCGGAAATTTTGTTCAAATTTTTCCAAAATTGCTGAACCTTTAACAAGTTTATTGAGTAAGAAAACCAAATTTCATTGGTCTGATAAGTGTCAGGAATCTTTTGACAAGTTAAAGGCCATGCTTAAGAATGCACCAGTTCATTCTGCACCAAATTTCAGCCAATCATTTAAATTATCTGTTGATGCAAGTGATGTAGGGGTTGGTGGAGTATTGATTCAGGAAGACAAAAGTGGTGTGGATCACCCTGTGTGTTATTTTTCTAAAAAACTAAACAAGCACCAGAAAAATTATTCCACAATTGAGAAGGAATGTTTGGCTTTGATACTGGCTTTACAGCATTTTGAAGTGTATGTTACCTCGGCTCTTTCTCCAATTATTGTGTACAGTGATCACAATCCCCTTACTTTCATCAACAAAATGAAAGATAAAAATCGGAGATTGTTGATATGGAGTTTAATATTGCAGGAATATAACATTGACATCAAACACATCAGTGGAAAAGACAATGTGATTGCAGATGCACTCTCGTGTGCATAGAAATGTTATATTGCTTGATGTAATTAAGTTCAGTATCATAAAACATTTTCTTATGTAATTTTGGTTATTATAGTATTAGATGGATATTCAAAGAAAGCTTTATTGCATAAATCTTTCTTTTTACTTATGAGGGGAGGTGTTATGTATGATGTTTATATAATATTATAGATATTTTAGGAAATTATAAATGTTTCTTGACTTTAATATTTGCTTAAATCTTAATGTTGTTTATACAAAAAAAAACATGTTTAACTAGTGTCTTTGAATTAGGTTGTTTACTTCAGATTTGAGCTAAGGGTTAGTTTTGATAAACAAAATGTTTACCAAATTTGAGGTCAAGGTTGATTTTGTTTACAGATAAAACTGGAAAATCCTTAGAGTGTGTGTAAAAAGTTATGTCCATACAAGTAAAATTCCATTAAGATGACACATATTCTAGAACATTCTATCATGTGACCAATCTTTATATATACCATGTTGAGTGATCAGTTTTTCAGTTTCGACATTACTATCAGTCTTATAAAGAGCTATTACAGTTGTGGAAAGTCATTCCAAATTCTAAGAGAGGAATTATTTAAATATTCATTGGATTATAGCAGTGCTCATAGACTTTTGGATTTGGGATTTTTAATTGATGATTTTGGAATTTATGTGAACTTATTCAGAGATATTTTGGAGTACTTCATTTTGACATCAGCACATTAAAGACTACTAGTACATCAGGACTTTGAAGACCATTGGCACATCATAGCATTCAAGGATACAGCCACGAATTCAAAATATTCTATATTTAGGACTTGTGATTAGAACACTAATTCTTATTGGATTATTTGGATTTTAATACACATTACTGTAAGTGTCTTTTTGATTTTTCATTTTAATTATCTAGAAATAAATTGCTTGTTGATTTTTTACTTGATTTGTTGGTTTCACTTTCTTTCTGTACATTTTTTTAGACCATAGAGTCGTAACAGAAATTGGGGGCTTGTCCGGGATCTGAATTTTTTTAAAGCATATTAGAGATATTAAAGTTATCTTTGAAATTCATATTGATTTTGTCTCTGAATTTGTTTTGGCTTTGGCAAAGATTTTAAATAGAGACATTTTTTGTGTGTGAAACCAACAAGCATTCACAATGGCATCTAATGTTCAGAATTTCATTTCAAAACCTACCCAGGAGGGGTTAGAGTGTATGAGAAAGGATGAGTTGCTCGAACTTGACAGAAAATACAGTCTGTCTGAGGCAAAAGCATCATTGACAAAACAGGAGATAAAGATTATTTTAATTCAATATTTAGTAGGAAAGGGAATTTTGGATAATAGTGCTTTAAGTTTGAAGAGAAAGCCTGTATCTAGTTCTGACAGGAAATTAAGGGAATTAGAGTTAAAGAACTAGATGGATTTAGAATTGGCAAAGCTTCAGATTCAGAGAGAGAGAGAAAAAAGAGAGGCAGATACAGATGCAGAAAGAGGAGAGGCAGATGCAGATGGAGAGAGAAAGAGAGAGCGAGGAGAGGGAGATGCAGAGAGAGAGAGAGAGAGAAAGAGAAGAAAGGGAAATGCAATTTAAATTAAGAGAATTAGAACTGGCAAACAGAGCACACTCCACTCCTTTAAACACAAGTTCGGGTTTTGATGTTACTAGATATATTAGGTTAGTACCCCCTTTTCAGGAAAAAGAGGTAGATAAATACTTTCTTCATTTCGAGAAAATTGCTGAAAACTTGAAATGGCCCAGAGAGCATTGGACTTTGTTATTACAAAGTGTACTTATTGGCAAAGCTCGTGAAGTCTACACTTCACTGTCAGTACAACAAAGCACTGATTATGATGTGGTTAAGGAGTACATCTTGAAAGCTTATGAGTTGGTACCAGAGGCATATCGACAAAGGTTTAGGAATTGTAGAAAAGAAACTGGACAAACTCATGTCGAAATTGCATTGGAAAAAGAACGACAATTTGATAGGTGGTGCTCAGCCAAGAAAGTTGATCAAGATTATGATAACCTCAGACAGCTCGTATTAATTGAAGAGTTCAAGAGGTGCATTCATAATGATGTTAAGACCTATCTTGACGAGCAGAATGTGGAAACTTTGGAAAATGCTGCTCGTATGGCTGATGATTATTCCTTGACTCACAAAATTTCATTTGGCAATAAGTCGTCCTCTCAGCAGTTTTCTGCTAAAAAAACCATTTCAATCTCATACGAGTACTTCCAAATTTCACAACAGCACAACTGTTAGGAATGAAACATCTGATAAGACTGATCAGAAATCCTTATCTCTTTCTACGTGCACTTATTGTAAAATGAAAGGGCACGTCATTTCTGATTGCTTCAAGTTGAAAAATAAGCAACAGAGTAAAGACAGAGTTTTTCCAAATGTTCTTATTTCAAAGAGGGCAAGGTCACGGTCTTGTATTGAAAGCAATACATTTGTTGGGTCAAACAAACCCCAGTCTGATTCTATTTTGGAGACTTATGAACCATTCATGTCAGAAGGTTCTATATCACTTATTGGTGATTCTGCCAAGCCTATCCCAATTAAAATATTAAGGGACACTGGAGCTTCTCAGAGTCTTTTATTATCAGGTACTTTGCCTTTGTCTGAGGAGTCTTCTTCAAGTGAAAGTGGTCCAGTTCGGGGAGTAGAGTGCGGCTTTGTAAATGTTCCTCTTCATTGTGTAAATTTGGCATCAGACTTAGTTTCAGGACCTGTGACTGTTGGGGCTGTGACTTCTTTACCCATAGAGGGTGTTCATTTATTACTAGGCAAGGACATAGCTGGAGTTAAGGTTGTGGTTAATCCACTTGTAACTGACAAGCCATGTTTGGATCAGAAAGTTGATCCTGTCGAAATTGAAATCCTTGATTTGTACCCTGCTTGTGCAGTTACTAGAGCTATGGCAAAAAGAGCTCTTGAGAGTGATGTTGATCAGGAAATTATTCCTTTAGCTGACACATTTATTGGTCAGTCTTTTGATGAGATCACTTTTTCTCCTGGTATTGATCAAGCAATAGGTATTGATCACAGTGATCCTCTTTTGGCAACTCATTCTCTTTGTTCTAATCAGGGTGACAAACGACAATCCCTTGTCGTTGAACAGGAGCAAGATCCCGAGATATCTTGTTTGTTTCAGAGGGCTATTAGTGAAACTGAAGCCACACAAGTTCCAGTGTGTTACTTTGTGAAAAATGGGGTCCTTATGAGGAAATGGAGACCACCTGAGGTACCCGTTGGTGACGAGTGGTCAGTGAGCTATCAAATTGTTGTTCCTAAGTTATATCGACAGGAAATTCTTAATTTAGCCCATGAAACTCCTTTGGCTGGTCATTTAGGAGTCCGTAAGACTTATCACAAGATCTTGAATCATTTTTATTGGCCGAAACTCAAAAGTGATGTTTCTAAATACTGCAGATCTTGTCACACTTGTCAAATGGTAGGAAAACCTAATCAGAAAATACCTAAGGCTCATTTGCAACCTATTCCTGCATTTGATGAACCATTTAGTAGAATAATGGTAGACTGTGTTGGTCCTTTACCTAAGACCAAGTCAGGCAAACACTACTTGTTGACCATCATGTGTGCATCTACAAGATTTCCAGAGGCAATTCCTCTGAGAAATATAAAAGCTAAAATTATTGTGAAAGCTTTGGTGAAGTTTTTTTACACTTGTTGGCCTTCCCAAATCTGTCCAGTCTGATCAAGAGTCAAATTTTATGTCTGGAATTTTCCAACAAGTTATGCATGAATTAGGCATCCAACAGTTTAAATCTTCTGCCTATCACCCTGAAAGTCAAGGTGCTTTGGAAAGATTTCATCAAACTTTGAAGAATATGATTCGATCATATTGTTTTGATACAGAAAAGGATTGGGATGAGGGTGTTCATTTGTTGTTGCTTGTTGTTAGGGAATCAGTTCAAGAATCGTTGGGTTTTAGTCCCTTTGAACTAGTTTTTGGTCATACTGTCAGTGGACCATTGAAATTATTGAAAGAGAAACTTCTTCCAAATGAAGATTCAAACATTAATCTTCTTGATTATGTCTCTGATTTCAAATACAAGTTGTCAAAGGTATGTGAAGTAGCAAGAACTAATCTTCACACTACCCAGTCAAAAATGAAATTAAGGTATGACAGAAATACACAGGAAAGGAGTTTTAAACCTGGTGACAAAGTTCTGGCTCTCTTTCCCATACCTCAGAATCCTCTTCAGGCTAAATTGTATGGTCCTTATACCGTTGAAAAGAAAGTAAATGACTTAAATTATATCATTAACACTCCTGGGAGACGGAAACAGAAACAACTTTGTCATATAAATATGTTAAAGGAATATTTTGACAGAGATAGCCCAGCTAATTATTCAGTTAATTTAGTTGTGCCTGACCCACACAGTGAAGATATCAACGATGGAGTACAATCAGACTATAGTGACTCTGGTATAACCAATCTTCGAAATTCAGAAATCTTGAACAATCTAGACCAGAAACTTTCACATCTACAACAACAGGAAAGAAATGAACTAAAACAGCTATTACATGACTATGAGCACTTGTTTCCTGATGTTATAACACAAACAAGGAAAATTTATCATGACGTTGATATTGTAGATTCTGCACCTATGAAACAGCATCCTTATAGGATGAATCCGCTCTAACAGAACTATTTGAAGAAAGAGATTCAGTATTTACTGGAGAATGATTTCATAGAACCAAGTAAACGTAACTGGAGTTCACCATGTATTCTTGTTCCTAAGCCAGATAATACATTCCGCATGTGCACTGACTATAGAAAAGTCAAGAGTGTCACCAAAACTGATTCATTTCCAATCCCAAGAATGGACGATTACATTGATAAAATTGGAAATGCGAAATATGTCACCAAGTTTGACCTTTTCAAAGGATTCTGGCAAATTCCACTGACAGAAAGGGCAAAAGAAATTTCAGCATTTGTAATTCCAGATGGACTTTATCAATATAAAGTCATGCCGTTTGGAATGAAAAAATCGCCTGCAACGTTTCAAGGTCTGATGAACATGATAACATCTGGTCTTGATAATTGTGACGCTTATATCGATGACGTCATTATCTACAACAACACCTGGGAAGATCATTTGGAAACCATTCGAAAATTCTTTGATCGACTCAGCGATGCGAATCTGACAATTAATTTGAGCAAAAGTGAGTTTTGCCATGCTTGTGTCACATTTTTAGGACATATTGTGGGACAAGGTCAAGTTAAACCTATAGAAGCTAAGGTCAAAGCTATCTCTGAATTTCAAGTACCAATTTGTAAAAAGCAACTGATGCGATTTCTAGGTATGGCTGGATATTATCGGAAATTTTGTTCAAATTTTTCCAAAATTGCTGAACCTTTAACAAGTTTATTGAGTAAGAAAACCAAATTTCATTGGTCTGATAAGTGTCAGGAATCTTTTGACAAGTTAAAGGCCATGCTTAAGAATGCACCAGTTCATTCTGCACCAAATTTCAGCCAATCATTTAAATTATCTGTTGATGCAAGTGATGTAGGGGTTGGTGGAGTATTGATTCAGGAAGACAAAAGTGGTGTGGATCACCCTGTGTGTTATTTTTCTAAAAAACTAAACAAGCACCAGAAAAATTATTCCACAATTGAGAAGGAATGTTTGGCTTTGATACTGGCTTTACAGCATTTTGAAGTGTATGTTACCTCGGCTCTTTCTCCAATTATTGTGTACAGTGATCACAATCCCCTTACTTTCATCAACAAAATGAAAGATAAAAATCGGAGATTGTTGATATGGAGTTTAATATTGCAGGAATATAACATTGACATCAAACACATCAGTGGAAAAGACAATGTGATTGCAGATGCACTCTCGTGTGCATAGAAATGTTATATTGCTTGATGTAATTAAGTTCAGTATCATAAAACATTTTCTTATGTAATTTTGGTTATTATAGTATTAGATGGATATTCAAAGAAAGCTTTATTGCATAAATCTTTCTTTTTACTTATGAGGGGAGGTGTTATGTATGATGTTTATATAATATTATAGATATTTTAGGAAATTATAAATGTTTCTTGACTTTAATATTTGCTTAAATCTTAATGTTGTTTATACAAAAAAAAACATGTTTAACTAGTGTCTTTGAATTAGGTTGTTTACTTCAGATTTGAGCTAAGGGTTAGTTTTGATAAACAAAATGTTTACCAAATTTGAGGTCAAGGTTGATTTTGTTTACAGATAAAACTGGAAAATCCTTAGAGTGTGTGTAAAAAGTTATGTCCATACAAGTAAAATTCCATTAAGATGACACATATTCTAGAACATTCTATCATGTGACCAATCTTTATATATACCATGTTGAGTGATCAGTTTTTCAGTTTCGACATTACTATCAGTCTTATAAAGAGCTATTACAGTTGTGGAAAGTCATTCCAAATTCTAAGAGAGGAATTATTTAAATATTCATTGGATTATAGCAGTGCTCATAGACTTTTGGATTTGGGATTTTTAATTGATGATTTTGGAATTTATGTGAACTTATTCAGAGATATTTTGGAGTACTTCATTTTGACATCAGCACATTAAAGACTACTAGTACATCAGGACTTTGAAGACCATTGGCACATCATAGCATTCAAGGATACAGCCACGAATTCAAAATATTCTATATTTAGGACTTGTGATTAGAACACTAATTCTTATTGGATTATTTGGATTTTAATACACATTACTGTAAGTGTCTTTTTGATTTTTCATTTTAATTATCTAGAAATAAATTGCTTGTTGATTTTTTACTTGATTTGTTGGTTTCACTTTCTTTCTGTACATTTTTTTAGACCATAGAGTCGTAACAGAAATTGGGGGCTTGTCCGGGATCTGAATTTTTTTAAAGCATATTAGAGATATTAAAGTTATCTTTGAAATTCATATTGATTTTGTCTCTGAATTTGTTTTGGCTTTGGCAAAGATTTTAAATAGAGACATTTTTTGTGTGTGAAACCAACAAGCATTCACAATGGCATCTAATGTTCAGAATTTCATTTCAAAACCTACCCAGGAGGGGTTAGAGTGTATGAGAAAGGATGAGTTGCTCGAACTTGACAGAAAATACAGTCTGTCTGAGGCAAAAGCATCACTGACAAAACAGGAGATAAAGATTATTTTAATTCAATATTTAGTAGGAAAGGGAATTTTGGATAATAGTGCTTTAAGTTTGAAGAGAAAGCCTGTATCTAGTTCTGACAGGAAATTAAGGGAATTAGAGTTAAAGAACTAGATGGATTTAGAATTGGCAAAGCTTCAGATTCAGAGAGAGAGAGAGAAAAAAGAGAGGCAGATACAGATGCAGAAAGAGGAGAGGCAGATGCAGATGGAGAGAGAAAGAGAGAGCGAGGAGAGGGAGATGCAGAGAGAGAGAGAGAGAGAGAAAGAGAAGAAAGGGAAATGCAATTTAAATTAAGAGAATTAGAACTGGCAAACAGAGCACACTCCACTCCTTTAAACACAAGTTCGGGTTTTGATGTTACTAGATATATTAGGTTAGTACCCCCTTTTCAGGAAAAAGAGGTAGATAAATACTTTCTTCATTTCGAGAAAATTGCTGAAAACTTGAAATGGCCCAGAGAGCATTGGACTTTGTTATTACAAAGTGTACTTATTGGCAAAGCTCGTGAAGTCTACACTTCACTGTCAGTACAACAAAGCACTGATTATGATGTGGTTAAGGAGTACATCTTGAAAGCTTATGAGTTGGTACCAGAGGCATATCGACAAAGGTTTAGGAATTGTAGAAAAGAAACTGGACAAACTCATGTCGAAATTGCATTGGAAAAAGAACGACAATTTGATAGGTGGTGCTCAGCCAAGAAAGTTGATCAAGATTATGATAACCTCAGACAGCTCGTATTAATTGAAGAGTTCAAGAGGTGCATTCATAATGATGTTAAGACCTATCTTGACGAGCAGAATGTGGAAACTTTGGAAAATGCTGCTCGTATGGCTGATGATTATTCCTTGACTCACAAAATTTCATTTGGCAATAAGTCGTCCTCTCAGCAGTTTTCTGCTAAAAAAACCATTTCAATCTCATACGAGTACTTCCAAATTTCACAACAGCACAACTGTTAGGAATGAAACATCTGATAAGACTGATCAGAAATCCTTATCTCTTTCTACGTGCACTTATTGTAAAATGAAAGGGCACGTCATTTCTGATTGCTTCAAGTTGAAAAATAAGCAACAGAGTAAAGACAGAGTTTTTCCAAATGTTCTTATTTCAAAGAGGGCAAGGTCACGGTCTTGTATTGAAAGCAATACATTTGTTGGGTCAAACAAACCCCAGTCTGATTCTATTTTGGAGACTTATGAACCATTCATGTCAGAAGGTTCTATATCACTTATTGGTGATTCTGCCAAGCCTATCCCAATTAAAATATTAAGGGACACTGGAGCTTCTCAGAGTCTTTTATTATCAGGTACTTTGCCTTTGTCTGAGGAGTCTTCTTCAAGTGAAAGTGGTCCAGTTCAGGGAGTAGAGTGCGGCTTTGTAAATGTTCCTCTTCATTGTGTAAATTTGGCATCAGACTTAGTTTCAGGACCTGTGACTGTTGGGGCTGTGACTTCTTTACCCATAGAGGGTGTTCATTTATTACTAGGCAAGGACATAGCTGGAGTTAAGGTTGTGGTTAATCCACTTGTAACTGACAAGCCATGTTTGGATCAGAAAGTTGATCCTGTCGAAATTGAAATCCTTGATTTGTACCCTGCTTGTGCAGTTACTAGAGCTATGGCAAAAAGAGCTCTTGAGAGTGATGTTGATCAGGAAATTATTCCTTTAGCTGACACATTTATTGGTCAGTCTTTTGATGAGATCACTTTTTCTCCTGGTATTGATCAAGCAATAGGTATTGATCACAGTGATCCTCTTTTGGCAACTCATTCTCTTTGTTCTAATCAGGGTGACAAACGACAATCCCTTGTCGTTGAACAGGAGCAAGATCCCGAGATATCTTGTTTGTTTCAGAGGGCTATTAGTGAAACTGAAGCCACACAAGTTCCAGTGTGTTACTTTGTGAAAAATGGGGTCCTTATGAGGAAATGGAGACCACCTGAGGTACCCGTTGGTGACGAGTGGTCAGTGAGCTATCAAATTGTTGTTCCTAAGTTATATCGACAGGAAATTCTTAATTTAGCCCATGAAACTCCTTTGGCTGGTCATTTAGGAGTCCGTAAGACTTATCACAAGATCTTGAATCATTTTTATTGGCCGAAACTCAAAAGTGATGTTTCTAAATACTGCAGATCTTGTCACACTTGTCAAATGGTAGGAAAACCTAATCAGAAAATACCTAAGGCTCATTTGCAACCTATTCCTGCATTTGATGAACCATTTAGTAGAATAATGGTAGACTGTGTTGGTCCTTTACCTAAGACCAAGTCAGGCAAACAATACTTGTTGACCATCATGTGTGCATCTACAAGATTTCCAGAGGCAATTCCTCTGAGAAATATAAAAGCTAAAATTATTGTGAAAGCTTTGGTGAAGTTTTTTTACACTTGTTGGCCTTCCCAAATCTGTCCAGTCTGATCAAGAGTCAAATTTTATGTCTGGAATTTTCCAACAAGTTATGCATGAATTAGGCATCCAACAGTTTAAATCTTCTGCCTATCACCCTGAAAGTCAAGGTGCTTTGGAAAGATTTCATCAAACTTTGAAGAATATGATTCGATCATATTGTTTTGATACAGAAAAGGATTGGGATGAGGGTGTTCATTTGTTGTTGCTTGTTGTTAGGGAATCAGTTCAAGAATCGTTGGGTTTTAGTCCCTTTGAACTAGTTTTTGGTCATACTGTCAGTGGACCATTGAAATTATTGAAAGAGAAACTTCTTCCAAATGAAGATTCAAACATTAATCTTCTTGATTATGTCTCTGATTTCAAATACAAGTTGTCAAAGGTATGTGAAGTAGCAAGAACTAATCTTCACACTACCCAGTCAAAAATGAAATTAAGGTATGACAGAAATACACAGGAAAGGAGTTTTAAACCTGGTGACAAAGTTCTGGCTCTCTTTCCCATACCTCAGAATCCTCTTCAGGCTAAATTGTATGGTCCTTATACCGTTGAAAAGAAAGTAAATGACTTAAATTATATCATTAACACTCCTGGGAGACGGAAACAGAAACAACTTTGTCATATAAATATGTTAAAGGAATATTTTGACAGAGATAGCCCAGCTAATTATTCAGTTAATTTAGTTGTGCCTGACCCACACAGTGAAGATATCAACGATGGAGTACAATCAGACTATAGTGACTCTGGTATAACCAATCTTCGAAATTCAGAAATCTTGAACAATCTAGACCAGAAACTTTCACATCTACAACAACAGGAAAGAAATGAACTAAAACAGCTATTACATGACTATGAGCACTTGTTTCCTGATGTTATAACACAAACAAGGAAAATTTATCATGACGTTGATATTGTAGATTCTGCACCTATGAAACAGCATCCTTATAGGATGAATCCGCTCTAACAGAACTATTTGAAGAAAGAGATTCAGTATTTACTGGAGAATGATTTCATAGAACCAAGTAAACGTAACTGGAGTTCACCATGTATTCTTGTTCCTAAGCCAGATAATACATTCCGCATGTGCACTGACTATAGAAAAGTCAACAGTGTCACCAAAACTGATTCATTTCCAATCCCAAGAATGGACGATTACATTGATAAAATTGGAAATGCGAAATATGTCACCAAGTTTGACCTTTTCAAAGGATTCTGGCAAATTCCACTGACAGAAAGGGCAAAAGAAATTTCAGCATTTGTAATTCCAGATGGACTTTATCAATATAAAGTCATGCCGTTTGGAATGAAAAAATCGCCTGCAACGTTTCAAGGTCTGATGAACATGATAACATCTGGTCTTGATAATTGTGACGCTTATATCGATGACGTCATTATCTACAACAACACCTGGGAAGATCATTTGGAAACCATTCGAAAATTCTTTGATCGACTCAGCGATGCGAATCTGACAATTAATTTGAGCAAAAGTGAGTTTTGCCATGCTTGTGTCACATTTTTAGGACATATTGTGGGACAAGGTCAAGTTAAACCTATAGAAGCTAAGGTCAAAGCTATCTCTGAATTTCAAGTACCAATTTGTAAAAAGCAACTGATGCGATTTCTAGGTATGGCTGGATATTATCGGAAATTTTGTTCAAATTTTTCCAAAATTGCTGAACCTTTAACAAGTTTATTGAGTAAGAAAACCAAATTTCATTGGTCTGATAAGTGTCAGGAATCTTTTGACAAGTTAAAGGCCATGCTTAAGAATGCACCAGTTCATTCTGCACCAAATTTCAGCCAATCATTTAAATTATCTGTTGATGCAAGTGATGTAGGGGTTGGTGGAGTATTGATTCAGGAAGACAAAAGTGGTGTGGATCACCCTGTGTGTTATTTTTCTAAAAAACTAAACAAGCACCAGAAAAATTATTCCACAATTGAGAAGGAATGTTTGGCTTTGATACTGGCTTTACAGCATTTTGAAGTGTATGTTACCTCGGCTCTTTCTCCAATTATTGTGTACAGTGATCACAATCCCCTTACTTTCATCAACAAAATGAAAGATAAAAATCGGAGATTGTTGATATGGAGTTTAATATTGCAGGAATATAACATTGACATCAAACACATCAGTGGAAAAGACAATGTGATTGCAGATGCACTCTCGTGTGCATAGAAATGTTATATTGCTTGATGTAATTAAGTTCAGTATCATAAAACATTTTCTTATGTAATTTTGGTTATTATAGTATTAGATGGATATTCAAAGAAAGCTTTATTGCATAAATCTTTCTTTTTACTTATGAGGGGAGGTGTTATGTATGATGTTTATATAATATTATAGATATTTTAGGAAATTATAAATGTTTCTTGACTTTAATATTTGCTTAAATCTTAATGTTGTTTATACAAAAAAAAACATGTTTAACTAGTGTCTTTGAATTAGGTTGTTTACTTCAGATTTGAGCTAAGGGTTAGTTTTGATAAACAAAATGTTTACCAAATTTGAGGTCAAGGTTGATTTTGTTTACAGATAAAACTGGAAAATCCTTAGAGTGTGTGTAAAAAGTTATGTCCATACAAGTAAAATTCCATTAAGATGACACATATTCTAGAACATTCTATCATGTGACCAATCTTTATATATACCATGTTGAGTGATCAGTTTTTCAGTTTCGACATTACTATCAGTCTTATAAAGAGCTATTACAGTTGTGGAAAGTCATTCCAAATTCTAAGAGAGGAATTATTTAAATATTCATTGGATTATAGCAGTGCTCATAGACTTTTGGATTTGGGATTTTTAATTGATGATTTTGGAATTTATGTGAACTTATTCAGAGATATTTTGGAGTACTTCATTTTGACATCAGCACATTAAAGACTACTAGTACATCAGGACTTTGAAGACCATTGGCACATCATAGCATTCAAGGATACAGCCACGAATTCAAAATATTCTATATTTAGGACTTGTGATTAGAACACTAATTCTTATTGGATTATTTGGATTTTAATACACATTACTGTAAGTGTCTTTTTGATTTTTCATTTTAATTATCTAGAAATAAATTGCTTGTTGATTTTTTACTTGATTTGTTGGTTTCACTTTCTTTCTGTACATTTTTTTAGACCATAGAGTCGTAACAGAAATTGGGGGCTTGTCCGGGATCTGAATTTTTTTAAAGCATATTAGAGATATTAAAGTTATCTTTGAAATTCATATTGATTTTGTCTCTGAATTTGTTTTGGCTTTGGCAAAGATTTTAAATAGAGACATTTTTTGTGTGTGAAACCAACAAGCATTCACAATGGCATCTAATGTTCAGAATTTCATTTCAAAACCTACCCAGGAGGGGTTAGAGTGTATGAGAAAGGATGAGTTGCTCGAACTTGACAGAAAATACAGTCTGTCTGAGGCAAAAGCATCACTGACAAAACAGGAGATAAAGATTATTTTAATTCAATATTTAGTAGGAAAGGGAATTTTGGATAATAGTGCTTTAAGTTTGAAGAGAAAGCCTGTATCTAGTTCTGACAGGAAATTAAGGGAATTAGAGTTAAAGAACTAGATGGATTTAGAATTGGCAAAGCTTCAGATTCAGAGAGAGAGAAAAAAAAAAGAGAGGCAGATACAGATGCAGAAAGAGGAGAGGCAGATGCAGATGGAGAGAGAAAGAGAGAGCGAGGAGAGGGAGATGCAGAGAGAGAGAGAGAGAGAGAGAAAGAGAAGAAAGGGAAATGCAATTTAAATTAAGAGAATTAGAACTGGCAAACAGAGCACACTCCACTCCTTTAAACACAAGTTCGGGTTTTGATGTTACTAGATATATTAGGTTAGTACCCCCTTTTCAGGAAAAAGAGGTAGATAAATACTTTCTTCATTTCGAGAAAATTGCTGAAAACTTGAAATGGCCCAGAGAGCATTGGACTTTGTTATTACAAAGTGTACTTATTGGCAAAGCTCGTGAAGTCTACACTTCACTGTCAGTACAACAAAGCACTGATTATGATGTGGTTAAGGAGTACATCTTGAAAGCTTATGAGTTGGTACCAGAGGCATATCGACAAAGGTTTAGGAATTGTAGAAAAGAAACTGGACAAACTCATGTCGAAATTGCATTGGAAAAAGAACGACAATTTGATAGGTGGTGCTCAGCCAAGAAAGTTGATCAAGATTATGATAACCTCAGACAGCTCGTATTAATTGAAGAGTTCAAGAGGTGCATTCATAATGATGTTAAGACCTATCTTGACGAGCAGAATGTGGAAACTTTGGAAAATGCTGCTCGTATGGCTGATGATTATTCCTTGACTCACAAAATTTCATTTGGCAATAAGTCGTCCTCTCAGCAGTTTTCTGCTAAAAAAACCATTTCAATCTCATACGAGTACTTCCAAATTTCACAACAGCACAACTGTTAGGAATGAAACATCTGATAAGACTGATCAGAAATCCTTATCTCTTTCTACGTGCACTTATTGTAAAATGAAAGGGCACGTCATTTCTGATTGCTTCAAGTTGAAAAATAAGCAACAGAGTAAAGACAGAGTTTTTCCAAATGTTCTTATTTCAAAGAGGGCAAGGTCACGGTCTTGTATTGAAAGCAATACATTTGTTGGGTCAAACAAACCCCAGTCTGATTCTATTTTGGAGACTTATGAACCATTCATGTCAGAAGGTTCTATATCACTTATTGGTGATTCTGCCAAGCCTATCCCAATTAAAATATTAAGGGACACTGGAGCTTCTCAGAGTCTTTTATTATCAGGTACTTTGCCTTTGTCTGAGGAGTCTTCTTCAAGTGAAAGTGGTCCAGTTCAGGGAGTAGAGTGCGGCTTTGTAAATGTTCCTCTTCATTGTGTAAATTTGGCATCAGACTTAGTTTCAGGACCTGTGACTGTTGGGGCTGTGACTTCTTTACCCATAGAGGGTGTTCATTTATTACTAGGCAAGGACATAGCTGGAGTTAAGGTTGTGGTTAATCCACTTGTAACTGACAAGCCATGTTTGGATCAGAAAGTTGATCCTGTCGAAATTGAAATCCTTGATTTGTACCCTGCTTGTGCAGTTACTAGAGCTATGGCAAAAAGAGCTCTTGAGAGTGATGTTGATCAGGAAATTATTCCTTTAGCTGACACATTTATTGGTCAGTCTTTTGATGAGATCACTTTTTCTCCTGGTATTGATCAAGCAATAGGTATTGATCACAGTGATCCTCTTTTGGCAACTCATTCTCTTTGTTCTAATCAGGGTGACAAACGACAATCCCTTGTCGTTGAACAGGAGCAAGATCCCGAGATATCTTGTTTGTTTCAGAGGGCTATTAGTGAAACTGAAGCCACACAAGTTCCAGTGTGTTACTTTGTGAAAAATGGGGTCCTTATGAGGAAATGGAGACCACCTGAGGTACCCGTTGGTGACGAGTGGTCAGTGAGCTATCAAATTGTTGTTCCTAAGTTATATCGACAGGAAATTCTTAATTTAGCCCATGAAACTCCTTTGGCTGGTCATTTAGGAGTCCGTAAGACTTATCACAAGATCTTGAATCATTTTTATTGGCCGAAACTCAAAAGTGATGTTTCTAAATACTGCAGATCTTGTCACACTTGTCAAATGGTAGGAAAACCTAATCAGAAAATACCTAAGGCTCATTTGCAACCTATTCCTGCATTTGATGAACCATTTAGTAGAATAATGGTAGACTGTGTTGGTCCTTTACCTAAGACCAAGTCAGGCAAACAATACTTGTTGACCATCATGTGTGCATCTACAAGATTTCCAGAGGCAATTCCTCTGAGAAATATAAAAGCTAAAATTATTGTGAAAGCTTTGGTGAAGTTTTTTTACACTTGTTGGCCTTCCCAAATCTGTCCAGTCTGATCAAGAGTCAAATTTTATGTCTGGAATTTTCCAACAAGTTATGCATGAATTAGGCATCCAACAGTTTAAATCTTCTGCCTATCACCCTGAAAGTCAAGGTGCTTTGGAAAGATTTCATCAAACTTTGAAGAATATGATTCGATCATATTGTTTTGATACAGAAAAGGATTGGGATGAGGGTGTTCATTTGTTGTTGCTTGTTGTTAGGGAATCAGTTCAAGAATCGTTGGGTTTTAGTCCCTTTGAACTAGTTTTTGGTCATACTGTCAGTGGACCATTGAAATTATTGAAAGAGAAACTTCTTCCAAATGAAGATTCAAACATTAATCTTCTTGATTATGTCTCTGATTTCAAATACAAGTTGTCAAAGGTATGTGAAGTAGCAAGAACTAATCTTCACACTACCCAGTCAAAAATGAAATTAAGGTATGACAGAAATACACAGGAAAGGAGTTTTAAACCTGGTGACAAAGTTCTGGCTCTCTTTCCCATACCTCAGAATCCTCTTCAGGCTAAATTGTATGGTCCTTATACCGTTGAAAAGAAAGTAAATGACTTAAATTATATCATTAACACTCCTGGGAGACGGAAACAGAAACAACTTTGTCATATAAATATGTTAAAGGAATATTTTGACAGAGATAGCCCAGCTAATTATTCAGTTAATTTAGTTGTGCCTGACCCACACAGTGAAGATATCAACGATGGAGTACAATCAGACTATAGTGACTCTGGTATAACCAATCTTCGAAATTCAGAAATCTTGAACAATCTAGACCAGAAACTTTCACATCTACAACAACAGGAAAGAAATGAACTAAAACAGCTATTACATGACTATGAGCACTTGTTTCCTGATGTTATAACACAAACAAGGAAAATTTATCATGACGTTGATATTGTAGATTCTGCACCTATGAAACAGCATCCTTATAGGATGAATCCGCTCTAACAGAACTATTTGAAGAAAGAGATTCAGTATTTACTGGAGAATGATTTCATAGAACCAAGTAAACGTAACTGGAGTTCACCATGTATTCTTGTTCCTAAGCCAGATAATACATTCCGCATGTGCACTGACTATAGAAAAGTCAACAGTGTCACCAAAACTGATTCATTTCCAATCCCAAGAATGGACGATTACATTGATAAAATTGGAAATGCGAAATATGTCACCAAGTTTGACCTTTTCAAAGGATTCTGGCAAATTCCACTGACAGAAAGGGCAAAAGAAATTTCAGCATTTGTAATTCCAGATGGACTTTATCAATATAAAGTCATGCCGTTTGGAATGAAAAAATCGCCTGCAACGTTTCAAGGTCTGATGAACATGATAACATCTGGTCTTGATAATTGTGACGCTTATATCGATGACGTCATTATCTACAACAACACCTGGGAAGATCATTTGGAAACCATTCGAAAATTCTTTGATCGACTCAGCGATGCGAATCTGACAATTAATTTGAGCAAAAGTGAGTTTTGCCATGCTTGTGTCACATTTTTAGGACATATTGTGGGACAAGGTCAAGTTAAACCTATAGAAGCTAAGGTCAAAGCTATCTCTGAATTTCAAGTACCAATTTGTAAAAAGCAACTGATGCGATTTCTAGGTATGGCTGGATATTATCGGAAATTTTGTTCAAATTTTTCCAAAATTGCTGAACCTTTAACAAGTTTATTGAGTAAGAAAACCAAATTTCATTGGTCTGATAAGTGTCAGGAATCTTTTGACAAGTTAAAGGCCATGCTTAAGAATGCACCAGTTCATTCTGCACCAAATTTCAGCCAATCATTTAAATTATCTGTTGATGCAAGTGATGTAGGGGTTGGTGGAGTATTGATTCAGGAAGACAAAAGTGGTGTGGATCACCCTGTGTGTTATTTTTCTAAAAAACTAAACAAGCACCAGAAAAATTATTCCACAATTGAGAAGGAATGTTTGGCTTTGATACTGGCTTTACAGCATTTTGAAGTGTATGTTACCTCGGCTCTTTCTCCAATTATTGTGTACAGTGATCACAATCCCCTTACTTTCATCAACAAAATGAAAGATAAAAATCGGAGATTGTTGATATGGAGTTTAATATTGCAGGAATATAACATTGACATCAAACACATCAGTGGAAAAGACAATGTGATTGCAGATGCACTCTCGTGTGCATAGAAATGTTATATTGCTTGATGTAATTAAGTTCAGTATCATAAAACATTTTCTTATGTAATTTTGGTTATTATAGTATTAGATGGATATTCAAAGAAAGCTTTATTGCATAAATCTTTCTTTTTACTTATGAGGGGAGGTGTTATGTATGATGTTTATATAATATTATAGATATTTTAGGAAATTATAAATGTTTCTTGACTTTAATATTTGCTTAAATCTTAATGTTGTTTATACAAAAAAAAACATGTTTAACTAGTGTCTTTGAATTAGGTTGTTTACTTCAGATTTGAGCTAAGGGTTAGTTTTGATAAACAAAATGTTTACCAAATTTGAGGTCAAGGTTGATTTTGTTTACAGATAAAACTGGAAAATCCTTAGAGTGTGTGTAAAAAGTTATGTCCATACAAGTAAAATTCCATTAAGATGACACATATTCTAGAACATTCTATCATGTGACCAATCTTTATATATACCATGTTGAGTGATCAGTTTTTCAGTTTCGACATTACTATCAGTCTTATAAAGAGCTATTACAGTTGTGGAAAGTCATTCCAAATTCTAAGAGAGGAATTATTTAAATATTCATTGGATTATAGCAGTGCTCATAGACTTTTGGATTTGGGATTTTTAATTGATGATTTTGGAATTTATGTGAACTTATTCAGAGATATTTTGGAGTACTTCATTTTGACATCAGCACATTAAAGACTACTAGTACATCAGGACTTTGAAGACCATTGGCACATCATAGCATTCAAGGATACAGCCACGAATTCAAAATATTCTATATTTAGGACTTGTGATTAGAACACTAATTCTTATTGGATTATTTGGATTTTAATACACATTACTGTAAGTGTCTTTTTGATTTTTCATTTTAATTATCTAGAAATAAATTGCTTGTTGATTTTTTACTTGATTTGTTGGTTTCACTTTCTTTCTGTACATTTTTTTAGACCATAGAGTCGTAACAGAAATTGGGGGCTTGTCCGGGATCTGAATTTTTTTAAAGCATATTAGAGATATTAAAGTTATCTTTGAAATTCATATTGATTTTGTCTCTGAATTTGTTTTGGCTTTGGCAAAGATTTTAAATAGAGACATTTTTTGTGTGTGAAACCAACAAGCATTCACAATGGCATCTAATGTTCAGAATTTCATTTCAAAACCTACCCAGGAGGGGTTAGAGTGTATGAGAAAGGATGAGTTGCTCGAACTTGACAGAAAATACAGTCTGTCTGAGGCAAAAGCATCACTGACAAAACAGGAGATAAAGATTATTTTAATTCAATATTTAGTAGGAAAGGGAATTTTGGATAATAGTGCTTTAAGTTTGAAGAGAAAGCCTGTATCTAGTTCTGACAGGAAATTAAGGGAATTAGAGTTAAAGAACTAGATGGATTTAGAATTGGCAAAGCTTCAGATTCAGAGAGAGAGAGAAAAAAAAAGAGAGGCAGATACAGATGCAGAAAGAGGAGAGGCAGATGCAGATGGAGAGAGAAAGAGAGAGCGAGGAGAGGGAGATGCAGAGAGAGAGAGAGAGAGAGAGAAAGAGAAGAAAGGGAAATGCAATTTAAATTAAGAGAATTAGAACTGGCAAACAGAGCACACTCCACTCCTTTAAACACAAGTTCGGGTTTTGATGTTACTAGATATATTAGGTTAGTACCCCCTTTTCAGGAAAAAGAGGTAGATAAATACTTTCTTCATTTCGAGAAAATTGCTGAAAACTTGAAATGGCCCAGAGAGCATTGGACTTTGTTATTACAAAGTGTACTTATTGGCAAAGCTCGTGAAGTCTACACTTCACTGTCAGTACAACAAAGCACTGATTATGATGTGGTTAAGGAGTACATCTTGAAAGCTTATGAGTTGGTACCAGAGGCATATCGACAAAGGTTTAGGAATTGTAGAAAAGAAACTGGACAAACTCATGTCGAAATTGCATTGGAAAAAGAACGACAATTTGATAGGTGGTGCTCAGCCAAGAAAGTTGATCAAGATTATGATAACCTCAGACAGCTCGTATTAATTGAAGAGTTCAAGAGGTGCATTCATAATGATGTTAAGACCTATCTTGACGAGCAGAATGTGGAAACTTTGGAAAATGCTGCTCGTATGGCTGATGATTATTCCTTGACTCACAAAATTTCATTTGGCAATAAGTCGTCCTCTCAGCAGTTTTCTGCTAAAAAAACCATTTCAATCTCATACGAGTACTTCCAAATTTCACAACAGCACAACTGTTAGGAATGAAACATCTGATAAGACTGATCAGAAATCCTTATCTCTTTCTACGTGCACTTATTGTAAAATGAAAGGGCACGTCATTTCTGATTGCTTCAAGTTGAAAAATAAGCAACAGAGTAAAGACAGAGTTTTTCCAAATGTTCTTATTTCAAAGAGGGCAAGGTCACGGTCTTGTATTGAAAGCAATACATTTGTTGGGTCAAACAAACCCCAGTCTGATTCTATTTTGGAGACTTATGAACCATTCATGTCAGAAGGTTCTATATCACTTATTGGTGATTCTGCCAAGCCTATCCCAATTAAAATATTAAGGGACACTGGAGCTTCTCAGAGTCTTTTATTATCAGGTACTTTGCCTTTGTCTGAGGAGTCTTCTTCAAGTGAAAGTGGTCCAGTTCAGGGAGTAGAGTGCGGCTTTGTAAATGTTCCTCTTCATTGTGTAAATTTGGCATCAGACTTAGTTTCAGGACCTGTGACTGTTGGGGCTGTGACTTCTTTACCCATAGAGGGTGTTCATTTATTACTAGGCAAGGACATAGCTGGAGTTAAGGTTGTGGTTAATCCACTTGTAACTGACAAGCCATGTTTGGATCAGAAAGTTGATCCTGTCGAAATTGAAATCCTTGATTTGTACCCTGCTTGTGCAGTTACTAGAGCTATGGCAAAAAGAGCTCTTGAGAGTGATGTTGATCAGGAAATTATTCCTTTAGCTGACACATTTATTGGTCAGTCTTTTGATGAGATCACTTTTTCTCCTGGTATTGATCAAGCAATAGGTATTGATCACAGTGATCCTCTTTTGGCAACTCATTCTCTTTGTTCTAATCAGGGTGACAAACGACAATCCCTTGTCGTTGAACAGGAGCAAGATCCCGAGATATCTTGTTTGTTTCAGAGGGCTATTAGTGAAACTGAAGCCACACAAGTTCCAGTGTGTTACTTTGTGAAAAATGGGGTCCTTATGAGGAAATGGAGACCACCTGAGGTACCCGTTGGTGACGAGTGGTCAGTGAGCTATCAAATTGTTGTTCCTAAGTTATATCGACAGGAAATTCTTAATTTAGCCCATGAAACTCCTTTGGCTGGTCATTTAGGAGTCCGTAAGACTTATCACAAGATCTTGAATCATTTTTATTGGCCGAAACTCAAAAGTGATGTTTCTAAATACTGCAGATCTTGTCACACTTGTCAAATGGTAGGAAAACCTAATCAGAAAATACCTAAGGCTCATTTGCAACCTATTCCTGCATTTGATGAACCATTTAGTAGAATAATGGTAGACTGTGTTGGTCCTTTACCTAAGACCAAGTCAGGCAAACAATACTTGTTGACCATCATGTGTGCATCTACAAGATTTCCAGAGGCAATTCCTCTGAGAAATATAAAAGCTAAAATTATTGTGAAAGCTTTGGTGAAGTTTTTTTACACTTGTTGGCCTTCCCAAATCTGTCCAGTCTGATCAAGAGTCAAATTTTATGTCTGGAATTTTCCAACAAGTTATGCATGAATTAGGCATCCAACAGTTTAAATCTTCTGCCTATCACCCTGAAAGTCAAGGTGCTTTGGAAAGATTTCATCAAACTTTGAAGAATATGATTCGATCATATTGTTTTGATACAGAAAAGGATTGGGATGAGGGTGTTCATTTGTTGTTGCTTGTTGTTAGGGAATCAGTTCAAGAATCGTTGGGTTTTAGTCCCTTTGAACTAGTTTTTGGTCATACTGTCAGTGGACCATTGAAATTATTGAAAGAGAAACTTCTTCCAAATGAAGATTCAAACATTAATCTTCTTGATTATGTCTCTGATTTCAAATACAAGTTGTCAAAGGTATGTGAAGTAGCAAGAACTAATCTTCACACTACCCAGTCAAAAATGAAATTAAGGTATGACAGAAATACACAGGAAAGGAGTTTTAAACCTGGTGACAAAGTTCTGGCTCTCTTTCCCATACCTCAGAATCCTCTTCAGGCTAAATTGTATGGTCCTTATACCGTTGAAAAGAAAGTAAATGACTTAAATTATATCATTAACACTCCTGGGAGACGGAAACAGAAACAACTTTGTCATATAAATATGTTAAAGGAATATTTTGACAGAGATAGCCCAGCTAATTATTCAGTTAATTTAGTTGTGCCTGACCCACACAGTGAAGATATCAACGATGGAGTACAATCAGACTATAGTGACTCTGGTATAACCAATCTTCGAAATTCAGAAATCTTGAACAATCTAGACCAGAAACTTTCACATCTACAACAACAGGAAAGAAATGAACTAAAACAGCTATTACATGACTATGAGCACTTGTTTCCTGATGTTATAACACAAACAAGGAAAATTTATCATGACGTTGATATTGTAGATTCTGCACCTATGAAACAGCATCCTTATAGGATGAATCCGCTCTAACAGAACTATTTGAAGAAAGAGATTCAGTATTTACTGGAGAATGATTTCATAGAACCAAGTAAACGTAACTGGAGTTCACCATGTATTCTTGTTCCTAAGCCAGATAATACATTCCGCATGTGCACTGACTATAGAAAAGTCAACAGTGTCACCAAAACTGATTCATTTCCAATCCCAAGAATGGACGATTACATTGATAAAATTGGAAATGCGAAATATGTCACCAAGTTTGACCTTTTCAAAGGATTCTGGCAAATTCCACTGACAGAAAGGGCAAAAGAAATTTCAGCATTTGTAATTCCAGATGGACTTTATCAATATAAAGTCATGCCGTTTGGAATGAAAAAATCGCCTGCAACGTTTCAAGGTCTGATGAACATGATAACATCTGGTCTTGATAATTGTGACGCTTATATCGATGACGTCATTATCTACAACAACACCTGGGAAGATCATTTGGAAACCATTCGAAAATTCTTTGATCGACTCAGCGATGCGAATCTGACAATTAATTTGAGCAAAAGTGAGTTTTGCCATGCTTGTGTCACATTTTTAGGACATATTGTGGGACAAGGTCAAGTTAAACCTATAGAAGCTAAGGTCAAAGCTATCTCTGAATTTCAAGTACCAATTTGTAAAAAGCAACTGATGCGATTTCTAGGTATGGCTGGATATTATCGGAAATTTTGTTCAAATTTTTCCAAAATTGCTGAACCTTTAACAAGTTTATTGAGTAAGAAAACCAAATTTCATTGGTCTGATAAGTGTCAGGAATCTTTTGACAAGTTAAAGGCCATGCTTAAGAATGCACCAGTTCATTCTGCACCAAATTTCAGCCAATCATTTAAATTATCTGTTGATGCAAGTGATGTAGGGGTTGGTGGAGTATTGATTCAGGAAGACAAAAGTGGTGTGGATCACCCTGTGTGTTATTTTTCTAAAAAACTAAACAAGCACCAGAAAAATTATTCCACAATTGAGAAGGAATGTTTGGCTTTGATACTGGCTTTACAGCATTTTGAAGTGTATGTTACCTCGGCTCTTTCTCCAATTATTGTGTACAGTGATCACAATCCCCTTACTTTCATCAACAAAATGAAAGATAAAAATCGGAGATTGTTGATATGGAGTTTAATATTGCAGGAATATAACATTGACATCAAACACATCAGTGGAAAAGACAATGTGATTGCAGATGCACTCTCGTGTGCATAGAAATGTTATATTGCTTGATGTAATTAAGTTCAGTATCATAAAACATTTTCTTATGTAATTTTGGTTATTATAGTATTAGATGGATATTCAAAGAAAGCTTTATTGCATAAATCTTTCTTTTTACTTATGAGGGGAGGTGTTATGTATGATGTTTATATAATATTATAGATATTTTAGGAAATTATAAATGTTTCTTGACTTTAATATTTGCTTAAATCTTAATGTTGTTTATACAAAAAAAAACATGTTTAACTAGTGTCTTTGAATTAGGTTGTTTACTTCAGATTTGAGCTAAGGGTTAGTTTTGATAAACAAAATGTTTACCAAATTTGAGGTCAAGGTTGATTTTGTTTACAGATAAAACTGGAAAATCCTTAGAGTGTGTGTAAAAAGTTATGTCCATACAAGTAAAATTCCATTAAGATGACACATATTCTAGAACATTCTATCATGTGACCAATCTTTATATATACCATGTTGAGTGATCAGTTTTTCAGTTTCGACATTACTATCAGTCTTATAAAGAGCTATTACAGTTGTGGAAAGTCATTCCAAATTCTAAGAGAGGAATTATTTAAATATTCATTGGATTATAGCAGTGCTCATAGACTTTTGGATTTGGGATTTTTAATTGATGATTTTGGAATTTATGTGAACTTATTCAGAGATATTTTGGAGTACTTCATTTTGACATCAGCACATTAAAGACTACTAGTACATCAGGACTTTGAAGACCATTGGCACATCATAGCATTCAAGGATACAGCCACGAATTCAAAATATTCTATATTTAGGACTTGTGATTAGAACACTAATTCTTATTGGATTATTTGGATTTTAATACACATTACTGTAAGTGTCTTTTTGATTTTTCATTTTAATTATCTAGAAATAAATTGCTTGTTGATTTTTTACTTGATTTGTTGGTTTCACTTTCTTTCTGTACATTTTTTTAGACCATAGAGTCGTAACAGAAATTGGGGGCTTGTCCGGGATCTGAATTTTTTTAAAGCATATTAGAGATATTAAAGTTATCTTTGAAATTCATATTGATTTTGTCTCTGAATTTGTTTTGGCTTTGGCAAAGATTTTAAATAGAGACATTTTTTGTGTGTGAAACCAACAAGCATTCACAATGGCATCTAATGTTCAGAATTTCATTTCAAAACCTACCCAGGAGGGGTTAGAGTGTATGAGAAAGGATGAGTTGCTCGAACTTGACAGAAAATACAGTCTGTCTGAG